>CALNVZ010003433.1:44945060-44963757 GCA_940671915.1 Paracentrotus lividus
CTTTTAGTTTTCTACTTTCATTAGAAATAATATAATTTCAGGGTACATTCGCCCTTTAAACATGAATACTGATAAAGCAAACTATTTGAAGAAAAAAAAGCAATAGCCATTTTGGTTATCCTTTTTTGTGAATGCCCTGCTCAGTGACCATATGCAAAGTACATGGGCATGAATCTGTCCAATACATTGGGTGCAGAGTGCTGATATATTTGACTGACTTTTACAATGTTCAATCAAAATTTCATCTGAAACCATGCATGGTGTATGAACCTCTGGTATAAAGTTAAACAAAACAATATGAGACAATTTCAAACAGATTCATTCTAAGTTTTCTTTTCATTACCATGACATATTGGCTCTAAAGGGATAGTTTGACTTTATTTCGGATTGAAAAAAAAATAAATAAAAAATAGCCAAATCTTTTGAAGCTAATCTGTTATTCAACTGCCGAGAAATTGATGGCTGAATAGCACCATAGTCATAAGCGTCACTAGGTATGCCAAAGTTAACACTGTAGTCTATCAAGGGAAAATAGACACTTTTTTTTTCTTCTTCTGAAGCATGTAATGACTAATTTTTTTCAGAGTTTCACTTTGAAAAATTATTACATGCACTAACGGCATGGAGGCCCCCAAATCTTAGACTTTTGCAAGCACCAACGAAGTTAGCAAACCAATCCCTTTAATCAATTTGGTTCAATTTGACAAACCTCTCTCCTCTTCCGTGAGTCCCTCATCTTCATCTTCTTCACTAGATTCCTGTTGATTCTCTTCTTCCCACCAACGCTTCTTAGATGGACATTCTAACCTGTAAAAACAATATCAATCAGTAAATTGGCAATCATCATCATCAAATTCCAATGTGATAACATTGTAACTCAGCAAATTGGCAATCAATAGTGTTGGTTCAATGACAATGCCTTCTAATACATGTATTTCTTTCCATGATATTCTAATGTGTAAGACATTATTGATCACCCAATTGGCAATCAATGCAGATTTTGTTCAATACTACCAATGTTTCTTTGCATCAATGCTTCTTAACTTAACTTCCTCAGGACTTACGACTGACCGACTTTGCATCTGAAATAACCAAGTCATTGCAAAATGTACGCACTTTGTTATTTCAGATCCAAAATCGATTAGTCGTAAGTCGTAAGTCGTGAGGTGTGATGTGGCCTTTAGAATAGTAATCTGTGAGACTATGCTAGTCGGAAAATTGGCAACCAATGCAGTGTCGGTTCAGTAATATCAATATTTCTTTTCATCAATGCTTCTTGGACAGATATAATCTGTGAAAATGTTGATAAACATATTGGCAATGATGTACATGTTCATCATCATTACAGGCATGGTAGTGGCCCCCCAAAAAAATCTACAGAGGGACAGGATCCATGGGGATGTCTAGGTTCAAAGTGCAAAGCCCCTGCCTGGTTAGTTCTTCAAAATCCTCAATTGGTATCAAATTGAGTGTTGGGTAAAATTATTTCAGTTTGATTTGATCTGCTTTATATGTGTTAGTTCTCCAAAATCCTCAATTGGTATCCCATTGAGTGTTGGGTAAAATTATCTCAGTTTGATTTGATCTGCTTTATATGTGTTTAGAGATTGAAGTTAAATCTCAAGTTACGCCAAAAGAAATAAATGAAAAATCAATTTATGGAGTGCTGCATGCAAACATTAAACTACAATAAAACTTGTGTATTATAGGGTACACACGAGTAAATGATATGCACGCAAGGTTTTTTGGGAAGGCGTACTAAAGATGAGGTAATTTTTATTGATAGAAAAATGCGTCATAATAAAAATCATTAATGGCTATGCTTGCTGTTCAATGATAAATATGTTCTACTAAGTCCTACTCTTTCCTAATTTACCATTTAGTTGAAGATTAGACACTTTGCGTATTTTTTAGGAATCTTTTTCGTAATTTTTTACATCAACTAAATCACGCCTACAAAATGTTGTCTTTTTTGTCAAAGTCCCTTTACCCTAGATCAGACTGGGGGGAGGGGGGGGCCATCAGGGCCCCCCCCCCTCGAACATTTTCCGCGACCACTCCGCCGCACAAAATTTTTCATGATCGCGCGCACGCTTGCTGACTTTTACTTTCAAGTCTCACGGATCTTTTGAAACCATTTCGCAAAAATCGTGTTGTCCGTTACGACGCTGCACGATCTGTCAAAAATCCATCAGACCGAAAAATGCTGCTCAAAATTTTGTGTACAACAGTCAATGCAAATTGAGTTTTCTCACCTAATCAATAAAGATATGATTATTTTCACTTTCATTGGCTGAAATCAATTTATTTTAGCATATTTATGCTTAAAATGGTTCAAATGATTTTTGCGTAAAAAAAAAAGAGAGAAAAACAAAAGGTTGAAAAAAACAAAGAAATACATAAGAAATTCATTAAAACAATAAAATACATAAGAAATTAATTTTGAAACAAAGAATTTTTAGTACAATTGTTAGGAATAGCTATAAGGAATAATAATACACAAAATTAGCATTCTAGGAGCTTATTTTTTCAATTAGAGCAAAAAGTATGATTTCATGCATAAATTAGCATAATTAATTCATATAAAAAAAATTCAATTATTTTGGAAAAATTAACAGCGCAGTCTTGTAGATTACATGGCTCTACTACCATCGTGCAAATTTCGCGCGGGTCGCACCGATCGGTGGCCAAGATCTTAGGGGGGGGGGGGCCATCATGGCCCCCCCCCCACCCCCCCCCCCCCCCCCCCCCCCCCAGTCTTGACTAGCTACCAAACATCCCCAGTCTGATTAGGTAACTATGAGTCCTTTGAATTTTAACTCTGCTGTGATAATTAAAACGATTTCCATCGACAGAATTTAGAATGTCTGTTTTGAAGAGCGTTAATTTAACACTGTGAGCCAGGGCGTCTATTTACTCGTGTGCCCTTATAGTTCAAGATGCGCATACTTTTTATTGAGTTCTGTGGCCGAGAGTGTAGACGCACGGCAACCTGAAAAATTTTCCGCCAACCATCATGCTTCCTCGTCACCTTCTTCAGGCTCTACGTATTCATTGTAAGGTGTATCTGGTTCATCCACCTTCATGTGTCCATAGTCTTTATCTGCTGGATGGTAGGTTGCTAAGATGTTCATCTCATCCCATTTGATGCCATCTCTACAAAAGAGAGAGAGAGAGAGAAAAAAAAATGATATATACCACCTACAGCTGCAAACCAACATCAGGCTGTACTGAAAAATTGCTGCCTGTGGCCCTCTTGGTTGCTGAGGATACTTCTCAATAATAATTAGTGAAACCAGCTCTAAACCTACCTCAAAATAAAATAAGATAATCTATAGTATTATTGAAATATAATTCTTTAATTAGATATTTCTAATTTTTAAAATTTTTTAGACCCTTTTTTGAACATGCCTCCTTGATTGGGCTTGAGCACTCATATGTTTACTATTCATTGCATCTTGGTCTATTGGTATTTCCCCAGGATTTTTCTACTTTTTGCAAAAGATATTGACTCTAAATTGAAGCCTTCCTATATTTCTATAATGTATTTATATTTATCAGAGAATAGGTTTTTAATAAATTTGATCTCACTTTCATGAAAATAAAAAATAAAAAACACCCCTGATATTCACTGATATTTGGAAAAGCGTATGGGAACGCATTCAGTTTCCACATTAAATTTTTGCCACAGTCCCGACAGAGCTTTGCTGTTAGCATGGGCTTGAGCTTGACAAAACACATTTTAATCTTTCTGCATTGACCTTCCATTGGGAGAAAACTGCCACAGTCAAGTAGATCCCAGTCCAACAGAGATGCCAAGTTCAGGGAGTGGCTTAGTCAACTGCCTTGACTGTGCTGTGTTAAAATTTCAGCAGTGCGGCGGCCAGCGCGCGCGCCATTGTACGAACGTACGACCGCGCGCTAAGACTCCTCCCCCATGTGGAGGGAAGGGTGAATTTGGGAGGAAAAAATTGTGGAAAGGACAGACAACACACGTATGGTGAAAGTCTCAAACGACCAGAATCTGGTCTAGGAGTGGCTGGACGTGAGATCTTCAGCATCGTGATGCGCCGTGATGCGCATGTTACCAAACCATACAGTATGTGCGCGTGTGCACGCTACACATGTAGCATTTAGTAAGCTATCTTGCATACAACGATCGCCTGCATGAAAACATCGCACTCGCAGTGTTTGATGCGCGACATGACTGCCGATTTTTAGAGTTTTGAGGCCCCAAAATGGTAAAAATGTATGGTCTTTAATAATTTCTCCAGTTTTTTTCTGAGGCGTGAGATTACGAGGGCTGGGCGGGTAAGCGGGTGATGAGGCGCTGAGGCGTGAGTCACCTGCCGGGGGCGTGAGACTTGGTAGGTTTGGTACAAGGTCAATTTTGAATTGACCATGCATAAAACGTAAGTAGGTAGGCAGCCATCATCATCATCATCCTCAGACATGTCAAACACACGTAGAAATTTTTACTCCGTAATTAAATAAATTTATGCACGACGCTCGAATGATCACGTTAGCATATGAAAAACACTACCATTGTGCCTTCCAATGAACAATAGTCGCGATAAAATTTAGATTCGTCATTTATTTTTTTGGTAAGTCCTCATTTCTTTATACGTTTTCAAATGTTGGGCGAAGTCCAACAGTGGATTCCTTGAAGTTCCTTTTTATATTTCTCTTCTTTATTCTAAAAAATATTGAAAGAGTGGTTTTGCGGAAAATGTTTTGTGAAGTCGAGTCTTGCAGTTTTTCTTGTGAAATGGGTCCACTTTGGTTATGATTGACAGCGCGCACGACAGTCATCGCAACCAGGAGGCGGAGCTCTGCGCGATAGCTAATCAAAGCGCCCAACAATCAAAATGCATTGTTCTCTAGCTCTGTAAGAACGAACTTGTAGATTTTTGTACGGGAGACATCATCAGCATCATTATCACATTGACAGTCAACATCATGTCATGATCGAGCATCATCATCATCATCATCATCATCATCATCATCATCCTCCTCCTCCTCATCATCATCATCACCATCATTATCTAGCTATATTACCCCAAAATTAAAACAATAAATATAGTAAACAAATGATACCTCCAAAATTAAAAGTATTTGATTAGAGAAATTCAAAGCAAAAATTTTTTTGGAAATGCGACCATTCGGTTAGGATCTATGGCGATTCAAACATGCAACTGCAATGAACACATTCTACGCATATTTTGAGGATCCGTTATTGTGAGCAGAACTCCCAATTAGGGCAAGCTATATACTTCAAGTAAACTTCTTGGTAAGATGAGTTACAATAAGAAAAATAATTAACGCAAATATGTAAATTATTATGAAAATATACCAGTTAGGCCCTATAGGTCTTCTGTCCTGGCGGGGGGGGGGGGACTGCAGCATGCAGTCACTCATTCATCTCTTGGTGTTGAAAGTATTGATCTTGCCTAATCTCAGTGAAAATTGCCATGTACCATCAGCCTATCATTACTTATTATTTGTTTCACTAACACAATATAATATCTTTTGCTAATCTATATATACTTCAATATAATAATACCTTATACTCTTCTTTTTTATCATTCTAATTACCTTAGAGGAAGCTGTTAAACTGTGCCAGGATCGATCAAAGAGCGTATGGAGAAAAAACTACTTGACCCAAGAAGAAGTATATTCCAATTAACTTTATATTGCCTCCAATAATTTAATATTTGGTTAAATAAAATTACCTTCTCATAGTCTCAACAATTACTGTAAAAAAAAAAGGAATACTATTTTCCTATATATCACTTTTTAAATAATAATTTAGAACTATGTTCTTCTTTCTTTTCTTTTCTTTTTTTTCATTTTTTTTCATTGAATATTTTTGTTATACGAAATGAGATGCAGCATGCATGATCTGAACCTTATATGACAAAATGAAGTGAGTGACAAAAGTCATATAAATAAAGAGCAAAATGTATTGTATATATTATATGTTTTACGCTGGAAAACTTTCATGAATATTGATTTTGTATAAGATTATGTTGGCATTAAACATATTTTGCCTTTGTCTTTGCTTTTGTGTGGGAATTATAATTGTTCCATAATATGTAACTTGTGATTATTAATGTTGATTTATCTTATTATTTGTCTATGTCATTAATTTATATGATATTCTTTGGAATTAAATATAAAATATTGTTAAAATTAAGTGTTACATTTATTTTACACATGTTTTTATTCAGCTTCTGGGCTTTTTTTTATTTTTTTATTTTTTTAATGAATGAACCATTTTTTAACTTGAATTGAATTGAATATGATACGAAAATAATTCATTGATCTCTTTCTCAAAGTAGGGCATATACATTTATAACATATATGTGAAATTTATGAGAGGCTTATGTTTAATTTCCAAGAAGATATTTTAATGTTTATTGTAACCTATGATCGAATGTTAAAGGAAAATTAACCAAATTATTTTATCATATTTCTATGCTTTCAATAAATGTAATTATACAGATGAATGTTTTGTAGACTAAACTATCTTGTACATGTTGCATTTATTTTGATGTCTAATAAATTATTTTTAAATAAAACAATGATGATGGTATAAGGGTTGTTACATCTAGGTTCTGGAACTTAAAATGAGGGTCAGATTGCAAAAAAAAAGAAATAGAGAAGAACAAGAAAAAATAAACAATCACAAGAAATTATATTCAAAAGATTATTTGGAAAAGTTGGAGGGCAATGAGAGAGAGAAAAAAAAGAACAACAATGTCGAGACCTATTAAAAAAAAAAAAATTAAACAAAAAAAAAGATGAAAAAAAGGGGTTGTGTTAGGATTATGAAACTTGATATAAAAAAGAAATAATTTATCTAGATTACATGTAAAAAATGAAAAGAACTGAAAAAATATTGGCAATGAGAAGATATTTAAAGTCAGAGGGAACAAAAAAATGTCGGGGAAAAAAATAAAGAGATGTGATAAAATGAATAAAATAAAATAAATATATAACTACGGTATAAGCACTCATGATACGATGTCAATACTTTAGTATTGACCTCGTGGACCAAACTGCCATTTTTTGGGGAAAATTTTGCAACCTTGTCAATGTTGTTTTATCTAAGGTTTTTCTCCTTTTTGCAATCACTTTCTGCTCCAAAATTAGTAGTAGTATATATGTCTATGTCAATATAAGACACAGTGAATAAGTTTTGGAAAAATTTCAAATCAAAATCATGAAAAAAAAAATTAAAACATCACTGAATTTTTTTCCCTCTCCCGCCCAAAAACGTGCGGGGAAATTTTCAGAAAGTGGACTTTAAAAAATAATTTTTCATCCAAGAAGAAAAAAAGAAAACTTGAAAACATCAGGGATACTAAAAGGAACATCCAAACACTCAGTTATTGAAGAAAGATAAGTGAAAATGTGATTTTAAAAAGTGAAAATTAAGTTTGTTTTCTGAAAGTTTTCTTACTGAGTCTTGTCATTAGTCCCAGATAGTTCAGTTGCTTGTGTGGGTATAAGGAAAAAATTGGGAAAACATATATTTTTTTACTAGAAGTCACCATATGCCAGTGCCTAAAGAAGAAGAATGCCATTATAGCATGCATTGCTTTGTTCGTGACCACGCAACCGCCCGAGATGTGAATAGAGAGTGGAGGGCCCGCAGCTGCGAAGTCAATGCGGATTATCTTCAGCCGTATTGTTGTTAAAATCATGCATTAAATTTACATACATTAACAAAGACCAATATTGGCAACTAAAGTCAAATCGCGATGACATTTTATATCGGACACTGCATTGGCGTTTGCGTCTTTGCAGGCTAAAATGAGACCACAGTTTCAAACTTGCCGTAATATAAATTTTCTTGAAGTAAGAAATACACTTCGCGAATCCATTTATGCCATGGGAATGGAACGCGCCAGTGATCATATTGATGATATATTTACAGAGAAAAATCGAGAAGAATTTTGACACAAAATCAAATTTAGGTTCAAAGAATGAATGCTGATAAAGACAGATTTAACTAACCGATTGTCAAAACTTTTCTCATAGGCAGTGAATCTTGAGGTTTGCAAAGCATTAATTTCTGAAAAATTATGTTTTTCCGCATCATTTTGCTGATTGCGGAGGACGGAAATTAAACCACGGAAATGTCAAATCTTGCCGCATCTGACGATAATTTCTTACGATGGTCAGGCAGTTTTCAATCAGTAAAGAGATGACGGGATTGTCTCCGTAGAAATGTAAGAGTTAAGTGACGAAATTAAAAAGTAGTGAATACAAAGTCCAATGCTTAAATATTATCATTTTGTTATAACTAGACAAATTACGCGAAAATGTACAACCATTTTTCTTTTTAAAAATGTGTTGTAGATCTTCCAAGAAAAAGGGGAAATAAGATGCCGGTGAATTATTTAACAACGCGCAGTAGAAGGAAGATTCCATAAACGCTGATAGATGCGGCAGGTGCCGATCTAAACAACTTGTACACTGTTTGCGATGTCAATTATTATGTACCTTGCCGCAACCGCCAGAAGTAGCTATAAAATAGCACGCGCGGAACGATCACCTCACTCAAACAGCTGACCAGATTTTTCTGCCTTGTATATTTATAAAATTCATCAGTACGTTCGATGTACTATTCAAAAAGTTCCTATAGTTAAAAGTTTAGACCTAGTCTAACTCTATAATATGCTAACTACTTTTTTTAGTTTAAAAAAAAATGTCAAAAAAGAACTGGGAAAAAAGCTCACCGCTTTGCGTAGACCGTGTTCTCACTTGGCGCGATCTTGCAGGCAGAAACGAGAAAATTTTTCTCTACAGAGCGTTAGTCTCTATATAGCGGTCTTAATTTTATCACTCAAGCAATTGAGCTTGATCTTACTCGTTGGATCAGGGAAATTATTTGTTTGAAAACGAGATTGTTTGATAAATTGGTCTGCAAATATTTGCCCCCCCCCCCCGCGCAGTCTTCACTTTTTTCTCCTCTCAATCTCACCAATTCCTTTCTTCTGCTTTCTTCTCCGCCCCCCCCCCTCTACTCTTTCCCTTTTCCTGTTACAGTTTTTTCCCCCCGCCCACCAATGGCCTATCCTACATGATGTGTCGGTGAAAAAAAAAACAATTTGCAGAACGTTTGATGGATCTCAGGCACGTATCCAGTGGTGGCAAGCCGGCACTACCCCCCCCCCCCTTACAAAAAAAAAAAAAAAATAAAAAAAAATTGTATGACCTTATGATTGGGCCAAAAAGAAATGTTTTTTTTTTTTTTGCCATCATAAATCCCCCGCCTCCCCCTCCCCAAAAAAAAAATAGAGAAAAAAAAAAACTCAAGTCAAAAACGGACCAGCTCGATTTGTTTTATTTATGATATGGGCAAAAAAAATAAACATTCTAACGTTACCCTGGCCCCCCCCCTCCGAAAACAAAAAAAGAGAAAAAAAAAAAAAACATGGAAAGAAAAAAAGGGGGCAATTATATGACAGGGTGAAAAAATGCGAGGTGTACCAGAAGTGTAGAATTCAAATTTTGCACCCCCCCCCCCTCTCTTGTGAAATACTCGATCCGCCCATTGTATCTTGTAAAGATCAGTATTGGTTGGGACTGGGGTGACTACCTGAATAATTCATTCGATAAAAAATCTTCTTTGGGCCTGGAAGAAATCTAGTCCCGTTATGAGGTCAATTGAGTCCTCGGGTCAATCTTTGTTACGATTGAAACAAACATCGGTCAATTACACGCATATCAACACAAAATATTATCGTAGTATTCTAATGCTTTATTTGAATGAGTTTGTCCTCATTATGATTCAAGTCTTTAGGCTGCAAGCCCTCAAACGTATCGCTCAACATATATTAGCTGGTGCGTGCAATTCCTGGATCTCATATCACTGAAGTGGCTGATAGGAAGTACAGAATACGATCTGAAATGTAAGCACCTCAACAACTTTATCATCCGTACTGCTGCCCAAGACACAGAATTTTAGTGACTTAGATCAGGCGAGTGTGAAATTTTATTGTCCATTGTAAAAATATATGTTCGAATAAGGTGGCGTAAAAAAAGGGAATGGGTGGCCGATGGGGAATGCGTCAAATGGCTTCAGTCCGTTACAGTGTATGTCTGCACGCATATGTGCTGCGATCCCTACATTATCATCATCATCTCACCAATCGGCAATCCACCAATCACATGACCATCGACATGAACGATGTCCAACATGATGAATAATAATTGTCATCATCATCAACTTCAGCTTCAATAATGACATCATTACCATGATGACATTATCATCATCATCATCATCACCATCATGTATCATCATCCTTATCACCACAATCATCATCAATCATCACCAATCATGTTGACAACAAGTAAAACGCGAAGTTCATCGAATCAAGAGCGAGACCATACGCGCATGTGAATACGCGGGACTAACAGTTACACATCCCAAGTTTGAAACAAGTTTTTTAAATTTTCTACTCACTCTGGCCTATTTGCAGGGTCTTCAAAGTGCCTTGATGGTTTCAAAATACTTTTCTTAGGTTGATTTTCCAGTTTTTCTGCCATAACAGCTTCGTAGGCTAGACTCTGCGGCGAAATACACTGGGTAAAGTTTCTCAATCTCAGCTGAAATTGATACTTTGACCTTTGACCTAGATCTAGGCTATTTAAGTTTGCCCTGATGAATTCAGTGATTTTTATGTTACCCAGTAACTGTGTTACCTAAGCAAAATTTGAAGAAATAACTGGGTTTCAAAACACGATGAAATTGCTACATCTTTGGCCCACGGCCTCTCAATTATTCAAAATAAATTTTATAACCTGAAAAAAAAAAATGATCCAAAGGCAAAGTTCAAGACTATTTGGTCAATAAATAGTAAGCTAGCTTCACTTTGGATGGCCGATTTGATAAGCGGTAATTTATTTCGACGGGGCCAAGTTTTATTAGACATCAACCACTTATCATGCATGGTCAAATCATAATTGACCTGGCACTGGGAAGTACCGTAATAATGTGGCAGTTTTCTTCCAATGGAAAGTCAATGCAGAAAACAGAAAATGATAAAATCTATCTTGAGAAGCTCAAGCCCGATCAAGGTGGCAAATCCCAAAAAGGGCCTAAAAATTCTACTAAACAAAATTAAAAATACCTAATTGAAGAATTATATTGCAATGATACTATAGATTATGTTAATTTATTTTGAGGTCGGTTTAAAGCTGGTTTCACTAATTTTATTATTGAGAAGTTTCCTCAGCAAGGGCGACAGACAGCCATTTTTCAGTACAGCCTGCGTGATGTTGGTTTGCAGCTGTATGTGGACATCAACGGGTTTTGAAGCTCGTTTTTATGCTAATTTCACATTGGTGGATCCCGGACACAGCCCCCCATTATTTCAAAAATCACTCATTGACTGTATAGGGCTAAAATCTTGAAATTTCGGTGGACTCAATCGGGCCTGGCGCCCCCCCCCCATCTCCAACTATTAAATGGATCCGCCACTGCAGTCACTCATTAAAAAGATTGTGCATTATAACCAATATATTCGAATTCAATATCAGTGTAAATAATTTGAGTAGTGAACCGTAAATGTCGTCAAGATTCGCATATTATTGAAAGGACAAAAAAGTAGAAATGATTAAAAAAAAAAAAAAAAAAGAAAGAAAAAAAAGTGGATGTGGATCCTATTCTTGTCTCATGCTTTGAAGACCGTGAATGTGATTTCCAACAGAATCTGCAAATATTTTGCCATCATAGAAACATTTCCATCTTAATTTATCAAAAGAAAGTGAAATTGAAGATTAGTGTTCCATAAATCGTTAGAATATTCTTGGTTCAGGTAGTATTTTGGAATTATACAGTCTGTGTAAAAAAAAAAATGGTACAGTCGGGGAAAAAATCATTTAGGTGTGAAATCTTTTCATCTAATGTATGTCTCTGGTGCCAAATTAAAGCCAAAAGATTTTTCTTGCTGATGCGCTTTGTCCTGTATAATTTGCTTTTGTAAAACAAAAGTTATGCTAAGTTTTGTGCGACGAGGAACAAATCGAAATTACGCACCTCTATTGTTCTGGAGCGCTGAATTCACGGTCATTATGCGAAATCATATACAAAGGCATGGGACGGCGTGCGAAAAAGGGATTTTTCTTGATTGTAGAAAATTAGTCATATCTAACAAAATACTGCACCAAATGTGATGAAAAAAATTGCAGAAGAAAGTCTAATTTCCCTGCTTTATGAAAATATCAAACAATATCAGGTTGTTATTTATCTTCATACTATAAAAAAATGTTTTCCACTTGTACCATTTTATTTGACACAGACTGTATTTGCATATCGTATCTCATATACACAACTGATAGTCCGAAAGTATTATTTTGACTGACTTTGAATCAGCATGATTAATTTGGGTAAAGGTATTGTCGTTGTTGTATTAGCCATAATGCTTAAATGCATATGGTCATTATATTTATTGAAAATGGGACAAAATTATTGTTTCAATTGAAGTGAAATATTAATTTTTACACCAAATCCAAATTTACATATCGAGCGAATTTTACTGGGCCTACTTCCATAGTTCGATTTTCCTGTACTTAAAATTACAGTATGTAGGCCTAGAAGAAAGAATAGAGTAAAAATGGAGCACAAATTACACTGTCCGTCATGCAGGTGGAATACTTTTTGGCGCTCCAGCAACATGATTTTCCTCCAGCTTTATTTCTTGAATAAATTAAGTTTGCCCCTGCTTTTACTTTTCGGGACCCTTTCCATCTATCTTGGACATTCTCTCAACCCTTCATGAAGATTTTTTGTTTAAAAAAAAAAGTTTTGTCAACCCCTATGATACCCCTTTTTGTCATTTTTCTCATTTTGGGGCACCTGTTTGTTTACCCAGCCGATCAAGCTCCCCTCCGTCCTATATACCAAAGAAACGTAGTGTACAGTGTGCCCCACAAAAAATGCTAATGGCAATTTAGATGGGTACAATATTAAAATTACGAAATTATATTTTTTATATCTTTACACCCGTAAACTACAATTCGTTTTCTACAACTGGATGAAATTTTATGTGATATGGTCCAAGAATCACAAAGATATGAGCATTTTGTCATATACACATCAGGAAACGTCTCCTTCCAAGTTTGTATTGAGAGAGTAACGGATGTGTTGAATAAACAAACACGAGTTTGATCATTAATACTTTGAAAAATATTTCAGTAGTAATTATGAAATTTATATCACTGTAAAGTGCAACTCATTACAATTTTAATAGCAATGCGCGTATTCAGGGGGGGGGGCTTTAATGTAAAAATGTAAAAAAAAAAAAAAAAAAAAAAAAAAAGAAAAAATAGAAAGAAAAAAAAAAAGAGAGAAAAAAAACCCCGAAAAAAATATACATGATTTGAGCGGATTGACCTTTTAAATCTACCCCTACAGCTGATTTAAGACCTTATGGCTGTCCGAAGGACGAATTTTTCTTTCTACACCTACCCCCCCCCTCACAATTTTGCAAAACTTTTTTAGAACAATGGGGTTCAGCGATGCGTGATATTGGTAAGATTAGGGACATATCATTAGAATAGTAATGAGTTGCAGTTTACAGTGATATGAATTTCATAAAACTACTGAAATATTTTTCAAATGATTAATGATCAAACTTGGATTTCTTTTATTCGATATACCCGGTACTACTTAATTTAAAACTTGGATGGAGAGGTTTCCTGATGTGTGATGAAAATGCTCATATCTTTGTGATTATTGGACCATATCACATAAAATTTCATCCAGTTGCAGAAAATGAATTGTAGTTTACGGGTGTAAAGATGTAATTAATATAATATTGCAATTTTGATATTATACCCATCTAAAGTGCCATTAGCATTTTTTGTGGGACACACTGTATTGTTGTTATTGTTCTTTAAGTTAAATCTATGGCCCGAATTCACAAACGTGGTTTAGTTAGTCCATGGTCTAAATCAATTGTTTAAACCACGGATTTAGACCATGGTCTAAATTTTGGTATTCACAAACCACCTGATTTAGACCATGGACTAACTAAACCACGTTTGTGAATTCGGGCCTATAGGTTTATGGTGGCAGGCTGAGGTCTCTTGTCTAGGGGAGTGGTTGAAGTAAAAAGTGTGATTGGTGAAAATTCGGAATATTTTATTCCAACTTTATGCTGAAAAAAAAACAACAAAACAAAACAAACAACCATGAACCCTTAATTATTAATATTTTCCCCTATTACTTTTCTCGAGCCTTGATGACAAGGTTGTAAATGGTAGCTATATAATATTCTTGATATTAATTTATGTTTGGCTGAGATTCTATATACAATACATTTTTGGGAAAATGGAAATTTTGATGGTGTAAAAATGAACAAAATCAATGATGATCTTCAATTAAAATAAATTTTGACCTCCTCCCCTAGAAAAAAAAGAGTAAAGCCTGTTGCCATAAAACTAGATTTAACTTAAAGAACGATAGGAACACTACAATTCAGATGTGTTTCCTTGGGGGTAGGACTAAAGGGGCCTTGGTGGGTCGCGCAAACAAAAAGGGCCCCCATATAAGAAAAGAAAAACAAAATGACACAAATCGCCATCTTGGGGGTTGACAAACTTTTTTTGAAAAAAAATTCCCCGGAAGGGTTGAGGGAACGTCCAAGATATAAGCAAGATCCCGTAAAATGAAAGTGGTGACAAACACATTCAAGAAATTGAAGCCGGTGCAAACGGTGGAGCCCCCGCCCCCCAAAAATCAATCTTTATGACGAACAGTGTAAATTGCAACTTGCTTTGGGTCATTTCGTATTTTGACTATATATATAAATATAGTAAATAGTGGTAGAAAAATACGCGTCGTCATTGGATAGATCAGTACCACGTGACCTACCTTCAAAAAGTTATATTGTACATATGTACAATATAACTTTCGGTTTTTGTAGGGTAAAGCCCGTGTTAAATGAATGGGGAGAGTATCGATTCTATCGATTGCCATGATGCGCGAGCGCGTAATAACAGTATGACAATTTGACAATTTATGACAATTTATTGATCCCATGTCGCCATAATTGGCATTGGGGATATACATGGATTTTAACAAGAAAATTTATCAACACTATTTACAATATATACACAAAATAAATAAATAATAAGAAAAACAATACAATCATGAAAATACACTTAATTATGAAATACATATTAATAGATCCTTCAACAAGAAGGAAAAATGAATATTATAAGTAGATAAATTAAATAGAACATATGAAAGTATAGTACTTGGAAATCTCGATGCCCCCCCCCCCGATCCTGCCTTCTACAAGAAGGAAACAATGATATAAGTAATTAGATAAATGAAATAGAACAGGTGAATAAGAATATAGTACTTGAAAATCACGATGCCCCTCAGGCCCTGCCTTCTACACAAGAAGTAAAATGAATTTAAGTAAGTAAATAAATAAAATATAACATATGAATAAGAATGTAGTATTTGAAAACTCGAAGCCCCCACCCCACCCATACCATTACTTGTGTTAATGGAAAAAAAAGGAAGAAAATAAGTAGATGAAAAATGAATAAATTAATAATAATAATAATAATAAAAATGATAATAATAATAATAATATAGGCACAGTTACATCTCATTTATGGGCCATTTTTAATGAGCAATGTGTATGAAACATAGTGTAAAATTCTAAAAAAAATAAAAAATAAAAAATAAATCAAAATAAAAAATTAAACATTTATAAAAACAAAATTGACTGATTAATTGATAAATCATTTTCAAATAATCTAAAAATACTTACAGATTTATTTGAATAATAAGAAATACATAAAAAGAATATTATTGAAAGTGGTGCATTATTTGCTGACAAAATTTAACAAGATTTACACATACTTTAGATTCTTTGAATTAAATAATTGTTCCATTTTGTAAGTGTTGGGTCTTTTAGTAAAATAACTACTAAGTAACGATTTTCTTGGTTGACGAAAAAGGACATTCAAATACATAATGAAATTCATCCCCTAGTGATTGCTTATTACACAAGTTACACAATCTTAAATCCCTCGGAATATTGGAATATCTTCCAGTCACAATTGGCAGACGGTGATTAGAACATCTAAATCTACATAAGATTATTCTTTCTCTCTTTGGCAGATCAATTAAGTATTTTTCAAAATGTAGGACTGTTTATATATTCGATATGTTATAGCATGAGAATTTTCAAATATACTAGATAACAAATGCTGGGAGTGTATATCTAATAGACACGATTCAACGGAATTTTTAACCATTCGCGACTTGTTGTTTCGCATGTATTCCACAGATTGCTCATACCTAGAAAATCAAGCGTCCTTTTTATTTTTTGTATCCATGGTGATTGATATACATTTGCTCATCAAGCAATTTTATAATAGATATATACTTTGCCAGAAAGCTTGTTTGTCCACTATGAACAAGATTACACCAAAAATTGATCATTCTGCTTTGAATGTACTTTCTAATTTAAGCCTTCCTAGTTCCCTAGAATCATGCAATTTGCTGTAGATTTCCTAACATGTAAAATTTGTTTACAAAATTTCATATGAATAATTCAAGATCGTTTATGACTTCAAATCCCCATACTTCGCTACCGTATAGCAAAATCGGTAACACAAGTTGATCAAAAAGCTCTACAAGAATATCAATAGGTAAATTAAATTGAAACGTTTTGTTAAAAGAACTATACATAGCCCTTCTTGCTTGATTGAGTTGCTTAATTTGTGCTTTACGAAACTATTATTATAATTGAAGGTAGTACCAAGATAAACATACTCATCAACAACTTCAACAATTTTGTTTTCGAAAGTAAAACTAGGAATATTTCTTATTTTACCACGAGAAAATACAATGATTTTTGTTATCAGTATTGACACTAAATACCATAAATTACAATATAAAGATAAAGCATCCAAAGCAAGTTGGTTCATTTTCAGATTTTGCAAGAACTATTGTATCATCAGCGTAAAGTAAAGTAAACAACTTGAAATAAATATCAAAACCCTTTTCATATGCAATTGCATCAATTTCATTAGGAGAGATTTTATCCTTGAAATTTTTCACAAATAAACTCTTCAAAATCATTTAAAACAACGCAAACAGAATAGGGGACAGATTTTCACCTTGACGTACTCCTATGTTACAATTAAATAATTCAGATTTATCAGATCCAGAAATAACACATGACTTCGCTGGTTATACATATGATTAATCACTTTAAAGAAGTTACCATCGACATTATTTTTCAACAATTTACAATTTCAACGTATATAATGTAAAATGTTGCGCACAACAGCTTATAACAATGGATACGCGAGCAACAAAATACGTCACATAGCTAAATTAGCACCAAAAATTTGGCAAAGATAAAACCAGAATGAGCAAGGTCAAAAATCTAGGGTCTATTTACTATAATAAATAGTGAACGCTCCATCTTGCAAATTACTGGACTATATGAACTCCAAAACTGAATTATCCCTCGTGCAGATCTATTTTCACCTCGGCCTGCGGCCTCGGAAAACAAATCTGCACTCGGATAATTGATATTTGTCGTACCTATAATCCAGTATATTGCGCGAATAGATTGTACACTATTTATATAATATATCAGCCATTCCACGTTACTAGACAACCGGCAGTGGCAGATCCAGGATTTCATGAGAGGGGGGGGGGGGGGGCAAAATTGGAATTTCATATTTTGTTACACCCAATATTTTTCTGTCACACCGGGGAGAGCAAGGTACATCAATTTTTTTTTTCATGTCAGGTTACGATAAGCGGCGGGGGGGGGGGGGGGGTTAGGTGTTTAATTTTTTCGGCCTTCGACCCATCATAGTTCGGTTGATAATCGGGCCGTTCGTCCATTCCCTCCCCCTGTTTCTTTTTGGCCGGAGGGGGGTTGGGCCGCTGCCCTCCTGGATCCGCGTCTGACTTGGAGCTGAAATGTGCAACTTCATCATATCCAAATAATTGGTTCATATTTGGCTATTTTTATTCAAAAGGTGCCATCTTAATTATTTTACAATGCGTACTAGCTACATAGCAGGGGAAAACATATTGCATGATCGACACCCTATATTTCTACCCAGTAACCTAAATAATATTATACTTAGAGAATATTGATGACCTTGAGTGGGATACGTAGAAATATTGTAAGAGCTGAAGAAAACACTGCATGAGTCGGAGACGAATCCGATATTTTTTTTCAGCGAGTAACAATATTTCACATAAGAATGCCTCGAAATTGATCATCCAATCTTATTATTTAGATACCCCAATAAACACATAAATCTTAATCTTGTCATCCTTTGCTACCGATCTTGTAAAGTGTACCACAAGCATGGTAGTTGGAGTTGTAATGAATTGAAGTTTCCGAAATCTGAAGCATTTTTAAAACGCAGTGCAATTTGATTCTGACGTCATGCACTAACATGCGGCGCATAAATGCCAAAAAAAAAAAAATTGTTTGGTTGTCCTCGACCGACCGACTCTCTAAAACGCCCGACCCGACCAACGATTTTGAAAAAAGGCATTCATTGGACTATACCAAACAATTTTTTTTTTTGGCCTAAACGCGCAACAAATGCACTACAAATTTTCTCAAGTCAGCCGCATTCCTAAATGCCCGCCAAATGCACCAATCACTACATATCTTATAAT
>CALNVZ010003433.1:44971424-45056428 GCA_940671915.1 Paracentrotus lividus
GCGCTCATCATCACTGAAAGTTACGCTGTAAATAGGGGTGGTTGAAGTACAGCCCCGTCGCCTTCGGCGACGGGGCTGTGTATAGTTAACCTTAGATCTAAATTTTAATCTAAAATTCAACCTCAATACAAAGTCAAAGTAATTTGTTAGACCTCTATTAGGCTCTAAAAAAGTTACTCTCAGACTCTAAAGACTCAACTATTATTATTTTAAGTCAAGATTTATTCATCAAATTGTTATTCCACTCTTTACGTTAGAGTCTGAGTCTACGTTAAACTGTTAGTGTTAACGTTAGAGATGACAAGATGCAAGAGTCTCAATTAAATAAAAAAATTCGAGAAAATATTTTCAAGAACAATGTTTTTTTTACCATTTTAAGACGGGCCTAATTAACTGTTAGATCTAGACCTAATCTGTTGCTAATTTCTGTATGTGAGGATGGAGAAAGAACAAAAAGAAAGATGATCAATTATGTACCCTTTGACATTTCAACCACCATTTTCGTTCTGTCAGAAAGATGCATAGATGTTTGATAAGGGCCCTGGCATGAATAGTATTATGGCCCTTAGTCTTACCAGTAATTTTAATGAGAGTTAGGCCTATGCTCAATCAAAGCTATTTTATTTCCTTTTATTTTTTGATAGGTTGAAGCTGAAGGGAACATCCAAAGGGATTCCTAAATCAATAGAGATGTCCAAGCCAAGCAAGCAATCGATGGAGCGTCACTGCTTCCTGTGTGGGATATGCCCGGATGAACATTGCCAAACCAAACTCTACTTTCCATCCTACGACACTAGCATCGAGTGTACCAACTGTGGCCAACGACACCCTCGCGAGGTGCTCCGCTCCATCGCGGAAGTCACCGACCCAGATGTCGCTCTTCACAACATGGTTCGTAACCTTCTCATGGGAAACTTTGCCCCAAAGAAGACAACAGATTCTGTCAAGGTCCTTGGCTTGTCCAACTACCACTGCAAGCTACTAAGCCCTCTATTGACAAAGTTTGGTATGGACAAGCAGGGCAAGGCGCAACCACTGCGGAACCTGACACAGAGCAGTATCTTTGACTGTGGAAACCTTGGTGGTCGTGCTTTCTTAATCCAACCTGAACACATTGACATCATGGGGTATGGACGCGACCAAACCGGGAGCGCTCACTACCTCCGGAATACACTTGAACAGATCAAACAAGTCAATGGCAACGAAGAGGTCTTGATCCCGATCCATGCTGATGGCGACGGACACTGTCTGGTACATGGTATATCGAGGGCGCTAGTCGGACGAGAGCTCTTCTGGCATGCCCTCAGGACGAACCTGAAGCTCCATTTTGAGCAGAACCTAGACCGGTATAAGAACCTGTTTATTGACTTTGTGGACAGCGATGAATGGCCGCAGATAATAGCCGAGAGTGATCCTGAATATCTACCTGGTCCAAATGAAGCCATGGGACTTCAGAACATTCATATCTTTGGACTGGCCAACATTCTCCGCAGACCCATTGTTCTTCTGGACTCACTAAGTGGATTGGAAAGCTTTGGTGACTATTCAGGTCAGTTTGAAGCCTAGCAATTGATTTATATTTGACTCTCTCCACCCTGGTAAAGTAGTATCTGGTACAGTGGTAGGAAGAATGTCGTGGAAAGAATGGAAAAACACAATTGATCCATGTTTTATTAAACGCTCATAAATGGGTCATTCCATCGGGTTGGGGCAATTTCTGTGACATGGAAGCTCAAAAATAAAAGTGTTTCAAATGAGATGAAACAAATCATTTGAAGTTAGCCTACATTACCACTTCATAAATTCCTTTTGCATTTTGTAAATCGACCTTTTCATTCTAGAGTAATCAGAGTACCAGATGTTATAAAAATACCAACCGTTACAGGGGACATTTTTTTCAGGATTTGCTTCATTTCTTCTCTCCAAGCATCATTTCAAGTCCTCAGTCTTCATCATATCACACAAGCATAATCCATACAATATTTCTACTGACTTGAATGGTTATTTCCGACAATTCAAGCTGATTTGAAAGCAATGTTGTATGTGAATGTATTCATTCTCCTGTGCCCTCATGTTGTGACCTCCCATTTATAATTTTCCCCTGAATTTCTTGAAAATGAAACTTACTGAAATGATTGCAACCTGGAGAGTAAGGAAATGATGTCCTTCTTATATTGAAATTGATTTCAGTTGGAATCTCCAACAATTTCTGATGAAGGTAAGCCCTCTTTAAGAATACCACCGTTACAGGGGACATCATGTCCCCTGTAACAGGGGACATCATGTCCCCTGTAACGGAGGTTCAATTATATCTGATAGCCATTGCATGCAGAGGTTTATTAAAACTTAATACATTAAATACATTGTAAGCCAATAATTTCATTATAATTACTAATAAATATTCTTGAATATATTTAAATCAGTTTAGAACTGTAAATTGTTATGCGAAATGCATAGCTAATGAACATTTCAGGTATGATGAACACAATTGGTAATTGGACATGCAATTAATACAGAGTTTAAGGTTAAAATAAATAAAGGCAGAATACAGAGGACTCAAGGTGAGTAGTGTATTTACAACACTAAGATAATTGACATACTTTGATATTGATGAGGTCCACATGGGAAAAAATAAGAACCATTTTTCCAATCAGATCATGAAATGTTGTCATTCAACATAAAAGAGTACATGGGACCGTAGTGTAAAATAAATGGCCAATTCACCATTTCTTTGCATGATAAAATCAGTAAAATTGAAATTTATATCACAAGGAGGCAATATGTAACCCTCAGACTTCATTTCTTAAATATCAATAAAATCATGGTACTTATGCTATTGCAAAGGAGAAAATGTTTCATATTGGTACCCAGTACAGGGGACATCAGCGTTAAAAACGCCCAAATCGTCCACTGGGTTGCTGACTCAGTTTTTTAGTCTCCCCCCGAAGACATTCCATACGTAACTATAGCTCCCCCAAAGAGCTGCTGATATCTTTCATTTTCGAGATCAAAGAAGGAGTTTGGAACCACCGTTACAAATAACAGGGGGACATCACGATCAAATTTGGGAATGACACATATTTTTCTTGTTCTTTTACATCTATCAAACCAAGGTTCTATGAAATATGTTCATGACCAGCCTCTTTATTTCCGCCGATGGCAGCATGAGATTAGTGCAATCTATTTTGAATAAAATGTCACTATACCTCGTTACAATAAATCTGAAGGGGGACAACTCTTGTAACGGTGGTATGGCCTAACTTGGATTTAATTTTTACAGCTACTGTTAGCTTTTGCAAGAAACCTTTGTACTTTTAGAACATCATTATATTGCCTGGTAAAAAACAACTACAGAGTGATGGCTAAGTCATTAACTTTTGCTGATAATTATATCTGAAAATTGCATTTTTTCATGTCACACTTGGTACCCTCTAAAAATAAGGGGACAACAGGACATAAAGGCACACCAACACTTATCATTTTTTTTTAAACACAGAATTTTTCCATCATAAGATCAAATAAACACTTGCCTTCAAATAGAACCTTCTTACAATATAATTTAAAAAACAAAAAATTCAGAATAATACAAGATATGTGGGATGTACACAAAAATATGCTGTTGCCCCAACCCTGTGGAATGACCCAAATATAACATGAGCTACATTTGTACACAGTCGCCATTTCAATGTTGTTTTCCATCCAATGTGGGTTTTTTATTGCTTTTACTCATCACACAACAAGTTATGATCAATTGCTATTCGATAGTAACCAATCATGGTCCTTTTTCCTAAAACTTCTTGCCCAAAATGCTCACTGGGGACCAATCAGAATGGCTGTTTCAAAATTGCAATTGATCGTAACTCTTGTCACAGGGCACAGGTGGATGTCCTGCAAAGAAGGGAAACAATATAATTCATCTTTATATTGTTTATGTGTTGGCTCAGTGGATAGAGCATCTGCCTCAGAATCGGGAGGTCGTGGGTTCGATCCTCGGCCGCCTCACACCAAAAGACGTTAAAAAAATGGGAGTTGCTGCTTCCCTGTTTGGCGTTCAACAAGAATGCCGATCTGGCGCTGCTCAGTGGCTGCTGGGCCCACGATTAATTGGGCAAAATAAATTTCCATCTCGCCTTTCAGGACTTTCTTTCGGACAATAAAATTTTGAGATTTATAAGCATTTTGGGGGCATTTTCTTCTCAGAAGACATGCAATACAGAATTCTAGTTCCTTCTGCCAAATCATGAAATGTACTAGAATTTCATCCCATAACATCTTGTAATGAGAGGACTTTATATGTATACTATATATGTACAAAAGTACATAATGTTCACCATGATTTTCACCAATATCGTTTTCCTTCCACTGTAGGTGTGTTCTTGCCTGTACTGAATACACCAGATGAATGTCGTGGGAAGGATGGTAAACTAAACAAACCTCTATGTGTGGCCTGGAGTAGCTCTGGGAGAAATCATTTCATTGCTCTCGTCGGTGTTAAAGGTCGGTATTAAAATTTCAAATTCAAATTTAAATTCAATTTTTTTAAAAAGTTTTAATTACATTTGTCTGGCATGGCAATCCTTCTGGAGCCAATGTGAAACAGTCATGTTAAAAAAACTGAATTGTACTGCATGTAAAGGTTTTTACATTCAGTGATGCCCATAAATGACCTTTCCCCTTTAATTGCTATAGGTCGTCCGTTGCCAAGGTTACCTAGATGGATGTTGTCAAAGGCTTGGGGGACGTCTCAGGAAGCAGTGAATAGTTACATTGAGTTTGATGCAGATGGCATGTGTACAGTGGGAGGAGATCGAACACTCACAGTAAGTTTATTGTCATAGATTTCTATTTTTATTTTCTTCGTATAATGGTCATGATAGAAGTATATTATGTACATGTACGGTATTCAAAAGAAATTTATAGATAAATTGCAAACAACACTGCCAACTGTAATAATTCAAAGATATTTTATGAAACTATTATCATTATTATGAGTTTGTACTACGCTTTTCCACATGAGAACCAAAGCACTTAAAAAATAGCATACTTTCATAAAATAAAATTATATTACATAATAATAATAATGATACTAAGCATTTATATAGTGCCTTTCCTTGAAAAAAGATACAAAGCGCTTTAAACATTATTTCAGTACTTTCAGGCTGATACAGTAGGAAAGATGAATTCTGATAAATGCTATTCATGCTACAATGTATATTACATGCACGATTCTATTATTATATCTTTCATCTATATTTGTTTGTATTGTACATACATGTATATTAAATGTGTATTTCCTGGTATGGGCTTGGTACATGTATGATTCGTTTTAAGATTAAATTTTTTTTTTTGTTTTTTTGTAGGAGAATTATGTTCAACGTCTAGCAACAGCCATGGAGGATCTATTCCACAGTAAACATGGTGTTCATCCATCATTGGTATCAGATGTCTATAACTTTGTATACAAAAGAACTGGTAAGTTGGGTTTATCAAATATGATTCTACTTTTTTAAATACAAGTATAAAGTGAGGTATTATATAAGAGTTCATTTGGTAGTTCATGGCAGGCGAAAGAGAGGAAGAATACCTATCGCCTACATTTTAAGATGTTGGTTTGGGATATGAAGAACTGATAACAAATAAATAGTGATATCATGGTCGCGACCCCTGTCGTGCACCTGTTGTGCACTTTACTGTGTCTGATATCGCAGAAAATGCAAGGAGATGCACATTCTTTCTGGCTTGAAGGAGAAAGTTTGCCATGCTACTGCTACAGCCATCAAGCTTAAATTATCTGTTTTTCATTTGAGATAGGTGATTAGACTTGCAATTGATTCAAATCAATCTCAATACTTTATAAGACACGATCCTGCAACATAATAATTTGAACTTAATTACAATCACATCATTATCTAACCCAGGTATTGTAGGCGTGCATCAGAACGTGATCTTAGAACATACGAGGGCGTCGGTCCAAGACCATCAGCTGTACAGGTGTTTGATCTGCTCTGCGGTATCCCAAGTGCCCTACCCCCAAGGGTACACTGGTACGCCCCCTGGTCTCAAGGCTGGAGGAGAGCTCTACCTCATAGCTAAGCAGGTGTATGGGTCGCTCCAGGAGGGGCGTGTTTACGACTTTCCCGCCCAAGGTAAGGAATTAGCTTCCACCCCCACCCCCCCCCCCAATAAAAAAAAAAATGTTATCTTGGCGTAATGGGTCATTGAAAAATTGGGCGGGATATTGTTTTTTCTTCATGCTTACTGTATAAGCCAATATTTTCGCGTCCAGATATTTCGCGATTTTGGACTAGTTGGGGAAATTCGCGAGAGCTAAATTTCGCGATTTTGGTGATGATTTCATTACTATAAATAGCCTTGTATTGAAGTGGAAATTTTCGCGAAGACCAACTCGCGAAATTCGCGAAAATAAAGACACCGCGAAAATAACCACTTATACAGTACTATAGGGGATATTTGGTGTGCATATGGTGCTCAGGATAAAAAGAAAAACTTTTCATGCACTGCGGAACTGCACCAAGCATGGTGGAAACAAAAATAATAGGCAACTTCTGGGGTTTTCCACTGTGAATTCGATATTGATCTCAGTTACAGAACAATTTTATGCACCCATAATCAGATTTATGAGTGCATAAAAAAATTGTCTGGTGGGTGATATATTTTTGTTCGTGCGGGTTACACCAAGATTATTATTTCTTCTAAATGCCTTTGATTGAGCTATTATAGTATAATATTCAGTAGTACTATGCATGTAGAAGTATTTAATTATTTTAATTGTAATTGTAGTTCCTGGGGGCCATTTCATCAAAGGACTTGTCGGACATTTTATCCGACAAATTTGCTCTCAACCAATCAGATCCCAGCATTTCAGTAGCTTATAACAGTTTGTCGGATAAAACGTCTGACAAGTCCTTTCATGAAACGCCCTCCAGCTTATAAGTTTTTGAAGGGGTTGGGGGTTCTCTACTTGAAAGCTCAACAAGTGAACAGGTCACTCCGAGAGGGCCTGTATGTATGACTTTCCAGGATTTTGGTCTTTTGTTAGAGCGGGGTTAGATGAAAAAGAAGTGCCCCCTCAGAAAGAAAAAAGCAGGAGATTTCTTTGTGAAGTAAATGCCATTACCGGTACCCAAAACTAATACCTTCTTTCATGTGTTCTTGATTGTCTGTTTTTCCTAGATATCCAGTGTAGCTACGATGCCGCTTCAGATGCACTTATACCTGATCATACCTTCAAACAAGATGTGACCTGTCCATGGTGTCAAGGGTTAGTGTCAACAAAGGTCATAAGGGTCATAAGGGTCATATGGGTGACAAGATCTGTAGGGATGCCAAAGATCATACAACTCATGAGAGTAATAGGGTTGACAATGGTCAACAGTGTGCAAAAAGTGTGTATGTGCAACATGGGTCATAGGGGTGTCAAGATTGATAGAAACTATGTCAAAGGTCAAACCCCTCATGAGAGTAATAGGGTTGATAAGGGTTAGGAGTGTGCAAAAAAAATGTGTATGTGCAACATGGGTCATAGGGATGTCAAGATTGATAGAAACTGTGCCAAAAGTCAAACCCCTCATGAGAGTAATAGGGTTGATAATGGTTTGGTGTGTGCAAAATAGTGTGCATGTGCAACATGGGTCATAGGGGTGTCAAGATTGATAGAAACTGTGTCGAAGGTCAAACCCCTCATGAGAGTAATGGGGTTGAAAATGGTTTGGTGTGTGCAAAAAAGTGTGTATGTGCAACATGGGTCATAGGGGTGTCAAGATTGATAGAAACTGTGTCGAAGGTCATGCTCCTCATGAGAGTAATAGGGTTGATAATGGTTAGGAGTGTGCACCAAAGTGTTGTATGTGTGACATGGGTCATAGTGGTCGTAGGTTTGGGAAGGTGACAGATCATATGGGTCATTGAGAGGAGTGCCAAAGGTCATAAGGTTCAATAGGGGGTGACCAGTGTTGCAGGGTTTCTAAAGGTCATTGGGCCCGGGGCCACCATATGGGAGTTTTTCTGAGATGCCAGTTGCTCAGAAAATGTGTCCATATCGATATTATTTTCTGTTAATATTTTTGAATATTTATTTTGATTTAGTTTTATTAATCGCCCTCATACCTTACGCAAGTGTCCTCTTTGTCATTAATTTACAATCTTCTCTTTTAAAATCCACAATCTCTCCTCAAGTAATGTTACCTACACTGTAAGGTCCAATGAAGAATTTATTTGATTTTATTATATTAATTTTTGCTATTGGTAGAATTTTTTTTAGCTAAAGGTAAAATAATATTAGCTTTTCTGCACTCGGGCACTTAGCATTGAAGCCTATGTAAACTATAAATCCTACATGTACATGGTATTATGGTCTACATAAATGATATTAACAATATTATGCTTGACCCCAACCGAGGTGATAAAAATGAGTACCCGGTACGATTGCGAAATGCTATGTGGTTCGCTTTAGCATGTGTGCGCCTAACAGGCGACCGGCTGGAATGTTTCCTAGGGAGCGGAGATTGTGCACTGTAAAGTGCGGGATCAGAAAATGAATCCAATGACCGGGGTAATAATATACAGTAAGCGCTTTGGTCTTAACAGGTAAAGCGCTTTATAAGAAACCAGTATTATTATTATTATTATTATATTGTTTTGTGTTATTATATCAGGAAACAGCTCCGTCGTGTGAAGGCAGATGGAAGCATTGTGTACGTGAATGGAGATCGGACCAGTTCACCTTCAAGCTCTACTACATGTAACTGCGGCCATAAACACTTCTGGGATGGGGTGGAGTATGATAACCCACCTAAAATGTAAGAAAGCAGATAAGATAATATAAGATAAGATATGGTTTATTCAATAAAAATTGTCGCAGCCATAAGCTGAATTGAGATTCCTTTACAAACATAATACAATACAGTGTTAAATTAGAGTAGATAACATTTATAAAGCGCTTAGAGCCATAGGGGATTGAGCTAGCATGGGCAGTGGATCAAAATTTGCTGACCCCAGACTTTTTGAAAAGCACATTGGGTACCTGTCTTGAAGGTAAATTTCTTGACCACAGCAAAATTAGCTGTCCACCATCATCGGGCATCATGGGGCTAGGGAAAGCGAGATTTAATGACTTTACCAGATGGAGCGATGGGTGGAATATACAAGGCATCACATAAGGTTTGGCAGAGGTGATAAAAATCAGGAGATGAGACACACCTGTTACTGGGTAAACATCCATGGTGTCAAATTATCCATGGAAGCTCAAGACTCACTATCTTTAATACAATGTCTATATTGGGGTTTCTAACTGCTTAACCTGGTGTATAGTTTTGGTAACAAAAGACGAATTGGCATAAAACCCATCAAATATAGTCTCATGTTGTCCACATTGCACTAAGAGATATATGTGAGAGATCTTGTGATATTCCTTTCATGATTTCCGGTGAATTTCAGTGGAAATATTTGAAATTAACGTAATGCACCCAGCGTTTTAGACCTCTGCTGCAACGACCACACGCCGTAGGTTACGGGGTGAAGGTGCGTAACGATCTGTATGTATCACCCACACAAGAGAATCCCATTAGTTTTCCACGTAACCACTGTGTGAATATTGAAACGAGTCGGGTCCCCGTCTTATCACGTTTTATACTCATACAGGCGCGGATCCAAGAAAATTGAATTAAATGCATTTCGGGGGCCCAATTGTCTGGGGACAAAAGCGGCTATATTATGTTTACGCATGGGCCCGGTAAGTTCATTGTGTGACTCCGGTCTGCGTCCGCTACTGTCATATTGTGGAATAAAGACCACAAAATGAGATCTCAAGTAATTTAATTTTCTTTATTATAGTTTTAGAATTCTATCTTTTGTATTATCTATCTGTGAATCCAAATTAAAATTTCCCTTCCCCCAAAACTAACACCAGCTTAAAGTTTTCGCTTAACTAGGCTATAACTAGCATAACTAGGCTATTGTCATAAGGCACAAAAAAAAAGAGTTTAGTCTCTTTCAAGAATAAATGATAATATTGTAGGAATACCTGTGTCTGTGAAGCATCCCCTGTGAACACGTGTATCTGAATATTTCAGATGGAATAAAACATGCAACATATAAAACTTTTTAAAGCTTTTACTGTATTACATGTTTATGCAAAAAATAAGTTGAAATATTCAGAAAAAAGTGATATTATTGCATGATGTTTGAGATGTTAATTTTTTTTCATACAATTTATCCTGTAGATCCAGTTTGCTTCTCTTTTCATAAAATTCTTTTTACTTATGTCTATCATAACTTCAAAGCTCCTCTTTTTTTAAAGATAAATCTTAGAGTGCCCTTGTTTGGATTAAGGGAAAAAATAAAAATATCTGTTTTTTTAATGAGGGCAATCCATCACTTAGTAGCAATGATTTCAAGGTAGCTTAATCTCTGAATCTTTAATTCTCTACTTCTCTCTCTTTCTCTCTCTCTCTCTCTCTCTCTCTCTTTCTCTCTTGTAGCTTCAATGTTCCTCTTGCTAATTGGAAGCGGAAAAACAATACGATAGCTGAATTTCTATATCTCTAACTCTCTACTTGTCTATCTTTCTCTCGTAGCTTCAAAGTTCCTCTTTTTTTTTTAAGGGTAAGACAATTGAAGCAGATGTTGTCTGGTTTTAGAATGATCACAACCCGTCTCTCAATAACAATGCTTTCAATATAACTGAGTCTCTCCCACTTTTTTTCTCTCATAGCTTTAAAGTTCCTCTCGTTTGGAAGGGGAAGACTATAGAAGAAGACGTTGTCTGGTTTCAAAATGATCACAACCCGTCTCTCAACAGCAATGCTTTCAAGATAGCTGAATCTCTCGTCAATAGACATTACCCAGGCGAGTTTGGCAATGAGCAGCTTGTGCAGAAGGTAGTCGAGTCCATCCTACAAAATGTAAGAAACAATAATATTTTGTATCTTAGGAAGCAGAATAATGTAAGACACCCATGAAAACAAACTTAAGTTTGTGTATCCCTTTAGAATGAAAGTTTTAAGCTTCTCTAAGCGTTTTTTTTTTTCTTAAAAGCAATTATTCTTTTCAATACTTTGTCACAACATACATGTAGTCGCTTAAGTTGTTTAATCTAAAGGCCTGCATGATGTAATGCTTGAAAAACATTTATATTTATAGTTGTACTTATTTTGATACATTTTGCTTGTAAAGTAATGTTTAACACATAGCAATATGGCACATAATTGCAGTTTTTACTTTTATCATGATCTTTGAGTGTGTACCTTTGAATAAGCGTCTTAGATATAATTTAGCAAGGCATTTTATCTACATTGTTTCTCTGCATCCAGGTATAAATGGCTACCTGATATGATTGCATGTTAGTCAATTTCAATTGTGAATCATAATTCTCTCACTCGATCAGTCCCTTGATCCTTCCAGAGTCAAGCAAAAGAAACACACTTTTGCCTCCATGCCATCTGTACAATTAGATTTTAAATGTTTGTTATTTGTTCTGCAAATCTTGAAAACTTCCAGACAGCCGTGAAAGAAGCAGCATTCCAACCTCCATCAATTACTGACATGCCTGGAACCTCGGCATCAACCAACACCGAGGGTGCCTCCCCTATGGACAGGCCAAGTACATCAACATCAGGCAGCACGGGGGGTGCCTCTCCTATCAACAGGCCGGGTACAGCAGAAGGCATAGAGAGTGTACAGAGCGAAGGGAGAGAGTCCCCTAGAAAGCAACCAGGGGCAAAGTCTAAGGAGGGTTCCCCCGCTAGGTCTTCAGCCATGGATATGCAGGCACCATCTAAGATCATACTCAGCGGTGGGGTAAGTCCATGTTCTCTCAACCAGCTCTCGTTTTCAAAGTAATTATGATAATAATGTCTGGTTGGGGCCCCTTATCCTGTTACAAGCGACTGATCAAAACAACTTGCAGTTTATTATTAATTAACGTAAATATTTTAATTATGAATGACAGAGCTGTAAAAAGTAAAAACAGAACAACATACACCCAGTAATTCATCATTTACACTGCTCATTCCCACTTCTGTTGGAATCCTTATTTTGACCTCAATGATAATTTCCAACGTACTAGGTATCCATTAACGCCTGGGTGGGGAAGAGCATGTAGGTAACATGCCTTGCTCAAAACCAAAGGAAAGTTCTGTGAAGGGGACTGAAACCATAAACTTTGCATCCCCATTTAAGTGCTTAGACCAGTCTACTATGACAATTCTACTTTCTGTTTCCCCATTTCTTCCCCTCTTTGTATTTCCAGGCATGATTTTTCTCTATGCGGATCCGCTGATTTTTATTTTTATTTTTTTTGCATGTACATAGCGGAGGTGTTTTCGGCGGTGTTTTCATTGTGTATTCTGGAAATATTTTCGCTCTCACTGTGTGTAGAAATTGGAACAAGAGATTGATTTGACAAAGTTTGCAGCCAAAAAATTGTGAATTTTCTATACCTAAAATTGCAAAATTTTCTGCGGGAGGGGCCCCCACCCCCTCCCGAACCAACCCCCAGGAAGTTCGGTCGCTACGCTCCCTCACTGTAGCAATTTTCCTCTTTTTTGGAAATTTCTCTGTCTCATGCCTGATTTCCCTCTTCATTTCTACAATGTTTCTTTTCAGTTATTCATTCTTTCTGCCAAAGTAAATAATCTAATCTAATCTTAATGTATGATTATTTCTTTTTTCAGTCTAAATCTCTACACAAAGAGGAACTTACAATGAGTGAAACAGAGAACTTGCTCAGAAAGAGAATATCTGAGAATGCCCCTCTACATCAGCAACAGAGAACAGTGGAGGAAAGAGCCCAGCAGTCGCAAACAAACATATCCATGCCATCCACCTCATCATCAGGGGTCGGTCAGATGAAGTTCGTTGCCATAGAGACAGGGTCATCGTCGAGGACCATAGAACCTCCAAGTGATATTAGAATCAAATTGAGTTCATCTGAAGGAAAACATGTAAGTGCTTGGCGACTCAGCGCATCCTATTGCAAGATTGCAAAAAAAAAAGAAAAAAAAGAAATCATGTTTTTTTTACAGACACTGAGCATTTTATTGTGGTGTTTGTTTTCTGAAATTTTAGGTTGTATTATTCTTAATAATGCAAAACCAGAGCAGTGTGCATTCATATTTTCTCTTCTAGATCACATTGGTGTTGTTTGTTTTTACTTGTTTCATTGACTTTAATGGCACTTATCATTTGATTATATTTCTAAAGTCGGTCCTACCTACAGTCTGTGTCAAATAAAATGGTACAAGTGGAAAACATTTTTTTTTATAGTGTGAAGATAAATCACAATTTGGTATTGTTTGGTATTTTCATAAAGCAGAAAAATCAGACTTTCTTCTGCAATTTTTTCATCACATATGGTGCTGGAATTTTTTAAATATGACTAGTTTTCTACAATCAAGAAACATTAATCTTTCGAATATAGGTTTCGAATAATGGCTGCGAATTCAGCACTCCAGAACAATAGAAATGCATAATTTTGATTTGTTCATCGTAGTACAAAACTTAGCAGAACTTTTGTTTTACAAAAGCAAATTATACAGAACAAAAGCATATCAGCAAGAAAAATATTTTGGCTTTCGTGTGGTACCACATACTCACATTATATGAAAAGATTTAACACCTATTTTTTTTCTTCCCCCGACTGCCATTTATTATTTTTTTTACACAGACTATATGTTTAGACCTAAAAAATTGTCGCCAAAACATGCCTCAATTTCAGCTGGTGTATTTGTTCTTTGGCAAATACCATTGGCAATGGAAATGATGTAGTCTTTACTATTCTCTCTTTCAGACCACACTAGTCCTGGCAGCATCTACTACCTATTCTCAGCTTCAGGCCCTAATAGAATCCAAGCTCCACATTGCCCCAGCCAGACAGAGAATCAAATATGGCTTCCCACCAAAGGAGCTAAGAGCGCCCCCTGTTGACGAGGAAGGTACATCACTGCCGTTACGGAATGGAGACAAGGTGACAGTTGAGGTCATACATGATAGAGGTATACATATTATGTACTCTCATTTTCATTGTTTTTTCCTTACACTTTGGGGTAAAAAATTCAAAGACATCGAGTAACATCTTAAAGAATGTAAAAAAAAAAAAATTAATTTCTTGGAAATGGTATGAACATGTGAGTTATAGTTTAAAAATACCAATCTAAAAGTCTCGTATTGTAATGTTTAGAGAAAGTATTTTTAAATAGTGAGAAATGTCTTAAAAGATTTGCCTTCCATAAGATTGATACATTTTTTTTTCTAGCAGTTGCTATCGCTGTGATGAGTTCCTTTTTGTTTTTCTCAAATACTTGTTTTTCCATTTAGCTGATCTCCATCATGTGTCAGCAGGAATAGCAAGTAACAGACAAAAGAGGATCAGCGATCAGGGTGCAATACTCAAAGAATTCAAGAAGGATCTTGACAAGATTACAGACAGCCAAGGTACAGACCAGTTTCTTATTCAAATTTAATGCATACTTTTTAAACAAAGGTTGTTCTTGACAACCTGAAAGCTTGCCAGATGCTTGCCTGACATAGCAACAACTATTGTATGCAAACCGGATTCCATTTATTGTAGTTCATTCTTTTATTACAGGTTGTTTGAATACCTTGTTACTATATCGCCAGGAAAAATTATGCATAAAATTTGAATATGTTAGTTAACTGGTCTATTGACTTAATAAATTACTATATTAATCAATGATTGTAGGGACCTGTTTATATTTAGGTAAATTATTATTATTCACAATATGGTGTCTTGTAAAACATATGCTGAGATCTCTCAGACATCTTACTGTATCACTTCATTTTTTGCAAATTTGTAACACTAAATTAGATTCAGCCAATAATTAAATTATAGAGTCATAGGTATCTCTCTGATTGCTTACATTGCTTACATGTATAATAGAACAAAATTAGTATCATTCAGGACACATTTTGCTAATTTTTTATCCCTCCTTCCATATGCACCCCTACAGAGGGCAATCTAGAGGCCCAGCTGACCTCTCACACATTAATGGCTGCACTGGGTGGATTAGACCTGTGGAGCTACTCTAAGAAGAAGCCTGATCTTTTCTCCAGAGGGGGGTTATTTTACAACATTGTTGAGAGGGACTTGGGTCTTCAAGACGGCCATCATTGTGTGCTGCCTTCTATACCTGACAAGGTGAATTAGAATACTTTTATTTATTTTTTCATATTTCTTCTGATTTTAAAAGCTCATAGTATATGAAGATTTTCATTCCAAAAGGGACTAACTCCATTTTTATAGCTTCAGAGAAAATGGCATTTGTTTACCAGATTTTGTACAGGCGTCTATGGCAAACGGAAATTTCAAAATGCATTTTCTTACAGTTGCAATCAACAGTTCAATCAATGTTCAAAGACGGATACGTACATGACCAATATCCTAATATCAATAACTCAATTTTCATCAAAAGTGGATTTAGTCCTTTTTGGAATGAAACTCTTCATATTTTTAACTGAACAAAATTCATGTACCTGTACAATACTGAAAATTATATCAACATGTTGTTTTAAGAAATTAATTTAAAAGATAATTATCTGATTTCATGAAATGCAAAATATAAAATGAATAATACAATTTAAACAATGAATAACAAATACTCAAGATATGTATTGCCTGTTAAGGCCGGTAATGACGCATGATGCATAATGTCCCATGAATGCATTTATTCCAGTCTAGAATTTAGAAGATAATTTTCTGATTTATAAGATAGTTTTCTGATTTCATGAAATGCAAAATATAAAATGAATGAGACAATTTCAACAATGAATAACAAATATTCAAGATATGAAGTGCCTGTTAAGGCCGGTAATGTCACATGATGCATAATGTCACATAAATGCATTTTTTCCAGTCTGGGACCAACCTGTGACCTCACCATCCGAACCATGTGACTGGGATTCGAACCTCGATCCGATCCGCATCAGTTTTGAGGCTAATTTTCTTTTTCTCTAATGCTATCAATTTAAATTATTTTATGTATTTTCGCTAAATAGGCCCGCAAAGTGATAAGAATCGGACCGAGGTTCGAATCCCAGTCACGACTTTCGGATGGTAAGGTCAAAGGTTGGTCCTAGACTGGAAAAAATGCATTTATGCGACATTATGCATCGTGCGACATAGTTTTTTTTAAACATTATTAAAAAAGCTGCAGGTTTACAAATTCGGAAGAATAATCTTCCTTCATCTGTTATTCCTTTTATTTTCTTTGCAGCGATTCCGTTTCTCCAAGCCCAACGATCGCCTGGAGCTTTGTCTAGAACCGCTCGGTCACTTCCCAATATCACCCGATGTAGATGACCTTGAGAAGTTCAAGGATGTTGCCCTAGGTCAGAGGTCACTGGAAATGAGCGAAGGTGACCTTGAGATGGATGACAGGCCTTCATCCAGTGGGTATGTCGCATTCGCTGGGAGGGGGCATTCTCTCAGCGTGGACGGAGGGGCTAGGGCCTTGAGTAAAGGAGATGGTCTGGAAAAGAATGCAAAATTAAAGAAATACCAGAAATTTGGTCATGACACAGACAGAGGAAGAGAAGCATCAGAAGAGAATATTGAAGGAGAAAGGCGTGCAGTACAGGGTTATGAAATAGAAAAGGACCAAGTGCAATATGAGGAGAGTCACATTCCAAGTGATTTTAAGAACCCCCATTCTGATATGGAGCAGGCTCTGATGGAGCAAGAGCAAAATGTGGAAGGGGAACATTCCAAAGTTGGTAAAGACGTTCAGAGGGGTGTTGGTGATGGTATGGAAGGAGGGACTGGTGATTTGGATTCTACCATTAATCAGGATAGGGGAGAAAACCTAGAGAGGGACACTCCTATGGATGTTGAAGAACACAAAGAGTCTACAACAGACAAGAGTCCACCCCTACCAATGGAAGTGGACTCGGCCGATGAAGACATGAAGCTAGAATCTCATTTTGAAGTCGGCCAATCACAGGCTATATCTGATGTTGCAATAGTTCCTGAGCTATGCAGATTTAATACAGAGCCTGTGATAGGCCCAATTAAGCAGGAGCCAGCAATAAGCAGAGTGGAGTCAGATCCCATTTCGCTGCTTCCACCAAATACTCCTAGTAACAAATCTGAAATGCCCTCTAGTAGTTCCTTGCAGGGAGCAGCACATGATACATGCCCCACATCGAGTCAGGCTCCACTCACAGTTGACAGCAAACAAACAGACTCTGTGATTGGCTCTCAGGACGAAGATTTGAAAGAAGAGACCAATGAGGAAACTGCTTATGTATCTCGAAGACTAGGTCCTGGATATACTGTACTTGTAAAGAAAAATGAAGAAGAGAAGTCATAACAGGAAGAAGATGCAAAAAGATATTTTGTTATCTTTATCTTACCTTTTTATGCTGGAGAAATCTCATCTTATATTACAGGGGTGATATTCCTCCAATTTAAATCAGAATTCTTCTTCTCTTTTTTTTTTTTTTTTTTTTTTTTTTTTTTTTTTTTTTTTCTTCAATTTTTTATTATTATTATTTTTTTGTTTTCATTTTTTTTCTCCAGGTATGCACAAAATTGCAAAATTTAAAGTCCCAAAATGAAAAAAGTCCCTACCGTGTGAGCAGGGACACCCCCTCCCACACCCTTCCCGCCTTGGTCACTTTGCTCCTTCGCTTAAGTATGTCTATTTTTTTTTTCAAGAGTGAATATCACCCCTGTATATTACATACCGTGAACATGCTGATTTATATGCTGATGGTTTACGATGTAGGTTAAATCCATGCATTTGGCAACGTGGGTAACGATTTTGTCATATTAGGTATGCCTACATAAATTCTGCAGTGTAATCTTATTGGTAAAGTTACATTGAAAATATCATTGATGTTTAAAAAAGATTGGTCTTCTAATCTAGCTCAGTTACACATGTACGGCTTAATTGTTGTGGTGATACTACTCAAGCGATAGCACAACACCAGCTCATTATTTTGAAGGTGGGGTATAGTATTGGTAAATCTTAAAAATTTTGAGATTCCTTTTGAAATCACATGAAAGATGAGATTCTCAAAGTCATTATAAATGTGCTAAATGTTGATATTGAAAAATAGCCAGGATCCTTGCAAATTGGCTATAAATTTCTTTTCCAATATAAAAATACTTTACTACAGACAAGCATTGGGAGGAAAATTACTGGATGGTGAATTTGTATAAAGCTCTTTGACCTAGATTGCTAAATCTGTGAAATGATCATCCGGAATGCCTATTTTAACTCTTTACACGCCACATTAATTTAAAGCAAAACAGAGAAGACTTTTCTCTTTAATTATTAAAAATAGTATAACAATGTTTGCTTAGTATGAACTACAAGAAATTATGCCGCAGACCCAGTCCTAGCATTACCAGTGATTTTCAGATTTTTTAGTTCAGCCACTACAGAGAAAATGAATTATTACAATTATTTTATTGAATAGTTAATAAGTACAATTGTGACTATAGTCGAACTCGGCAGGCAAAGAGTTAAGGGAATAATATGAATGCCAGGAGAGGGTGCCACATCTTCTCTAAAGGCCAAAGTCATTTTTTTTCACAGACTCAATGTGTAACAATTGGTCTGATGGTGACTTTACTTGGCTTATACAAGAGGCTAGTATAATTGATACATGTATTATTAAAGGGATGCAGTAACATTGAATAATATTCAAATCGATTTTATTTGATTTAGCTTATTTTGCCAGCATAATTGTAAACACTTAGGTCAGTCTGGTATCTCTTCAAAATTGCAAGCTAATTGCTTGCTTTACCTTCGAGATATCAATGATTTCATACCCGAATATTATAAACCAACATCGGATGGTTTATAAAACCATGTGCTTTTCCGCATAGCACAACACATACCCATTTCCTGTTGTGTAGTCCCCCGTCCCTAGCAGCCTGATGATCTAGCAGCAGAGGGTACTGGTGTTCAGCTGTAGGCTTGGCATTGTTTGTTACACTGTTTTAAGGTAGTAAATGACTTCCATTTGATCTGAAACTTTCAGTAGTTTGTTTTTTTCTGTTGGAACAATATAATTTTATAAATCTTGATCGAATTGCTCTTGTTTTTGAAAGTTACTAAATCCCTTTAAACCTTACCAAGGCTGTATAACCCAGTTTTAAGCGCATCATGGACAACAAGCGCATTTCATTTCAAGAGAAGGGGTAAATTTAATTGTGTTCTAATACAGGATAATGGATTGACCAATGAGGTTACAGGATTCATGAACAGGGGGGCATTTCATCAAAGGACTTGTCGGACATTTTATCCAACAAATTTGCTCTCAGCCAATCAGATGCAAGCATTTCAGTAGCTTTTAACAGTTTGTCGGATAAAACGTCCGACAAGTCCTTTGATGAAATGCCTCCCTGAAGGAGTTTGGCATAATTTTCACGTAATACAGTTTTATATAATAAGGGTTTAGATTGATCTTCAAATTCCAGAATTCTTGAGAATTCTTGAACATGTAATGATAGAAGTAATCAACCCAAATTTTTAATATCACTTTCCCTATATTCCTGGACTAAAATAGGTATACAAATGCCCTTTTCTCCAAAATTGCAAACATGGATTTACATGCTTTTAGAATAAAACTCTTGATTTGTGGAATGGTTTAAAAAGAAGTATTTACATGAAGATAAATTTGCAATCATTCAAGTAGGCATGTAATATTATAAGAATACCTGATCACAATCTTGAATTATGGCAAAGGAAATGGCCCCCTAAATCTGCAGAATTTGTCATGGGTATATTAGTGAATCAGATTTACTAATCAAATTAGCATCAATTATATTATTATCTTTTACTCCCAAACGAATCTACATGTACATCAAAAGAATCTGTATAGATTAAAATAGTAATATAATTATTCTTTGTATGGCCAATTTAGAGATTTTAATGATTATGTACATTTGAAATATGGTCAACCGTGACATAATTAGATACAAAGTTGCCTGTATACTTAAAATCATACACATAGACTTTTAAAAGATGATTCATGAAAAGATGAAGATGACTGCTCCGGTTCATAGAATATCCTTATCTAATACATTGCTGATTTATGTATTGACACGAATAAAAAAGCAACTGTCGAAACAACTGATAGCTTTTGTTTTCATTACATGTATGTCTAATTACCTGTATTGCCCAGGCCACAATCGGTCATGCATTTCAGTGCAGATTTCCCCCAAAAGCTTTGCGTTATAGAGTTGTGGAATGTGCATACATGTTTCGTCAGTGGGGCGATAAAAGATCAAAAGTGGTAAACTTTTAGGAGAGTGGAAAAAACATGGGCCAAAGCACTGTAACTTACCTTTCTTTGAAATGTTGTGAACAGTGGCTCAGGCACGTAACTAGGATTTTTATGGGAGGGTTCGAAATCTGCAAAAGTGGACCAAAAGGTACATCAAAATTTTTTCACGTCACGCCGGGCGAGCAAAAAGGTACACAATTTTTTTTCACGTCACGCTGGCCGCGCGATAAGCGGGGGGGGGGGGGGTAGGTAGTGTTCAAAATTCTCTGCCTCAAGAAGAGTACCATATATTAGCTATAGGGGTAGGCTAAGAATCGGCCCCAAAGAAATTGATAAGCAAAAAATAAATAAATTATCAATTTTTTTTTTTTTTTTTTTGTAAAGCGGACCTCTGGTCGCCAGCGGGGGGTTCCTTCGAACCCCCGAACCCCCCTGGTTACGGGCCTGGTGGCTTCATTTTTGGTGAAAGAGAGCTGGGATTGGAACAGGAATTAATTGACTGATTATATTGACATTAAAACAATGATGTACAAAGGTCTTGTAATCCACAAGTGATTGTTATATGGTTTCCACAAACAGGAACAATGTGGTCCTCGATCTTCCCATGCTCCAGTCATGTGGAAATGCAAGTAGTCTGAACCCATACACGAGCTGCAGATATGTACTTTTAACAACTTTTATGACAAGCTGTGTCCATGCCATACAAAGGGGAATCCAACCCAAGGAGAGAATCAACCTTACAGGATAGAGTAAAATTAGAGGAGCAATCTAAAAAAGTTTCATCAAAATCAGTTATAAAATAAGAGAGTTATGGAAGTTTGAAAAGTCTAGTTGTTCCGTCTATGGGGATCCTCAAATCGGCATCATCGGCTTCAAAATGGCCGATCTCATGGACAACTCTCCATTCATTTTGTACACAAATTTTCAGATTTCCCCCATTTTCTTTCCAAATATATCTTACCTCCTTCTGAGCTCAACATATGTTGTGTGAAATATATTTTCCCATGATATATTTTGAGCTCAGAAGTAAAGAAGACAAATTTTGAAAGAAAATGGGGAAAATCTGAAAATTTGTGTACAAAATGAATGGAGGGTTGTTCATATAGTTTGTTCATGATATCGGCCATTTTGAAGCCGATGATGCCAATTTGAGGATCCCCATAGAAGGAACAACTAGACTTTTCAAACTTCCATAACTCTCTTATTTTATAACCGATTTTGATGAAACTTTTTTTAGATTGCTCCTCTCATTTTACTCTTTCCTGTACTAAGGTTGATTCTCTCCTTGGGTTGGATTCCCCTTCAAAGAATGGTAATAAAATGTAGCGTACATGTACTGCATTTAAAATGTGTTGACCGTACATCTTACCAATATGCAGTGATAAGTATTATTGAAATTACCTTTTTTAAACATTGAAAAAAAAAGTCCTTATTCCATGATGTAAATTATAGAAATATTTTACTTCATGTCATGAAATTTTATTTACATACAGTATCGTCTGTTTAGAGCCAGAAGGGCGTCATTGCATCTTAAATATGTTCTGTTGAGAACCAGAAGGGTGCTATTGCTGTACAAATTCAATGGTAATAGCGGTGACATCTTTAAGTTGCAATAACGCCCTTCTGGCTCTCAACAGATGATAATTATGATGTTCTTCTGTTTTATATATATTATTGAATTGGTCGGGACCAAACTATGAATTTGATTTCAAGCTCATGTTTAGCAATGAACGAGTAATAATACTCTTGACAAAGGTTTTCAGTCCACTAAATGTGCAGGAATGGAGATGACAATATAAGCTACAGGATATTACAATAAAAAGATAACCTGACTATAGATAACTAGCGTTGATTGTCTACTTATTTTACGGGCATTGAATAAATATCATATAGGTAATAATTTCGCGTTGAAACAATACCTTCCACAAAATTAAACTTTTGATCCAAATGCAAATGAATATTATCGGTAAAAATATTTACCTCCAAATTTTCGACTGAACACTTCAGTCTTCTTCAGGGATATGACCCGTGATCCGATCACCGCCGGAAGTGACGTAGCGGCGAAGGATTGAGTCATACACTCTTGGAAGCTTGTATCGTCCCCCGTCACGGTTCAGCGAAGGTTAGTGCGCCCTAATGTAGATGGCTTCCTTCACGCCTCTCTCAAACCATCTGTCCTCCCTGTCCAGGATCTCAACCTCGTCGAGGTCCACGGTATGTCCCGGCGATTCAGACTTCCGACGACACGGAGCTGGGGCGACGATGTTCCAAAAATGTAGTCTTCAGGGAACGTTCTGTTTCCCCAATGTAGGCTTCTTCACATAAGCCAGTCGTTGTTTTTCCTTGGCAAGGAATCCTATATATCACACCGGTAAGGTTCTTCTTTTCAGTCTTGTCTTTGGGAGTTACTAAGAATTGCTTCAAAGTTCTAGTGGGTTTGAAGCACACTCGAAATCCGTGTCGACGAAAATTACACTTCAACGCTTCTGATAGACCCTTGATGGACGGAAAAACAAGTCCCTTCGAAGTGGATGAAGATCTTTCTGAAGACCTGTTGTTATCCTTCGGGTTGCGGACTCTGTCGATAGCCCACTTTGGATATCCACACTTAGAAAGCGCCTTATAGACAGTTCTTTTCTCTTCAGTAATGGCTTCCGATTCCGTGCAAACTGTGTCCGCTCGATGGAATAAAGTGTGGATCACTCCTAACTTGTGTTCTAGAGGATGATTTGATTCAAAGTTCAGATATTGGTCTGTATGTGTGGCCATCTACATTAGGGCGCACCAACCTTCGCTGAACCGTGACATGGGACGATACAAGCTTCCAAGAGTGTATGACTCAATCCTTAGCCGCTACGTCACATTCGGCGGTGATCTGATCACGGGTCATATCTCTGAAGAAGACTGAAGTGTTCAGTCGAAAATTTGGAGGTAAATATTTTTACCGATAATATTCATTTGCATTTGGATCAAAAGTTTAATTTTGTGGATGTTTCACCAACGCAGGTTAACTTTCATTCGATTTCTTGAGAGTCAAGTCGGTCTTGAGAGTCAAGTTCATTCACATTGAAAGAAGTTTGGTTGCCTCTTTATTGAAACACCTTGTAGACCTACATGGTTGCATTTTGACGCACTTTTAAGGTATAGATATTTTATTGTGAATGTATGACAGAGGCTGTGCGGAAAAAAAGTTTCTTCAGCAGCACTGTGAGCATTGAGTGTTCTCAAACATGATGGTTTATATCCACTTGGTCTAATAGCAGTTGGCCCAATTCTCTGATCGTCTAATACCACATGGGATTAAACCCATATGGTCTACTTACAGTTTGGACTAACATCTGTTTGGCCTAATGCATACTTGGTCCAAGGACCACTTGGTTTAATTTCCGATTCGTCTATAGCCAAATGGTTTAATTGCCTTTTTGTGTAATTCCCAAATGAATATTTGGTATATTTCCAGTCAGCTACAGGAATCGACCAAATGGTGATAGACCAATTGGACATTAGACATTAGACGAAATGGGCATTAGACCAAATGGGATTTAGATGAAATGGCATATAGGCAAAGTGACATTTAAACCTAAAGTTAATTAGACAAACCGGTTGTAGACGAAGTGGAATTAGACCATGTAGGATGAGGCAAAGCAGTCAAAGTGGGTTTAGACCAATTGGCAATTTACCAACACTAAGGCCCGTATTCTGTTATGAAGACTAAGTTTGTATGCGTCGCAATCTTGTACAACTCTATTGTGTGACCCGCATCAGACAAAAGGATCGCAGTTCATTGCACAATAGATTTTACGAACTTGCGACGCATACAAACTCAGTCTTCGTAACAGAATATGGGCCTATTAGTTGGGATATAGTTTATTGCATTGAGAACAATGTTCAGAGAGAGATGAGTCAAAAGGCTACATCAGCAATGCAAGCAATCATGTTGTTTTATTTGTGTAGTGGTACGGTCTATTGACCGTTTCCCCAAATAAATAGTTGATATAAGTAAATATTAAAGAGGGCGATAGGCCACTAATTGCCAGTGAAATGACAGAGTTTAGAAGATTTTTATAGGTTTATCTATTTAAGTTCGTTCACATTAAATTAAGGGATCTTATTAGGTATGCACTGTAATTGTATTAGGTCGGGGGATTGTATTAAGCTATTTGGAGACGGTCCCTGCTTGAGCGGTAGTCGGCCTCATGACATTCGTACAGGTGCTATGTCGGTTAAATGTATTTCTGTTAATAGTAATAGCATCCTGTCCTATTCATAGCTTTTCCGGGTGCAAGGTTTTGGTAAATATTTAATTAGCGTCCCCTGGCATATTTCTGGTCATGTTAGACACGACTACTTTTGGAACCTAAAAGCACGTGCTCTATTGTTTATTGTGCAATGTACTAGAGAGGCGAAAGGGTGCGAGGTGCTTTAATTGGTTAGTTTGTTATACAGGAGGCGGGGCTTGTTGGACTCGATTCAAAGCATTACCGAAATTGATATATCACGTACGTTCCTCCTTGGATCTTGGCGTGCGCAGCCATATTGTGCGGTGGTCACATGTTTGGATTTCTATGGTCACATCACGTCTTAGTGAAACGTTCACTCTCCACGCCATATACAATAGAAAGTCGTAGATAGATGCAAGTTGTGTTGTGACCATCGCGGTCTATTGTCATCTTGTGCGACGAAGGTTCGTTCATTTATGTTCGTGTTTTTTTTCGTGCAACAAAATGACACCGAAGAGAAATAGTAAAAAAATCCACAGAAATAACACACAAAAGCGACAACGTTGTGATATACACCTCTACTTTGGATATTGGTGTTGAAATATACCAATTAAACACACAATTTGGCGTTTCTATGGTCACTTTTAAGAGTGCTCAAAATGACGATTAATTTTTTTACTAAACCAAATATAGAAATATATGTACTTTATATAAATCATAATTTTTTAATATCTCTTCCCTTTTGATATTTTGAAAAAAATATGAAAAATTTTAATTAGAAGTTACATGAACCGATACCGTTGTTGTTTAAGGAGGATAGTTTTTTTGACTTGGGACGCCCTTTGAAATCGGGTAAAATCTTCTCTTTTACAAATAAAACCATAGATTCGTAACAAGTACATTTTCTCATTATGGCAATCGTTTATTTATGATTTTAATGTTGATATCAATCATCGAAATTAAAATTTGGAGTGTGAAATACAATGTATGTCTATGTTTCGTTGGGTTAATGCTGCCAGTAAACAGGAAAAAATTAATATTGTATTGAAACTCCCAGAAAATAAATGTCAGCGTGCTTAAGAGGCTATATCGCCGCGACTATCGGCCAAGTTTTCCAGTCCCATTCCGGTGTTTGGTAATATTTCACGTGGGTTTCACAAGTGATATTCCAGGATGTGTCTCCAAGTCAAAAAAACTATCCTCCTAAACCAACAACGGTATCGGTTCAGGTAACTTCTAATTAACATTTCATATTTTTCAAAATATCAAAAAGGGAAGAGATATTGAAAAACTATGATTTTATAACCCCAAAATTCGTCGTTTTGATCAAGCTTCAAGATGCATAAATAACTGAGCGAAATAATTCCCAATTGTTTGTTGAATTAGTTATTGATACACCAATCTCCAAATTCAAGATGCATATGCACCACTTGCCATTTTTGATGTATTTTCGGTGTTTTTTTTAAATGTTGCTGTCCAACTCGTTTCTACTGCTTGAGAAAAACATTACAACAATTACCGACCGCTCGCGTTCACACGAAAACTAGCGTGCGCGCGCACCTTAAACCAACATGGCGCCCTACGACAGGAGAACACATAACCAATAGGCGAGAAAACGTACGTGATATGGCAAAGCTCAGTGTGGCTCGTTAGCCAATTTATGTTAGAGCTTTCGAGAGCCATTTTTATGTTAGAGCTTTCGAGAGCCGTTTTTGTGTTCGAGCTTACGTTGGCCATGTTGAGTTAGCCATTTCTTGTTGCGGATCGAAGCATGGTTTTTCGCGTCTTTATAAGCCCAGCCTCTGAGACTGTTTATATTTAATTAATGCACCTTTACCGCTGTGCTTGTGACTGTACGTGGACTTCGTCATTTTATTTCTTCGTTCTACATTAATAAATACCAAACCGAACTTTATTTCAATGTGTCTTTCGCCATTTTGTTTCCTGAGTCATATATAAGTTGAACTATAATTTCGCCACCCTATTGGAGACTGAACTCAGAGACCTTATCTTGGAGACTGTACTCTTACATTTGCTAGAGGACATGCTTGCATTTTGCTTAAAATTGACTAAAAACTAAACAGCTTCCGAAATTGTCTTTTGGCCAGTGGTAAATATCAATCATTTTTATTCCTAATTGGTCAGTTTCTTCCTTAGAAAATACCTCAGCAGGTCATCAACTTTTCCTGTTGAAAAAAATGATATGAAAAAAAATACAGCGTGTTCAAAGTGATGCTTCTGTGTGATGTGTGTTATGACTGGAATTTCTCATGATTGGAATAGATTCAGATAAGGAAAAGTGGATATCCATAAAATTTAACTATTTTTTTTACAAAAAACGTATTGGGGTGAAAAACAAAAAACAAGGTTTACCACTGGCCATTTAAGTTTTAAAATAACTCTACCCTCTCCAACACTCACCTCTGAGCCATACCACCATGAATTGAAACATGCCCTATGGATAATGGAGTATTTTTCCACGGTGGTCATATGGATCACATACGGTATCATACATGTCAAACGATCAGTTTTTTACTGCCATAACCTTTTGTATAATCTACTCAATACGCCTCAATTATGTTACTATAATCTCATTTCATGTTGATACACACATACAAAATGTAGGGTATGATTTGGTTTCATGAATAAACGACGAAAGGACCATAAACTTGAGATTTTATTGCATTTTCTGGCTTTGTCTGAAACTTGTAAAAGTGTTCTAGCAGCTAATTGGTAATCTGAGACCCTCTTTGGGTCATATCTTTGAAATGGAACATCCAATTGTGATAGTTCAAGTACCAAAATGTTTCTTTTAAAATGCTCTATCAAATAAGCCTAGCAAAAACAACTTTAAAATATCTTAAATTTTAGTGGACATCCCTATTATAAGGTGCCCAGATAATCCGAGTTGCACTTGGCTTTGTAAGGGTGCTATCCACAGAAATAGAGTTTTCTGTGTTTTCTGTTTCTCCAGTTGGGGTAAGTTAAGCCTTAAGATTTTCGAATCTATTGTATTTGATTTAGAGTTGTATAATTATCCAGTATTAACACAGCTAGCTACCCGCTGAATGTGCAATTAATTATGATAACATGTATACTGATGTATATGTAAAGTTCTATAATGTTTAAAGATTGCTTTACGCTTTCGGATATGTTGTTCAGCTAAGATTAATAGGTAGAAACCTACCTTGAATGTAACATTAACATAGAGATTTGTATCTTAATCAATATTAAGGTTTGACACCAGTCATTATACAATGATTGATAATTGATTAGGATCAAAGTTTATAGGAGAAATGTTTGATGTAAAACTAAACACAACACAAAAAGAAAGTTCCCCCTATTTCAAATATCAATATTTTTTTTTATAGGAGGAGTTACAAAAATCTAATTATATGTCCATGTAGGGAATTTAATTAGCTACCATAGGAGCGAATTTTAGGAAAAATCATGTTGTCATGCTTCAGTGAGCAATGGTTCAAGGCAAAAATGTCATTTTGTGAAGTTCGCAAGCCTAAAATCACAACTTTGAATCAATAATATCAGACCAATTTTTAGATTTTGAACAGTTCACGCATCAGAATGTACGCAAAACGTACTTTCAAACATACGGAAAGGAAATTTGCGTAAAATTTCACGGTTGAGTGAGCATGCAGCAAAAATGCCAAATCTGCGATTTTTACTTCTTTGCCATAGTAAAATTGATCAAATATAATGGGATTCATGTCGAGGAAGAGTGTTTTTAACTGTTGCAAAAAAATTAAATCAATTCACGGTTGAATGAACACCATGAAATTCCATGTGAAAAACACTAAAGAAGTATTCTTTCCATTTCGTACACTAAAGATCATATGAATATCTGTTTTTGTATTATTTTTATGACCGGTGCACGTATATACATGATCATATTGCATTTATTAAATTTTTCATGCTTCAGTGGGCATGTGGCACTGGAAAAGCTGTTTTTTTATTTAGAGACCAAAATTAAATTGCTTACTTTGCTTACCCATAACAATTTGTTTGAAAGTATTCATTTGCTTTCATTTCCGCAAAAATCGCGATTTTTCATGCTTCAGTGAACACAGGATATGAGAAAAACATGAAAAAATGAAGAAAGTTTGCGGCCCTGGCACGGCCTAATGGCACGTCCGATTCTTAATTTGACCTAAGTTCCTGTTAGTTAATGACTTCTTAGAGATTTGTGCCAAGTTTCAAGAGTTAACTCACAGTGTAACGACCGAAAAAATTACAATGAAAATGGGCAATATTGGACTTTTGTTCACTATTGATTTCCTCCCCATTGACTTTACGTATAGAGTTTGAACAAAAAGTGAACAAACGTAAAATATTGCCCATTTTCATTGTCATTTTTTTGTTCGTAATACTTTGAGTCAATTCTTGAAACTTGGCACAAATCTTTAAGAAGTCATTAACTAACAGGAACTTAGGTCAAATTGAGAATCGGACCTACCATTAGGCTGTGCCAGGGCCGTAAACTTTCTTCCTTTTTTCATGTTTTTCTCATATCTTGTGTTCACTGAAGCATGAAAAGTCGGGATTTTTGCGAAAATGAAATCAAATTAATACTTTCAAACGAATTGTTATGGTTAGGCAAAGTAAGCAATTTAATTTTGGTCTCTAAATTAAAAAACAGCTTTTCCAGTGCCACATGCTCACTGAAGCATGAAATGTTTAATAAATGCAATATGATCATGTACACACGTGCACCGGTCATAAAAATAATACAAAAACAGATATTCACATGATTTGTAGTGTACAAAATGGAAAGAATACTTACTTAGTGTTTTTCACATGGTATTTTATGGTGTTCATTCAACCGTGAATTGATTCGAATTTTTTGCAAAAGTTAAAAGCACTCTTCCTAGACATGAATCCCATCGTAATTGATCAATTTTACAATGGATAGAATGTAAAAATCGCAGTTTTGGCATTTTTTGCTGCATGCTCACTCAACCGTGAAATTTTACACAAATGTCCTTTCCGTATGTTTGGAAGCACGTTTTGCTTACATTCTGATGCGTGAAATGCTTAAAATCTAAAAATTGGTCCGATATCATTGAATCAAAGTTGTGATATTAGGCTTGAGAACTTCAAAAAATGACATTTTTGCATTCAACCATTACTCACTGAAGCATGACAACATGATTTTTCCTAAAATTCGGTCCCATAGTAGCTATTTAAATTCCCTACATGCACATATAATTAGATTTTTGTAACTCTTCCTTTTTAAAAATTTATTGATATTTGAAATAGGGGGAACTTTCTTTTTGTGTTGTGTTTATATGTTCTGATCTCCTTTCCTATGCTTTCTATCTCCTTGGTTATACCATGGATTCTCTTTTCTATAACAATGGTTATATCATAAGTCACTTGAGAACTATATAGAAGCCCTTTCCTGAAGTATCATTGTTCTCTGTCAAATATTGTATATTATTTTGTAGTCCTCATCGTCAGAATATACTATTACTTTTCTTCATGAGATTGTAGTTAGGTTAAGTGTTGATCATGGGAATGTAACACGTGCATACATATTATTTCCATCATTAGATTGTAATTCCATTTAGGGTATTTCATAGTCAATATTAGTTACTTCTTTTTGTTAAAAACCGTGTGTATTCGATTTCAGTATTTATTATTCATTTAGTATCACACAATATATGTACAGAGCTCAGTAGCACTGATATATAATCTGACTTTATACGTGCCAATAATCTTATCATTATCATTAGGTCTATACAGTGTGTTCCTAAAAAAAGAGGACCGAAGTTCAAAGGTCAGTCATTCCAAAAGTATATGGTTTATTCCTTGTCGATTCCACGTTACTAAACATATAAAGGTTAACTATCAGCTTTAATTTGAGACATTGCTGACGATCCAAAGTGTAATGGGTCACAGAGTAGGGCTCTTTTTCGGAAGCGAGTTAGGTACAAAACCCGCTTTTTCGCAAGTTTGTTGTTTTTCGGGTATGAAACAAACCTTTCTTAAAGTAATTGCGTGTCATTGGATCCTTTTCAGCAAGTTTCAATGAAATGTATCTTCTTTGCTAAATGGATTTCTCACTGTAATGAGAATGCGTTCTTATTATGAGTCCCTGGAAGTCTCGGAGAGTCGTCACTGCGACGGATCCTGAGTCTCCAGGAGAGTCGCCGAGAAAACAAACAAATGTCAAACATGTTCCAAGTATTTAGGTAGACTTCTTTCAGACGCAAGCAGCTCTGGGGGTGGTGGGTGCGGCGACGTCCCCTAAAATATGCACGAAGTATCACGACTTCTCAAAACTTTGTCGGACCTGTGAGCGATTAATAAGAAAATCGAACAGCGATGACCATTTTTTCAGACTTTTGTCGAGTTTACCCACGACGCCCTGAATCTCAGGAGACGTCAACCAACGACGTCACCACGACTCCAGAGGCCCATAATGGAACCCATCTCAGTCCAGTGTCCTTAGGAAATGAGATTGAAATTATTGAAACCTTTGTGAAAAAAATACCCAAAACGAGAAACCAAAAACTAACAAAAATCTTGTTTCGTTACCCCCCAAAAAACCAAAAACTTGAAAAACGGGTTTTGTACCTATTTACCTTCAAAGACCCTAAACTCGGTGACCCATTACAATTTAGACGATCGCAATGTCTCAACATTAAGAGTGAGGTATCTTATTTATTCTAAGTCAACAAATCACAAGAATAAACCATATACTTTTGGAATGACTGACCTTTGAACTTCGGTCCTCTTTTTTTAGGAACACACTGTAGTGTCACTATTATTACATCTTAACTTATCACCCTCTTTGTATTTTCTTTGTTTAACAGGGTTTAGTTTGGATTTGAATCATCCTCTGCAATAAAAGAATCGGAAACACAACTTAATGAGTCTGCTCTATTTGTTGTTGTCACAATTTGATGAACGAAATTATCACCACTGCTGACTATGAAGGGAAGGCATCCACCCTAGAAAAACGGAATTTTTGAACGCAACTCCAGACGTAACTCAAGGTAAGTGTCTGTGAGACTGTAGCATAAAGAACTTCACCTTCTGGGGAGCATTTCATGAAAGGACTTGTCAGACGTTTTGTCCGACAAACTGTTATAAGCTACTGAAATGCTTGTATCTGATTGGCTGAGAGCAAATTTGTCGGATAAAATGTCTGACAAGTCCTTTGATGAAATGGATTTGTGGCTCTCCTGATAAAAACTTGAAAAATAAAGATTTCTTGTTTCTATCCAGTTCAAGTATTTTTCGTGATAGTGATCACAATGTGGACATACACATTGTTATATTGACATTTAATTGTATTTTTCTTCAGCGTAAGGACACACCTTTGCAAAGAAATTAGAATACATGTGTTTTGCAGATAATTTCATCGAAGTTTATTGGATTGTTAAACAGTATGTAGTCTTTATTTCCATGAAAAGCATATACAATAACAATATAACAATACAAAATGAGACATATAGATATAGAGATGGCCCAGGACGCTGATGTTACTCAGGTAGGGCCGAACATATAAACATATATACAGACATGATCTTAATTACTTATATGGGGAATAGAAACATGCCAGCGTGTGGTAATAAGACAGTATTTGCAATCAAAATAATTTTACTTGTGAGTAAGGACATGAAGTGGGGAGAGAATGTTGGGAAGAGAATCAACAAAGTAAATAATGAATTTGAAACATAATTTTTATGGAGAACTAAGCTGTATCATAATAAAAATTTTAGTATATATTTCTCTTTCAAATATATATTCCATCAAATTAATTGTTCATTCTGGATAGCTATAAATTAAGAGTACGTTATCTAAATATCATTTCTAGAGATATCATATGTATATAATATAAGATATATAATACAATGAAAGCATAGCAAGAAAAAAAAGGTAATGTGTGAGTTATTTATATCAGAATAGTTGATATCCAAATATAAATGTAACAGTCATGGTGATCGACACAAATAATAAAGGCATTCAGTCCCTAATTGAACTGATAGAAATAAACACAAAATATCAGATCAGTCAAGGTTTAAAACAATATGGAATTTATCATGAAAAAAAAATGAAAATGCTCCAAATTTTATTGTCCGAAACGGATATTTATTTTGCCCCTTTTCTCGTGGGCCCGGCAGCCGCTGAGCAGCGCCCAGAAGACGTTGCTCTATCCCCCTCTTGTTGAACGCCAAACAGGGAAGCAGCAACTACCATTTTTAACGTCTTTTGGTATGACGCGGCCGGGGCTCGAACCCATGACCTCCCGATTATGAGGCGGACGCTCTATCCACTGAGCAACACATCCATAACTATAGTAATCAATTATTAATATTCATCCTCCATGTCCATCCAACTTACATAATAGGCTGTCATTGGAGAGAGGAGTGGATGCCATGTTGGGTCTTGCCTTGCATGGAAGATTGAGAATGATGACACTACCGCCATTTTTGAGATTTGTTTGGACAATGTTTTGCGGTAATGTCAGCGTTAGCCGATTTGATCAGTGATTTCAGTGACTGAAAGTTAGGGTTAGTGAGGAGACCACGACTCCCGACCTCGAATGCTATCAGGGATACATCGAAATTGCGGGCTGAAATGCCATGGATCAGGGGGATATTTGTTACATTTGTACACATGGGCCTTGGAAATGTTAAGGTCGAATGGAACCGTTAGTTCGAAGATCACTAGTTTCTTTTTATTCGGCCAGTAGAGGACTAGATCAGGTCGATCGGTTGTTGTTACTACTTCTTGTGGATAGTTGAGGATGGGTGGGCATGAGGGTGATTGATATCTACAATAATTTTTAGGTTGGGTGCACATGTTTTGTTCTGTTGCTTTTGGCTTGGAGAGGGCAGTATGTTGAGGTTAAGTACATTATCATGTCTCAAGTGTATCGGCCTTGGGTGAGTTGCACGTTACATTGTTCAGAGCATGCAACAAAGTTTCCCTGTTTCCACATAGGTCGCATTTGTCAGATACATTTTTTCCCCAGCGGACCAAATTTGATTTGGTTGGGAGTGTATCAATGCTCGAGTTTAGGACGAATTGCATGACCCTACGCGGCACATCAAATATAAAACTGTTCAGGATACTGACAAGTCTTCCTCCAATGTGAGAGCCAGAAGGTTGCCTTGGAGGACGAGCGTTTTCAGTTTCTCCTTCCAGGCTTTTCTGGTGTCTTCCTGGAGGCTAGATTTGACTAATTTTCTGTGTTCTTTGAAGGGTTTTAGGGCTTGTGTTTGTGTTCTGCAGGGTTAGTGTGCTCTAATATTGGAGTAACGGTATCAACAATTGGGAGCAAAATCGATTTCCTCTTGGCCCAAGTCCCTTCCCTGTCTACCCGAGAGGCTAATGCAGCTTGTACCTTGTCATCGCCTTTTAGGATGGATGAGGTGTATGCCGTTGCTTGGCATTCCTTGTAAGGGACTGAAATAGGGGTTATACTAGGGTTTCCTTCAGGTATAGGATATTGGGGTGCCACATTGTGGGATGTGGGCCCAATCTTTGAGTTTCTATTGGTTAGGGCATCAAGTTTGTCAAGGGTGGTCTTAGTTAAATCATGCACTGTTAAGAGGAACCTAATTGAGGGCAAATAATAGCGCTTGTAGTTGCAATTTTGTATTCTGGACGTATTAAGGACTTGAGATGTTGTCAAGATCGGATTTGACTTTCGATGCTACATGGTTAGAAATTTCTGTATTACAGGTATGGATGACACTAAAGACCCAAGGAAGGTGTGAGGATCATCGGCAACAGACTTAACGGGATCATTATCTATTTTGAATGAACAGTGGTGGGCGTCCCGGAGCAAATTGAATGGGAGCGGCATTTGGTTGGCTTGAGTTTGAGGTTCATGGATTTAGCCAGAGCATTTACCTTGTTTATTATTCGTTGGTGAGTTCGGGTTTCGGGTGATGATATTGAAATCATCTGCATATGGAGTGGTGATTATTTTGGTGCCATTCATATCATACCCATTTTGGATTTCAGATTGCAGGGTTTCCAGAAGGGGTTGAATGCCATTATGAACAGAGTGGGAGACAATGGGTCTCCCTGAAATACACCTTTACATAGTTTGAAGTGTTGAGTCTGCCATTCTGGGTCTCACAAAGCCTGATAGATTTTCATAGAGCTTATGCAAATAATTACGAACGTTCGGTGGAATCCTGAATCTCTCGAGGGAGAGTTGAATCAGTTCATGAGGAAGGCTCCCGAACGCGCATCTTCGAGATCGAAGAAGGTAACATGGGCCGTTTTGTTTTTCGAGCGGGCATGATTGAGAACCTCAGTAAATGAAAATAAATTTGTTCTCATTTCAATTCCAGCTTGCTATGTTTTTTTAACATCAATATGGCAGGTATATTATTGCACTGTAAGGTAATGCAGGCCCGTAACTAGGATTTTTACCGGGGGGGGGGGGGTTCGAAATCTGAAAAAGGGGACCTTTTTCAAGGAATTTTTTTCGAGCGCGAAGCGCGAGCCGAAAATTTTGAGTTAAACCTGGAGTAAACTATGCATTATCATGATCATAGACTCTATTTAGTATCCGTGAACACGAAGCTCAAAAGTGGGGTTAATTATGCATTATAGACCCTACTCATAGTATCTGCGAGCGCGAAGCGCGAGCTGAAAATTTTAGGAATTTTAATGGCATTTATTTTCTATTGTTCATTTAGTAATGAATATAAAGGAATGCGAGCGCAAAACGCGAGCCAAATTTTTGAAAGATCAAAATTGGAGTTAATTGTGCAATATAAAGCCTATTTAGTATCCGCGAGCTGAAAGTTTTTAGCTAAAAATTGTGCTTTATAGACTTTTTTTAGGTTCCTTGTTGAAGATGCACAATAATCTTTGCTCATTAATAATTTTTGCTATGAATATTTTATGGGCTGCAGGCCGCTAGCCCACCCCCAATCTAGCCCAAACACAACTTACACCAATTCTTTTGACAAGATTTGTCTCCAACAGAGGGCACTGGGTCCAACCCTTTATCATACTTATTGTTTGTTAATTCTACAGTGCGAGGTCGCATAGTGACCGAGCAGGAAAATTTGGGGTTTTAAAAGAAATATGAAGTAAAGCAAGGGGCACTTTTGGGTATTGTAAGTGACACTTTTTAAGAAATTGTCCAATGGACTTTTAAAGAGTATGAAAGGCTTCTTTTTAGTATAAAAAGGGCATTTTTAAAGGGGCACTTTTAGAGTGCATGGAAAGTGGGGGCACTGTGCCCCTGCCCCCCGGTTCCACCGCCTCTCTTAAACCCCAAATTCCTCAAGCGCGAAGTGCGAGTAGAAAACTAGAGCTAAAAAATTTGTGCATTATGGACCATATTTAGTATCCGCGAGCGCGAAGCGCGAGCCCAAAATTTGGGGTTATCAAAGAAATATGGAGTAACGAGGGGCCCTTTTTAATATTTAAAGTGCCCCTTTTTAAAAACAGAAATTGTCTATGGGACTTTTCAAACCGCTGAAAGTTTTTTTTTTTAGTATAAAGATGACACTTTTTAGCTTAGAAAAGGGACACTTTTTGGTCATGAATAGGGTCACTTTTAGAGTGGATGAAAAAGTGGGGGTCTCTGCTGTGCCCCCTGCCCCCCGGTTCCACCGCCTCTGCCTCTAGGCCTAATTTCTATTATATCATTTCCTAAAATTGAAAAAAAAAATAATTTAAAAATATAAAAATAGAACACAAATGCAAACGAAAACATACCTGCAAAATGGTTTAAGTGTAATTCCTGCGTAATTTGTTCTGAAAAACTTAATTATCATCCCCAAAATAAAAAGTTGCGAGCGCGAAGCGCGAGCGAAAGATTTTACATGTAGTGGAACTGAAAGCAAAGTGTTTTAATGTTCCTTTCTAGTATTTCTATTCAAGTATTTGCTGCATTTCTGCCAAAAAGTGGGGGTTTTAATTTTTTTTTTGGTCAAGCGGACCCTGCTCGCCTGCGGGGGGAGGGGGGGGGGGGGTTCGTTCGAACGCCCGACCCCCCCCCCCTAGTTACGGGCCTGTAATGAGAGTAAAATTATTGCTCCTAAAATGAAAAAGCATGGTTTGAAATTGCATAGGATAATTTTTATTCTTCTAAGAAAGGCAAATGTACATGTATTACAGTAAACTCCTGTTATAACGAAATGACATTTTATAATAAAATTACATTATAACGAACATAACTGGCACATAAATAGATGATTGGCATCCGCAAAAAGCACCTTGTTATAATGACATTTTGTTGTATCTGTGCTTGTTATAATGATTGTGGACTGTATTTGTCTCAAATTTGACATTTGGTATTGGGTGTGAATTATGATAAAGAAGACCATCAATTGCTGTCCTTTAGAAAATTGAATACTATGCAGTCCCTCCCCCGTTTTAATAAGAGTTCAGATTGGGGACTCTTCATAACATGAAAATCAACAGCTTAACACTGTATTGCTTGGAAAGGATGGTATTGTTAGATAAAAGATCATTGTGGGAGAGTGTGTTTGTTTGTGGAGATGAGAGAGAAAAAAGAGAGAGAACGTTCATGATATGTTTTTTTTAAATGAATTTATTAATTAATTAATTAATTTATTTATTCATTTATTTATTTATTTTTTTTAATCTTTTTTGATTTTTATTATTATTATTTTTTTTTTTTTTGGGGGGGTTAGTTTTGTTTTGTTTGTTGTTGTTGTTTTTTTTTTACTGCAAATCATTAAAAAAAAAAATATATATTTTGGGGGTACGACTGGGGGATTTCACTCAAATATTTCTAAAGAATTTACTTAAAATGTGGACAAAGAGTAACACCCCATGCCCGAGCGAACATTATGAAACGTATTAAATTTTACTTTATTCATGCTGGATTTGAGCGCAGCAAATGCAAATATTATCTTAAAAAAAACAAGATCCAAGCTCTTTATTCATCATGGATAGCTTTATTGAATTAGAAATTTTCTTTTCAAGTTTCCCTCGTTGAAAACTTCAAAACAACATTCTCGCCCACACTGATAACTGTTGACAATACACAACTGCCAAGACTGGGCTTGGGTACATTAAAGCAGCTGGTTATGTATTGATTATTGACCAAATAACCACACAACTTGATTTTTCTTTAAATATATTATCAAAGTGAGCAAATTGAAAGAGGAAAAGAGGGTTAAGTAGAGGGAAATATGATAAAAGTATTATATTTTTAGTTTTTAGTATTTAATTTGTCATGATAAAATGAGTCTCCCGTCTTATGCTTCGGCGACAACTGCTCCTGCGACAAATGCTTCTCAAAAAAACCACGACAATCACTCTGCGACGTTGCTCCGTGAATGATCACTCCTAGTGATCAGTAATACTTTGTGAGGGTCGACGACAAGCTAAAAATATTGAAACTACAAGTTTGATTCTGAAATTAAAAAAATTGATTTAGAGTATTTCATGAGAAATCTAAGTAGTTCACTCGATGCCCGTGCTGTATATATATATATATATATATATGCAGCAATGGAAATACCCACATGACAGACAACCCGGGGTTGGGCACACCCGGGGTGACCAACCCTGGGTAGACTAGGGAACTTAGTCATTTTTCTCATGTATATACAGGTAGCATTACACATGCAGTAGCATTACAATAGGGCATGCTAGTTTTCCATCGTAATCTCCAAAAGCATTTGGTAGTCATCACCTTCATGATATCAATTTCATTAACTGCATAGATCTATTATTTGATGTGGCTGTACAAGATGACAAGAATTTTAGTTGAAATGAATTTTTCAGTTGCTTTGAATGTCTAATTCAATGTTCGATTGCTCTTCGCTTCATGGTCGATATAATACGAAAATAGCATTAGGGGGCAATTTCGGTTATTAGAACAGCCGAAAAAGGTATTCGTAAACGATATAGCCTTATTCAAAGGCGCTATAGGTAGCGATTGGAAATTGCGCGCTTATTTATACGTACATTGTAGACTAATTCCAGCAAGGAGCTAGACGGGTTGCATGCTCGTGCTAGCAGCGATAGTGCTACGCAGGTTCTTTGCTAGTGGTACGGTACCGTAGTTTTAGCTAGCTAGGTGAGCTTGCGAGCTCGCTGACTGAGTGTGTTGTGCAGAATGTGGACGTGGTGTACTGCGCTGTGTAGCTGCATCTAACTTTAGTTTTCCAGAACTGGATTTTTTGTTGTTGAAACAAGCCATCGACTGAATCTACAGTTACAGCTTGAACAGGGACATATGAAAGTTAGTCTTTAACTTACGTGAAACTAAAAATGGCACACTGCTCTAAGGATGACGATTTTAGTTTGTTGTCAAACCAGAGTGGTCTATGATGCCATTTGGTCAACCCAGGGTAGACACCAATGCCAACTGTCAATATCACAAGCATCTTCTAGATTTTCGTTTGTTGTCAACCCAGGGTTGTCTATGATGCCCTTTGGTCAACCCAGGGTTGTCTATGATGCCATTTGGTCAACCCAGGGTAGACAACAATGCCAACTGTCAATATCACATCTAACGTTAGATTTTAGTTTGTTGTCAACCCAGGGTTGTCGATGATGCCATTTGGTCAACCCAGGGTAGACAACAATGCCAACTCTCAACATCACAAGCATCTTCTAGATTTTAGTTTGTTGTCAACCCAGAGTTGTCTATGGGGCCATTTGGTCAACCCAGGGTAGACACCAATGCCAACTCTCAACATCACAAGCATCTTCTAGATTTTAGTTTGTTGTCAACCCAGAGTTGTCTATGGGGCCATTTTGTCAACCCAGGGTAGACGTTTATTACTTAAAGTGATCGCCTTTGATAAAGGCTATACCAACTTTTCGGCTGTTCCAATAACCAAAATTCCTCCCTTATGTTATTTTCATTATTGTATTGACCAACAAGAGAAGAGCAATCAAACGAAGGAGTTTTGATCAAACATTGAATTCGACATTCAAAGCAACTGAATATCATTTAAACTACATTTGCTTGACAGCAAACTAGCAGGCCCTATTGTAAATAATCATGCTACTGTGTAATGATACTGTATTCATGCATACACTGTATACAAGTTTCCTTGTCTACCCGGGGTTGGTCACCCCGGGGGTGCCCAACCCCGGGTTGTTGGTCATGTGGGTATTTCCATTGCTGCATATATATATATATAGAGAGAGAGAGAGAGAGAATTTTGGATGTGTGGGTATGTGTTTGTTTGTGGTGAAGAGAGACAGAGAAAAAGAAAGAGAGAGAAAGAGCGAAAGCTTTCTTCAGATGGAAGATAAATGTGTGGGAAAGAGACAATGAAAGAGAGAAAGAGAGAGAGAGAGAGATATAGAACGTTCATGATATATGTTTATTTACCGCAAATCATAAAATAGAGGAGAAAAACAAAATATGGTTTGAGGTTCTATTTGGGGATTTTAGTCAAATATTTCCAAAGAATTTAGTAACATGGGGACAAGAGGAACACTCCATGCACGAACGATCATTTTATGAAACGTATTCAATTTTACTTCTATTCGTGCTGGATTAGAGCGCAGCAAATGCAAATATTGTCTAAAAAACAAAATCCAAGCTCTTTATTCATTATCATGGATATCTTTATTGAATTTGAAATTTTGCATGCAACTTTCCCACGGGAAAAAAAAAACAACTTCATAAAAATATTCTTGCCCAAATTGATAACCATTGGATACAATACACAGCTTGCTGTAAAGACCGGGCTTGGCTAAACTTACCTAACATTTTAACTACCCGATTTTTCTTTTATGATATTATCAAAGTGAGAAAATTGGAAGAGGAAAAGGGGTTGAGTAGAGGAAAAAATAGAGATAAAACTATTGCACTTTCAGTTCTAAATATTTATTGGTAATGATAAAATGGGCCTATCTTATGATGTATATCGAATGATCAATCCTGTAGTTACCTGTAATACTTTGTAAGACTTTGTGTGATTCTTAAATAGGGTACATGCAGGTAATATGGGCCCCCTAAGCTCATTTGCCTAATTTGCATAAAATTACAAAATGACACACAGCCTAATCTTTGTTTATATGAATCAATAACTACTGCTCTAACTTTTATTGTGAAGAAAAACAATTATCACCAACCCCCCTGTCTGCAATATTTAAATTTTGACGTCATTACCAAAGTGCCCATATTACCTGCATGTGCAGGTAATATGGGCACATGAATTTAATGTATGTTTTAAAAACTAAAATGACTCTACCATGTCTGGAATTTGCTTAAAATGTTGAAAAACATTAACTTTAAGATATAATTTGAAATTATAAGACCCTTCAGTAAAACCTTTGACTATATATTTCATTGTTATGTATTTTGTATATTATTTCTTTTTTTAATATTATTTTAATATTGCTTTAATTTTAATATGCTCACACCGGTCACCGGTCGACGGTCACGACACGATTTGCTTCAGGTGGCCCATATTACCTGCTGGCCCATATTACCTGCAATGTACCTATGTAAAAGCCAGAGGATTAAGATTTTTTCTCGTTTGAAATTTAAAATGATATGTCCGTGCTGTAAATTTGATACACACACACACACACACACACCACACACACACACACACAACACACACACAACACACATATATATATAATATATATATATATATATACATACAGTCAAACCTGTCTATAGTGGCCACCCCAAGGGAGATATAAAAGCGACCACTGTAGACAAGTGACCTCTATAGACAGGTTCTAAGCACACATTTTATATCTACCGAGTGGAGTCAAAAAAAACTTTACACCTAGAAAAATGTCAATGAAAAGAAAACCAATTTATAAACCCCACATTATTTTACATATTTCTGAAAGAGTAACTCCACCCGCATCTTCTGGTACCATTTTTGTGTGGGTGTGTCTTTACGCTTGATGAACACGACGCATTGTTTGCGAACATGTCAATTTCGAATTGTGTCAGAATGGGAGTAAAATCAAAACAACAAAAAAACTAGAAAAAGCAACTTCGTCCTGATTAAAATAGCATAACTTTTCAACGAAAATGTCTTCCGCTAAATAACTGTGGCAGGGATGTTGGTACACATATTGACTATATTTTGTATGAAATGAAATAGATCTGTAGAGTCAGGCATGAGTGAGCACAGGTCAAAGACAAAATAATCACTTTTCAAAAGTATTAGGGAGGCCTTTTTAGGTTTGTCAGTGGCAATTTGCTCTTTAATGTGTACTCATTCGTGCATTACTTCATGAATCAATCTGATTTTCATACAAAATGTAGTCAATATGTGTAACAACATCCTGCCAAGTTATTAAGCGGAAGACATTTTCGTTGAAAAGTTATGCTATTTTAATCAGGATGAAGTTGCCTTTCTCTAGCTTCTTGTTGTTTTGATTTTACTCCATTCTGGCACAATTCGAAATTGACATTTTCGCAACAATGCGTCGTGTTTATTCCAAGCGTAAAGACATACCACACAAAAATGGTACCAGAAGATGCGGGAGGAGCTACTCTTTCAGAATATGTAAAATAATTTGGGATTTATAAATTGGTTTTCTTTTTATTGACATTTTTCTAGGTGTAAAGTTTTTTTTTACTCACCTCGTAGAGAGGGAATCATTATAGATGATACTAAAGACAGGTGACCACTATAGACAGTGGCCATATAGACAGGTTTTGACTGTATATAATATATATATATATATATATATAGAGAGAGAGAGAGAGATGAGAGGAAGAGAGGGAGAGAGAGGGAGGGAGAGGGGAAGAGAGGGAGAGAGAGAGAGAGAGAGATAGGGGAAGGAGAAACATACATTTGCCATATTTTTAGATGAATTCAATTGTTGGTTACATTTATTTCTGAACTGAATAATATTACATGTATATGAGTATATGCAACCAAAACATGGAAAATAGCTTCAGTCTTCTCGTCTGTTTCCTATTCCGCGCAATCCTAATATAATGTTTCAATGATTATTCATGATTGTGTCACAAAGACCTATCCATTAATCTCGCCGTTGACTGAATCAGTTATTATGTTCTGGTGGGTAACCAGTCACAATATAATATTAAAAAAAAAAAAAAAAATCTATTCGTGTTGAACTATTTTTATAACTACGCAGGTTCGCGTTTTGCTGAATCTAGCATTTGAAGTGTTTATTAATATTGGCAGCGCAGGGAATCGAATCGAATCGAGTCTTTTGGAACTAGGATATCTATCAAGTCTATAGCGAATTTCATTTTAGCCAACTATCTTACTGGAAAATGAGGGCAATAAAAACGCTTTAAAAAGAAATATCTTGAGCGCTGTATATAACTTCTAATTTGTTTGGATAAAAGACAAGAAATAATAAATGGATTCACAAGCAATATATTCTTCAACTTGAACAACACCATTGCATTTTTCTATAATTATACACGGATGAAATAAAGCTTATCATATCTGACTGTTACTGACTGACATTAAACTAATGCCAAGTAAGTAATAACGAATTAAATATTTCTTAATTCTATTGAGTAATTGCAACTTGTGTTTTTCATCTTACCTAAGCATGTGTACCCAAGAAAAAAAAAGTATAGCAAATGTTGAAAGCATCGTGTTAAAAATTAATTATAACGTATGATTATAATTATGATTTTATTCTACATTAAAGAGACAACCAATGTATTCTGTCTAGAAAGTCGTGGATAACTCAAACACCTTATAGGACTGAAAAGGATGCAGTAACATTGAATGGATATTCAAATCACATTTTATTCGATTTAGCTTATTTGCCAACATAATTATAAACACTTAGGCTCAGTCTTGGTATTTCTTTAGAATTGCAAAGCTAATTGCTTGCTTTACTTCGAGATATTAATGATTTCATACTCAAATTTTATAAACCAACCCCGATAGTTTATAAAACCATGTGCTTTTCCCACATAGCACAAACATACACCCATTTCTGTTGTAATAGTCCCCGTCCCTAGCGGCCTGCTGAGCTAGCAGAAGAGGGTAGCTGGTGTTCGGGCTTGTATGCTTGGCATTGTTGTTACACTTTTTACGGTAGTATCTGGCTTCATTTGATCTGAAACTTTCAGTAGTTTGTTTTACTGTTGGAACAATATAATTTAGTAATCTTAGATCTATTGCTCGTGTTTTTGAAAGTTACTCAATCCCTTTAAAAAAGAAGTATGTCAAAATCACCTTGTACTAAGTTTGGGCAGAAGCAACCCATACCTCTCTGCTAACCTATACATTGTTTGAGGTAAGCCTTCTTGAGTTAATTCATAAGACACAACCCAACCAAAATTACAGATGAATCTGCATTTAATTTTGATAATAATTGATGTAGACTATTCCGAAAAGAAATTCACTGTCTTGTATTATACAGTCTGACGGATAAGTGACCAATTCACATCATTCATGTTTATAGTTTAGAAGTTTGACCAACTTAACCCAATCAAGACTGGGGGAGGGCACAAAGTGCCTCTTACCAAACTTTTATGCGTCATTTCAATACGCTTGAATCATTTTCTACTAAACTCGGTGAATTTTCCTAAAATTTATTCACCCGCATTTTCATATATATTTTGTGGGGGTATGATATTCCATGTTGCCTTGGCAACCACAAATTAGCACCCATGTTTCTCCAATTTTTGATCATTTTTTTATATTCATAGTTGAAAACAATATTAGGTTGTTATCAATGGGGTTTCTTTATTCGAATTACATTGAAATAATATTCCAAACTGAATACCACTCTTCTTCTTTTGATTTTGTTACTTTTCATATATATATATATCAAATATACTGGAAAATATTAAAATATACAATTTAACATTTCTAATTTTTTGAAATAAATTTATCTTTTAAAATTCACAAAGTGTGATTGTAGCTTATTATTATCACTCTGCACACCTTAACAGTGAAAATTTGTTTAAAATATATATATATATATCTATATGCAGCAATGGAAATACCCACATGACAGACAACCCGGGGTTGGGCACCCCCGGGGTGACCAACCCTGGGTAGACTAGGGAACTTAATCATTTTTCTCATGTACATGTATATACAGGTAGCATTACACATGCAGTAGCATTACAATAGGGCATGCTAGTTTTCCATCGTAATCTCCAAAAGCATTTGGTAGTCATCACCTTCATGATATCAATTACATCAACTGTATAGATCTACTATTTGATGTGGCTGTACAAGATGACAAGAACTTTAGTTGACATGAATTTTTTCAGTTGCTTTGAATGTCTAATTCAATGTTCGATTGCTCTTCGCTTCCTGGTCGATATAATACGAAAATAGCATTAGGGGGGAGTTTCGGTTATTAGAACCATAAAAAATGGTGTGGGGTACTATTAGGGGATTTCACTCAAAATTTTTTCTAAATAATTTAGTTAAAATGGGGACAAAGAACAGCACCCCATGCACGAACGAACATTAAAAAACGTATTCAATTTTACTTTATTCATAGGGTACATGCAGGTAATATGGGCCAGCAGGTAATATGGGACACCTGAAGCAAATCATGTTGTGACCGTCGACCGGTGACCGGTGACCGGTGTGAGCACCATAATGTTGTTCATATGAACTGTATACGTAAAGAGCATCTAATGTCGAAATTTCTCTGAGAAAATTGCTGAAAACCAAAAAGGTAGGTAAAACTTACGGCATTTTTTTACCCTGATGTAAAATTTGATATTTCACAGAATGTGATGGTGAAAGAGTGTTTGAGGGGGTAACCTCAATTGTTTTGTATATTTAGTAAGCTTATAGTTTCATTTTGATCATACTAGCGTGTACAGGTCAATTTGTTTTAGTGAAGGGGTGCAATGTTGCATTAAATGCTTGTCTGACACAGCAACATTAGTGCAGGTAATATGGGACATCCAAAATGGCGGAAATGATTCTGGTATTTAGTATTGGGATGAGGCATCAAACTCTTTGCTACGATTTTTAGGGCATATTCACAGTATATAATTAATATAAATAACTTATTGTAGGCCTATATTGACTTGTATAATGAAAAAAATATTAAAATAATATTAAAAAAAGAAATAATATACAAAATACATAACAATGAAATATATAGTCAAAGGTTTTACTGAAGGGTCTTATAATTTCAAATTATATCTTAAAGTTAATTATTTTCAACATTTTAAGCAAATTCCAGACATGGTAGAGTAATTGTAGTTTTTAAAACGTACATTAAATACATGTGCCCATATTACCTGCACATGCAGGTAATATGGGCACTTTGGTAATGACGTCAACATTTGAATATTGCAGACAGGGGGGTTGGCGATAATTGTTTTTCTTCACAATAAAAGTTAGAGCAGTAGTCATTGATTCATATAAACAAAGATTAGACTGTGTGTCATTTCGTAAATTTAAGGCAAATTAGGCAAATGAGCTTAGGGGGCCCATATTACCTGCATGTACCCTAGTGGATTTCAGCGCAGCAAATGCAAATGTCTAAAAAACAAGATCCAAGCTCTTTATTCATCATCATGGATATCTCTATTGAATTTGAAATTTTGTATTCGATTTTCCGTCGATAAAAACTTCACAACATTCTCGTCCAAATTGATAACTATTGAGCATACAATACAACTGCTAAGACTGGGCTTGGGTATAACTGAAAGCAGTTTATTATTTAATTATTTATTGATTTCCTTTTTTTATATTTACCCATTGTTAAACACAGTTTTTATACTTACGGGCCCTGCAATAGAAGATCAGAAATTTTGTCAGAGTCGACAATCCAAAAATATTGAAAATTTAAGCTTGACTCTGAACGATGTAAAAGCCAAAAATTGATTAAGATTATTTCATGTGAAATCTAAGAAGTACACCCAATGCCCGTGCTGTATATCATATGCATATATTGTGGGTGTATGGGTATGTGTTAACTTTGTTTGTGTGGAAGATAGAAAGAGCGAAAACTTTCTTCAGATGAAAGATAAATGTGTATTTGTAGTTGTGGGAAGGAGAGAATGAAAGAGATAGAGAGAAAGAGAGAGAGAGAGAGAGAGAGAGATAGAGAGGAAGAGAGGGAGAGAGAGGGAGGGAGAGGGGAAGAGAGGGAGAGAGAGAGAGAGAGATAGGGGAAGGAGAAAACATACATTTCCATATTTTAGATGAAATTCAATGTTGGTTCACATTTATTTCTGAAACTGACGATAATAATTACATGTATATGAGTATATCAACCAAAACATGGAAAATGCTTCAATCTTCCTCGTCTGTTCCCTATTCCGCGCAATCCAAATAATGTTCAATGATCACAGTTTGTGTCACAACCTATCCATTAATCTCGCCGTTGACTGAATCAAGTATTATGGATGTCTGGTGGGATAACCATAGCCCATGAATATTAAAAATAAAAAAAAAATCTATTCGTGGGTTGAAAATATTTTTATAAAGCTACGCAGGTTCGCAATTTTGCTGAATCTAGCATTTGAAGTGGTTTATTAATATTGCACCAGGAACTTGAATCGAATCGAACGAGCTTTGGAACTAAGATAAGCTCTATCAAGGTCTATAGCGAATTTTCAATTGTTTAGCCAACTATCTTATCTGGAAAATGAAGGGCATAAACGCTCTTTTAAAAAGAAAATCTAAACGCTGTATATATCTAAAAGTTTGTTTGGATAAAGAGACAGGAATAATACTGGATCACAGCAATATATTCTTCACTTGAAACAACAGCCATTGGCATCGAAACGGCGGCGATTTTCTATAAATAACACGGAGAAAATAAGCTTATCATAGTCTGACTGTTCTGACTGACATTTAAACTAATGCCAAAGTAAGTAATAACGAAGTAAATACTTTTTATTCTATGGTAATGTGCAACTTGTGTTTTTCCATCTTACCTAAGCATGTGACCAAGAAAAAAGTATAGCAAAATGTTAAAAGCACGTGTTAATTATATAACGTATGCATTATAATATGACTTTTATTCTAGCATTAGAGACAACTCAATGTATATTCTGTCTAGAAAGTCGTAGAATAATAAACTCAAGCCCTTATAGACTGAAAGGGCTGCAGTAACATTCGAATGATATCAAAAATACATTTTTCGATTTAGCTCATTTTGCATCAACATCAATTTAAACAATTTAGGTCAGTCTGGTATTTCCTTTAAAATTAGCAAGCTAATTGCTTGCTTTACCTTCGAGATATTCAATGATTTCATACTAATTATAAACCAACCTCGATAGTGTGAAACAATTGCCATGTGCTTTTCCAATACAAGACATCACCCATTCCTGTTGTCATGCCCGTACCCTAGCGGTGCTGCGGTTGGCTAGTCAAGAGGGTTGAATTGCCTTACTTGCATTGTTTGTTACACTGTTTTGTTAGGTAGTTTGCTTCCATTTGATCTGAAATACTTTCAGTAGTTTGTTTTACTTTGAGACAATATAATTTTATTATCTTGATCATTGCCTCTGTTTTTGAAAGTTACTCAATCCCTTTAAAAAAGAAGTATGTCAAAATCACCTTGTACTAAGTTTGGGCAGAAGCAACCCATACCTCTCTGCTAACCTATACATTGTTTGAGGTAAGCCTTCTTGAGTTAATTCATGAGACACAACCCAACCAAAATTACAGATGAATCTGCATTTAATTTTGATAATAATTGATGTAGACTATTCCGAAAAGAAATTCACTGTCTTGTATTATACAGTCTGACGGATAAGTGACCAATTCACATCATTCATGTTTATAGTTTAGAAGTTTGACCAACTTAACCCAATCAAGACTGGGGGAGGGCACAAAGTGCCTCTTCAGTTCAGTTTAGTTCGATTTTATTCTTTCTCAATCAATAAAAACAATTGCAATTACAATATAATATATACAATGTTTACATATACACAAAAGAAAAAGAAGGGAAACTACAAAAAAAGTTCAGTGAACTTGTTGAGCGTAGATCCCGAGCATAATATTCTAAAAACAGTTTTTCAATATGATACAACACAAAGCATTTCATACAGGCAGACACGCATCAGCAGGCAACGGGGGGGGGGGGGGGTAATGGTATACAACAATTACGGTACATGTACATCAGAATATGCATCAATAAATATTTTTTTTTTCAATTTAGATTTAAAAGCTGTGAGAGTAGAGGAACTTCTGATATCATTAGGAAGATTATTCCACTGTCGTGGACCAGAATGTCGAACAGAATTTAATAATGATTGAGTTTTAACTTTTGGATAATAAAATTTGTTACTTGAACGGGTATTATGACGATGAACCGACTTATTCATAATAAACATATTCGAGATGTTACTGGGAGCTATATTATTAAATGAACGAAACATTAATGTTGCTATCTGACATTTATATACATCAAAAATATTTAAGGTTTTTAAACGAAAAAATAAGGGACGTGAGTGAGCTCTGAACGAGGAATTGGTGCAGATTCTTAATATTTTCTTTTGTAGTTTATGGAAGGGTTCCAATTTCGTCACTCCTGCATTCGCCCAAATAATATTACAATATTGTATGGCAAGGCGAGGCAATTATATAACATAAACAGTTCTTTTAAAGGCAAAAAAGCACGAAGTTTACATAAGATACCAACAGTTTTTGAGACTTTGTTTATAATGGACAAACGATGGTCATTGAAAGATAACCTGTCATCCAAAGTTACACCAAGAAACTTAACAGTTTTACAACAATTTAATAAGGTTTTGTTCATATATATCTTTAAGCCAGAAATGTCATGTTTTTTGCGTTTTTTTACTTAAGTACAATACATTTGTCTTATCATAGTTTATTACTAGTTCATTTACATTGAACCAATTTTCAACTTTAACTAATTCTTCATTAATATTTTTAACAAGTGTATCAAAATCAGCGTGAGAGGCAACTAAATTTGTATCATCCGCAAAAAGAATATAATGAAAAAGTGAGGAAACATTGCATAAATCATTTACATAAATAAGAAATAGGAGAGGGCCCAATGTGGAGCCCTGGGGGACACCATACTGGACCCTCTCATGACAAGAAACAAAGTTATTATAAACAGTATATTGAAAACGATTAGATAAATAATTTTGAAACCATGTATTAGCAGTACCACGTATTCCAAATCTGGACAATTTAGCAAGTAAAATATTGTGGTTAATTACATCAAATGCTTTGGAAAGATCAAGAAATATACCAATGGAGTGTAAATTAGCATTCATCTTATTAAGGATATGGTCATGAAGATCAATCAAAGCGTGTACACATGATGAGTTTGCCCTAAAGCCATATTGAGAATTACTTAAAAGGTTATTATTATTAATATGACCTATAAGCCTGTTATACATTAACTTTTCTAGTATTTTCGAAAAACATGGAAGTAGCGTAATTGGTCGATAATTGGAAAATATGTGAGGATCACCCTTTTTAAATACAAGAATTATTTTACCAATTTTCATGTCTTTAGGAACCGTACCTAAGTTAAATGACAAATTTATTATGTGAACAAGAGGTTTGGTAATAAAATATATAACTTGTTTGATTACAGCTTGACTTATTCCGTCGAATCCCATGCTTTTACTTGCTTTAAAATCTTTAACAATATTAACAATCTCAGTTTCATTGGTTGGTTTTAAAAATATAGAGTTAGGGCAGTTTTCTATAGCAAAGGAGGAAAAGGGTTGATTGGAAGTTTGTACATAATTAGTTTTGATATTTGCTGCAATATTAGAGAAAAAGGAATTGAATTCATTTACAATTGTTTGATTATCAGTTATTTTATCATCGCCCTTCATAAAGTACGCTGTCGATATATTTTGTTTCTTATTTCTACCAATTAAATCGTTAATAATTTTCCATGCTTTAGAAAGGTTTTTTTTTATGTTTCTTTAATAGGTTCCAAAAATATTGTTTCTTGGCTCGTTTTAGAATTGCATTTAATTTATTGCGATATCTTTTAAATTTAATTTCTGTTGAAGCACTTCTTTTTTTACAGAAATTTTTGTATAACTTTTCTTTTTCACAATACATTTCAATAGGGAATATGTTATCCAGGGTTTCCTCGGGGATTTTTTCCTATTCTTTTTATTGGGGATACAGTTATTGGCATAAGCATTTTTAAAACTATGAATGAATATATTATAAGCATGGTCAACATCATCAGAAGATAATACTTCATTCCAGACAATTTCAGATAAATCATTTTTCAAAGAATTTAAAGTAGTTGGATTAATTTGAAATATGGTAGAACAAATAGGTACTTCAGGTCTTGATTCTTCGGGAAGCGTACTCGTTATTTGAAATATAGGCAAATGATCAGTAATATCATTATAAAATATTCCTGTTTGACACTGAAAAGAATGTACATTTGTAAAAATATTGTCAATAAGAGTTGATGATTGGGTAGTAATGCGAGTAGGTTTGTCAATTAAAGAACGGAATGAATTATTAAAAATAATATTTACAAAATCATTGATACAATTTACCGAGTTACAATTTAGAAGGTCAATATTGAAGTCGCCCATGATGTAAATATTTTTATTTTCACAAGATAATTTTTCAAGACATTCATTTATATCATCATTAAAATAATTGATTCCTTTATTAGGGTCTCTGTATATGATACCAATAATTATATTTTTCTTGTTACACATTATAATCTCTATGAACAAGGACTCACAAAATTCATCTTTAAGACATATATCTGTTATAATTTTAAAATTAAAAGAATTATGAATAAGCAATCCAACACCTCCACCTCTTCTATTTTGTCTATCACTATGGTAAAATGAATAATTGTCAATATTAAAAAGTAGTGGTGTATTGTTGTGAATCCATGTTTCACTAAAACCATAAACAGAAAAACTGAAATCAAGTTGAGATATAAAGTTGTCAATAGCATCAAAATTTTTATATAAACTTCTCGAATTAAAGTGGAGTATACTAGATTTGCCTTTATGACCTTTTGAAATATTAACATCTTTATTAAATTCATCATGTAACCAATATCTAGTAGGAGTTTCAAATGTATGAAAATTGTCATCAGGGTCTAATTCATCTATGTCTTCATAGTCATATTCTTCCTGTTGTACATTGAATAATGGTGACGGAACATGGTTGTAAATATTATGTAGATTGAGATATTGCACATCGGAAAACTGTACATTTCCATTACCAGAAGGGGGAGAATCAGAAGTAGACATAATCAATCAAAGACATACACACAATGCACACAATCACACACTCAAATCAGTCATACAAACAATATCAATACACGATATAATATTATACACAATTATGGAATGTTTGGTGTTCACTGAAAAAGAAAACTGTTACTGTCCATTTACCTGGCATATATAAAGATTGTTGCAAAACATTGCTTGTAGGTTAAAACTCCACGAGGAGAAAGTACAAAAATATGAGTATTATAGATTACAATATAAGAGTACATGTATGTCACATTCTGTGAATCATCCGATAGATAAGATATCTTGCCTGTTGTGGATCACTTTTTTCATCGGTCCCTTGTTGGTTTTGACGGACACTATTATTTTGCCATTCATTGACCACGCTGATATGATGTTTGCATTAGGTTGCTTGCTTGCTTTCACTGCCTCCCAGAGTAGAGAGCGATTCAAATTTGTCAAGTCTTCGAACATGCTCATGTTTGTGTCCTTGAGCTTCTTTCTGTTGAGGAGTAATTTCTGCCGATGCTGGTAGGATGTTAGTTTGATGATGATCGCTCTTGGTTTCACTTCCTCTCCTTTCTTAGGTACAGGCTCAACGCGGCGAGGCACACGATGGCTTCGATCGATGTCCTGAAGTTGGAGGTTCACACCCAATTTCTTCTGCGCAATTTCACACACTTTTTCACTTGTGTTTTCCTTTTCGCTTTCAGGTACCCCAAATACACGGATGCAGTTTCGTCTCGAATACTGCTCTTGGATGTTAAGCTGATTTTCTAACCATTTATTTTTCTCCTCGGTCATCTGTTGTTTCTTTTGCAGGTCCCTTAGATGAAGATTTTAGATGAAGATCGTGCATTGTTCCATCCTGCCTGTCCAGTCTTTCAAGAAGCTGGTGGAATCTGGAGTCTAGGGCATCACAAATCATTGCTTTGATAGTTGAAAGGACTTCTGCGTCCTTGAATGATTCCATGATGGCGTCCTTTGTTGAACTCTTCCCCGTCACTGTTAAAGGATTAATCCAGTAGGGAGATTATCTGTGCTGAGCTGAACAGAAGCTGGCTGTGTTGCGAGGATAAAAACTACTTCAAAATGTATGCAGTGGGACCAGTCTGAGTTTTTGGCTTCAGAGAACGATTAAAGTAGATGAAGAAAATATGATATTTTTCACCGTTAAGAATCCAGGCAATGAGACAAGGTGTTCAAACAACTCACATTCTAGTCCATGATGTAGTCCAACATAGAAAAACTTCTAATTCAGATCGTAAAAAGTGAAATTTTAACAGCAGTTGATCACTCACTACTTGCTCATGCGCTGTACATTCGATATACTATGATATACTATCTTACCAAACTTTTATGCGTCATTTCAATACGCTTGAATCATTTTCTACCAAACTCGGTGAATTTTCCGAAAATTTATTCACCCGCATTTTCATATATATTTTGTGGGGGTATGATATTCCATGTTGCCTTGGCAACCACTAATTAGCACCCATGTTTCTCCAATTTTTGATCATTTTTTTTATATTCATAGTTGAAAACAATATTAGGTTGTTATCAATGGGGTTTCTTTATTCGAATTACATTGAAATAATATTCCAAACTGAATACCACTCTTCTTCTTTTGATTTTGTTACTTTTCATATATATATATATCAAATATACTGGAAAATATTAAAATATACAATTTAACATTTCTAATTTTTTGAAATTAATTTATCTTTTAAAATTCACAAAGTGTGATTGTAGCTTATTATTATCACTCTGCACACCTTAACAGTGAAAATTTGTTTAAAATAATATATATATATATATCTATATGCAGCAATGGAAATACCCACATGACAGACAACCCTGGGTTGGGCACCCCCGGGGTGACCAACCCTGGGTAGACTAGGGAACTTAATCATTTTTCTCATGTACATGTATATGCAGGTAGCATTACACATGCAGTAGCATTACAATAGGGCATGCTAGTTTTCCATCGTAATCTCCAAAAGCATTTGGTAGTCATCACCTTCATGATATCAATTACATCAACTGTATAGATCTACTATTTGATGTGGCTGTACAAGATGACAATAACTTTAGTTAACATGAATTTTTTCAGTTGCTTTGAATGTCTAATTCAATGTTCGATTGCTCTTCGCTTCATGGTCGATATAATACGAAAATAGCATTAGGGGGGAATTTCGGTTATTAGAACCATAAAAATGGTTTGGGGTACTATTAGGGGATTTCACTCAAAAAATTTTCTAAAGAATTTAGTTAAAATGGGGACAAAGAACAGCACCCCATGCACGAACGAACATTAAAAAACGTATTCAATTTTACTTTATTCATAGTGGATTTCAGCGCAGCAAATGCAAATATTGTCTAAAAAACAAGATCCAAGCTCTTTATTCATCATCATGGATATCTCTATTGAATTTGAAATTTTGTATTCGATTTTCCGTCGATAAAAACTTCACAACACTCTCGTCCAAATTGATAACTATTGAGCATAAAATACAACTGCTAAGACTGGGCTTGGGTATAACTGAAAGCAGTTTATTATTTAATTATTTATTGATTTCCTTTTTTTATATTTACCCATTGTTAAACACAGTTTTTATACTTACGGGCCCTGCAATAGAAGATCAGAAATTTTGTCAGAGTCGACAATCCAAAAATATTGAAAATTTAAGCTTGACTCTGAACGATGTAAAAGCCAAAAATTGATTAAGATTATTTCATGTGAAATCTAAGAAGTACACTCAATGCCCGTGCTGTATATTATATGCATATATTGTGGGTGTATGGGTATGTGTTAACTTTGTTTGTGTGGAAGATAGAAAGAGCGAAAACTTTCTTCAGATGAAAGATAAATGTGTAATTGTAGTTGTGGGAAGGAGAGAATGAAAGAGATAGAGAGAAATAGAGAGAGAGAGAGAGATAGAGAGAAAGAGAGGGAGAGAGAGGGAGGGAGAGGGGAAGAGAGGGAGAGAGAGAGAGAGAGAGATAGGGGAAGGAGAAAATATACATTTCCATATTTTAGATGAAATTCAATGTTGGTTCACATTTATTTCTGAACTGACATAATAATTACATGTATATGCAACCAAAACATGGAAAATGCTTCAATCTTCTCGTCTGTTTCCTATTCCGCGCAATCCTAATATAATGTTCAATGATCAGCATGATTGTGTCAGAAACTATCCATTTATATCGCAGTTGACTGAATAGTTGTGGGAAGGAGAGAATGAAAGAGATAGAGAGAAATAGAGAGAGAGAGATAGAGAGAAAGAGAGGGAGAGAGAGGGAGGGAGAGGGGAAGAGAGGGAGAGAGAGAGAGAGAGATAGGGGAAGGAGAAAATATACATTTCCATATTTTAGATGAAATTCAATGTTGGTTCACATTTATTTCTGAACTGACATAATAATTACATGTATATGAGTATATGCAACCAAAACATGGAAAATGCTTCAATCTTCTCGTCTGTTTCCTATTCCGCGCAATCCTAATATAATGTTCAATGATCAGCATGATTGTGTCACAAACTATCCATTTATATCGCAGTTGACTGAATCAGTATTATGTGTCTGGTGGGTAACCATCCAATGATAATATTTAAAAAAAAATTCTAGGCGTGGTTGAACTATTTTTTATAACTACGCAGGTTCGCGTTTGGCTGAATTTGAAGTTGTTTATTACTATTACACCAATGAATCGAATCGAGTCTTTTGGGACCGGGATATCTATCAAGTCTATAGCAAATTTCATTTTAGCCACCTATCTTACTGGAAAATGAGGGCAATAAAAACGCTTTAAAAAGAAATATCTTGAGACGCTGTATATAACTTCTAATTTGTTTGGATAAAAGACAGGAAATAATACTGGATTCACAAGCAAGATATTCTTCAACCTAAACAACACCACTGTGTCGAAAGGCGGCGATTATCATATAATTATAGAGGGGTGAAATAAAGCTTATCGTATTGGACTGTTACTGATTGACACCAAACTAATGCCAAGTGAGTAATAACGACTTAAATATTTCTTATTATATTGAGTTATTCCGACTTGTGTTTTTCAACTTGCCTAAGAATGTGTTCCCCAGAAAAAGGTATAACAATTTTGAGAGCATCATAATGAAAATTATTTAAACGTATGAATATAATTAATTTTATTTAACATTAACTAGAAACCAATATTCTGTTTATATGACTGAGCCCTTAAGAATTTTTAAAAATAAGTGTGTCAAAAACACATTGTACCAAGTTTGGGCAGAAGCTACCCACTGTTTCCCGATAATCTATTCGTTGTTTGAGGTAAATAATTTTATTTAACATTAACTAGAAACCAATATTCTGTCTATATGACTGAGCCCTTTAGAATTTTAAAAATAAGTGTGTCAAAAACACAATGTACCAAGTTTGGGCAGAAGCTACCCACTGTTTCCCGATAATCTATTCGTTGTTTGAGGTAAGCCTTCTTAAATCCATTCATAAGACACAACCCACAGCCCAACTAACATCCCAAATGAATTTCAATCTAATTTGGTTAACGATGTAAAAACATGAATGTTAATTATTACGATTATATCATTCTCTGTCTGGTATTATTATAGAAAAGAAAAAAGAAAGAAAAGAAAAAAAAAAAAGGAATATATATATATATATATATATATATATATATATATATATATATATATATATATATATATATATATATATATATATATATATATATATATATATATATATATATATATATATATATATATATATATATATATAAATATCATACAAATAACACCCCAACACGAAAAAAAGAATCTGATAAAAGTACCACAATATGTTATATAATCTCTCTTGAGAATGGGAACGTGGATATAATTTAATTAAATTAGAATATATACGTCATAATCAAATAAGAAAATGATCTGGAAACATCACCTCTTTAACAAAACACTTGAGAAAACGGAAATAAAAGAAAGAAATCATGATAAAAGGGAAAATAATCGTGAACAAATTAATTTCATGCTTTTTGAATAACTAAATCTTGACAATTAAGCCTTTAAAAGGATGCCTTAAATAAAACAATGTTTATTCAGTCAATGAAAGAGGCTGATATGATTTATCTCCTTCCATAGTGTGACCGAAATCAACAATCTGATTATTATGTCACTGTGGATCGAGGTCTGCACGTTGGTAACTTGATTTTGTATGGCATGGGCGTTAATCGATGGGCGACAGGCCTGGGGACACGTCCACTCCCTATGTTTTGGGATGGAAGACAGTTTATCAAATGTTCACCATGTTTTGTCGGGCATGCTCGACCCCCGTAAACTCAAAATTTAGAAGAAGAAGAAAAAGATCCTAAAATCGGGTATGTTGGGCTTTTGGCCCCTGCCTTCGGGGGAAAAAAAGGGAAAAAGTGGGGGGGGGGGGGGGGGGGAGTGGAAACACACACACACACACACACACACACACACACAATAAATAAACAAATAAAAATACGTCTCCAATATCAATTGATGACTGACCTGAGTAAAAAACATATTCCTACCCCTAATGGCTGTTATTTGAAGAAGAAAAAAAAAAATAAAAATACGACTGTACCTTTTTGCTCGTCCAGCGTAACGGAAAAAATTAGGTGTACCAAAATCCGAAATGCCGATTTTGGGCCATCGATCATGCTAGAGTTCGGATCGATGCTCCTGTCTATTTACTGGTTTGTGGAAAATACATTTACAAATGAAATAATAGAATAAATAATATAAATAATGAAAAAAATGTGGCAAATAATATTAACACTAATCTCATGGGGAAGGGAGGGGGGTTGAAGCCCCTTCCCACCAAAAATGTTATTTTGTATACAAAGTCAATGGAAATTGAGTTTTCTCACCTCATTCATAAAAATGTGATTATTTTCACTTACATTGGATGAAATTAACATTTGTTTTAATTAATTATGCTTGAAAATGTTCTGCAATAAAAATAAATTAAAAAAAAAAAAAATCCATTGTACCGCTATCTGCTTGCGATTATTTATTTGCAAAAATGTATAAACTAAATCTGTTTTTCGGAAAATTTTGAAATACGTTTCATAATTGTATTTATTAATAATCCCCATCTTCCAAAATTTCATTTTTTTGGGCCACTGCGTTATTTGGTCTCTCCTTTTGTTTCGGAAATTACCGTGTCTGGTCATCCAGTGTTCGAGGGAATGAAAAAGAACAAGCCTACACTGTAAAAGATATATATGTATTTTTACAGCAAATCTGCTGTCAGCAGAGTCGCCATAAAAATGTAATTCAAAAACAGTTTTGTTGCAAGTTTCTCCTGCAAGTAATTACGTGAGAAATACAATATATATATATATATATATATATATATATACATCAGGAGTAACACATTTGTTCCGTTTTAACCAAATACGTATGCTATAAACTCTAATGATATTTTTCCTTCTCTTTCATCAATTCTTAAGGGAGAAATTTACAGCAAAACTGTATTTAAAATTACATTTTTGTATGGCGACTCTGCTGACATCACTTTGCTGTATTTTTTCTGTATTTTTTTTTTTTACAGTGTAGAATATACTAAATTGGTCAACTCACTGGTTATTAATGAAACATGATAACTTATAAATGACTTGTAAAATAGAAAAAACACACGAGTTTTAGCCATGTTGCAGTCTTATTGCGGGTGAGGGTACATGATTATGTACGTTGCAAAACCAAATCCGCATCTGTTCTAACAGAGATTATACACACGACAATTGATATAGGAACAACGCATCAAATTCTAGTTTCTCGGGAACATTAAACTTGCTTATAGGGTACACACGAGTAAATGATATGCACGCAAGGTTTTTTGGAAGGCGTACTAAAGATGAGGTAATTTTCATTGATAGAAAATGGTCATATAAAATCATTTAATGGTCTTATGTTGCTGTTCAATGAATAAATATGTTCTATATGTCCTACTCTTTCCTAATAAGGGAGTTTACAGATACAATCTGTGCATGCGCGAGTCTCCGATATCCACTTTCGGGGTCAGGCCAAATGTACATAAAATGCGGCGACCGTACAGTCAACCCATGGGTCAACCAACGTACGGCATATCTAAAACTTCTTATCAGAAAAAAATCTAGCTGTATATTTATTTTTGTCGGTTTTTTCCTTCTCGTTTGTCATGTTGAAAAATATGATAAGACATTTTCATGACTTTAATTAACGTTTTCCTCCCAGAAAGTTGCAAAAACACCGACTGTGTGCTTATGCACACCGGTCCGAATATCGAGATTTCAAGCCCCGTTGGTTTCGGCGAACTCAATGCCGCTTTGCCGTACGCGACTTGGTAACTTACAAATTTCGCTTCCAGTTGAGAAAAGAGACTCAAATAAACATGGTATCAAAATAAAGATAGGAATAAGTATACATTGTCTATCTCATCAAAAGACAAGTGCGATTCTTCATCCATATTTTCACAATATGAGCGAAAAAAGGCATGAAAACCATATGTAAATCAAAAGGTGTCATAGACTTCACACATAAAAATTCCTGATATAGAGGAGACCACGTACATGTGACCCCTGACCCAATGACGTCACAGAGCTCCTATCGGTAACTGTAAACTCCCTTATTCACACTGAAAACCTAAACGGGTAGACCGACTAGCTTTAAAGCTAGTCGTAGTGATGCCCAGACTGACTAGCTTTAAAGCTAGTCAGTCACGACGGACTAGTTTTCCTTCAACACAATTCGGTTATTACGGACTAGCTTTAAAGCTCGTCCGTCTCTACGGACTAGCTTGAAAGCTAGTCCGTCATGTTAGTCGGTCACGACTGACTAGTTTTAATGCTAGTCGGTCACGACGGACTAGCTTTCCAGAAAGCTAGTCGGTCATGACAGAATAGCTTTAAAGCTAGTCGGTCAAAACGGACTAGTTTTAAAGCTTGTCCGTTTTGACCGACTAGTTTGATGGACTAGCATAAAAGCTAGTCGTAGTGATGCCCAGACTGACGAGCTTTTGTGCAGGACTAGCTTTACAGCTAGTAGGTCACGGTGTCAAAACTAGTCAGTCGCGCTTGATGTACTTACTTCTGTCTTGACCGATTAGCATTACGGAATAGCTTAATATGGCTTCATCAGCTTGTCAGAGACGTCAAATCTGATATATGAGAAAACATTTTAAACATACGATCAATTTTTTTTTCACAAAAATTCAAGAATTCAAGCCAAAATCATTTTATTATGATGTTATCAGAATACAGGAATTAATACAGGAGGCACAATTAGTTAACATTTTGGCAATTATCAAATAATGTGATGTTGAGATTTAATTTGGAAAATCAAATGTGAGATAATTACACTGAAGCCCGGCAAAACAAACAAGTTGCAATCCATAACGCTTATAATATGCATTTTGAATTTATATTATTATGCTTGCTTCCAGTGCGGCGATTTGATGTCACGACTGCATTTAGCATATATTCAAATACATTTTGCCTCTTTATTAAGCTTCACTAGTGATCACTTTTAAAAATCAACGATCCTCCCAGAAAAAAAATCGAGGGTGAAACGGTCCCCACTGTCCCCCGGGCGTCCCCGCCAATGGCTTGCATCATCATTGTCTTGTTCGTTGTAGGCCTGCCTATTTTTGCATTTTCTACGCATATCTTTCTTGAGAGCAACCTCAGAAATCCCGCAATCGCGCCTCTAATCCAATATTTTGTTCTTTCAGATAGTAATCTAAAAGAAATAGTGGCAAATATAATTCTTAGAATTAGAATTGAATTCATTATTAATGTTGCTATTATCGTTGTCAGTAACACACACGCAATTTATAAATTAATTTGGCAAGACAGAATTTGTTTCGCGTTAGTGATTATAGTATTAATCCATGTGAAAAAATAACGATATCTATGATCTGAAAAATAAGGAATTCAAAAAGAGTACTCACACATATCACATGAAGGAGATTGCCATTATCATCAAAATCTTCAGTTTTACGGGGTATATCGGATCTGCTTCCTTACAGTTTGCTCATTAAATAGAATTCACATACAGATAATACAAATAATAGATGATGTCCTTTTCGTAATACGCATGTTATTCACTCGATGCTATTCACCTTGTATACACTGCTGTTGCTTACCCGGGCATTCACCAGTAGGGGAGACCGGGGACAAATGTAACACGGGGCAATTGTAACAGAGGCTCCCATTCCTAGCAGAAACGCGCTATAAACTTAAAATGTGTAGAGAGTATGCGCATTTCATCGCTCCACATGCTGTATGAATGTTAGCAGATTTAACGGTTCGTGGAACTTTCTACAGCAGAAAAACCGTTTTTTGAGCAGGAAAGTAATATTTCACATTACCCATTGTTTTTCTTCTGGACAAATATGTAGATGAGCTTCGGCTGTCACTTGTATATATTTAGAAATTATGTTCTTAGGCCATATTTTGCTAACGTTTCAACGATGAATACATAAGTTAAGATACAAAAAAATATCTCCAAGTATGGTCGCCTCTGTCAGGGGCAATTGTAACAAGCTGTTACAATTGCCCCTGAAGTACTGTTTCTGTTAAATTAACTCCCGTAGGAACTCGCGTGGTATTAAGCAGCTTTCCGCTGCATCAACACCAAGCTAATATATAACCAATCAGGGACCACGGAGCGTTTTTGAAAGTGGAGGGGGTGTGCGGCAAGGGGGTGGGGTGGGTGGGGGCTGAACAGGCTAAAAATCACAAACTGTGTGGTCATTTTCCGTTTTTGTACACGTTTCCTGACGAAAGTGGGGGGGGGGGGGGCTTTAGAAATGAAAATTGCATAACTGAATGTATCGTCACAATTTATTTATTCACAAGGAAAAATGGCCTTATTTAAAAGCTAGACAATGAGAAATTAATTATTTGACTTCTGTCCAAAACGTTTAGTTGAAAAGGCAAAGAAATATTGATTTAGTCCGAAAAAAGGGTGTTTTTAGTTTCATTGTAATCAGAGCCTAAAGTTTTTTATTTTTGTTTTTTAATAATTAATATCACTTTAATAGAAACGAAAAAGTAAACAAATATAAAAAGAGTGAACATTAGGTTCTTTTAATGCCAAAATTGTAAATAGGAGTAGACTTGTAAATAAAGGAAAACAGCAAAGAATAGCCTCGTCGATAAGCTCAAGCATCAGAACTTCATAACTTTGAATGAATTGTCAATTATAATGCTTTACAAAAACAAAAGGTAACCATATCTATAAGCTCAGACATAAGAAATAACTTTGAACATATCTGTCCAATACGTTTTGAAATATTAGAAATATTGAAAAGTGCCTTCAGTTTGTTTATTATTTGTTTCATTGTAATCAGAGCCTCAAGTTTTTTTTTTAATTCTTGTTGTTTTAATAATTTATATCACTTTACTAGAGAACTTCAGAACTTCATGAGTTTGAATGTATAGTCAATTATAGTGCTTTGTGTACAATTTTTTTTTTACAAAAGGTAACCTTATCTATGAGCTCAAACATGAGAATTAGATATTAGATAACTGTGAACATATAATTTGTTTTGATTTTATTTGATTTTATTTGTCGAGTGTACATGGTATAAAACATGAAAGAAACAGTGACAGGATAGCCCATGAAATCCGAAAAGGCTTATTTTATAGGGTCCTATAAAATGAGAAAGAGATTACGGAACCCCCCCCCCCCTGATTTGCTTTTTCTTATTAGAAAAAAAACACACACATTAAAAGAGAGAAAGAAGAGAGAGGGAGGGAGGGAAATGGAGAGGAGGAGAGAGAGAGAGGGGGAAGGGCAGATAGGAAAGTAAAAAGGTAAAAATGGAGTGAAAGAAGAAAAAAGAAAGACAGAAAGAAAAGAAGAGGAGAGAGAGAGAGAGAGAGGGAGAGATGGGAGCCCCCATAAAAGATTAAAATATATTTTCAATATGATACCTGAAAATTTATGTCCAATACGTTTTGTTAACAGGGCAAAGAAATATTGATTTTGCCAGAAAAAAGTGGCGTAAATTTTTAATATTGATTTTACAACAAAAAAAAGCTGTCATTTTTTACTTCTTATCAGAAATGTATCACTTTATTTGGAAAAGAATTTGTTAAAGTCAAAAGGCGTAGGCCTAATATAAAGTTTTATACCACAGTTGTCAGTTTAAAGATATATTGGGTAGGTACGAAGTAGATAAAGAACCAAAATATGAATTGATGAAGGTTCTATAGTTCTACAGTTAAAGGGTGAAGCCCGAACCTAAAAAAAAAAAAAAAAAAAAAAAAAAATATCTTAACTTTTGCCCCATATCAAGAATATAACAAGTGGAAAATATGTTTTATCATAATTAGCGTATGTGGTTTAAATCTTGGATCTCTCAAGTGCATAGCTTTGATAAAAAAACCCAAAATGTTACAATTTCATGTGTTACAATTGCCCCGTACGTCGGTTACAATTGCCCCTGTAACACTCGACCTCTTGTTTTGAAATGGTAATGGCTTCAAAATAACTTGTTGTACTCCACCAAAACCTATTAATATGTCAAGCTAAGATATGCATATTTCATTTTATTTAGTTTTAAGCAAGTATTTAGCTTCAATAAAGTTGATAGATCAAATTTGGAAAAAACTGTTACAATTGTCCCCGGTCTCCCCTAATCTATAAGAATAGACCAGATTCTTGGGTTCTATAGTAACGAGGTATTCAATTAGCCTGTAATTAAAGAATGGAGAATAATAGTTTGAACCTACTCGTGAATTGCATTGTTGTCGTGATTGATGTCAAAACAACCTTTGTTTGAGAATAATGTATTCACTTGATTATGTTCGGAAACATGCCGCTCTAAATTTACAATGGAGATAATAATTGACATTGCATCTGTGTGTATTTCAAAAGCTAGTCAGTCATTTCAATTGTAAGCGACGTTGCAGCTATGTGTATCAAATCCTAGTCGGTCATTCTAATGGGTAAACTGAGGCTACCTATCTAATTTTATTGAGCTCGTCCGTCGCATCGACGGACTAACATCAAGTGTGACGGACGAGCTTTAAAGCTCGTCCGTCAAGTTGAGAGATTTGGATTCAGTTGTAAGCTAGTCCGTCTCGACGGACTAACATGACGCACTAGCTTTAAAACTAGTCCGTCTTGACTGACTAGCTTTAAAGCTAGTCCGTCCACTGACGGACGAGGTTAGGTTTTCAGTTCACCATTTACATGATTTAGTTGATGATTAGACACTTTGGCGTATTTTTAGGAATCTTTTTCATAATTTTGTATATCAACTAAATCACGCCTACAAAAGTTGTCTTTTTTGTCATAGTCTCGCTCAAGGATTCATGATTTTTGTTTGAGCTGACAAAATTTTCAATAAGTCCCTTAACTATGAGAACTTTAAATTTTAACTCTGCTGTGATAATTAAAACGATTTCCATCGACAGAATTTTGGAATGTCTGTTTTTGAAGAGCGTTAATTTAACACGTGAGCCTAGGGGCGTCTATTTACTCGTGTGCCCCCTATCGTGTAGTTCTACAGAGATAATCCTATTGATGGCAGTAAGGGTGCTATCTCACTTCGCGGAGACGTCTCCGCGACATAATAAAAATCCGTCTCCGCGAAGGATAAAAAGAATTAGAGACGTCTCCGAAATGTCTCCAAGACGTCTCCGCGACAGTTTATGAAAAAGTCTGAAGTAGACCCAAATCCGTCTGCGAAAATCACGAGACGTCTCTGAGACGTCTCCGAGACGTCTCCATAACGTCTCCGCGACAATTTATGTAAAAAAATAAATCTGAAGAATTCCCAAATCCGTCTCCGATATTCAGGAGACGTCCCCGGACAATTAATGAAAAAAAAAAAAAAAAAATCTGAAGTAGTCCCAAATCCGTCTCCGAGACGTCTCTCTCGGAGACGTCTCGGAGACGTCTCCTGATTTTCGGAGACGGATTTGGGACTAATTCAGACTTTTTTTCATAAATTTTCGCGGAGACGTCTCGGAGACGTCTCTAATACTTTTTATCCGTCGCGGAGATGGATATTTATTCTGTCGTGGAGACGACTCCGCGAAGTGAGAAAGCACCCTTAGGCAGGTATCTCACTTCAGGTATCTCACCGCGACGGAATCGTTTCCGATATGGACAAAAAGTATTAGAGGCGTTTCTGCGACAATTTTCAAAAACTGTATCAAAGCACTTTCAAAGAATCGTCTCAAAGTCTTTTCCGCGACTAATGAAACGTCGCGGGGACATGAGGAGACGTCTCCGCAACAATTTTCAAACCGTCTCCAAGTAGTGTCAAAACCATCTCAAAGTAGTCCCAAATCAGTCTCAAAGTAGTTCAAAAGTAGTTTCCGCGAAATGAGGTACCACCGTGAAGAACAACGTATTGAATAACTTATGAGTAGAATAGTATTTTCTTTTAATTTATTTTTTTTTTTTAAATGTAGGGGCTGGAACGTGTGGTCATTTACAGAGTATTTTAATCAATTAATTAAAAATCATGAAAACAAGTAACAGAACAAATTGCCAACTCTGGGACGTAACAATATAATATATTATTATAACATGCAGACTTGCATTGTGCTAGCATAGTTGTGGTTTCTTAGGTTAACTCGGTATATTACTTATCTATTACTAAGAAAACATTTTAATTGTCATACATATTGATGTATGACGATGACTGACAAAACTTTTTTCTTCTTTTTTTTTTTGTTACCAAACCTGGTGACCTTTCGTTAATTTTATTCACGAACATCTTGATACTATTTTGAGGGGGTTCTTCCTTATTGCCATGACAACCACAAATTCGTAACCATGTTCCGCCAATTTTTGGTCATTTAAAAAAAAAATAATAGTTATAAACAATTTTAGGGTGTTATCAATGTGATTTCATTAACATTCCAAACGACATACTGCTCTTCTTCTTTGGATTTTGCTGGATTTTTCTATTTAATTCTTCATTAAACTGCAAATAGCGCCCCGATAACATGACCTTGAAAAATTTGAGTTGTACCAACTTGGAGAACTCAATCGTCATGGCAAATATGAAATTGATTGGTCAAAAATTATGGATGGGTTGGGCATGCCCAAGATGTCAAGGATCGATGACTCTAGTTTTTTTTCTCTCCGTACTTTTCCTTCCTTTATAGCATGGCTTCCTTGGATGAAAAAGATTTTGATGATGTTTTGAAAGACATTGCTAAAGAAATGCGGACAGATGCTGCAGTGGATGACCTGGGAAAGGCACTAGGAATATCTGTTGCTGATATTGGTGGCTACAAAGTCGGGAACAGCGATGGTAGGAAATACGATGGTTCCTTAGATATGCTCCGAGTCTGGAATAGAACCCAAGTTCCATCCACTGTGAGTGACACTTTGAGAGGTGCCTTAACGCAGGTCGGCAGGATAGACCTATGCGGGAGACATTTTTCTACGCATGTCGCCGCAGGAGTTAGAGTAGGAGCTGGGTCAGAGGATATCAAAACTGGTGAGTAAGAGTTTAGCTGCTACAATTATGTTAATTACCGTAACTCTAAAGATAAAACATCGGACACGAATGATATAAGTAGGTCCACATGCCTGACATGTAAATGATTATGTGCGTATTCATGGAAACTAAACACAAAACAAAAAGAAAATTCCCACTATTTCAGATATCAATAATTTTTGAACCAGGAGGAATTTAAAAAAAATTAGTTATATGTCCATGTAGGGAATTTAATTAGCTACCATAGGAGCGAATTTTAGGAAAAAATCATCAAGTCATGCTTCATTGATTAATGGTTGAATGCAAAAATGTCATTTTTTGAAGTTCAAAAGCCTAAAATCAGAACTTTGATATAATGATATCGGACCCATTTTTAGATTTTAAACAATTTACACGTCAGAATGTATGCAAAACGTGCTTCCCAACGTACGGAAACGAAATTTGCGTCAAATTTCACGGTTGAGTGAGCATGCAGCAAAAATTGCCCAAACTGGGATTCTTACTTCTTTGCCATGGTATAATCGATCAAATTTGATGGAATTCCTGTTTTGGAAGTGTATGCAACCAATATCCATTCATTCACGGTTGAATGAACCCATCAATCAACCAAAAAATAGGCCAGTTTTTAATTACGAAGAGTCATTGTAGTAATTTTATGCACTAGAAAGCATCTCAATAACATGTTGTGGGTTTTATTTTTATTCTTTGGGCACGTGTCAATGATCCTATGGCATTTATTTAAAAATTCATGCTTCAGTGAGATTGTGGGTAAAGATTTTCCTTAGGGGGCCGTCACACTGAGGTCGTTCTATAACGTTCTTGCCCGTTTTTGCCCGTTTTAAAAAAAAATGCTGAACGGGCTTTGGTCGGGTTGGAACTTATAACTTTGAAAAAAATAATTTCTTGAATACGATGCAGCAGGTTTTTCATAAAATAGTTCTCGTTACGTCAATCGATCTTTATCGCGTCCGCAATACGTTGTTATCCAGTTCAGAACGAGTAAACTGCTCGTTTCACTTCTATACCGTTCGTAACACGTCCAAACGGTCACTAAATGTGCCTATGCGCAGCATGATAAAAGTTAGGTACCACGTTCGTATACGTCTTCTCGTTCGGAGTAAGTCCTAACCCGTTTACGGAACGTTGTCACTACGTTTAAATTTTAGAACTTGAACCAGTACGATTTTTTTTGAACATGTTCAAAAAAATCGGAATGCCTTTCCGTTCTCTCCGTTCGGGCCCGTTCGCCAAGTTCGTAAACAGATTGAAAACGGTCTGTACTAGATCTAAAGGTCGCACTAAGTTCAGTCCGTTGTGTAAACAGATTGAGCCCGTTCACACAAGAACTACCTAGAACGGAGTGAGAACTAGTCAGTGTGACGGGAATTATGACATGCCGTCTGTTTAAAAATTGAAACGTTATGTTCGTAGTACGTTCTTCTCGTTCAGAGTAAGTCCTACCCGTTTAAGGAACGTTTGTCACTACGTTAATTTTAGAACTTGAATAATTAATATACAATGCTCGTTTGTATGACGTCCTAGCACATCTTTTAGAAAACATTAAAGTACGGCAATTTCGTTTGTAGTACGCCATCTCGTTTCAGGTACGTTGCCACCCCGTTAAATTTTAGGACGAGATGGGCGCCGCCGATTTTTTTTGAACACTTTTTGAATATCCGACCGAGCTAGTCCATGAAGTTCGTAAACAGATCGTAAGAAGTATTTACTACGGTCCACTCAGTTTACACACAGACTATGCCCGTTCGGCAAAATTTGCAAGGACGTAGTATGAACGAGCTCAGTGTGACGGGGGTATTAGGGGGCCGTCACACTGAGGTCGTTCTATAACGTTCTATAACGTTCTTGCCCATTCTTTAAAAAATTGCTGAACGGGCTTTGGTCGGGTTGGAACTTATAACTTTGAAAAATAATTTCTTGAATACGATACTAGGCAGTTCATAAATACGTCAATTCCGTCTTTATCGCGTCCGCAATACGTTGTTATCCAGTTCAGACCGAGTAAACGGCTCGTTTGAGATTTAGGGTTTAGGTGATAGTAACATTACCTACCAATTGATATAAATAGTAATTAAAATTTCAAACCAACATCGATTTATTTAATTTCATTTTTTTCAAAGTGTACAAATAATTTTTGGGGACACTGTACATCTATTGAAAATAAATCAATTTTGATACCCGAATTTTCAAGTACTTGTTAGTAATGCTACAAAAAAATATTTAGAATAAAAAAAATATATATATTATTCTTTATGAGCTTTACTTTACTTTTGCATTACGCTAAAGTATAATTCCATGCAATTATTTTATATAAAAAAACCAACAACATATTCAACTATTTTCCGTTCCCTCTAGATGTTGAAAGCAAGAAGATTTCCGAGTCCTTGAATACTTTCCAATGTCGAGAGAAACTGGAAAAAATGTACCTAAACAAATTATGCAAAATCCGAATGAAACCCTGGGATCAAAATGACTATGCAGAGCTTAAAGACATGCATACACGAGTGACTATGGTGAAGAAGGACGCGCATGGAAGAAACACGGTGAAGAAGGAGATACTGCATGGCTCTGTGACGGAGATCTTCTCTAGGAAAGTTAACGACAAGCTTCCAGACCGGATTCTCATATCGGCTGCTGCTGGGCGAGGAAAGACAACGGCCGTCGCGAAAATGGCTTACGACTGGGCTAACAAACTACAAGGGTCGGGATTAGAAGATCTGCCTCTTCTTTTTGTTCTGAGACTTAGAAGTACCGACAAGTATACATCAATCGGGGAAGCGATCAAGTCTCAACTCTTGAGTGATGTTGATGATGTTACACCGACGGGGATCGAAGACTTTATTAGAAAGAACCAAGGTATATGTCACATTATATTTGACGGTCTTGACGAGTATGCGGGAATCACTTCAGAGAGCAACGTTGTCAAGATAATGCGCTGGGAAGAATATCGCGATTGTAGAGTTCTCGTAACCACTCGCCCTCATCTAGAGAACTTCTTTAATGAAGGTGATCTTCCATTGGTGTACACGAAGATGGAAATAGAAGGATTCTCAACAGAGAGCTCAAGAAAATTCATCGACAAGTTCTTCGTATTGATTTCGGATGTCTCATCAGGAGAAGGTCTAAAAGTTTACCTCGATAGTCAACCACTGATAAATGAACTTGTTATAACGCCACTTTTTTGTCTCATGGTTTGTCATTTATGGAGCGAGGGACTATTGACGGAAGATATATCAACTCAGACAGGACTCTTTGACAGTGTAAATGCCTTTTTAATGCACCATGCCAACGCCCGAAAAAACAGAATCAAAATCACCTCGAGACGGTTAAGGACAATAATATCCAAACTAGGAAAAGTTGCCCTAGCTGCCCTTCTCAGTGACGCAAAAAAACTGGTCTTTACCCAGGATGATTTCCGTAAAGTTCCCACTATCCTCGATAGAGCTTGCGAACTTGGGATAGTATCAAAAACGATTGTTACACCAACGCGTTTACCACACTCCCATGAGACCACTTCCACAACAATCGAATTCTATCACAAACTCGCACAGGAGCATGCAGCAGGAAAACGACTAGAGGAAAAAACCAAGAAATATTTGTTGCGATGGAATATTTCTAAGTTAGACAGAGTATTGAATACAATCAAAGGGCATATCGGTGACTACGAAAATCTCCTCCGATTCGCCGCTGGTACCGACAACGCCATTTGTATTCGGATAATGGAGGCCATTCTTACTAACTACTCGCTGGACGAGAGCGAGAGATACCGTATTCTCCTTGACTGCTCGTCAGAAACCAAGTCGAGTGCTGAAGGAAAGGTGTCTTCGTTGATTCAACGATGTGTAACTTCAAAGGCAATCATTCTCAGGTCACCGACAGTCTACACCGTCGTTGGATTACAGAACCTTCCAGAGCAGCTAAAAAGACAGGCAAGAAAGTTTCCATCTTGCTCGATCCTTGAGCTTTTAGTTCTGGGAAGGCTGATAGGGCTTAAATCTTCTTAGTGAATTCAAGCTGATGTGCAAGCAGCTGAGTTGTTTTCATTTTACGACTGTCCAAAACTTAAAAAAAAAAAAGAAAAAAGAAAAGTGCTTTCAACGGGGATAAAACTGAATTTTATTTTAGTTAGCTTTCGTCAGCCAGTTGTCTCTTTCCGTGTGATTTTTATACTTGATTTATTGTTGGGACGTTTTATCTAACTCGATTATTTATGAATATCGCATCTAACACACTGGGCCATTTATAGGACAATAAGAAATTAATGGTTTAGTGTCAAGTTACCTTATTTCATTTTTCACAAACACACACACACACACACAAAAAAAAAAATTAATTTAAAATATATACAACAAAAACGAAAAGAAATACATGCTTAAGTTTCTTAATGCGAGAGAATAACAGAATAAATTATAGGGGAATCGATTTAAAAAGGTAGGCTTGTAGAATAAAGATTTCCTAGGTTATAGTAAGCATTATTTTTAATGGGAAAACCACATTGCATACACTAATGAACCATTGCTTCCCGTGAAGAGATATTTCCATGTTGATTTTGAAATTACACATGGAGATTTCTTTTATCAATATCATGTTTGCTATACATGCACGTTGAGACAAAAAGCCACATAGAGTAACAAAATAAGTTTTAGATGATTGAATTTCTTTACTTTTTTTTTGGTTATTTTGTTTCTAATCATTGCACTCAAAATAACTACAAGGGTGGCGGATGAAAAAAAAAAAAAAAAAAAAAAAAAAAAAAAAAAAAAAGAAGAAGAAGGAAAAAAAAGAAGAAAAAAAAAAATGCTGTATGAAATTGTGTTTGTTTGCTTTCAAACGTTTGGTTTCAGAATCGAATAAATGAAATATGAGGATTCACGAAAATACAAGAAGATTCCCTGGAAGAGAATTTGACAAAATAAATTCGAAGTTATGTTAGATGAGCAGTATTTTTTTACATTTATATAAATGAAAAATATATCTATCAAAAGTTTTTTTTTTTCTCTCTCTCTCTCTTTATCCTCCTCACTGTTGTCAGGTTGATATGGTTAATTTTAATGGGTCTACCGTTACGTCTAATGTGACGAAAGGTTTATGGTCATGCCTTGGAGCATTTTCAATGCTTCGTACTCTCATCATATCAGACTCTTCTTTCAGTTTTCCTTTATCTCCACCTGAGCTTCCATACGTCACAAAGCTAACAGCAGAGAGAGTGACGTCACAGAGCTACGAAAGTCTGCTGTCATCGCTCCCTGGTTTGAAAGAGATCGATATTACTATCGCTGATGCAGAGAGAGATATCTCTCAGATCACGGCTAGTCTTCAACGGACCAGGAGAGAGCAGCTTGCACAAATCAGACTGCAAGCACTTTCATCACCAAGGAAAGGGTATTGATAGATTATATACAGTGCGTCCCCCCAAAAAAAAAAAACGAAACCGAGATTAATCGATGTTTTATCATAATTTAATCTTGATCAAAATTCATAAATAACGCATAAATTTAAAACTTAGAGTCTCCTCTTTCATTTGACTAAATCTATAGTACCCATATCTCATCCATGAGTGAGTAAGAACAATTTCACGAGAGGAAATCTGAAAGTCGTTTGGCGGGCAGTGTCTGAAATTTTCTTTCAAATCTACATATTTAGTAAGTCCATTTCCTGCCCTTTCATCTGACACCACAACCAATAAAAATGCTTCATAAATAAGAAAGTTATGTTCATATTAAAAGATGCGCATTCATTTCAATGATTTCATTCAAGACAGTCATTTTCAGCTAGCTTAATTAACATTGACTAACCAGTTCCTTTCATTGGCAATCATCTTGTTACCTCTGCCTAGTGCTGAGATTGGCAACAGTCAAACAATTTTGTTGAATGAAGTTATTGAAATGTAAATAAAATTTCAAATGATCATAACTGTCATGTTCCTAAAGAATTTATATTTGTTGTGGTGTCAAATGAAAGGGCAGGAAATGAACCTTTGAGAATTTCAATTACCGCCCACCAACGACTTTTTGGTTTCCTCTATTGAGATTGTTCTTACTCATTCATGCGTCACACATGGGTCATATAGATTTTTCCAAATGAAAGAAGAGACTCTAAGCTTAAAATTGATTGGTCATTTATGAATTTTGATTAAAGATTAAGTTATAATAAAACATCGATCAATCTCGATCGGTTTCGTTTTATCTGGGACGCTCTGTATAATGAACATTATTTTGTCTCTATAAGAATGTCTTTGAAAAACATATTTTAGAGCTGAAAAAAAAAAGATGTTGTGGGTACATTTTATAATGACCTCCCCCCCCCCAAAAAAAAAAAAAAATTGAAATAAAAATGAATAAAATTTAAAAAAATAATAAATAAAAATAACCGACGAATCCCATTTCTTCTGCAGGTCCCGTGCGGCGTGTAGAAATAACATGAATTAAATATTGTCATATTTATCCAAATCGCACCTCTCGAAAATGACCCTGAACAACTGTTTTACCTGGGCCCCGCCAGAGGGATGTGACTATGGCTTTAGGATTTGTTTCACTTTAAAACTACCATTTGAGCTCAAGAAGGAAACTCATAAAACAACATTAACACCAAGCTTAAAAAGTATATTTTTTTCTGAAAAGTATTGGGAAGATGTTTTCATAATTAAATTTTCCGCGCGAAAAAAAAAAAGAAAAAGAAAAGAGAAAACAACAAAAAAGATTGTAGGAAAGTGTAAAGATACTCGTGACCAAAACCAAATTGAGTTTAAACATGTTAAAATATAGGCTATCACGCAGTTTTCTTTATCATAATGATATATTTAAATTCAATGTTTTTTAATGCAAGTTCTTCTTGTTTTTTCTTCTTCAAATGGTTTATTAGTTACCGTATAATAACACAACCATCAATATAATAAAAGTTGAATGTACATACTCTACAGGCCTATCTAGATTGTTTTTACCGAAACACATGTATTACCATTGATGATAAATTTACTGTATCTCACAAGTTCTCACCCGAAACTCTCTTTCGAATATTATGTAGGAGTAGATGTGGATCTATAGACTACTACATCACCGGTGACGACATATACACTGACAACACTTACACTCGGGTGAGGAGAATTACCATCCACATCTTACATGTATTCAACATTTAACATATTTTGCTCTACGCCCTGGTTAGAAGTCTTAACCATGGCAAGTGTGTTTTGTTTCTTCTCGAGCCATCCATTTTTTAAAATTATTATTTAATGATTAATACCACTTATAGTGAGAAATTCATTAATTGTCCTCTCGATGTCAGTGAGAGGACATTTTGTCATCTTCAGTTCACGTTTGTCTTTGTGTACATTTCATTATATAATGCTGGGCTTGAGATAAAGGATTTTGAGATGACCGACATGTTCTGTTTTTTTTACCCCCCCCCCACCCCCATGGTGTGCAACCAAAACCATGACAAATGTGTTTTGTTTCTACAAGGACCTTCTATGTAATCCACTTATTGTAAGAAATTCCTTATAACTTTTCGATGTCGATGCTCATCTTTGAGAAAGAAGTACAATATTTTCTTTGTATGTGTTCCTTTATAGATTCCTTTGCTTGAGATAAAGGACTGCCTTCTATCTGCTGAGATGACTGACATGTTGTGGTCCTGCTTCAGAACCTTCACCACACCGTTTAACCATCTCACTATATCAGACTCTTCTCTAAATTTCCCCTCATCTCCTCCTGAGCTACCAAACGTCACAAAGGTGAAAGCCAATATGGTGACGTTACATAACTATGAAGGTCTGCTGTCATCGCTGCCTGGCTTGAAAGAGATCGATATCACTATCGATAATGCAGAGAGAGATATCTCTCAGATCACGGCTGGTCTTCAAAGGATCGGGGGAAAGCAGCTCACACGTATCAGCCTTCATCAATCAGGCTCATCGGAGGAAAAGATAGTTTCGAGAGAGATGATGAGAGGGTTGGGTCTTCTTTTTAGAGAACAAACCAATAATCTACAGCAGCTATACATGTACGGCCTGAAGTGCAGAGATGAGGAAGACTGGATTGACCTCGTTGGGTGCTGCAGACATGTCAAGACCATGAAAAATATTTGGTAGATTAGTCATTCACTTTTCATTTATGCAAACATGATTTAAAAATGGGTAGTTAGTAAACTGATGAATATAAAATTTCGACTGGTAAATATCACAATTGGTTTACGCTTATTCTCTTCTCCTCTGTGTCATGAAATACAGTCATAATAATTAAATTTGAACAATCAAAAGCACCTACACATTAAAAACAGTTTTGTTTATTCCAATCTAGCAAGATTCTCAAGAAAATTAAGCTCCCTTGATCTTTTTATTTTTATTTTATTATTATTTTTTTGTTGTTGTTGTAAAGCAACTGTACCCAACGTGTGTCTAATGTCTCCACTGTTTATCGTATAATATCGTTCAACTGAAAAATTTCTTTCGGATTGCATTTTCATTATAAATAAGATACATAATCGACGTTTGTCATCTTTTTCAGGTTCATCATGATATCAATTTGTGATTAGTGTGAGTTTGCACCCAAACTCTTTAAGCCCTTGTTTCGTTATGGTGACGAATTACTAGTTACACATGAATCGTGCCGCTATCTAATACAAACTTATGTAGTTCTGCGGTGAATCGAGATTCGTTTGTCCTGGGTCCTTAACTATTTTTACTGAACGCGAATTTATCATTTGTTTCGATAACCATACATTTTTTCTAAATTTGTCTGACTATTCTTCTTTATTATGTTTTAATTCAACTTTACTCTGGCATCACTTGATCATCCACCCCACTCTCTCTGTATAGGTTGTACTGCTGCGGGATTAAAGAGGGCGGCAGACTGTACTCTCACCTGAAAGCTCAGCAAACATCAGTAGGCGGAATCACAGTGAAAGTTTGGCATGATGTAAGTGTCATGTTCATTGTCATGTTAAACAGTACACAATAACTTTTCAATTAATATGCATATTGTCCCCCTTTGCAAGTGTGATATTGAGCTATGTTACATGAAAAAAGATAGCAAGCAAAATTAAAGAGATAATCATATGGTAACAAAAGGCATACAAATTGATGCCTTTTATCTTAAAAATAAACACGATCGTAATGAAAATATGTACAGATATAATACATTATTTTAACTGTCACATTGATCGATGTTCTTATTCATCTTTATTAAAGGACCAACTTAGTTCGTACAACATTTCTCACGCTGTTTGAGCAACAGTGGAAAGACAGACACAACCCAGTCAACCCGACCTGAAATGGCCATAGCATAATAGACTGTATACAACTATGCTACTAAGAATTAAACACTTGGAAGATTTGAAATTTTGAGAAATTTTGTGTTCTAGGTCTATTTTGTTGACAGATTTACTAAAAACACCATGTTCGTAATTATTCATACCCTAGGGTGTACCCTATCTAATTTCTTATTTAATCATCTCGATTATATTCTTTTCCTTCGAATTACCAACTAAAATAGTTCATTCGAATGTAAATAGCCATCATTCCGTGGGTTTTGAGCATTCCGTCCTGTGGAAAACGTCCAGACTGCATAAGATTGCATGGTCTTTAGGCCACTATGTGAGTCTTCATCTTCCCAGACACATTTTTAATGGTATCTTTGTCAGGTCATCAAATCTTCCTCCCCAGATCATTCACCATGATTGTCCGTAAAACACTTTGCGACTATTGGTATGTTTCTGAACTTCGTCTTGTTGATATGCTGACTCGGGGGGACATTTACAGGCATTCTTTTGGATGTTTACATCCATGACCTTGATAAAAATGTCTTCAAAGGGGTGCCTCCTATTCTGAACAGATTTCCAGTGCTATCAGGAATGAAAATACCCTATAACCATGATAACAGTACTATGTGATTGTCATGTGCTAAAATCAGGACACTGTTCTTTAGGTTGAAGGATTCCTCTTTGTTTTACCAAATTGAAGAAAATCCATATTACCCATAAATTCTTATTTTTTCACATCAACTTATAAAATTATGGCCTAAAAGTTAATATGCTGGTTTAAGAAAACTCAATAACTGTCCATAGCCCTCGGTGGGTTTTCCCGGTCAATTTCAAACTCTTTGCAATCGCATTCGTTTATGATCATTCAATTTAAACAATACCTTAACGTTCAGATTCTTAATCACGATCACATTTCTGACGAAAGTGCTTGTGAGAAATGTCAAATTGATTGGAGATAGTTTAAACTTGACCGAGAAAACCTGTAACAGAAGTAGTAGTTGGAGCAGCAGCAGGACCAGTAAAGTAGTAATACGCTAAGAGTGCGTATTTGCCTATGTCTTCGCACCCACGTAAATGCACAAATTTTATATAACAAAACACCAAACTAAAACCAATTTCCTATCTGAACCTCAACAATCCATTTTGATACAAAAAACTGTGAAAATAATTAATTAAAAACGATATCAGCAATGTTCATGTGCTATTCTGAAAATTTTAACCTTTTTCAAAAAGTGAAAAGTCAAAAACTAAATTGCACTTGAATTGTGTGAAAATTAGTTAATGCGCAGATATGGGCACTTTCCAATTTTCCTACACAAAATGACAAGCCGTTCTAAAAATCGTACAAAAAATTGTTCTTGTAAATAATTTCTTTTTTTGTTGTTGTTGTTTCATTGATCATTAGAATAGGAAGAGTGGAATAATATTGGTGAATCTTAAAATAACATTTTACTTAATTTTGGAATTTAGGCCAAACTTTAGGTGTGCAGACTTAGGCACTTCCTTCAAACGCCTAGTGAGTAAGTAAAAAAAAAAAGTCCCGTCATTTTGAAGTTGTCTTGTTTGAAGCATGAACATGTACTAATTGGTTTCATGATATGTCTTGGTAGAGCCATCCTCCCAGTATCTGTTGGTATCTGTAAAAGTAGCAGCAGCAGCAGCAGTAGAAGTAGTAGGGTACATGCAGGTAATATGGACCCCCTAAGCTCATTTGCCTAATTTGCATAAAATTACGAAATGACACACAGTCTAATCTTTGTTTATATGAATCAATAACTACTGCTAAACTTTTATTTGTGAAGAAAACAATTATCACCAACCCCCTGTCTGCAATATTCAAATGTTGACGTCATTACCAAAGTGCCCATATTACCTGCATGTGCAGGTAATATGGGACATGTATTTAATGTACGTTTTAAAAACTAACAATTACTCTACCATGTCTGGAATTGGCTTAAAATGTTGAAAATAATTTAACTTTAAGATATAATTTGAAATCATAAGACCCTTCAGTAAAACCTTTGACTATATATTTCATTGTTATGTATTTTGTATATTATTTCTTTTTTAATATTATTTTAATATTATTTTCATTATACAAGTCAATATAGGCCTACAATAAGTTATTTATATTAATTATATATGTGAATATACCTAAAAAATCGTAGCAAAGAGATTGATGCCTCATCCCAATACTAAGTACCAGAATCATTTCCGCCATTTTGGATGTCCCATATTACCTGCACTAATGTTGCTGTGTCAGGCAAGCATTAATGCAACATTGCACCCCTTCACTAAAACAAATTGACCGTTCACGCTAGTATGTCAAAATGAACTATAAGCTTACTAAATATACAAACAATGAGGTTACCCCTCAAACCTCTTTCACCATCACATTCTGTGAAATATCAAATTTACATCAGGTTAAAAAAATGCCGTAAGTTTTACCTACTTTTTTTTTGGTTTTCAGCAATTTTCTCAGAGAAATTTCGGCATTAGATGCTCTCACGACGATATATTTACGTATACAGTTCATATGAACAACAATTATGGTGCTCACAGACCGGTCATCGGTCACCGGTCGACGGTCACGACATGATTTGCTTCAGGTGTCCCATATTACCTGCTGTCCCATATTACCTGCATGTACCCTAGTAGTAGTTTTATTCATGGTCATGATGGTAGTCAATGAACGCCAGTGGTACTCAGAAATCCCGATTGCGAGAAGCCATTAAAAATATTTATAAAATCTATTAGATCAACATCAGGCATATTTCTATTTGATATTTGATTCAATATTATTCTTTGGGAATCAGATAGACAACAATTGTCTCTTTGATTCATTAAGATCAACAATTAATGCATCAAATAAAAAAAAAAAACTATTTCTCTTTGAAAATCGTATAGCAATAGATGCATTACAATAAATGTACTTAAAAAAATGTAAATATCATTTATCATATTATTTATTTTCATGAGCACATAATTGTTATGTTTCAAGAAACAGTTTACACCATGCATATCAATGTAAAACATAAAGCTGCATCTCAGTTGAGAAAAAAAATAGGTCTCACGTTTGGTTGAAACGTTGGTGCTATATTTTGAGTGCTTTCATTTACTCCGTCTATACGTGATTGAAACGACTTCACAATGCTTTATGGAACATTTAGTTAAACGAGTTAAACGATATAAGCAAAGTTATACGTTATTATAAGCAAACGCTGTAGTTGGGGGTGATAACGACCCTGCACATGTGAATGGGCTGGCCTAGACACTATAGACTCTCCATTTACTGCAATAATTCAACATGTTCAACAAAGGTCATATCTTATTGCGAGCTCTTGCGTTCTCACAATCTTTCGCCCCGTCCTAATTGTGTTTTATAATATAACGGACAACTTTGTATATATTATATTTGAATGTTATATTAAATATATCTTTATGTTTCTAAACGGAAACAAATTCCAATCATGAATCTAGGCTGGTCTAACCTGATCATGCTGATAGTCGGGTGTTTCCATTACCTGCTACCCTGCTACACTTCCAATTTCTGCTATACACCTTTTTCAATTTGGACTCGACCATTTATCCCGTTTCTGTGATTGGCTATTTTGCTCATGAATATATATATCGCCACCTTTCCTGATAAATGTATTTGCATAAGAAGGAATGTAATTTTGTGTGCGTGTACGTACTCTGTGTGGCGATAAACGTCACGCGAAAAATACGATACGAACTCGTAGGATTTTTACTGCCAAATCCTTGATCTGTAAACGCTTTTCTTCTCTTTATTCTATATTTATCATTTTCATCATTATCTGTTAATAATATGGGCCGTCTAGATGCTTTCGATCGTTCTTAAATGTTGATTTCGGGAGACGTACATATGGTACTACAAAATACCAAGGTTTGTTGTCTGAGAAGCGACAGCGCAGTCAGCAGCGTCACGAGCTCTTCATTTGAAAGTCGTGAGTTCAAATCCGAAAACCGATGGATTTTTTGTCTTCTTCTTCTTCTTCTTGAGTTTGATTTTCTGACAGTCATTGATTGTCATTCACTTATTGAAAAACAGAAAAACAGCCTAAAAATAAGATTATTTTTTTCTTAAAGATAATCAGTGTAGCCTAAAGTGGCAGATACAAGATTTCTAGAGAGGTTGCCCTATGTGGATCCCACTATTTTTTCCTTCACACCCCCCTCTCCGCCCCAAAAAAAAAAGAAGAAATAAATTATTAAAAAAAAAAAAAAAAAAAAAAAATAGTTCACCACCATTTCTAACTTTCCAGTGGGATTTTTTTTTTTTGGACACTCAAGTTAAAAAAAGGTTTCACGAAGTCACCACATTATACGAACTTCTCAATAAAAAAAGCTATTATTAAAAAAAAAAAAAAAAAAAAAAAAAAATGCTACCCGAGGAATTGAACTCAAAACCTTCCCGGTGGCAGACAATGACGCTACTGACTGCGCTGCCGCCCACTATTTGTAAAAATGCGGTATTTAGTATACACATATGTACGTCTTCCCAAATCAACATCTAAGAACGCGATCACAAGCAATACCCGACTGCCCTTATTACAGATAATGGTGAAAATGATAAGAAATATAGAATAAAGAGAAGAAAGACGTGTACAGATCAAGGATTTGGCAGTCAAAATCCTACGGGTTCACGTATAGCGTAAACGTTAGATCACCACACAGAGTACACACACACACACACACACACACACACACAATTACAGAATCCAATCCTCCAATCACAGAAACGGAATCGGACCAAGCCCTTTTTCATGCAAATCAGGAAAGGTGGCGATATATATTCATGAGCAAAATAGCCAATCACAGAAAGGGAAAAATGGTCGAGTCCAAATTGAATGGGAAAAAGGTGTATAGCAGAAGTTGCAAGTGTAGCAGGGTAGCAGGTAATGGAAACACCCCTGATAGTCGGCGCAATACAACATACAAATAAAATATATAAAAAAGCCAAAAAAACAACAACAAACAAAACAAACTATAATAAAAAAAAAACAACAACAACAACAGCAACAGCGTGTTCGTTTATTTCATCTATGTATCTTAGTTCTATCTTTCTCATGCAATTAACAACTTTGTATATATCATATTAAATTTGGATGTACTATTGTTTATGTTACATTTAATGTCTATATGTTTATGTTTCTAAACGAAAACAAATTCAAATCTTGAATTTAGGCTGGACTATATATTAAACTTGACCATGTCAACGCAATACAAGATGTTTGAAATAAGAAACAACAAACAAATAAAGAAATAAACAGAACCACAACAACAACAACAACAATATCTTCTCTAATTTGTATATATCTAATTTTGATGTTCAATCTTTTTCATGCAATAAACTACTCTATATATATTTAATTTGAATGTACTATTGTATCTGTTATATTGACTGAACAAATTGTAATCTTGAAATTAGGCTGGCCTATTACAAGATGTTCGAAATAAAAAACAAACAAACAATCAAACTAAGCAACAACAAGGTGTTCGGTAATTTCTATTCAGATAATACATATACATGTACTGTTAATAAGAAAGATGTCCAGAAATCCACATTCTTGGGTGCTTTATGACAATAACAAACTCGTTTAGATACATGATTTTTAAACGTTTTCGAGAATAATGTATAATACGTAATATTAAAATGATGATCTATATTTATTCAACCGTATTACAATGCTTGTAAAGAAAGAAATAGAATTATATGTATAATGCAATTTATATCATATTCTCGACAAAGTCAATTCATGTCTTTGTACCAAACAATGTACCTTAAAAATAAAACGTAAAATATATTTCATGAATTCGTTTTTGTTATGTTCTGGATGCATATTCCATGTCGATGAATTGCAAGAAGAACACCCACTTGCACTACTCCCCTCGAATTTTTAGTGAGTGTACAAACGAGGGAGACTATGGCGGACCAACCACGTCATATAATAGGACATCGCTCGATCGCTCTTTCAAGTGAGTGAACAATTTATGAAAAGCACAGTCCGCCATGGGCATGATGGGAGAACAGCCCGAGTAAGAGCAAGGAGATACACTGTAATATCTCCTTGGTAAGAGCTCGAAGAGAGATAGAGAGGAGGGGCAGATTAGAGAGAGAGAGAGAGAGAGAGAGGGGGGGGGGTAGAAGTGATAACGATAATAAACAATGACAATATGAGAGAGAGAGACATGGAGAGGGTGTAGATTTTGATATGAAGGCTGCATTACACTGATTAGCATAATCAAATCTGGGAAATACCCCAAGCGCGTATCAATGATGATGTAAAGGTTTGGAAAAATATTCATATAAAATCAATGATAGATATTGAAAATTCTTTTATACTTTTATAAAGAGTAATCATTACTGCTTCAGTTGAGTCCTATTTGAGAGCTGGAAGGAGTGCCAGTTGGATTTTATGGAGAACTTATTTCATGGTGTAAAGAACCAGAAACCGGAAGTCGTGATGGCACTAAATCTGCTATAGTCTCATTCCAGGCTGATTTAAGAAAAAATGAGCAGAAGAATGTCACTTCATATTTTGATTAGGTGAAGATAACATTACTACCTACTTGAAGGATAAATTTGAATATTCTCATTATAAACAGTTATTTTTGAAGATTTTTTGCATTTTCAATTTTAACACATAAACCTATGGGTGAGGAATTAGGCTAATAGACCCATTTAATGCGTATTATTAAGACAAACAAAAATTGAAATAAAGTGAGATAGAAAGAATGAGATTGTGTGTGTGTGTGTGTGTGTGTGTGTGATTATGATGGAGATGATAGTAAATATTATATAGTGGTGATGATGGTGATGAAGATGACAAAGGTGATGACGATGATGATGGTGGTGTTAACAGTGTTGATACCGATGATGATGTTGAATATAGGCTACGCTATAAAGAAGTTAATGATAGTGATATAAAGGAATGTTTTAAAAGAATAACCATATAAATTTCCCCCTCCCCTCGCCTTCAAACACGTCTGTGCTCCCCTGGTCAACAATTTTTCTCCTTCTCCTATTTCTCTCTTTTTTAATGTTTGACCCTTTCCCATTTTCTTCTCGTTTTTCCATTTCTTTCCTTTCGATTTTTCATTGCATCTCCATTATCCATTGTCTCTTCTTTTTTTTTTTTCGTCTCCCCTCTTCTTTTCTTGATATTGAAAATAAAATGTTGATTGTTGTTGGGTTTAATGACGAAAATCCATCCAAGAGAACTGATTATTTTGCTTGATTCTGTGTTCTGTCTATTTTTCACTTTTTAATTTCCTTTCTCCTCATTTTCATCGGTATTCTCTGTGCCAACCCGTGCCCCCTCCCCCCCCCCCCACCAGAGAAGGGGGTAGGCAAGGGGTCGTGGTCACCGGGATACCAAGGTAACGCGTCTGTTATATAAAAGAACAAATCAAGCTAAATAATCTTCTAAATAAAATAGATATAAATAAAATAAAATAAACAGTCTTCTTTGATGCATTTTTGTCAATAAACCCAACAGCAATCAACAATTCAGTGTATTTTTTTCACCCCTTTCTTTCTCTCCCTTACGCACGCAACCTCCCCCCCCCAACACACACACACACACACACACACACACACACACCCACACATACAACCCTCATCTACTTTATCTCCCTCTCACTGATTCCTGAATGTCTCAAATATGGGCGGGGGAGATGGTGTTCTCTTTTCTTTACTTTTTCTTCCTTAAAAAAAAAATCTAATATAAAAAAGAAAACTCTTAAATTATTGATATACAAAAAGTACACGGTAAATTTAACACGCATAATACATTATTTTGTATTTGTCTTTGTTAAGACCATTATTAATTTCATGTTCATGACGGAAATAAAAAAGCAAAATTACTGCATGCAAATAAATATTGCACTATTTATGGAGAAAACATAATGCTTTCCCTAATTTGATTTGTCATAAATGAATTCATACATTTGAAAATTTAAAGTGGAATATAATTTTTTATATCCATTACTCAGTATTTATGACAATAATAATTATGATACTGATCGACTCCATGCTTCCCTAATTACTATAAAAAACGAGCAGTTCTAACTTTATCAATAACCATTATTATAATTATGAAAAATTTAATGCTTCTTTAATAAAAAAAATAATGCTTGTCTAATTATGTAAGATGCAGGGCCGTGGCTGTCCCCCCCCAAAAAAAAATAAAATAAAAAATAAATAAATAAATAAATAAAAAAATAAAAAATAAATAAAAAAATGTGAGTGGTCCACCTTTTCAAAATAATGTAAAATAGTTTAATGAATTTTGGTCATTAAAAAACCTCCAAAGAGCACTGTTTTCAAGATGATTCATAACAAATTTCAGATAAAAAAAAAAAAAACGTAACGAGTTCGGGTTGTAAAGCCTCCAAATGTGATGACTTGAAACATAATCTACGCGTGTTGATTCAGTGCATTTTTCACACATTGGATGCACGCTAACTACTTTTTTGAAAATCACATGTTAATTCAACATGTTGAAATAATAAAAAATAATAATACAAAAATCGGCTGCCCCCTATTTTACTTTATCCCATTTTGGATGGGTGACCAGTAGCGGACGCATCCGGATTTCGTCCAATGAATGTATCGGGTTCATGCGTAAACATATTATAGAGCCGCTTTTGTCCCCAGACAATTGAACCCCAGAAATGTATTCAATTCGGAACTCTTGGATCCGCGCCTGGTGACAGAAGATCATTGAATTTCACATTCTACTGCAAGAGACCCGTGTGTCCCTGAAAAATAAGAAAGAGTCCAAGCTATAAGGCAAGATTCTTGCTTCTGTAGAGAAGAACCTGCTTATTCTACAAGACCCATGTGTCCCTGAAGATCTGGAAGAGTTCATCTTGAAGGTACGACCCTTGGTTCTGTATTGGATAGATGTAGTGTATGGTCCAGTACGTAACAGTCACATTAATGCTTTCTCCTCGTCTGGGGGCAATGATGGCAAGTCATTCAGACTATATAGACACAAACGAATGAAACTCATTTTGAAATCATTTTCAGTTCATTTTCAAAATCAGGATAAATTTTACGATTTGTTTGTTCTTAAAACATTTAATGGTAATCCCACATGAACAACGAATTTGGTTTAAGAACAGTAATATTTAAAGAGTACCTCATAATGCAACGTTTTTAAACAACAAAGAGCGAGCCTTTTCTTTGCACACCCTCGCATATTACATAATAATTGTGATTATGAATATGTAATGTTATTATTATATCAATTATATTCATTGTTTTCATTAGTGTGGTGAAAGCCCTTACAAAAATGTCCTGTGGTATACCTATGGTATTTCTGAATGTTCTGTGGTATTCATAAGGTATTTCTGAATGTCCTGTGGTATTCCTATAGTATTTCTATGGTACAATAAAATACCATAGAAGTACCATAGGGAAATACCACACAGGAAAAGGGTACCATAAGAATACCATACAGCAGTGCTGTGGTATTTGGCACAAATATCATATGTATGATATTGCTGTATGGTTTTTTTTAGCACAAATACCATATGTATGGTATTTCTGTATGGTTTTTTGGCACAAATACCATATGTATGGTATTGCTGTATGGTTTTTTGTCACAAAT
>CALNVZ010003433.1:45057136-45075594 GCA_940671915.1 Paracentrotus lividus
TGTTTTTTGGCACAAATACCATATGTATGGTATTGCTGTATGTTTTTTCGGCACAAATACCACATGCATGGTATTGCTGTATGTTTTTTGGCACAAATACCATATGTATGGTATTGCTGTACAGTTTTTTTTGGCACAAATACCATATGTATGGTATTGCTGTATTTTTTTTGGCACAAATACGACATGTATGGTATTGCTGTATGTTTTTTTTTTTTTTTTTTTTTTTTTGCACAAATACCACATGTATGGTATTGCTGTGATTAGTGCCAAAATACCATACATGTGGTATTTGTGCCAAAGTACCGTGCAGCAGTAACAGATAGCAGTGCCAGGCAGCAGTACCAAACAGCAGTACCATACAGCAGTACCCTATAGAAGTACCATACAGCAGTACCACACAGCAGTATCAGACAGCAGTAACATACAGCAGTACCGTACAGCAGTACCATACAGCAGCACCATACAGTAGTACCATACAGCAATACCATACAGCAGTACCATACAGCAGTACCATACAGCAGTACCATACAGTAGTACCATACAGCAGAACCATACAGCAGTACCATACAGCAGTACCATACAGTAGTACCATACAGCAGTATCATACAGCAGTACCATCCAGCAGTACCATACAGTATTACCATACAGCAGTACCATAGAGCAATACCATAGAGCAGTACCATACAGCAGTATCTAGCTTTAGGTATATATACCAGTGTATGGTATCCTTAGGTGTCTGCGGCAGTTCTGTGGTAACGGCGTGTGGTATCCCTGTGTTAACGGCGAGTGGTGTTCCGGTCGTAACGGTATGTGGTAATCCTGGTAACCTTGTGCGGTATTGCTATGTGGTACTATTTTGGGGGTAATGCTATGAGGTATTTCTGCTGTATGGTACTTCTGTATGGTATATGTGCCAAAATACCATAGGAAATCCTGTGGTATTTGTGCCAAAATACCATATGAAATCCAGTGGTATTTGTGCCAAAATACCATAGGAAACCCTTAGTATTTTGGCTGTATGGTACTGCTGTATGGTATTTCTGTATGGTATTTGTGCCAAGATACCATAGGAAACCCTATGTTATTTTGGCTGTATGGTACTGCTGTATGGTATTTATTGTGGTATTTGTGCCAAAATACCATATAAAAATCCTGTGGTATTTTGTATGGTACCGTTATGTGGTACCACATGATATTGTTTTAAGGGAGGGGCTGCAGTCCCCGATCGAAAAGGTAAAAAGGGAACAAATCTTTGACTTTCAGTAGGTTGCTGATTTCAGGAACTTCTTAAACCAAAACAAAGAGTGCTGATCCATTTTTCATTGCAGCAGTTTTGAACACAATTACTCGGGATTTCATAGGGCATATTAAACATATCAATTCTACTCCACGTGAAATGTAAATCTAACGTATGGCATTAAATCTTAACATAAAGACGCGTCCATTATTTTAGGAGGGGAAACGCAACATTACATTATTGAGTTTAGTGGAAATTACAGCTGAGCGGGCGCAGGAAAAATTATACGGAATCTACATTCATGTCAACTAAACCCGCGCTGACGGCGGGAAGCGAACAATTTGACCAACTTGCATGCAATTAATTACTAGCGTACAAAAACTCGCCTAAGAAAAACTTCCCGATGGTGGAAATTGGTATTGTTCCGTGATTCTGTCTTGAGCGCCAAATTTACTCTGTGGGACATGAAAGAAATAATTGAACTTCATATCATAGTTTTCCGTAGGTAGATGCTCATCAGACCAGATTGTGGAAATAAGACATCTGGCCAAGCCATATAAACCGATTGTGCTTGAAAGTTTGTAATCAGAATCTTTTTCCCAATAGATTGATGTTCCAATACGATTATTGATTTAAATAGTGATCTGTCACTTCTTGCGAAGACGCCGTCCACATGCATATGGCATGTGATATGCGAGAATATTGATCCCAGTCTGAGTAAAGAATTCTTTTGTGATAATGTTTAAGTTGACAGGACATTTTCATTAACCAACCAAATGATGTAACATCTTTGGAATAGCTAGGAATTCAAGCTTTTAAAGGCTGCGGCGAACGAGTAAGATGTAATATAAATTATTGCGTCCATCGCAAAGATGACCATGCAGCGTATTGAGCGTATTTTGAGAGCAAAAAATTGGCCATATTGTACAAATTGATCTACGAGCTTTCGGAGATTGTACACAAGTGATAGAACTTTTTCTTTTCTGTTCCATTGTTTATATCGGTTATTAAAAATCAGATATCTTAGCTTTCTTAATCAGAGGTGACATTTATTGAAAATTTTTTAGCTCGCCGATAAATCAAGAAACAAAGTTGAAAAAATCTGTGCAAAAATACAAAAGTGTCTATGCCAGCGTTTCGGCTTGAGTTAGAGTGATAGTGCCCTCTTTCCCTTAAAGATTACAACGCTAGAATTGATATGACAGTGAACTGATGTACATATCATGTCCACTCGTCTTGAACGATTTACTGGTTTGCTTTGGTAATTTATATTTTGTAGTACCACTTATCAAAATTATTCATGCGTAATATTCATTCAATACAGTTATTTGTAAATACAGGTAAGAAAATGACTACAATGCAATTTGGATGGTCCCACTTGTTTTACTGTGCATAATATTTAGAATAATATTATTACCCACAGCATACATGAAGCTGTTAATGATCATAACGAGTACTACATGTATATTAATCATTATTATTAATGATATAGGCTTCAATTTTTCTAATAGAAAAGTAGTTATTGGGAGAAATGTGATTCACGTTTTTACCTGACATGAGCTTCTTTCTCCTCGTCCGGTATGTCCGGCATATATCGCGGCCAATCATTCAGTCTATAGAAAAAAATATAGCTCTTTTCAAAATGATTTTAAGTTCATTTTCAAACTCAGGATAAGTTTTACGATTTCTTTGTTCTTAAAACGTTCAACAGCAATCCCACATGAACAATGAATTTTGTTTAAGACCAGGGAATGACGTAATATGATATTATAATTTATAATTTATGAGTGCCTCATAATGCAACGTTTTTAAAAAACAAAGAGAAAACCTTTTTTTTCTCTCCCTCGCATATTACATAATAAATGTGATTATGAATATTTAATATTATTATTGTATTAATTATATTCACAGTCTTTTAATTAGTGTAATGGCAGGGGCTGCATCCCCCATAAAATAAAATCCATGACTTTCAGGAGGCTGCTGATATCAGGTAACTTCTTAAACAAAACCAAAAAGTGCTGATCCACCCAAAAAGATTTTTTTTTTGGTTGTTGCGCCAGTTTTGAACACAATTACTCGGATTTCATAGGACAAATTAACTGAACTGAACATAATTATCATGTCCACCCTTTTACGGTCTGTAATGAAATAGACCATATCAAAGTAAACAAAACTGTTTGCTTGGTAATTTATATTTTGTAGTACCACTTATCAAAATTATTCATGCGTAATATTCATTCAATACAGTTATTTGTAAATACTAGTAAGAAAATGACTACAATGAAATTTGGATGGTCCCACTTGTTTTACTGTCCATAATATTTAGATTATTATTATCACCCTCAGCATACATGAAGCTGTTAACGATCATAACGAGTACTATAATAGAAAAGTTGTAATTGGGAGAAATGTGATTCACGTATTTACCTGAAAAGAGTTTCTCTCTCCACATGTTCTGTAATAAAGATAATAATCAAACATATTTGAATTACTCATGAACAGTTGGAATAGAGGGCATTCGTATCATAAGGCTTTTAAAAGTATGTGTCAAGTTTGAGCAAAAGCAACATTATTACTTCCTTATTGTTTGAAATAAGCCTTCCTAAGTCCATCGACAATTCATGCAATTGTAATGTCAGTTAGACCATGTATCGTATGCGATCCATGGTTAATACTATTGAAATATATACATAGGTTGCTTCTGTCCAAACTTGGCACAAGGCGATTTTAGCACATGATTTGAAAGCCCTAAAGCTCAGTCATTCATGACAACACATGTTGATATCTGACAGAAAATGAATTAATCTATAATATGAAATATAAAAATAAAACAGGTTTTTTTTTTTGTTTTTTTTTTTGGGGGGGTCTTCGGCCGATGAAGAAGTCACCATATATTCGACCATAGGGTTAGTCAATGGGGCGGTCGGTCGATTCCCCCCCCCTTTTTTTATTTTGTTTTTTTTATGGTTATTCTAAACACAGATATCTGTGTAATAAAAAATAAAGACCACAATTTCATGTTAATAATTCGTTTAAGAAGAACTGTGAAACTGGTTTGACTTATAATGGACAATAAAGACTTTAAAAAATATCATTGGTATTCAGGTATGTTCATGTTTCAATTCCTAATCCTAGATTTTACTTAAAGAACAATAATAACCCTAAATGTCAGACACGTTTCAGCGGGCCTTCGTCAGTCCGATAAACAAAAAAGGGGTCCCAAAAAGAAGCAAATTGCAAAATTATGGGGGTTGATTTAAAAAAAAAATCTCCAGTTACTTGTATGATGAATTTTCGAGATACAGCCAGGGTCCCGAAAAGTGAAACAGGAGCAAACACAGTAAAGAAATTAAAGTCGGGGGGAAAAAATCCACTTTTACGACGAACAGTGCAATTGAAATATATCAGCTTACCTCTGATTAAAAACTTCTTCAAATGACGACGTTTCACAGCAGCTATGACGGAGACAGACATAGTTTTGGTATTTATAGACGTTTTGTCTTCATAGAGCCCTGGAATATTATTGTTATGGGAAATTATAATATCAAAAGGAGGAGAAAGATAGAGAGAGAGAGAGAGAGTGAGAGAGAAAGAGAGAGTCAATGCACTATTGAACATATGGTCTATCCAATTATTTTTTTTCAGCAGACATGTGAGTATCATGTGCAAAAATGTGAAAGTGGGAATTTAATTGTTATGAAAAATAATTATATCAAAAAGTAAAGAATTAAAGTCAATGCACCATTCACTCAAAGCAGATGGTATTTGTCATCAACCATGATATTTATCAGATGCAATTATTTGTCACCATTATTTATGTAAATTTAATTCAAAATATTGATTGAAAATTGTTATAAATGAAATCATATCATATTTAGCCTATATCACAGATATTGATTTTACAAAAATGCTGGCATTCGAAACATGAACTAACTGACAAAAGCTTCTCGTGACAAGTTTGTGATATATTTATAAAGTAACATCTAATCAGTTCAGTTTTATAAGTTTTTTTTTGTTGCTTTGTTTGTTTAATCAATCAATAAAAATTGACGATAACAATAATATATCCAAAATGTATAAACTAATGGACGTATGTTGATATGACATAATATACTGAATGCGCTTTGGTTGTTATTTATTAGGTGATATGTAATGTACATACACAACAATTTGACACCATAATCACTATTTTTAGACGATTCATAACGAAATGGGCGTCTGTTCAATTTGGAATAACGCGCGCGCGAATTTTGTCAATTTTGCCAAAATATTCCATTTTTGGCCAAAAACATGCGTACACAAAATTTTTAATGATTCTTCAGGATGAATGGCAACCCGCAATTTTTTTTTTCAGAGTTGGATAGGCCTACACCATCATTAAAAAAAATTTTTTTTTTAGTCCATAATCGTTGGCGTCAAAAAATGTCGCCAAATGAGTCGTAACTGGTCTCAAATTAAAGACCATCATGTTCCTAACAAAAAATAATTCGACAGCCTATTTGATAAATGCTTTTAACAGGTTGAAAAATCGCAAAACCCGGTTTGTCAAAATCTAAAAATGCTCAAAATCACCTCATATTCATACAAAGTATGTTTCAGGTCACTTGAAACATTTTGAAAATTTCAGCGCGTTAGCGCCTACGCGCGCGTTTTGCGCGCACGTCGTAAATCACGTATTTGCAATTTACACACTAGGTCACTATGGGTCGTAGGAAAGGCTTAAAACAAGCTGTAATTATAATATATTTGGAATCATAGGTCAGAGAGGGGGGAGGGGAGGGGAGGATCAGATGAAACCCATGTCCATTATTAACGTGTGTTTTGGGCTGCCAAGAGCTTCTGACCTCTAACAGACCCCCCGGCTCTCTCTTTCTCTCTCTCTCTCTCTTTCTCTCTTCGAAGGTTTTAAACACAGTGAGCAAGGTGTACAAAGTGGCCAAAATCCGCCGTTTTGTTGCCGTTTCGTGTACAAATCTCTATGGGGATTTTTTTTTGGCCAAAATTCGCCGTTTTCAAAAAAGCCTGAAACAGCGACAAAGGAGAGGTAAAAGAGAGGTATTTAAGCTACAAAAAAGCGAGTCTGTAGTATTCCTATGGTGTTTTTTGAAAGACTATGGAGTGCAGCACGTCAACTCGTTATTTAATGACCAGATTAATTCCCAGGAAATGCAGCAAAAACGGCTAGAAAAGGGGTAGAAAACGGCGAGGAAATTCCTTTTCATTCATGATTGAATAGAGTGAAAACAGCGACAAAACGGCGAGTAAAGAGCTGTAAAACGGAGAGATCAAAGCGTTTGCTGAATAGAGTGAAAACAGCGACAAAACGACTACAAAGGCGCTCCAAGCGGAGAGCCTGAACAATACTGAAAACGGCTAGAAAAGAGGTAGAAAACGGATACAGGTCCAATCATTACTTAATAGAGTGTAAACGGCAAGAAAACGGCGAGAAAAGAATTAGAAAACGGATAAGTGCAATAATTACTGAATAAAGTGAAAACGGCTAGAAAAGAGGTAGAAAACGGGGTATCAGGACATCTCCCCCGGAGGACAACTCCCCCGGGGACAACTCCCGGAGGACAGCTCCCCCGGAGGAAAATTCCCCCGGAGGACAACTCCCCCGGAGGACAACACCCCCGGAGGACAAATCCCCCACAGGACATGTCCCCCGGATGACAGGTCCCCCCAAGGACAACTCCCCCGGAGGACATCTCCCCCGATGAAAACTCCCCCGGAGGACAAGTCCCACAGAGGACATATCCCCCGAGTTCAACTCCCCCGGAGGACAACTCCCCGGAGGACAACTCCCCCGGAGGACAACTCCCCCGGAGGACAACTCCCCTGTAGGACAACTCCCCCGGAGGACGACTCCCCCCGGAGGACAACTCCCCCGCAACACAACTACCCCGCAGAACAAGTCCCCTGGAGGACAACTCAACCATTCCGGAGAACAGATCCACATGCACTCGTTAATTTTTGCTCAATTTGCTTTTTTTGTGTGTGTGTTTTTTGTTTGTTTTTTTTTAACCGAAATAGATATTCATGGAAATACAAAGTCTTTGGCAATTTTTGTTTTTTCCGGCGAAGGGTGTTAAAGTTTGGCAGCTGTAGAGGCGTACTGCTATTGGAACCGAATTTTATCGACAAAAGAGAGAGAGATATATATCAACTTCAATCTTAAATCACCATAGGAAGATGATCTGATTAGATTTTAGAGTATGTAGGTCAATGGTCAGGCCCGTAACTAGGATTTTTGCGGAGGTTCGAAATCTGAAAAAATGAACCTTTTAAAGGGATGATTCTTGAGCGCAAAGCGCGAGCCGAAATTTTTGACTAAAAATGACCCGAAGCAGTATATTTTTACTTTTATGGTTCTACTTTTGTTGTTGTTATTCTTTTACAAACGGTGACGATCATCTTTCTTTTAGCCCCCCCCCCAAAAAAAAAGGATTTTCAAGCGCGAATCGTCAAGTGGAAAGTTTTATATCACAACTCTTCAATTATACAAAAATATAGGTACATAATCTGATACAAGGGTTTTGTTTTGTTTTGTTTAGGCTTGTTTCAGCAAATGTTTTAGAATTATAAATGTTTTCATCGGATATGTTGACAGAAATACTGAAAAATTGGTTGATATACCGAGATGTTTTAATTTTCATCTACTTCTGGAGATATTTTCATACCAACACTAGTTGTAATAACACCCTCTTATGGTAGCGATGACACGGCATGAATGCAAAGCTGTGCAAGTTTATACTTATGAACACACACCATTCAGATATAACAATTGTCTGTAAAATCTTAAACCCAATGACAATGATTGTATTACATTATTACTTGAAAATGACAAAACAAGTGATGATGTTGGAATTGAGTTTTGTGAATTTCTTTTTTGATAAATAAAAATTGTGTTCTCATTTAAACTTTTGCGCCCATTCTAATTTGTTTAGGGTGTGATTAATTGTTAATGAAAGCTTAATTATCGTGGCTCAACCCCCCCCCCGCCCCCTTGCTGAAGACGACTAGAGATATGTAGGCCAACTCGCCATTCGTGCTCTTTTCTACTCCTGTAGCTTCATATTTAAGTTCCCCATTAAGCATCCTCTCTTTTGCCAACATTTCTCTTATTTCTTGCATTTTCATTAATTTTCCTTTTCTGACGGTCACATTTCGTTGGGGTACCTCCGAATCTGCCAAACCTAACAACCTTTTGAGGGAAGGAGTAGCCATTCATAGATTGGAAAGGGTGGTTCCAATGGATTGATAGCAATAACAACCATTCCCATCCTCGCTTGTCATTACAGAAGGGTTACTCCATGCGAAAAGTTATGTAATAATTGTAACAAAGAAAGAAAAACCAAGGGGTTGCATAAAATCAATTAGTATAAAACATTTAAAGTGAGGGAAGATGTCATCCGGGGAGTGTCTTTGGGGACCTATCCTCCGCGGGGAGATGTCTCCGGCGGGAGTTGTCCGTCCAGGGAGTTGTCCTCCGGGGAGTTGTCCTCCGGGAGCGTCCTCAGGTGTTGTGCCTCCGGGAGTTGTCCTCTGGGAGTTTGTCCTCAGGGAGTTGTCCAGGGAAGTTGTCCTCCGTGGAGTGTCCCTGTGGGAAGCTGTCCTCCGGGGACTCGCCTTGAGGACCTGTCCTCCGGGGAGAATTCCTGTCGGGGGACCGTCCTCCGGGGAGCTGTCCTCCGGGGATTATCCTCTCGGGCGATTTGTCCTCCGGGGGAGCTGTCTCCGCGAGTTGTCCCCGGGGAGTTGCCCTCCGGGGGAGATGTCCTAACCAGAAAACGATATAGGTTCAAGCACTTGAAAACCCAGCCTGTTCCACATTATTTCAGGGACACGCATTTAAGGCCATCTTATAGAGTCTGCTGATCAACTTGCTATAACTTTTTACTGCTTAACCTAACAAATTGTGTAGCGAAAGTTGTAGAGTATAAAATTTCCGTTTGATGATGCCACATCGTGGCATAATTTATATTTGTATAATTTGATAATATCATATAATTATAGTTTTATTTTTGATATTTATGACAAAATTTTTATTCTCCAAAATGTCCTATTTACCAATATAAGACATACTTTTTAAACCAAATGCATTATCAAGGTGAACTTCTAAGCTTTCTTTTGGTATAATCATACTCTCATACTAAGACTAAATACTTAAGGTTATAGTTTATTGAAAAAAAAAAAGTTCAAAAAAAAAAAGATCAAAGTGTCCTCTCAGCCACTCTTGACAACGGGGTAATCCCTCCCATTGATTCCCCAGCCCTGTAGGCCACTCTTGACAATGAGGTAATCTCCCCCATAGAAATCTTCCTCCCTGGTCAACTAACCTTGACAATGGGGTGATCTCCCCATTGAAACTACCCTGGTCCTGGTCATTGTCGATATCCGCTTAGCGGGAAGTGAAAAGGAACATCAGAGGGAAACATCTCTTTCTTCTTGTTGCCATAAATCAGCCTTGAAATTAAGAACTTTATTGTTTTTGTTCTTTCCACATGTTATGTATACAAGTACACTTTACTGTAATATGCAGATGTACAAGTATATGAGGACTTATAACAGAGAAGAATACTATCAAAGAAGTTTTCTCTTCATTATCTGCAAATATAGCACCGATCGCCCTTTTCTAAAGATTTCGTAGTAATTTATGGATTAAACCAGCTTTTTCTCGGCCGCTGTTTATATTCGTTCGGGAAAATAAGCACCCGCCATTTCTAGCCGTTTTCTCGTCATTTAGTAGCCGTTTTCTACTCATTTAGCAAAAACAGACATTCACCCTTTATAGCCATTTTTCGTCGCTGTTTTCTATCATTCGAGGAAAATAGTCACCCGCTCCATTTCTGCCGTTTTCTTCGTCTATTTAGTAGCCGTTTTCTATTCATTCAACATACAAAGCCATGTGGCTCTTTTGTAGCCGTTTTCCCGTCGTTTAGTAGCCATTTCCTATTCATTCAACATACAGATCCATGTGGCTCTTTTATAGCCGTTTTATCGTCATTTAGTAGCCGTTTTCTATTCATTCAACATACAAAGCCATGTGGCTCTTTTATATCCGTTTTATCGCTCTTTTCATTCAACACAATACGTACTCTAAACTGCTTTTGTTACATACAGCATTCCATAACCACCCTTAAAAGAACTAGTTTTCTTGTCGCCGTTTTCTGGCCCTTTATGTGCCCTTTTGTATCCATTTTCACGCCGTTTTATTTTTCAAAAAGAGCGAGAAAAGAGAGAAAAATAAGCTAGAAAAAAGCGAGTGGCAAAAGAGGGCTTGCTCACTGTGAAACCTGTTAAATTTTTGTTTTATGAAGGGGGTGGGGTGGGTTTAGTCCATGATTCCAGCCCTCCTCCTCCAATCATTGCAAGGTATACAATCATGATTCAGTAAACCAATACACGCTATATGGCGACTTCTATAGCTAATACAGCCGTGTGCAAAGGCTCATTCTTTCACCTCTAAAGTTCACTTTTACTTAAGTAAATTGCAAAAATTTGGTAGCATTCTTCTCAGTAGGAAATGTTCGTTATGCTGAAATTATAATATTTTTGATTTTTGGAATTCACCTACAATACAGGTCACACACGCCTAATTACCGACAGAGAGCAAAAGATATTCATTCGACCCAACCCTTCGGAAAATTTTGTAACTTTGAATAGCTGATGGACAAAAATGTGTGCATCTGATTCACATTTAAGAATGGTTATAGGAAGGGCAATCATTAAGCTTCGTATGCTAAAACTGTCTTTAAAATCCTCCATAGCTCGTCAGAAAGATCGAAAAGCCCAGTTTATTTTTTATTTTTTCTAAAAGTTTATGACATAGGAAATATAATCCACCAATAAAATTTGGGGTCAAGTAGATAGGACATCGCCATATTCTCATGCAAACTCAAAATTTCATTCTTTTTTTTTAAATCAAAATGTAGTTTATATTTATAGAATATTGGATGGCCTTGAGGTTGATACAAGGAATATTGGACGAGCTTTGCACAAATATTGGACGAGTCGAAGACGAGTCCAATATTTTGAAAAGCGAGTTCAATATATCCTTGTATTGACCGAAAATAGGATTTCTAATATTATCATTATTATCTATACAGATAATTTTACGAACCCCCCCATTTTTTTATCATAATTTTTTTATTCATTTAGGATTCTAAACCCCACCCCACATTTTTTTCTGGATTAAGATTCTAAGATTCTGGAAAAACAAAATATTAAAAAAAAAAAAAAAATTGCCCCCCCCCCAAAAAAAAACCGTCCCCTAAAAAAGTTATTTGGTCTCCCCCAAAAACAATACAAAAATATTAATCTCTCTGGTTATCTCACTTTCAACTTTGGGGATTCCCCTCTTGCTGCCCAATATTTTCGATATTGGGCAGTGAGGCCACGATATATGGCGAGTTCAACGAACTTTGTAAAGTAGGTCAAGTTTATGAAGTGCATCAACAAAATAACACTTCTATTTGGCAGTCTCAAACCCTCTGTATGGATAATAATAGTAAATATTGGTCGATTTTCTTCCCAATTTTGATAAATTATTATTATTATGATAAACAGGATCAAGTCCGTATTTTTCCTTGAAAGACTTTGCTTTAACAAAAAAGCACTAAGTGATTTCAAGTGCAACTTTTAGTGTCCAAGTGTTTTTCGAATAATTCTATTGTGCCGAGAATCGCTGCTTTCTGGAGATCGTAGATCTGGATGTTCGGGAGATCTTTGGTGATGAGGTTTCCGATTCCCCTCTTCACCATCCCTGTGTGACCAATTATCACCGGGGTGACTTCTGCCTTGACGTTCCACATTCGTTCGATCTCAATCCTCAGGTCTTGATATTTCAGCCGCTTGTCCCTTTCCTTGACTGCGAGGTTTATGTCGTGAGGGACGGATACTTCGATGATGTTAACTTTGTTTCCCTCTCTTACGATGATGTCTGGCTTGTTACAGTTGGTAGCTCTGTCTGTCATTATGCCGCAGTTCCAATATATGGCACTTTTATCAGCCAGGGTGATTGTCTGTGGCTGATGTTCCCATGGATGGTCACATGCTTGAGTCCCACGATCCTTTAGAAGTTGCCATGTATATGCTTGGCAATGTTATCATGTCTGCTGATATATTCTGTTTGGCCAAGATGGGGCATCCTGATGCCAGATGCATTAGAGTCTCAGGTTCTTTCCCACATACTCTGCACGTGTCCTCTACATCTGATTGCAGAATGGATTTCTCATATGCCCGTGTCTTGATTACCTGATCTTGTATGGCAAATATAAACCCTTCCGTTTCTCCTTCAGACCAGCAGACTTTAGCCATCCGTGGGTGTTCTTTTTGTCAACGAACTGGCGATTCGATTGTTTTTCGTGGTGACCATGTAGACGTTTTGCCTGTAGATTTGTCTGCAATCTTTTGTTCAAGGAACGCTTCAGTTCTGTTCTCTCTTTTTCCCCGACTGGTAGAGCTAACTGGTGATCTGTTTAATGTTTTCAATGCTTGTTTAGTACATGAGTAAATTTGCTGGGCTTTGTCATAATCATGAGATATGTTTGTCAATGTATCCTTGGACTGGATAGGTAATTGGCAAGCTGTATTAACTCCATATTCCATACCGTTTCTATCTGCTGAAGACCCCTTCCTCCAAGGTCGCGGGGGAGATACAACCTTTCAACAGCAGCTTTTGGGTGGTGTAATCTGTGCATTGTCAATTCTTCCTTGTCATGACATCCAGCCCTCGTATATCCTCGATTTTCCAGTTTATTATTCCAAAACTATACCTTAGCACGGGGATAGCAAGTGTATTGATAGCCTCCATCTTGTTTTTGGCGTTAAGTTCAGATTTCATAATGAGCCTCAGGCTGTGTTTGTACTCTGTCTTTGCCTTCTCTTCACTACGTTGTGGCTGATGATGTCATTCTCTATCATGCCAAGGTATTTGTAGGTGGATTCATTCGTCAGTTCCTTGATTGATACTTCCTCGTCAGATAGGGGCATATCACCTGTCTCCACCCTTCTCGCGGATAAGTGTAATCTTAGCACATTTTTCAATGCCAAATTCCATCCGAATGTCATCTGTGAATTGTTTAACAATGGCTATCAGACTTTGAAGTTCATCATCATTTTTTGCATACAGCTTGATGTCATCCATGTAGAACAAATGATTTACTGTCGCCGTAACATCATTTCCTTTATATCTACATCCGAAGTTTGTAGCTTGCAAGAGGGAGGATACTGGGTTGAGAGCAAGACAGAAGAGTAAGGGACAAATGAATCTCCCTGAAATATCCCTCTCTTGATCCAGACTCCGTCTACCTTCATTGAGTATGCGTCTGTTGTTAGTGTCAGAGTTGTGTTCCACAACTTTATGCTTTCAGATATGCACTGTATGATGTGTGGGTTGATATGATACACCTCCATAATTTGATGATCCAGCTGTGTGGTACACTATCGTATGCCTTTTTGTAGTCTATCCATGCCATGGATAGATTCGTTTGTCTCTGACGAGCATTCCGGTGATAGCCTTATTTGTCAAGAGGTGGTCCTTGCATCCTTTCTTCCGCTTTCGGCAGCCTTTCTGTGAGACCTCCATGATGTCATGTCGTCGATATGCCGCTCAATGTGCCGTGCAAGCGTTGATGTAAGTAGCTTGTACATGGTATTGAGGCATGTGATTGGCCTGTAGTTCTTGGCTTTTGTTGAGTCATTGCCTTTGATAGAAGGTATGTTCTTCCGATTGGCAGCCATGCTTCGATATGTCTGACTCCTTTAACTATGTCATTGATGGCATGTAGGAGAGGAATGTGACTGGTACTAAATTTCTTTATCCAGAAATTCTGCAGACCGTCTGGTCCAGGACTATTCCAGTTCTGTGAGCTCTTTATGATATTTTGAAGCTCTGATAATGTCAAATCCGTCAGTTGCTGAGCTGGCACATTTTCCCATTTCTCCTTTTCAGACTGTATCCAAGGAGCTTCTCTGTGAGTGACATCATTCCCCCATAGGGCCTTCCAGTATCTGCTCGTTTCCACTGTCGGTGGGGCTTCTCTAACTTCACTCTTGCTTGATCGTAGTTCACGAAAAAACTTCTTTCTTTTTCCATGAAAGAGTTTGTTCTGTCGCTTGAATGCATTACTCTTCGTGTATCTCTTGATTCGTTGTTTCAAAGCGTTGATCTTCATCTTGAGAGTTTCAATAACAATTATACGCGTCCTCTTTTTTTTTTCGTCTATCCGGTATTTCTTGTCTAATCTTTTCCCATTACTCCTCATCTTCTTTGATTGCGTGTTTCCCTTCTCCATTTCTCCTAGCTGTGCTTCATCTTTGTGTAATTCTTCTATCTTTGATTGTATCCGTCTTTTCCATTCCGGTATCTTGGGTTTGTGTTCTACATTTTGATTGGGTGAATGCATTTCTAGTCCAATTTGTTCAACAACAGTCTTGGCTCCGGCCCAAAGTAGGCAATTTATCATCCTCATATCCGAGGGATTTGGCTCCACCTCTTTTAGCAGTTTATCTACTACGCTGATCACTTTCGTGGTAGTGCAACATCTTATGTCAATTTTTGGAATGTGCGGTCGGTCACTCATTGGTATTTCCTTTACATTCTGATAGTTTTTCTTCAAGGCTATTAAAGTGGAATATTAAAGAAGAGGCCAATATTGTGGATTGCAATTGCATTATCAATTTTAGTACATGAGAAACAGAACACCGTTTAGTTGATCCTTTAGCATATTGCGTTCACGAGAAATGCTGCTTTGAACATTGTATATATATATACAATTGGGGTTCAATTGGAAGATCCGTGGATATTTTTAAGGGCTATTTGATGACGTCACAAGTGTGAGGAGTAAACCCGGAAGTAATGCATGAAGCATATCTATTACTATCTATAATGCATTATAGAAAGATAAAACAATCAAGACAGAACAATAAATACCATAAGGAATAAAGAGAAACCAATGAATAAGAAAATAGAAACAACAAATAATTATGTTTAGAAAATAGAGAAACAATAAATAACATGAGGAAAAACAATGAATAACATAAGGAAAGAGAGAAAAACAATGAATTACATGAGAAGGTGAGAAAAACAACGAATAACATAAGGAAAGATAGAAAAACAATGAATAACATAAGGAAAGAGAGAAAAACAATGAATAACATAAAGAAAGAGAGAAAAACAATGAATTACATAAGGAAAGAGAGAAAAACAATGATTAACATAAGGAAAGCGAGAAAAACAATGAATAACATAAATAAAGTGAGAAAAACAATGAATAAAATAAGGAAAGTAGGAAAAACAATGAATAACATAAGGAAAGTAAAAAAAAACAACAACAATGAATAACATATAAGGAAAGAGAGAAAAACAATGAATAACATAAGGAAATAGAGAAAAACAATGAATAACATAAAGAAAGTGAGAAAAACAATGAATAACATAAAGAAAGTGAGAAAAACAATGAATATCATAAGGAAAGTTTTAAAAAAATAACAAAAAACAATGAATAACATAAGGAAAGTGAGAAAAAGAATGAATAGCATAAGGAAAGTGAGAAAAACAATGAATTACATAAAGAAAGTGAGAAAAACAATGAATAGCATAAAGAAATTGAGAAAAACAATGAATAACATAAGGAAAGTGAGAAAAAACAATGAATAACATAAGGAAAGTAGGAAAAACAATGAATAACATAAGGAAAGTGAGAAAAAACAATGAATAACATACGGAAAGATAGTAAAACAATGGATAACATAAGGAAATTGAGAAAAACAATGAATAACATAAGGAAAGAGAGAAATACAATAAATAACATAAGGAAAGCAGAAATATCAACACCATGGGTATGGAAGGAGATACAACGGATTACATCAGGAAATAGAGAAACAATAAATAACATAAGGAAAGTGAGGAAAACAATGAATGAAATAAGGAAAGGGATAAAAAGTAATGCATTACAATACATGTATAAGACTTGTATACATAGTGCAGCATTCAGGCTGTGCAACTTTCCCTCACACTTATGACGTCATCAAGAACCCCTCCAAATTTTACTCGATGTTTAAGATTTCAGGGAGGGGACAGATAATGTCCTCTAACTCCACTTCAGGTTGTCCGTTTTTCACGAAATAAAAAGCAAGTTGTTCTACACACCCCACTGATTCGTTTCGTATATGATAAGAAGTCTTTACTATTCCACTTTAACAGTTGTTCCTCGAGACCTTGGTCTTCATCAGTTGTATACTGAGACGCTGTTGTCGATTCCTGCACATTCATAGACATCTCAGTATTTACCCGTTCTGTTTCATTCTCTGTTCTTTGTTGGTTAATTGATACTTCGGGATGATGAACATGTGGATCCTCATTGATTCCATCTTCAAACCGGGGCACTTTTAACACTTTATCCAGTTGTTCTAGAAGTGTTAGGGAACATGCACCCATTTGTTTTCTGCAGTTTTTGTTATTGATATTTTCCTTCAATCCTACCAAGACTTCCTCCTGCATTCTTTGCATTTGTTTTGTAGATGATGGCAGGTCTGCAGTAGATGTTTTTGCAGAGACATTATTTCCCTGCGTAGGCGAGCTTCCCGTTTTCTGTTTCAGTTGCGTAAGCCTCTGATTGTCTTCTTCAGTTGGTTGACTATTAGACGCATCGCAATACTGGAAGAAAGAATCCCCCCTCAGTTACACCTGATAGTACCTCCTGCTCTATACTTTCATTTAGTAGGTCCAGAAGAGTTAGGGAGCATACTCCATCCTGGTTGATACCTTTTTTGCTAATTTGCGCCTTTGTTCCTTTTGACATGTTCCGTGGCTCTCTCAAATTAGACTGTGGTCTGGACATAGATGTTTCACTATCTTTTAAGCCAGTCGTCTTCATTTTCGTGATATCTTCACCTCCGCTCAAGCCAATGTGTATTGCATTATTAATTGGCTCCATGGTGCTGACTGAACCTGCGATGTCATTATCTAACTCTGAGTAGAGATGATCACTGCTTCTTGAATTTCCTCTCAGATTTTCATTAGCCTCATTTCTCGTCTCTTTTCTGGTAGTTTCCGAGTCATCCAAATTTAGGAAGACGACATCATGGTGATTTTCTGATGCTTGCGAAAAGGAGCATTCACCTTGTTTGACGCTGACTTCTTTTCTACACTTCTCTTGTAGACCTTTTCCTTGGCTCCGTCAAATGCTCTTTTCCAGTAGAGTCTGAGATTTCAACATCTGGAATTATATCGTCAGGAAGAGTGTAGTCTGTTTGCTGTGTTTGTCTTTCCTTACTTGGCGGTATCTCAGAAATACTACGTCGTTAGCGCATTGTTTGTCTTTCCTTACTTGGCGGTATCTCAGAAATACTACGTCGTTAGCGCATTTCTTTCGCGGTGTTATAGCGGGTCGAGGTTATCCCGGGATAGTTTATAGCGGGTCCGAGCATTTAAGGGCAACACCGCTACAGTCGCGGGACAGTCCCGCGACTGTAGCGGTGTTTGAGGCCACTGTGAATGGGGTACAAGCCTCTGTTATGTAGTTCAATGTCGCTGAAGTATTTTGTACGAAGAATGCTTTGTTTCATATCAGCCAGTGCTTGTTCTCCGATGGAAGAGTCTCCATTACATTCAAGCCATTCATTTCTCATTCTCTTTCTATAATGTCTAGATCTATGCGCCAAGTCAGCACTGAAAACCTAACCTCGTCCGTCAGTGGACGGACTAGCTTTAAAGCTAGTCAGTCAAGACGGACTAGTTTTAAAGTTAGTGTGTCATGTTAGTCCGTCGAGACGGACTAGCTAACAACTGAATCCAAATCTCTCAACTTGACGGACGAGCTTTAAAGCTAGTCCGTTGTGAAAAATCAAATGTGAAGTAATTACACTGAACCCGGCCACAAACAAGTTAGATGCAATCCATAACGCTAATAAATGCATTTTGAATTTATACTTTATAATTATGCTTGCTTCCAGTGCGGCGATTTGATGTCACGACTGGGGGGGGGGCTTAAAATAGGCATTTAGCATTTATATCAACATACATTTTGCCTCTTTATTACTTCACTAGCTGATCACTTTAAAAATCAAGGGGACGATCCCAGAAAAAAAAATCGAGGGTGAAACGGTCCCCACACTGTCCCCCGGGCTTCCCCGCCAATGGCTGTGCATCATCATTGTCTTGTTTGTTGTAGGCCTGCCTATTTTGCATTTTCTACGCATATCTTTCTGAGGC
>CALNVZ010003433.1:45084336-45104393 GCA_940671915.1 Paracentrotus lividus
TGCCCGGCTTAGCAACAACAGTGAATAGAAGTTGGATACAATCAACATTCTCAAACAAAGGTTTCTTTGGCTTGACAATCTGAGAGCAATTATACAATAGCCGAAATAACATCAATCGTGACTTAGTATGCCATTCACGAGTAGGTTAGAAATATTGTTCCATTCTTTAATTACAGGCTAATTGAATACTTCGTTACTATAGAACCCATGAACCGTCTATTCTTATAGGTTGTTGGTGAATGCCCGGCTTAGCAACAGCACTGAATAGAAGGTGATTTGAATTGATTGAATAACATGCGCATTGCGAAAAGGACATCACTATTAGTTGCATGATCTGTATGTGAATTCCATATTAACGAGCAAACTGTACAGACGCACACTTGATATACCCCCGTAAAGTTTAAGATGTTGATTATAATGGCGATCTCCTTCCTGTGACATGACTGTGTGAGTACTCTTTTTTAATTCCTTATGTTTCAGTTCACAGATAGCGTTATTTTTTTTCACATAGATTAATGCTATAATCACCAACGCGAAAAATTATGTCTTGCCAAATCAATTTATAAATTGTGTGTATTTACTACGATAGTAACATTCACATTAAATTATGAAAATTGAAATTTAACTCTAATAATAAATATAGGCGCCTCTTTTCTTTAAGAATACTGGCATAATCGTGATCGAGGAAACCAATAATGTCTTCCAATATTTCAGATTTGACGTCTCTGACAAGCTGGTGAAACCATATTAACCTCGTCCGTCATGCTAGTCTGTCAGGACAGCAGCAAGAACATCGCGGCAGAAAAGCTCGATGGACTAGCTTTTACACCATGACCGACTAGCTGTAAAGCTAGTCCTGCTCAAAAGCTCGTCAGTCTGGGCATCACTACGACTAGCTTTTATGCTAGTCCGTCAAACTAGTCGGTCACGACGGACGAGCTTTAAAATTAGTCTGTCTTGACCGACGAGCATTAAAACTAGTCAATCTTGACGGACTAACTTGACGGACTAGCTTTCAAGCTAGTTCGTAGAGACGGACGAGTTTTAAAGCTAGTCCGTAATAACCGGGTTGTGTTGAAGGAAAGCTCGTCCGTCGTGACCGACTAGTTTTAAAGCTAGTCAGTCTGGGCATCACTACGACTAGCTTTAAAGCTAGTCGGTCTACCCATATAGGTTTTCAGTGTAGCCTTTCCTGACATGGCAGTATAACATTCAAGGATGACTTATTTCAGAACAAAATGAAAAAAATGCAATTTAATTTATTAATTTATTCTACTCCTGTACAACTTTTGTTTTTCTCTAACGAGCATAAACATGATGCTTAACCGCGAACGTCCCGATTAAGCAAGAGCTCAAGCTGCTATGACGGAGCTTGAAAAAACGTAAGCAATTGCTTATAAGAACAAGCAAAAGGTTCGTTTTATGCATACGTTTTTAAGCAATTGCTTGATCTTTAAGCAATTGCTTGTGCTTGCTAGCAAAAGCATTAGCTTGCAAGCAATTGCTTATGTTTATGCATACGGATTCAAGTAAAAGGCTAGTAAAAGCAATCGCTACTTTTTATGCATACGGCCCTCTATCTCTATCCTGAGATCCTGATACTTCAACCGTTTTTCTCTCTCTCTTTGACTGCGAGGTTGATGTCGTGGGGGACAGATACATGTATCTCGATGATGTTGACTGTGTTTCCCTCTCTCACGATGATGTCTGGCTTGTTGTAGTTGATAGCTCTGTCAGTTATTTATTATTATTATTATTATTATTATTATTAATATTATTATTATTATTATTATTAATATTATTATTATTATTATTATTATTATTATTATTATTATTATTATTATTATTATTATTATTATTATTATATATTATTATTATTATTATTGTTGTTGTTGTTGTTGTTGTTGTTGTTGTTGTTGTTGTTGTTGTTGTTGTTGTTGTTGTTGTTGTTGTTGTTCTTCTTCTTCTTCTTCTTCTTATTATTATTATTAAAGGGAAAATACAAACAAGTTCATCAGCTTTGAAGACGTAGATTCTTAAAATATTGTGCCATCCAAAAATTTACCTAGGGGCCTAGGAGCCTTTTTGGAAGTTCAGTGTGGCGTGGAGGGCTCACGGGAGGGCTAAACTCTCTCTTACATCGAAATACGTGAAAAAAGACTTGTACTTATTTAAGTCTAAAAGACTTATTTTTTAATTTTTTAAAGCTTCTATGATGGAGACAGTCATAGTTTTGGTATTCATAGACGTTTTCTCTTCAGAGAACCCTGGAATTGAATTGTTATGGAAAATATTCATATTGAATTAAAATTGCTGGCACTCAGACCATCGAATCTTATAACAAGTTTGTGATATATTTACGCAAAAATCGGATCAGCTTTATTATTGCCTTTTTTAATTAATTAATAAAAAATAACAATAACAGCAATGTCTACAAAATATAAAACTAATGTACGTATATTTACATACATGTAAGTGATTATGTAAACATTCGTAATTTTATATTAGTTTACATTTTTTGCTCAGTGAGCTTAAAAAAAAAACCCGTAAAATTTGCTTGTACCGAGTTGGGAAAAATCAGCCCTTGCATTTCAATAGTCCAAGTAAGCTTTTGTCCCTTATACAGTCTGTGTAAAAAAAAAAAATGGTACAGTCGGGGAAAAAATGATTTAGGTGGGAAATCTTTTCAAATAATGAGTGTATGTGGAACCAAAGGAAAGCCAAAAGATTTTCCCTGCTGATGGGTTTTGTTTCGTATAATTTGCTTTCGTAAAACAAGAGTTATGCTAAATTTTGTGCGACGAGGAACAAATCGAAATTACGCACTTCTATTGTTCTGGAGCGCTGAAATCATGGCCATTATGCGAAACCTACACAAAGGCATGGGATGGCGTGCGAAAAATTGATTTTTCTTGATTGCAGAAAACTAGTCATATCTCAAAAATTACGACACCAAATGTGATGAAAAAATTGCAGAAGAAAGTTTGATTTTCCTGCTTTATGAAAATACCAAACAATATCAGGTTGTTATTAATCTTCATACTATCAAAAAAATGTTTTCCACGTGTACCATTTTATTTGACACAGACTGTATATGGATTCAGGCTGACCTAAAAAAATGAATGAATGATCCGCAAGCCGGAATTGCTTCTGAGAAAACTTGGTACGAGATGATTTTTAAAAACTCAAGTGCTCATTCATCCATAACAGTAGAGGTATAATTTTGGTATCACTGGATAGAATATGAGTTACTTTTTGTCATGATATTAAAATAAATGACACATAAGTTATACAATAATACGAGGCTCTCAAAGTTGGGTTTGCTATTATTTTGGATGCACTGTATTATCGACCGGTCGATCAATTTCTTTTTTCTTTTTTTCCCCCCCTTTTTTCAGAATTATTAACATGATGATGGCGATAGTGAATATCGTGGTTATGATGATGATGGTGGTGGTATTGATGAGGACGGAGATGATAATGATGGTGATTATGATCATCATAATGATGATGGTGGTGTTGACAGCGTTGATTGCTAATGATCGTGCTGGATATAGGGGTAAATTACCATTTCGTAAACCCACTTTGACATGCCCATTTGGTCTAATCCCACACGGTCTAACATCATTTCATCTACAACCACTTCGTCTAATTACAATTTGGTTTAACCGCCACTCCACCTCCTTACCATTGGGTCTAATATCCATTTCGTTTAATTTCCACTTGGTCTAACACCACTTGGTCAATTCCTGTGACAAACTCATAATAGACCAAGTTCATTTGAGAATTGACAATTTGACAAAATTTCATTAGACCAAGTGAGAATTAGACCAAGTATGTTTCAGACCAAGGGGAAATTAGACCAAATTGTTATTAGATCAAATGGATTTAGCCCATTTGGTATTAGGCAATCAGAGAATTAGATCAACTGCTGTTAGACCAAGTGGACATAAAACCTTAAAAGAAACATATTAATTTGCCTCTCCTCCCAGCTTTAAATCACTTTTGTGCTCTCCTCAGGTTCGTCGACCATTCCCTTTCCCCTTTCTTTATTTTTTCTTTTTACTCTCTCTTTTTTTTCTTCTAATTTTTCCCTTTTCTCCATTTTTCATTGTCTGTTCTTTATCTAAGGTCTCTGTTTTCTTCCCCCTCTTTTTTTTGGGGGTATTCCTTTTTTTACCTTCCTTTTCTCTTCCCTTGCCATGGTCAGGGTCGCAAGGGATTTCTTCTTGCATCCCTTTGATGCTCAAGGATGGATTTTCGACACACAAACACACACATACACACACACAGAGTTTTGCTGCCCTCACATGCGGAAAAAAGAAAATAAAATTGGTCGGTTGGTCGTTATGTATACAAAATCCATTACATGTACAAATATGTATTATTTACATATACAGTGCGTATCAATAAAAACGGGACAGTTTTGAAAAGTCTGTCAAAATTTTGTTTCAATTATGATGTCTATATTTTTATTTTCATAGATGCTCTGAAGTCTTATCTTTCAAATGCAATTTAAAAAAATAAGTTTCGTTCATGCTTGAGCACACACAGAACATTTTTGTCGGGGGCTCAAAAAAAGGCTTGCGCACAAAATGGAAAAATGAGAAATATGATCATCAGACTTTTTGCTAATCAGCAGTCTTCCTCTCAACTTTTTCTTTATCTTTGCCATTATTTTCGAATTATGATCTGAAATTCATTCACAAAGCTGTTCTTTTACTTTAATTGTTTTGCTTTTGTTTTCATTTGAATATGTCATCTTTCTGTGATAAATATTCCTTCAAACTTATCTTTTTTTGTCAACCCAAGAAAGGCCATAGGGGGATTTGGTTGGTTGTTTAATTGATTGATTGATTGACTGCTTTGTTTGTTTCTTTCATGCTTGAGCGAACATGGAAAATTTTTGTCGGAGGTTAAAAAAAAAAAAAAAAAAAAAAAACTTTCGTTAAATTAAAGGGTACTGTTATTTATTCTGAATCATTATTCTGAATCAGGTACACCCATTCGGATTGATTGTTGCTTTTCACTGATCAATGATTATGTTAGTCTTTGAGTCGATTTACTATGATTCTTCCAACGATTTAATCAATCATTTAAACAATCAATCAAAAAGTAATCAATCGATCAATCAATCAATCAATCAATCAATCAATCAATCAATCAATCAATCAATCAATCAATCAAAGAAACAATGAATTAATCAAATGATTGATCATTCAAAATGGTCAATCTATCAATCCTTCATTCAATCAATAAATCAATCCATCAATCAAACAATCAATCAGTCATACAAACGAACAAACAAAGCAATCAATCAATCAAATTATCAACCAACCAACCAAATCCCCTTTCTTGGGTTGACATTTAAAAAAAAATTTTTTTTTTTAGTTTGAAGGAATATTCAATGGTAAAAGATAACATGTTAACATGTGAAAAAAAAACAAAAAAACAATCCAAGTAAATAAATAGCTTTGTAAATGAATTTTGAAAGCATAATTCGAAAAGAATGGTAAAGATAATAAAAAGGTCAAGAGTAAGTCTGCTGATTAGCAAGAAGTCTGATGGTCATATTTCTCATTTTCTTCCTTTTTGTGCGGAAGCCCCTTTTTGAGCCTCCGACAAAAACGTTTTGTGTGCGCTCAAGCATGAACGAAACTTATTATTTCAAATGGCGTTTGAAAGATAAGACTTCAGAGCATCTATTAACATCAAAATATAGACATCATAATTTGAAACAGAATTTTGACAGACTTGTCAAAACTGTCCAGTTTTTATTGATACACCCTGTATAACTGAGTCTCTCCCACTTTTTTTCTCTCATAGCTTTAAAGTTCCTCTCGTTTGGAAGGGGAAGACTATAGAAGAAGATTTTGTCTGGTTTCAAAATGATCACAACCAGTCTCTCAATAACAATGCTTTCAATATAACTGAGTCTCTCTCTCTCTCTTTGTGTCTCTCTTGTAGCTTCAAAGTTCCTCTCGTTTGAAAGGGGAAGACAATAGAAGAAGACGTGGTCTGGTTTCAGAATGATCACGACCCGTCTCTCAACAGCAATGCTTTCAAGATAGCTGAATCTCTCGTCTATAGGCATTACCCAGGCGAGTTTGGCAACGAGCAGCTTGTTCAGAAGGTAGGCGAGTCCATCCTACAAAATGTAAGAAAAAGTAATATTTTGTATCTTGATAAACAGAATGACGTAGAACACCCATTAATCAAAGTCAAAGTACTGTATAAGCAAATATTTTTGCAATTTGGGACTATTTTGGGAGATTCGCGAGTGGATAATATCTTAGTTTATAAATATAAGTAGCCACAACTATAAATTATAGTTTGTCATAACTATATTTGAAGTGAAATTTCTTTGTGAGGATATACTCAGGAATTTGTAAAAATAACCACTTAAAAATGTACAGTGTACTCGTGTGTTTGTATTCCCTTCAGAATGAAAGTTGTCAGCTTTCTATATGTAGGCTTTTTTCTGAAATATAATCATCATTCTTTTTAATACTTTGTCATATCATAGTTGCTTAAATTCTTTAATCTAAATGCCTGCACAGATTGCATGCTTTAAAAAGCATTTATATTTATATTCATAGTCCTACTTATTTCGATAAATTTTGAGGCTAAGGTCATGTTTAACACATATGTCACACAAGTGCAGTTTTTACTTTCATTGTGTACCTTGGAATAGAGGTCTGAATGTACCCGGAAGAGCAGATGTTAGCCCCAAACTACTTTGCAGTCTAAGAATTAAGGCCTCGTCACACTGAGTCCGGTCCGGTGACCGGTACGGCAAACCGTCTCAAATCGCTCCATGAGCGATCCCATAAAAACCGTACCGGTTGCCGTTCTGGCTAGTACGGCATAGTCCGTGTTTGTTGTGACCAGTCTCATTGCAATAGTACACGGCCGATTCATTTCAACCGTTTTTGCCCATTGTTGAACCGGAACGGGCCCATGCCGTGACCCGGACCGGACTCGGTGTGACGAGGCCTTTAGACAGTTGAAATTTCTGGGACATTTAGTACGTAAAGAAGTTCTGGAGAATTTGGCATTGACAGGAAAGATCGAGGGGAAGAGGAGTAGAGGTAGAAGAAGAATACTGTGGATGGATAGCTTGAAGAAATGGCTGGAAGAGAGAGGAGTAGAAGATAGAGGATTGCAAGTCATAATGCATAATGCTAGAGACAGAGAGTTGTCAATTGATACGGCAATAGAATAGAATAGAATAGAGTAGATATAATTGATCAAGGCATTTTATCTACATTGCTCCTCTCCATCCAGGTGTAAATGGGTACTTGCTATGATTAAACATTACTTATAAATGATGTGAATCATTATTCACTCACTCAATAGGTCCCTTGAACCTTCCGGAGTCGTTGAACTGAGATAAACGGAGGCACACTGTATCCTCCATGCCATCAGTTCAATTACAGTTTAAATTGTTATTATTGCTTCTGAAAATCTTGAAACCTTCCAGACAGCCGTCAAGGAAGCAGCATTCCAACCTCCGTCAATTACTGACATGCCTGGAACCTCGGCATCAACCAACACCGAGGGTGCCTCCCCTATGGACAGGCCAGGTACATCAGCATCAGGCAGCACGAGGGGTGCCTCTCCTATCAACAGGCCAGGTACAGCAGAAGGCATAGAGAGTGTACAGAGTGAAGGGAGAGAGTCCCCTAGAAAGCAACCAGGGGCAAAGTCTAAGGAGGGTTCCCCCGCTAGGACTTCAGCCTTGGATATGCAGGCACCATCTAAGATCATACTTAGTGGTGGGGTAAGTCCATTTTCTCTCAATTATAACTCTCTCATTTTTTAAAGTAATTATGATAAAATGTCTGGTTGGAGCTCCTTATCATGTTACAAGCTACTGCTAAAAAAAACTTGCTGTTTGTTATTACTGTAAATATTCATATTATGACAGAGCTGTAAACACTAAAAACAACATCATACCCCAGCAATTGTGTTCAGTTACGGTTCAGCATTTACAGTGCTCATTCTCCACTCTGTGGGAATCCTTATTCGACCTCAACGATAGTTTCTGACCTACTAGGTAACACCTGGGTGGGGAGAAGAATGTAGGTAACATGCATTGCTCAAAACCAAAGGAAAGTTCTGTGAAGGGGACAGAACCCATGTAAGTGCTTAGACCAGTCTACTGTGACAATTCTACTTTTTATTTCCCCATTTCTTCCCCTCTTTGTATTTCCCTCTTCATTTCTACAATGTTTCTTTTCAGTTATTCATTCTTTCATTCTTTCTGCCAAAGTAAATAATCTAATCTAATCTTAATGTATGATGTATTTCTTATTTCAGTCTAAATCTCTACACAAAGAGGAACTGACAATGAGTGAAACAGAGAAATCGCTCAGAAAGAGAATATCTGAAAATGCCCCTCTAAATCAGCAACAGAGAACAGTGGAGGAAAGAGCCCAGCAGTCGCAAACAAACATATCCATGCCATCCACCTCATCATCAGGGGTCGGTCAAATGAAGTTTGTTGCCATAGAAACAGGGTCATCATCAAGGACCATAGAACCTCCAAGTGACATAAGAATCAAACTGAGCTCATCTGAAGGAAAACATGTAAGTTGTGCCGAGGCGACTCAGTGCATTGCATTGGCCCATACAAATGGCAGGAGAACAGGAAGGCATAATTGCACCAAAAAAAAAAAAAAAAAAAAAAAATCATATATTTATTACAAAAAACACACAACTATTATGTCAAGGTCTACATGGCGAACAAGAATTGTACTTAGTTAATCTACCCAAACTGTCCTGAAGATGCAGATTTAGAAGTTTTAGAGTCAGTCATTTATTTTCCTTACTCCATTTACTTTTTCCTTGCTCAAAGACGTGTTAACAATAACGTTTTGTTTCTGTACACGGGTAATGTCTATCACATACTTACATGTATCAATTTTTCTGGATAAGATGTGCCTCAAAAAAAAAAAAAAAAAAAAAAAAAAAAAAAAAAAAAAAAAAAAAAAAAAAAAAAAAAAAAAAAAAAAAAAAAAAAAAAAAAATTCATCAGGTACATGATTGTGTATGTTTAGCTTACTGTATAAGCCAATATTTTGGCGTACAGATATTTTCGTGATTTTGGACTAGTTGGGGAAATTCGCGAGAGCAAAATTTGGTGATGACTTCATTACTATAAATAGCCTTGTACTGAAGTGGAAATTTTCGCGATGACCGACTTGCGAAATTCGCGAGAATAAAGTCACTGCAAAAATAACCACTTATACAGTATGTTACACTCGCCAACAGAGTGATGCCTGAAAAGAGGCTGTGACAGTGAGCACTTACAATGTACATTGTTTATTTTTGTGGAGTATTTCTGTCTAAAATTTTGGGACGGTATTATTCATAATAATTATACAAAACCTGGACAATATGTTCTCATATTCTGTCTTTTAGATCATATTGGTCTTGTTTGTTTTACTTTTACACTTTTTTAAAAATCATTTGATTAGATTTCTAAAGTTGGGCCTACCTATCTTTTAGCTGCTGACCTCTATAGCATGCTTTAAAAAAAAAAAATTGTCACAAAAAAAAAAAGTACATTTGTTCCTGGGTAAATACCATTGGCAATGGAAATTATGTAGTCTTTATTATTCTCTTTGTCAGACCACACTAGTCCTAGCTGCATCTACTACCTATTCTCAGCTTCAGACCCTAATCGAATCCAAGCTCCACATTTCCCCAGCTAGACAGAGAATCAAATATGGCTTCCCACCAAAGGAGCTAAGAGCGCCCCCTGTTGACGAGGAAGGTACATCACTGCCATTACGGAATGGAGACAAGGTGACAGTTGAGGTCATACAGGATAGAGGTATACATATTATGTACTCTCATTTTCATTGTTTTTTTCCTTACACTTTGGGGTAAAAAACAAGGGGTAGGGTTGAATTTAAAATTTAAAGACATCAAGTAGCATCTTAAGAATGTAAAAAAAAATAAATGATAATTTCATTTCTTGGAAATGGTATAAACATGTGAGTTATAGTCTGAAAATACCATTCTGAAAGTCTCATAATGTAATATTTATGGATATTATTCTTAAATAGTGAGAAATGTCTTAAAGGGGAAGTTCACCCTGGAATCTTATTGGTTCCATGCAGAAAAATAGAAAGAAAATATGAGTGAAAGTTGGAAGAAAATCGACCAAAAAATAGCGGAGTTATAAATATTTAAAGTTTTGATTCCGTGACGTCACGTGCGAGCAGCTCTCCCATGTGTTGTGTATGTAAATTCCATAGATATGTCTTTTTTCATGGTTCTTGATAAAGGAATGGGTCAAATTGATAGAGGCATGTATATGAACATACATGTAGGTTTGATAGTATATCCACCGCACAGGTAAAATAAATAATATTTTTCTGAAAAAAATTACATTTTATGGAATTTACATTTCCTAACACATAGGAGAGCAGCTCGCACGTGACGTCACAAAACCGAAACTTTAAATATTCATAACTTCGTTATTTTTTGGTCGATTTTCTTCAAACCTTTACCCATATTTTTCTTTTGTTTTTCTGCAATTTTTGAAACCAATGTAACCCCAGGGTGAATTTTCCCTTTAAAAGATTTGGTTTAAATAAGCCTTCCATAAGATTGATACTTTTTTTTTTCTAGCAGCTGCTATCGCTGTGATGAGTTCATTTATGTTTTTCTAATTTTTGTTTTTCCATTTAGCTGATCTCCATCATGTGTCAGCAGGAATAGCAAGTAACAGGCAAAAGAGGATCAGCGATCAGGGTGCAATTCTCAAAGAATTCAAGAAGGATCTTGACAAGATCACAGACAGCCAAGGTATAGACCAGTTTCTTAATCAAATTTAATGCATACTTTTTAAACAAAGGTTGTTCTTGACAACCTGAAAGCTTGCCAGAGGCTTGCCTGACATAGCAACAACTAATGTATGCAAACTGGATTCCATGTATTGTAGTTCATCCTTAATATATTACAGGGTGTTTGAATACCTTGTTACTATATCGCCAGGAAAAAATTATGCATAAAATTTGAATATGTTAGTAAACTGGTCTATTGACTTAATAAATTACTATATTAATCGATGATTGTAGGGGCCTGTTTATATTTAGGTAAATTATTATTATTCACAATATGGTGTCTTGTAAAACACATGCTGAGATAACTCAGACAACTTACTGTATCACTTCATTTTTGCAAATTTGTAACACTCGATTAGATTCAGCCAATAATTAAATTATAGAGTCATAGGTGTATCTCTGATTGCTTACATTGCTTACATGTATAATAGAACAAAATAAGTATCATTCAGGAGGCATTTTGCTAATTTTTTATCCCTCCTTCCATATACACCCCTACAGAAGGCAATCTAGAGGCCCAGCTAACCTCTCACACATTAATGGCTGCATTGGGTGGATTAGACCTGTGGAGCTACTCAAAGAAGAAGCCTGATCTATTCTCTAGAGGGGGGTTATTTTACAACATTGTGGAGAGGGACTTGGGTCTTCAAGACGGCCATCATTGTGTGCTGCCTTCTATACCGGACAAGGTGAATTGGAATATTTTTATTTGTGACATATTTCTTCTTGAAGTGGAATGTTTTAATAGTTAATAGTATCATTTTAACCAAATAACATACATGTACCTGTAAAATGAATTGTAATGATGTCCATCCAATATGTTAGTTTAAGAAATGTCATTTTCTGATTTCATGAAATGGAAAATATAACACAAATAATACAATTTAAAGCTAATATAGTGTTTTAGTCATGAGGTTGAATTGTGGAAGAGACTGTCTCAAAGTGATGGGAAATGTTGATAGCAATGCACCTAAGAATTATTTATTCATGTGAGGTTTTGGAATCAAGAAAATGATAAAGAATTTACAAACTTTTCTGAGAGTAACATGCACTGCACACAAAAATGTATGTATGGGACTACATGCACACATGCTTACATGTTCGGGACCTTACATGTTCGGACCCGAAACATATCAACTGTTTATGTCATATTATCACTATAACGGTATTTGAAGAGCAATCCTTTTCAGTGGAACTTTCTACTATAAAATTCTTCCTAAATAGCTTGAAAATAATTTGAAAGCTCACAATTATTTTGTTGACCCATAGTTTACCTTTCCCACTACACTAGATTCTAACAGATTCTACAATTATTTCAAGATATTTTACATCGCTCAGTTTTGCATGAATATCATTAAAAAAGGCTCCAGGCTTAAAAGTTTGAAAGAAAGATTGATAAGAATAATCTTCATCTATTATTGCTTTTAATTTCTTTGCAGCGATTCCGTTTTTCCAAGCCCAATGATCGCCTAGAGCTTTGTCTAGAACCGCTCGGTCACTTCCCAATATCACCTGATGTAGATGACCTTGAGAAGTTCAAGGATGTTGCCCTGGGTCAGAGGTCACTGGAAATGAGCGAAGGTGACCTTGAGATGGATGACAGGCCTTCATCCAGTGGGTATGTGGCATTCGCTGGGAGGGGGCATTCTCTCAGCGTGGACGGAGGGGCTAGGGCCTTGAGTAAAGGAGATGGTCTGGAAAAGAACGCAAAATTAAAGAAATACCAGAAATTTGGTCATGAAACGGAGAGAGGGAGAGAAGCATCAGAAGAGAATATTGAAGGAGAAAGGCGTGCAGTACAGGGTTATGAAATAGAAAAGGACCAAGTGCAATATGAGGAGAGTCACATTCCAAGTGAATTAAAACACCCCCATTCTGATATGGAGCAGGCTCTGATGGAGCAAGAGCAAAATGCGGAAGGGGAACATTCCAAAGTTGGTAAAGACGTTCAGAGGGGTGTTGGTGATGGTATGGAAGGAGGGACTGGTGATTTTGATTCTACCATTAATCAGGATAGGGGAGAAAACCTAGAGAGGGACACTCCTATGGATGTTGAGGAACACAAAGAGTCTACAACAGACAAGAGTCCACCCCTACCAATGGAAGTGGACTCGGCTGATGAAGACATGAAGCTAGAATCTCATTTTGAAGTCGGCCAATCACAGGCTATATCTGATGTTGGAATAGTTCCTGAGCTATGCAGATTTAATACAGAGCCTGTGATAGGCCCAATTAAGCAGGAGCCAGCAATAAGCAGAGTGGAGTCAGATCCCATTTCGCTGCTTCCACCAAATACTCCTAGTAACAAATCTGAAATGCCCTCTAGTAGTTCCTTGCAGGGAGCAGCACATGATACATGCCCCACATCGAGTCAGGCTCCGCTTACAGTTGACAGCAAACAAACAGACTCTGTGATTGGCTCTCAGGACAAAGATTTGAAAGAAGAGGCCAATGAGGAGACTGCTTATGTATCTCGAAGACTAGGCCCTGGATATACTGTACTTGTAAAGAAAAATGAAGAAGAGAAGTCATAACAGGAAGAAGATGCAAGAAGATATTTTGTTGTCTTTATCTTACCTTTTTATGATGGAGAAATCTCATCTTATAATACAGGGGTGATATTCCTCCAATTTAAATTAGAATTCTTCTCTTTTTTTTTTTTCTTCTTTTTTTAAAAATTTTTTATTATTATTATTATTTTTTTGTTTTTCATTTTTTTTTCTCCAGGTATGCACAAAATTGCAAAATTTAAAGTCCCAAAATGCAAAAAGTCCCTACCGTGTGAGCGGGGACACCCCCTCCCACACCCTTCCCGCCTTGGTCACTTTGCTCCTTCGCTTAAGTATGTCTATTTTTTTTTTCAAGAGTGAATATCACCCCTGTATATTACATACCGTGAACATGCTGATTTATATGCTGATGGTTTACGATGTAGGTTAAATCCATGCATTTGGCAACGGGGGTAACGATTTTGTCATATTAGGTATGCCTACATAAATTCTGCAGTGTAATCTTATTGGTACAGTTACATTGAAAATATCATTGATGTTTAGAAAAGATTGGTCTTCTAATCTAGCTCAGTTACACATGTACGGCTTAATTGTTGTGGTGATACTACTCAAGCGATAGCACAACACCAGCTCATTATTTTGAAGGTGGGGTATAGTATTGGTAAATCTTAAAAATTTTGAGATTCCTTTTGAAATCACATGAAAGATGAGATTCTCAAAGTCATTATAAATGTGCAAAATGTTGATATTGAAAAATAGCCAGGATCCTTGCAAATTGGCTATAAATTTCCTTTCCAATATAAATTTTTTTTTACTACAGACAAGCATTGGGAGGAAAATTACTGGATGGTGAATTTGTATAAAGCTCTTTGACCTAGATTGCTAAATCTATGAAATGATCATCTGGAATGCCTATTTTAACTCTTTACATGCCACATTAATTTAAAGCAAAACAGAGAAGACTTTTCTCTTTAATTATTAAAAATAGTATAACAATGTTTGCTTAGTATGAACTACAAGAAATTATGCCGCAGACCCAGTCCTAGCATTACTAGTGATTTTCAGATTTTTTAGTTCAGCCATTACAGAGAAAATGAATTATTACAATTAAATAGTTAATAAGTACAATTGTGACTATAGTCAAACTCGGCAGGCAAAGAGTTAAGGGAATAATATCAATGCCAGGAGAGGGTGCCAGATCTTCTCTAAAGGCCAAAGTCAATTTTTTTTTTCACAGACTCAATGTGTAACAATTGGTCTAATGGTGACTTTACTTGGCTTATACAAGAGGCCAGTATAATTGATACATGTATTATAAAAGGGATGCAGTAACATTGAATGATATTCAAATCGATTTTATTCGATTTAGCTTATTTTGCCAGCATAATTGTAAACACTTAGGTCAGTCTGGTATCTCTTCAAAATTGCAAGCTAATTGCTTGCTTTACCTTCGAGATATCAATGATTTCATACCCAAATTTTATAAACCCAACATCGGATGGTTTATAAAACCATGTGCTTTTCCGCATAGCACAACACATACCCATTTCCTGTTGTGTAGTCCCCCGTCCCTAGCGGCCTGATGATCTAGCAGCAGAGGGTACTGGTGTTCAGCTGTATGCTTGGCATTGTTTGTTACACTGTTTTAAGGTAGTAAATGACTTCCATTTGATCTGAAACTTTCAGTAGTTTGTTTTTTTCTGTTGGAACAATATAATTTTATAAATCTTGATCGAATTGCTCTTGTTTTTGAAAGTTACTAAATCCCTTTAAACCTTACCAAGGCTGTATAACCCAGTTTTAAGCGCGTCATGGACAACAAGCGCATTTCATTTCAAGAGAAGGGGTAAATTTAATTTGTGATCTGATACAGGATAATGGATTGACCAATGAGGTTACAGGATTCATGAACAGGGGGGCATTTCATCAAAAGACTTGTCGACATTTTATCCGACAAATTTGCTCTCAGCCAATCAGGTGCAAGCATTTCAGTAGCTTTTAACAGTTTGTCGGATAAAACGTCCGACAAGTCCTTTGATGAAATGCCTCCCTGAAGGAGTTTGGCAGAATTTTCACGTAATACAGTTTTATATAATAAGGGTTTAGATTGACCTTCAAATTCCAGAATTCTTGAGAATTCCTGAACATGTAATGATAGAAGTAATCAAATTTTTAATATCACTTTCCCTATATTCATGGACAAAAATAGGTAAACAAATGCCCTTTTCTCTGAAATTGCAAACATGGATTTACCATGCTTTTAGAATAAAACTCTTGATTTGTGGAATGGTTTGAAAAGAAGTATTTACATGAAGATAAATTTGCAATCATTCAAGTAGGCATGTAATATTATAAGAATACCTGATCACAATCTTGAATTGTGGCAAAGGAAATGGCCCCCAAAATCTGCAGAATTTGTCAAAGGTATATTTGTGAATCAGATTTACTGATCAAATTAATAAGCAACAATTATATTATTATCTTTTACTCCCAAACGAATCTACATGTATACCAAAACAATCTGTATTGATTAAAAATAGTAATATAATTATTCTTTGTATGGCCAATTTAGAGATTTTAATGATTATGTACATTTGAAATATGGTCAACCGTGACATAATTAGATACAAAGTTGCCTGTATACTTAAAATCATACAAGTCGACTTTAAAAGATGATTCAAGAAAGCAGTAAAAGACGATGTTGACTGCTCCAGTTCATAGAATATCCTCATCTCATACATTGCTGATTTATGTATTGACACAAATAAAAAAGCAACTGTCAAAACAACTAATAGCTTTTGTTTTGATTACATGTATGTCTAATTACCTGTATTGCCCAGGCCACAATCGGTCATGCATTTCAGTGCAGATTTCACCCAAAAGCTTTGCGTCATAGAGTTGTGGAATGTGTGTACTTGTTTTGTCAGTGGGGCGATAAAAGATTGTGTATCAAAAGTGGTAAACTTTTAGGAGAGTGAAAAAACATGGGCCTAAGCACTGTAACTTGCCTTTCTTTGACATGCTGTGTTGGCCCCATTTTTGGTGAAAGAGAGCTGGGATGTGAACAGGAAATTATTTGACTGATTATATTGACATTAAAACAGTGATATACAAGGTCTTGTCACCACAGTGATGGTATATTGTTTTCACAAAAAATTTTGGTGAAAGAGAGCTGGGATTTGAACAGGAAATGATTTGACTGATTATATTGACATTAAAACAGTGATATACAAGGTCTTGTCACCACAGTGATGGTATATTGTTTTCACAAAAAATTTTGGTGAAAGAGAGCTGGGATTTGAACAGGAAATTACTTGACTGATTATAATATTGACATTAAAACAATGATGTACAAGGTCTTGTAACCACAGTGATGTTATATGGTTTCCACAAACAGGAACAATGTGGTCCTCGATCTACCCTATGCTCCAGTCATGTGGAAATGCAAGTAGTCTGAACCCATACACGAGCTGCAGATATGTAGGGGAGAGCGGGGTTATATGGAACATTTTTCACAAAAATGGCCGTAAAACAAAAGCGGATTTATTTCAAGAAACAATAAATGATCAGCTTGAGTGTATATAATTATGTATGCTACAAATGTACCCCATAAAATTCTGAAACCTAGTGATGGTTCCGGAAAAAATCCATCTTCAACAAGACCATGTCAAATGTTCCAACTAACCCCATACACGGGGTTAGTTGGAACATGGTATGGGGTAAGTTGAAACATTGTGCATGGTATCTTAAAAATTATATTTAAACTATCTACAACATTATTGCATGGGTTCAGCTAACTTGCTTTATTGATTCCAATTAAAATATTAAAGATTGGTTTTCAATTTTCTTTTTTACTTCATGTTTTATTACACTTGATGGCATTCACTCACACACACATATTCTGAAGTCCTGTGAAGTAGCATTCTGAATAAAAATTGTCCAATTTGCACTAATATACATTTGTAAGAATATTTCGGAACACGTCACTGAATTATATGATTTTTATTGTTTTGTTCAGCTGAAACCTATTTACTTAGTACATGTTCCAACTAACCCCGTTCAAAATGTTCCAACTAACCCCAGAGGCCCATTTGACATTTGTAAGCTTACAGCACAAAAGAGGGACAACAACATGTCATATATTTAACCTTGTTTTGTAGCTTGGTATAACTGTTTGTTATACTCAAAAACAGGCCAACTTAATTTATGATCTTCTTTGAGATAATAAAACATTTGTAAAAGTGACAAAATTTACTCAGAAGGTGAAAAAAACAATCATTGCTTTCTAACTTCACGAGGCTTGAAGCATGTGTGCTGTCTAAAATGTGGTGGATGGCAGTTGCTAATAGCAACAACCTGAGGGTAGATTTGCATAAATATATTTATAGCCGTTAAAGAAAATTACAATGTTTCAACTAACTCCGTGTTCCAACTAACCCCACTCTCCCCTATAAAAGAAAGAGAGAGAATGAAGTAAAAAATTATGAGAGAGAGAGAGAGAGAGAGAAGGAGAGAGAGAGAGAGAGAAAGCATGGAGCCTTTTTCAGGCACATGTGCTTACATTTCCGAAAATGATAATATGAAGAAAGAGTATGAAATCAAAATTATATAATGAAACAAAACATTGTTATAACGTCATTGCCCTGGAGAGGAATGGAGAGACAGGGGTGATGCGTTCATCTCGATCTTTCTCCATCTCCATGGCCTATACCCGAAGTGTTCATTGTTTATCAGAATCTATATGTGGGATATGGTGATGAATATGATTCATCATATTCAGTTATAGTACATGTACAAACGCTATGACCATTCCTTTCAAAGATTGACTTTGATACATAATTTCCTTTGCCATTATAAAATCATGCGTTAGCACACCATATTCCATACATGGTAAAATTGGCTTCGTTTTGCATTAAATAGATAGCTTTAAAATGAAATAGAAAATACAAATAAGTACAAATTAGCTCTTGTTTACATTAAATGTGAAATTGAATATCACCATTGTGAAATAGGCGAATTTTGTACGTCTTTGATTGAATAAAGTACCTTTTCGGTCGCTGTTCGCATGAAGTTGAATTCCTAAAGTGCGATATTGAAATGCCAGTTTAAGCACAGGCCAAAAAATGAGCTAAATTGAATGCTCCACACATGTAATTGAGTGAATGGGGGATGAAAATGGCCGGGAAAACCTATAATAAAGACATAGGCCTAGTTAAAATGTGAGTCTTAGATGTTTTCCTGACCGCAGTAGCAAAACATGTATGTGAACTTGACATGCTGTGTTGCCCCTATTTTTGGTGAAAGAGAGCTGGGATGTGAAACAGAATTATTGACTGATTATATTGACATAAACAGTGATATACAAGGTCTTGTCACCACAGTGATGGTATATTGTTTTCACAAAAAATTTTGGTGAAAGAGAGCTGGGATTTGAACAGGAAATGATTTGACTGATTATATGACATTAAAACAGTGATAACAAGGTCTTGTCACCACAGTGATGGTATATTGTTTTCACAAAAAATTTTGGTGAAAGAGAGCTGGGATTTGAACGGAAATTACTGTGACTGATTATAATATTGACATTAAAACATGATGTACAAGGTCTTGTAACCACAGTGATGTTATATGGTTTCCACAAAACAGGACAATGTGGTCCTCGATCTTACCCTATGCTCCAGTCATGTGGAAATGCAAGTAGTCTGAACATACACGAGCTGCAGATATGTAGGGAGAGCGGGTTATATGGAACATTTTTCACAAAATGCCGTAAAACAAAAGCGGATTTATTTCAAGAAACAATAAATGATCAGCTTGAGTGTATATAATTATGTATGCTACAAATGTACCCCATAAATTCTGAAACCTAGTGATGGTTCCGGAAAAAATCCATCTCAACAAGACCATGTCAAATGTTTCCAACTAACCCCTACACGGGGTTAGTTGGAACATGGTATGGGCGTAAGTTGAAACATTGTGCATGGTATCTTAAAAATTATATTTAAACTATCTACAACATTATTGCATGGGTTCAGCTAACTTGCTTTATTGATTCCAATTAAAATATTAAAGATTGGTTTTCAATTTTCTTTTTACTTCATGTTTATTACACTTGTGGCATTCACTCACAACACACATATTCTGAAGTCCTGTGAAGTAGCATTCTGAATAAAAATTGTCCAATTTGCACTAATATACATTTGTAAAGAAATATTTCGGAACACGTCACTGAATTATATGATTTTTATTGTTTTGTTCAGCTGAAACCTATTTACTTAGTACATGTTCCAACTAACCCCGTTCAAAATGTTCCACTAACCCCAGAGGGCCCATTTGACATTTGTAAGCTTACAGCACAAAAGAGGGACAACAACATGTCAAATTTTACCTTGTTTTGTAGCTTGGTATAACTGTTTGTTATACTCAAAAACAGGCCAACTTAATTTTATGATCTTCTTTGAGATAATAAAACATTTGTTAAAAGTGACAAAATTTACTCAGAAGTAGAAAAAACAATCATTGCTTTCTAACTTCACGGGCTTGAAGCATGTGTTGCTGTCTAAAATGTGGTGGATGGCAGTTGCTAATAGCAAAACCTGAGGGTAGATTTGCATAAATATATTTATAGCCGTTAAAGAAAATTACAATGTTTCACTAACCCGTGTTCCAACTAACCCACTCTCCCCTA
>CALNVZ010003433.1:45104418-45119361 GCA_940671915.1 Paracentrotus lividus
TGTCAAGGTCGTAATTCAAGAAATGATCGTTATGAAATGATATTACATAAAATTATTGTTTGGAAGACAAAGATAGATCACTGCGATAGGCTGAGCTCGCCAAATAAATACCATAATGACTATTTCAAAAGCAGAGTTTAAGAATAAATTCAGATGGTCCATGGAGAATTGAATAGGGCAGGGGGGGGGGGGGGGGGGGGGTGGGGGGAGTGGGGGGGGGGGGGGGTAAACAAGTCCTAAAGACTATGGTCATCTCGCATGAACATAACACATGGAGTTATTTTCATGGGAAGAAAATCAATTTTCATTCAGTGTGGTTTTGGTTTTTCGGGACTTTTCAATTGAAATATTTACGGCCACTTACGTTGAAGAACCTTGTGTGTGCAGGCATAAGTGCGCATTATGCGGCGTGTTGTGGCAGAGTTTTGACGATAAATTGAGGCTAACATGCGGATGGAAAATTGGTTATGAGTCGTCCGAAGGTTGCAGGAGGGATTTGCAGAGCTGAAATTTGGTATTGATGTAGAAGCTTAAACTAGTAGACAAAGAGCGCTAAATGGTAAATTTGAACGCGGAAATCGGCGTGGAATCGTGAAATGTAATTGGGCATTGAAAGGGAAAAAAATGCAAGTTTCCCAACCATTATTAAAGGGTGGTTTCGTCCAAAAATTAGCTTCGCAAAAGTGGATTAAGCATTTGTCTTTAAACTGCTAATGGGCACTAAAATGGATCATTCTTAATCAACCAGAATTTAATCTAAAATATAATTGGACCACAATTTTAGCAAAAAGATTGCCGCAAATAAACGAAAAGTTTGTCCATTTAGCACGGTGGTGTAAGCCACAAACAAGCTCATGTTTCTGGTGCATTGTCAAGGAAAATAACGGCAACTAGAAATCAAAATTTCAATGATGGAATATTTTAGTGGAGATGTTCTAGGAGGTTGGCTAGTCTTTGCTGGAAAAGATACTGAAAAAAAACAAAAGATTGGTTAGGTGACCGAGAAACCATTTTGGTGCACGTTTTGCTAAACGGCCTGGGCCCACGTGTGGCGATGGGAGGGCAGGAAGGGGGCTTTAAGATTGGTCATTGAGTTGGAACTGATCATGATGTAATGGCCAACATGAACGCAAAAGCTTATATAAATAATGGAGCGAATTCCAGAGTATTGGGGAAAGGTCGAACATGATCTCTAAATAATTTTTAATTGTAACTTACTTGATGCAGTGCTGAATAGCAGGATCAAAATACATAAAATTGTGAAAGGGTAACTATATCGCTTAGTATAGTCCTTCATCATGAGAATACGAATGTAAAAGTTTGTTTACATATTACTGTTTGCTTGGACAGAAAACAATATCTCTTTCAAACAATTTGAGATGTAGGGCGCTACAAGTGGTTAGGTAAAATAAATTGGGTTAATACTTATTTGGCTATGTGATTCTATAGCAATATAGGAATAATAATACAATACATATAATACAATAATGAAGATACATGCAGTATCCTAGCGCAGGCAAATTAGACGCATGTAACCGACGTTACCAAGAACGGCGTGACAGTGCTCAGGCACAAAACACTTTTATATGTTACTGCCCGCTAAAATTTTGGAATTCTCTAACCAGAGACATGCGTGAGATTAAAAGAAAGCATATTTTTATTAAAACAACTAAAATTAACGTTAAATGTATTATTGTTGATCATCAAAATAATAGACCGACTAATATGGCACTCTGTATTTTCTCTAATGAGCCAGTGACGGATAGTCACAAGGATGCAAATAACACGCAAGAAGGGCAAGACTTTACTTTTCATTCACACTAATATTAAAAAAAAAAATCATTAAATCTAAAAATCTTGCTTCGATACAAGCCCACCCCCCGGGGCCCTCTTGCCCCATCCCTAGTCCGCCTCGGCGGGTATTTTTTTGTTCTCTTAAGTTTGTTGTTTTTTCCTTCTTTTTGTATAGATAATTGTGAAATTAAAGGCATTTCTTAGTCCTCAATCCGCGGATGATGAGTCAACTGGGTTGACAGTGCGCGTGCGCTGGTTAGTCAGGTTTGTTGTCCGTGTTGGGATGGGGGCAAGAATTTTGCCATTAAGGAGTTATTCAATTGATGCAATTATTTCATGGAATATGTTTCGGAGTTAAAAAAAAAAAAAAAAAAGAAAAAAGAAAAAATTGCTTACTTTTGTATTCTATTTTATATTAAAGGGACCACAGGCGCGCTTGAGCAAGCTTTGGCTTCTTGCTGGTTCCTGAAATTTTCTTTATAATTGTTTTCCTCTGTTAGCTTTTGAACAAAAAATGTTCTATGTTAGCAGTACTGATGGTTGTTAATTTGATTATTTGATTTTGTTTAAGTTTTTGAAAACATGAAAGAAAATCAAAAGTAAAGTAAAAAAAAAAAAAAAAAAAAAGAATACTCTTAAGGTTATCTCGCCTTCTTTTTTTTTGTTTTTATTGTATATACTGATATAATATTTTGTTGTAGTGTATATCTCCTTGTTTTTATCCGGCCATTCATCATAAGAAGCACGCTCCATTACTGCATGAGCTTATTGCGAGCCTGCTAGAATGTTCCAGTCGCAGACTAATATACTATTTGAATACTAGTTTTTTATTGAGCATATTTGTAGTTAAATAATGTTCCAAAAAATATCGTGTAGGCAGGAGATATTAGCGATAGGGAGGCCCTATTGCTTAGTAATGAATACTGTGAGCATGAAAAAAGTTAAGATTAACAGTTTTTGTTCGGGTACATCTAGTCTACGTGAGATGGTTTATGGACACAAGATTTTCAGCATTTTTGTGTGCAGGACTGAAGTATTGACAAGCTGCCTATAGAACTAAATCTTGATCACTCGAGCGACTGAGTCTGCTAAATAAAGTGAACAAAACGAAGGAACAAAAGTCGAAATTGGTAAAAAGGGTTAGTTTTAGGCATTTATTGTGGGAACAACATGACGTCTGGTCAGTAAAACCGTCCAAAAAGTTGAGAGGCTATACTCCTGTCTGACCACGGTTGTCGACCGGGCAGAATTCTTCAAAAAGCTGGTAGAAAAAGGGGGTGGGACAAACAAGGCGAGCGGAAAAGGCATTTATGTGCTGTGTTGTGTCTCTTTTCTCTTGTCTCGAGGCAAAGTTCAAAGGGCAACGTTCATGACTGAGAAACAGATAGCAATAGGTGGAGAATTGGGTGGATGATCACTATGTAAGATTTGCGTACCTGGTTCCGGTATTGTTTGAGGCGGTGATAAAATGGTTGAAAGAGAGGTGACTTGGGGATGAATTGAAGGTTACAACCCATGTGAGGAGGCAATTATGTTGCTAAAGGGAGGGCCAAGTGGGATTACTGACAAAATTCATCCTATGTTCATTTATTGACATTCATTCAATGTTTGCATAGATCAAAGCTGTCAGCATCGTAAAACGCAATCAGACTCATAGCAGCATTCTTGTGGAAGGATGTTATTCCAACTAACCCCACTCTCCCCTACTTTTAACAACTTTTATGACGAGCTGTGTCCATGCCATTAAAGGGATGCAGTAACATTGAATGATATTCAAATCACATTTATTCGATTTAGCTTATTTTGCCAACATAATTATAAACACTTAGGTCAGTCTGGTATCTCTTCAAAATTGCAAGCTAATTGCTTGCTTTACCTTCGAGATATCAATGATTTCATACTCAAAATTTATAAACCGACACCGGATGGTTTATAAAACCATGTGCTTTTCCACACACCCATTTCCTGTTGTAAAGTCCCCCGTCTCTAGCGGCCTGGTGCGCCTATTAGCAGAGGGTACTGGTGTTCGGCTGTATAGTGCGGTTTGTTATGTCATCCCGTGCAATATGATTGCCAAAATTGATTTTTTGATTGTTTTGGCTTCTATAGGGTCATACTAAGCAAAAACCGTCGGGGGTCAAATTTTCAGACCCCTCCTTCATTTCCTGGGGAGTCGTTTAGGGGTGCCATATTGGCCCAATAGGTAAAATAAGTGTCTTCCTTCCTAATTCCTAATGTTTTCACCAATTTTTGCTCAAAGTTGTCAAAGATGAGAGAGAAATTCATAATAAGTAATATACCATAATGAACATTTAACCCCCTTCCTGTTTAGGGGTCCCAATTTGCAAAAGAATGGTAAAAATAAAGGGTGAAAATATAAAATCTAGACAAATGTGGACGTTTTTCTCTCTCTTTTGTACTAGAATGTCAGAATAATGGGTTTAAATGGTATTATATAATGGAATAAATGAGGAACAAACATCACATACAATTCAGGTGGCTATTCTATTGTTTAAATGTAAAAATGTACCCCAAATTTGTCTTTAAATCAGATATACTATGACAGTTCAACAACAGATGGCGCCAAACACATCTTGATAATTTTTCAAACTATTATCTTAAATATCAAATTTTGGACACTATAAAGGCATTAATAATTCAAAATAAAGAAACATCTTGAAGTGTAATCATTTGACAAACAAGTTTAAGAAAAATTGTACTTTTTCTTTTGTTTAGAATGGTTTTTCCACCCACTCACAGCCCACTAAAAATAACAAATTAAAATTGTTTATTTTTTCGTTTTCTTTACAAATAGTTTTTCTGCCCACTGCCCAACTGCATGAAATAAAAGTAATAACGATAAAACAAAATAAGCTATCTTTCCTGGTCCGGCTAGCCGTCCCGATATTAGCTGGAATACATGGCAAATTTTGAGCTCTTGTAACACAAGAAATTATCAGGCGCGGATACAGGGGGGGGGGGGCCGACCCCCTGGGTGTACCTTTTCGCTCGCCCGGTGTAACGGGAACAAAATTTGGGTGTACCAAAATCTGAAATTCCGATTTTGGGCCCCCCCCCCCTGTTATGAAATCCTGGATCCGCCACTGATTATTACATTGTAAAGATATAGAGCATGTAGAGGGAAGGGTATCCTAAACGAATAGGAAAAGGGGTTGGTTATACTTGTAATGCCTAAAATATACAAGCTGCAACAGGTAGGTTTTTCTTCCCGTTGTACTTCTGCAAATGCTTTTAAAATAAAATAATGCGAGCGCGAAGCGCGAGCTAAAATTTTGAGCTCCATAGGAACAAATCCTGCATTTAAAGGAACCCTTAATTGCCATTGTACCATTATAAATGCATAATAAATTCTATGTAAAGATAAAAACAAGTTTAAGGGCAGTCAAGGAACCCATCTCAGAAATTGAAGCAACCCCTACTTCCAACGCTACCCCATTTTAATCTAAATTTTTGTTGCCATAAGTTCGTATGAATGGCTCTTGAAGCAAATTCATCAGGGGAACAGGCCCATACACAACTTGGACCAAACGAAATGGGCGAGCGGGGGGGCTGGGGACGCGCGGTGGTTTTAAATTCTACGAGCCGTAATTTTTCATACCGTGATTTAAACCCCAATCGAAATACTTTATGCCTATATTATAAATTTCGGCTAGTTGTGGTAACATTGACTTTACGCCTTAGAAGGAATAATGTCCCCGTATCTAGGACTATACCTTGTGTATTTCCAAGGGGAACGAGTTAAAAAAAAACAAAAAAAAAAAAACGTTGGAAACGTCTATTTCTATGAACACTATAAATCTTCGATTAAAAAGTCATGAAGTTTCCCCCGCTCACCCCCCCCCCCCTCCCCGGCTCCGCAGCTCGTGTGGGTAGGTCACTTAGGTAGGTATCCACCTGTTTTGGGGTGTGTTTTTCCTTTTGGCTTGGAAAGGGCGGAACTCCTGTGCACTCCGCGGGGGGGGGGGGATATGCCCGGGCACCCAGCTAGTTCACATTCCCAGCCCACACCCGGCCTCGTTGAAGCATAGAAATGCATCATCATCATCATCCTCCTCCTCATCCTCCTCATCACCATCATCATCGAGCTCTAGTAGGCATTGATTGATCAATGCCTTTTTGGAATTCCCAATCAGCTCCATTAAAATTATTTAGTCGAAGGAAGCCTTTACATCATTTTTTCCTGTTAATTACCCGCTTGACTACATCCATTTCTCGTTTCCCTTGTCTGTAAAAAAAATAGATAAGCAAAATAAAGGGAGTGGACACCTATTCTTTTATCGATAATACTAGGCAGACACCAATGGCTAGTGACAGACCAGCCTTTCAATTCTTGGACACTCGAGCAGTGGGGCAAGAACTTGATTAGTAATCATGATTATCATCTTGTGCGCACGCCCTGGCCTTTAAAAGCATGCCCCTTAGCTCCCCTTGACCATGTGCTATACCTTGAAAGAGGTATATCGAATTGTGGAAGCCATGTGAGGAACATTGGCGGCGATGCAAGGGAACGGGGGATGTGTCCCCCACCCCACCCCCTCGATTTTTTTTTCTGGGGATCGTCCCCCTGTCGATTTTTAAAGGTTAACATTTTTTTGTCAAGTGATCAGCTAATGAAGCTAGTGAAGAGGCAAAACTGATATCAAATACAATGCTAAATGTTATTATAGAGTACAATTTCGCAAACAAAACACAAGACAATGATTAAATGAAATGCTCTCACCTCAAGTCGATACATATGTATTCATGAAATATATTCTATTTGTTAAAATGCTTTATTCTTTAAATTGTCATAAGTTTCTGCATAATTTGAAAGGTAGGTCATTCAATTCGAATTTCGGATATACAAATATAATTTTGGGACGCTTTATTCTGCTTGAGTGTATTATCAATTCCCTTTCTGGGATTTCTGTCCCACCCCGCCCCCAGTCGTGACATGAAATCGCCGCCCTTGATGAGGAGTATAATATGAAGCAACTTTTTCCTTGGCTGACGGTGAAGATAAAAATCGACTTGATAGGCATTGTGAGCTTAATGCTTCGTAAATATGGTGTGGATGCAGTAGCTCTCTAGTGTCGAGTCTTGTCTCTTAATTTATAATAACACTGGATAACATTATGAATATTTATGTCCTAAAAAGCCTAAGCAATATAATAATCGAGAATAATTATAAACAAAAGGTACAGATACAATCCATAAGTGAAAAACACAAGAATAGAAATAGAAATACCTACCTACCAGGTCGGCTAAACTGCCGAGACATTGATAATGCTCTATTTGATAATACCCCATATAGGCATTTCAGATCATTATTTCTTGTCATAAAATCAAGGCCTATAATGTTAAAACTTTTTATTCTTTGATAATAACCAATTATCGCTATATCATGCCAAAACTAAATACTCTATTAACAAACAAAACAAATGAAACGATCAATTTCCTGCACTGCTATTAGAATATTACGGCGAGGTCTCCTATTAAATAGATCTCTGAAGTGCATGCAAAATTTCATCGCAATCTGATGCTCTGGGACAAATGAAGAGCAATGCTTAGCTTCAATAAATAAAGGGGGGGGCGGGGTCAATGTTCAAAGTAACGAACGAGAATCATGATATTGTCTATAACCATGTGAAAAGTATAATTTATCTTGTCTCTGATCCATTCATGCCATTAGAGTGCCCAGAACATGATATTTAATAGAATTTTTCACTTATTTTTGTTTAGTGTGTTACGCGCCATCTGGTGAGATTTTAGGGATAATTAGGGTATTTTTTACATTAAAAAAGCTAAAAATTGCTGTTTTGATGACGTGTGATACGTGCACTTTTACTCTTCCACTGTATGATACCAAATAATACCTTATAATTTGTCATTTTAGCCAGAATTAATGAAAATAGACGAATTTCTCAACATTTTCATTTTAAAAATGTTTTTTGGGGTGTAATTTTTTACAAATTGGGCCTCATATGGTAAGAAAAATTCAACTTTTAAGATGGAATGCGACTGAAAATGAACTACTACGACATGTCTGGTAACTTTAGATGAAAAAAGATATTTCAAGATTGATTTGAGGAGGAATGCACCCAATTTTCATATTGGGTCAATATGGCGCCCCCTAAAGGGCCCCCAGGAAGTTAAGGAGGGGACTGAAAATTTGACCCCCTTCGATTTCTAATACCTTGGACCCTAATGGACCCAAAAAGGCCAAAATATGAGATTTGGCGTTGATATTGCACGGGAGATGTTTTTGTGACATACCGTACCGCACTATGTATGCTTGGCATTGTTTGTTACACTGTTTTAAGGTAGTAAATGACTTCCATTTGATCTGAAACTTTCAGTAGTTTGTTTTTACTGTTGGATCAATATAATTTTATTAATCTTGACATAATTACTCTTGTTTTTGAAAGCTACTTAATCCCTTTAAAGAATGGTAATAAAATGTAGTGTACATGTACTGCATTTAAAATGTGTTGACCGTACGATAGCTGTATGTAAATCAACATCTTACCAATATGCAGTGATATTATTGAAGTTGCCTTTTTTAAACATTGAAAAAAAAAGTCCTTATTCTATGATGTAAATTATAGAAATATTTTACTTCATATCATGAAATTGTATTTATATATTGTCTGTTTAGAGCCAGAAGGGCGTTATTGCATCTTAAATAAATTCTGTTGATAACCAGAAGGGTGCTATTGCTGTACAAATTCAATGGTAATAGCGGTGACATCTTTAAGTTGTAATAACGCCCTTCTGGCTCTCAACAGATGATATGATGTTCTTCTGTTTTTTTTTTATATATATTATTGAATTGGTCGGGACCAAACTATGAAATTGAATTTTGCTTGGAATTTCAAGCTCATGTTTAGCAATATATAATTTTAGGTGGAGATAATGAGTAATATTACTCTTGACAAAGGTTTTCAGTCCACTAAATGTGCAGGAATGGAGATGGCAATATAAGCTATAGGATATTACAATAAAAAGATAGGCAGCCAAAAAGATAACCTGACTATAAATCACTAGCGTTGATTGTCTACTTATTTACGGGCATTGAATGAATATCATATTAGGTAATAATTTTGCGCTGAAACATTACCTTCCACAAAATTCAACTTTTGATCCAAATGCAAATGAATATTATCGGTAAAAATATCTAACTCCAAATTTTCGACTGAACACTTCAGTCTTCTTCAGGGATATGACCCGTGATCCGATCATCGCCGGAAGTGACGTAGCGGCGAAGGATTGAGTCATACACTCTTGGAAGCTTGTATCGTCCCCCGTCAAGGTTCAGCGAAGGTTGGTGCTGCGCCCTAATGTAGATGGCTTCCTTTACGCCTCTCTCAAACCATCTGTCCTCCCTGTCCAGGATCTCCACCTTGTTGAGGTCTACGGTATGTCCCGAGCTACTAAGAATTGCTTCAAAGTTCTAGTGGGTTTGAAGCACACTTGAAATCCGTGTTGACGAAAATTACGCTTCAACGCTTCTGATAGACCCTTGATGTACGGTAAAACAACAAGTCCCTTCGAAGTGGATGAAGATCTATCTGAAGACTTGTTATCCTTCGGGTTGCGGACTCTGTCGGTAGCCCACTTTGGATATCCTCAGTTAGAAAGCGCATTATAGACAGTTCTTTTCTCTTCAGTAATGGCTTCCGGTTCCGTGACAACTGTGTCCGCTCAATGGAATAAAGAGTGGATCACTCCTAACTTGTGTTCTAGAGAGTGATTTGATTCAAAGTTGAGATATTGGTCTGTATGTGTGGCCATCTACATTAGGGCGCACCAACCTTCGCTGAACCGTGACATGGGACGATACAAGCTTCCAAGAGTGTATGACTCAATCCTTAGCCGCTACGCCACATTCGGCGGTGATCGGATCACGGGTCATATCTCTGAAGAAGACTGAAGTGTTCAGTCAAAAATTTGGAGGTAAATATTTTTACCGATAATATTTATTTGCATTTGGATCAAAAGTTTAATTTTGTGGATGTTTCACCAATGCAGGTTAACTTTCATTCGATTTCTTGAGAATCAAGTCGGTCTTGAGAGTCAAGTTCATTCACATTGAAAGAAGTTTGGTTACCTCTTTACGGTATTGAAATACCTTGTAGGCCTACATGGTTGCATTTTGACAGGACTTTTAAGGTATAGATATTTTATTGTGAATGTGCGGAAAAAAAGTTTCTTCAGCAGCACTGTGAGCATTGAGTGTTCTCATCAAACACGATGGTTTATATCCACTTGGTCTAACAGCAGTTGGCCCAATTTTCTGATCGTCTAATACCACATGGGATAAACCCATATGGTCTACTTACAGTTTGGTCTAACATCTGTTTGGCCTAATGCATACTTGGTCTAAGGACCACTTGGTTTAATTTCTGATTCGTCTATAACCAAATGGTTTAATTGCCTTTTCGTGTAATTCCCAAATGAATATTTGGTATATTTCCAGTCAGCTACAGGAATCGACCAAATGGTGATAGACCAATTGGACATTAGACATTAGACGAAATGGGCATTAGACCAAATGGGATTTAGATGAAATGGCATATACTTAACTTGTAAGGATCCTTTGTTATAAGTAGGGATGGCCACAGAAAAGCAAAAAGCCACTAGAACGGTTTACACTTCACTGTATGGATGTAGCACCCATGCATTTACAATGCAAACAATAAACCATGCACTGCCTACTCAATAATACACAGGCAGAGAAATAGCAAAATTTTCAATGAAAAACAGCTTTCGAAATTGTCTTTTGGCCAGTGGTAAATGTCAATTATTTTTATTCCTAATTGGTCAGTTTCTTCCTTAGAAAATACCTCAGCAGGTCATCAACTTTTCCTGTTGAAAAAATTTATATGAAAAAACTACAGCGTGATCAAAGTGATGCTTCTGTGTGATGTGTGTTATGACTGGAATTTCTCATGATTGGAATAGATTCACATAAGGAAAAGTAGATACCCGAAAATTTTAACTATTTTTTTTTAAACAAAAAACGTATTGGGGTGAAAAACAAAGAACAATGTTTACCACTGGCCATTTAAGTTTTAAAATAACTCGACCCTCTCCAACACTCAGCTTTGAGCCATACCACCATGAAATAGCCTATTTTCTAGGGTGTTCCTATTGAAACATGCCTTATGGAAAATGGAGTATTTTTTCACTGTACATTGTGGTCATAGATCACGTACGATAACATACATGTCAAACCATCAGTTTTGTACTGCCACAACTTTAGTATAATCTACTCATACGCCTCAATTATGTTACTATAATCTCATTTCATGTTGATACACACATAAAAAAAGTTTGGTATGATTTGGTTTAATGAATAAAAGACAAAAGGACCATAAACTTGAGCTTTTATTGCATTTTCTGGCTTTGTCTGAAACTTGTAAAAGTGTTCTAGCAGCTCATTGCTAATCTGAGACACTCTTTGGGTCATATCTTTGAAATGGAACTTCCAATTGTGATAATTCTAGTACCAAAATGTTCTTTTAAAATGCTCTATCCAATAAGCCTAGCAAAAACAACTTAAAAATAACTTAAAATTTTAGTGGACATCCCTATTATAAAGTGCCAAGATAATCCGAGTTGCACTTGGATTTGTAAGGGTGTCTGTCTCCGCGACAGATTTTTTGTGTAGGGGAGACCGGGGACAATTGTAACACTTTTTTTTTCTTCCAAATTTGACTTATCAACTTTATTATAACTAAATACTTGCTTAAAACCAAGTAAAACGAAATTTGGATATCTTAGCTCGACATAGGAATAGGTTTGGGTTAAGTAAAACTATTTATTTTGAAGCCATTATCATTTCAAAACACGAGGTCGAGTGTTACAATTGCCCCTAAACCAGGGGCAATTGTAACACGCTATGGGGGCAATTGTAACACGTGAAATTGTAACATATTGCTTTTCTTTATCAAAGCTTTGCACTTGACAGATCCAAGATTTTAAACAACATTAACCACATAAGCTAATTATTATAAAACATGACAATGCTTGACTCAAGTTACATTATATTTTCCTCTTGTAATATACATTGCATGTGATTATTGCAGAAGTTTGTCCAGGGGTTAGGTACAGGGCATAAGTATTTCCTAAACGGCATTGTTACTATTGCCCCTGTGGTGGGCGATCATATTTGGAGAGATTTTTTTTCTATCTTAGCTGCGGTATTAATCGTTGAAACGTTAGCAAAATATGGCCTAAGAACATAATTTCTAAATATATAAAAATGACAGCCGTAGCTTATCCACATATTTGTCCCGAAGAAAAACAACGGGTAATGTGAAATATTACTTTCCTACTCAAAAAACGATTTTTCTACTGTAGAAAGTTCTACGAACCGTTAAATCTGCCTATACTCAAACAGCATGTGGAGCGATGAAATGCGCATGCTCTGTACAAATTTCAAGTTTGTAGCGTGTTTATGCTAGGGATGGGAGCCCCTGTTACAATTGCTCCGTGTTACAATTGTCCCCGGTCTCCCCTATGACAGATCCAGTACAATGGCATTCTGGCTAATCCGTCTTTTGAGCCACGTAACCTTTTGTACGTCGCACAAAAGATTTCGTCTCGGAAAAAGCTAGTGGGCGATTCCATGCTGTGTCGTACGGGACATTTTGACACCATTTTGCATCTTTTTGGTATGAAAATAAAATAATAATTTCTTGATTGATGGTGATCCTCAAGTAGTACAAAAAGGGGCACAAGAACCAGCACTTAACTTAACTCGATCACACATCAATTGAAATGGAAACTAGTAGTGTGTCGTACGGGACACAAAAATAATAGAGAAAACAAAGAGACAAAAACAACAACAGTATGGAATCGCCCTAGTACAATGCCATGATAGCAAATCTGTCTCAATTTACACCAACTAGCTATTTGTTTTGGTAATGAATAGGAGTAACTAAGGGTGCTATCTCACTTCTCGGAGACGTCTCCGCGACAGAATATAAATTTCGTCTCCGCGACGGATAAATAGTATTAGAGACGTCTCCTGAATTTTGGAGACGGATTTTATTTCACAAATTGTCGCGGAGACGTCTCCGAGACGTCTCTAATACTATTTATCCGTCGCAGAGACGAAATTTATATTCTGTCCCGGGGACGTCTCCGCGAAGTGAGATAGCACCCTAAGTGGATACTGCCCAAAATCACTCATGTATAGTAAAGGTGGGGGTAGGGAACAAAGAAAAGCCCCCTCCCTGTCTCATTCTATCAGCATCACCCAAGAAAACATTTATTTTAGAAAGCAGAGTTCTCTACTCTTCAAACTCCCGGTTTACGGCACGGCATGCCATTTTCTCGTTTCCACTGAACACGGCACGGCAAGAACATACCGTGTTCGGATGCCATCCGCCACGAGAACCCAACTCACTTCAAGTGCTAGGGAGAAGTTCCACAAAAAAACTACTTTTCATCTGTATTTTGATCCAAGGGCTGTCACTAGCATTTTGTTTCAAGGAAGGGGGCGGGTGGTGCGCAATTGGAATTTAAGATTTTGTTGGTCAGTTACACCCAATTGTTATTTTCCCCCGTCCCACACCGGGGCGAGGCAAAAAAGGTTACACCTTTTCACCATCAGGTGTTTGTTTTAATTATATTTAGTTCTGATGAGTGGGGGGGTGGGGGGGCGCTGCCAATGGCGTGCAGTAGCTGTCAAACAAAAGCCAGGCTTGAGGCCATGGCAAAGAAGTCAATTTCTTTTGCACTTAAAAGTTTCTTTTTCCTATTTTTCCCCTGGCCAAATATCAATACATAATATTTGGATGCAGGGGCATCGGCAAATGTTTTTTGAAAAATGCGATGAGCAAAAAAGGGAGAAGGGCCCTCATATCCCCCAAAGGCACTTTCAATGAAGAAAAGGCGAATTTAGGGGATGGATTTCCCATTGCCCCTTCCCCCCCCCCCCCGATTCACAGCCCCTCTTTTATGCTAATTTTTGAAGAAAATAATTATATAATATTATATATAATTATATTAAATTATATAATATAGAATAAAAAATTGTCAATTGTAAATTTTGATTCATTGAAAATGTTAATTTAATGCAGGTCCATGACTTTATCCATAAACCAATGCAAGATTACAATAACCAAAAATAATAAAGCTGACACCTTATTTTTCCATTAATATATGATTTATTTCCCTCATTTTATTCCACCATCGACTGTCATTAGGTTCATAGTTGTCAAGGCAACTGTATCGAGATAAACTTTAACTGCTGACACATAAGGTGGATTCACACCTGCCCGATCGAGAAAAATTGTCATCGTTTCAAATAAGCTGAGCTAGGAGATATTGAAGAACCACATTGTTATTGATTACTCAACGCTTTAAATTTTCGGTATACCTGCATTCATGTTTCTATATTGGATAATGCATCAATATGATATTTGTACAAAATCAGTGTGGTGATCTGTTAGATCTATTATAATAATTATATATTCTATCTTTCTTTCATAACATTCAAGTCTACTGAAATAAAGGGTATGCATGTTGGAAAGTTATTTTTCAAACTTCCTCCCCCCCCCCCTCAAAAAAAAAAAGAAGCATTTATTATGATCTTCTTCACAAACTTGAATTTCTGTAACATAAATTGTCCCGGAACTGTAACAATGCGGTCCAAAGGGACAATGAGATGTAACTCTACAATATATTATAATATCAAGTGGTAATTTGAAAAGTATACTTTAGATAACCGCTCCTTGGTGCACTAGCACGTCATTACAAATTATAAACATGATAAATATCCTGCAAGTGATATAGGCCTACATAAATTGGAAACGATAGTTCGTCGTTTGTTTTTTTTTTCTCGTTGGGCAATATAAGTTACATAAAAATAATAATATAATTGTAGGCCTATGTTTTGCTCACGCTTTAATTTCTTCGAGATCGTTTGTCCCCATTTCCACTTTTGGGGAACCTGGCTATATTTCGGACGTTCCCCAAACAATCCCCGGGAATCTAGTTTGTCAATCCCGAAATGCCCATTTTTGCCACTTTTTTCTCTTTTCGGGCTCTTTTTTGTTTACATTGCTAAAAAAAGGCTCCCTCAGTCCTACCCCCACAAAACACATTTCAGGTCAACGCATGTCTGAGGTGCAGGGG
>CALNVZ010003433.1:45124952-45139598 GCA_940671915.1 Paracentrotus lividus
TACATTTTTATTAAAAAAAAGAATGAAATTTCAGTTTAGCAGAATAATGCGATGTCTATCTACTTGAACCCCAAATTTTATTGGTGATATATATTTTCCTATGTCATAAACTTTTTAGAAAAAAAAATCTGATTCCTCCCCTTCCCCTCCCCCCCTCTCTTCTCTCTTCTCTCTACTTGACTTCCAGAAGTTTGATGAAATATTAAAAACTGACCATTGATTCCAAAATATTATAAGTACGGCGTGTTTTAAGCCTTTCTACGACCAATCCCGAAATATGTATCTGAAAATCGTAAACACCCGCAAAAAAGCCTTCGGGGGCCACACCTATTAATTATTGGTCTCATAAAGACTTTTGTTAATTTTGAGTTTGATAATTTTATTAAAATCAGCCGGGATATATAAAATTCACTCGGAGATTGGTCATGTGGAACGGATAGACAAATTATTCCTCCTTTCTAATTTAGCCAAGAAAACTACCTCTTTCACCGGCTCATTTTAAAATAAATCGATATAGCGCCCCCTCATGCCGAAACTGACTCAATTGGCAGTCAAAAGTAAGAAATTTGATATCAAAACTTCGCTTCTAATATAGCGCCAATCCTAACATTGATTACTCCCCAGTTTTAGCATACGAAGCTTAATGATTGCCTTCCTATAACCATTCTTAAATGTGAATCAGATGCACACATTTTTGCCACATCTGTTCAAAGTTACAAAATTTCCGAAGTGTTGGGTCGAATGAATATATTTTGCTCTCTGTCGGTAATTAGGCGTGTGTGACCTAGTGTGTAAATTGCAAGTACGTGATTTACGACGTACGCGCAAAAAACGCGCGCGGTAGGCGCTTACGCGCTGGAAATTTCAAAATGTTTCAAATGACCTGAAACATACTTTGTATAAATATGAGGTGATTCTGAGCATTTTTAGATTTTGACAAACCGGTTTTAGATTTTCAACCTGTTCAAAGCATTTATCAAATAAGCTCTCGAATTATTTTTTGTTAAGCCCGCGTCACACTTCTCCGATGTTAGGAGCGATGACACACGATGATGGAAAACCCCAAATTTTGCTCTGAACACGATGGCATTACGAAAGCATCGCAAAAGCATCTGCTCATTTTGGAGTACTACAGACTGTTTCAAAAAGAATGGAACAATGGGGAAAGTAATTAAATTATGACACCTTCTGAAATAATGTCTGTATTGTGGTACTACAATAAAAAAAAAGTGTGCGGAGAGGAGCCTGATCGTATTACACACATTTATTTCCGAGCAAATGAATTCGGTGGCCCATATGCGCAAAATCTAAATATAACCATGGAAAAGCATGCCCAAAATAGTTTTCTTGATTATAGAAAAGTGATCATATCTCAAGACTACAACACCAAATGAGATTTTTTTTTTAATAGTAAATGCTAAAGAATGTCTGATTCCCCTTTATAGGGAACATTGAATACTATTAGATTGTGATGAATTTTATATTAAACAAAATGTTTTCCAACTTTACCATTTATTTGATACAGCCTGCTATAATAGCAATCTTAAAACCACCATGATACCATCGGAGTTTTTTCAGGCTTCGGCAGCAACTTCCGATGCATCGGCAAAATCTTGGCAGCCAAAAAAAAAACTCCCGATGGAGTTGCGAAGGTTCACTTCTGTTGAGCATCGCAGCAGGCAATGCGAGGCAATGCGAGGAAAGGCGAACCCGCCCGATGATCTGTTGAACGCAACACGACGTCGTGACGCCTTCTCAATGCCATCATGTAGCCATCGTAGCATAGTATGATGACACAGAATTGTCTTGTGGAATGAAAGAAGAATTAGTGTTCCGCTCTGTATTCTTCTGCCCTGGCCATCTATATCATTGTAATTGTTTGATTTTTAAGGTGTCATCTTTCCAATCTCATTTCTTTCGAGACCTGTAAGACCTGTAATGAAAATAAAATGGAAAGTTGTCATTTCAAAATCCTTTCTATCGAAGCTGAAGGCAAAATAATTTTCTCCCAGAAAAGGCTTCATTTCATCCATCTTTGAAACTTTAACGTTAAACTTGATAATTAAAAACATGATTATGACAATCATATTCATGATGATACTGTGAGGTGATCGTCATGATGGTGATGGAGTTTGAGATATGTTGGTGATGGCAGTGATGAAGATAATATTTTTTTTATCTTAGTGGAGGATGGGGATTAGTAATAAGTTTGTTGGGTAGGTAGATTTGCTGTGATGATGATGATGATGTATGATGATGGCGATGGTGATGCAGGTGGTGGTGTGAATATGCACGATGATAATGAAGATGACGAGGAAATTGTAAGGGTGTGAACAGCACCACCATCGCCATCATCATCATTAATATCATTGCCATTCGTTCTCTTTATACCATGATATTAAGTTAAAGTCAAGTTCTAAAATAAACATATTTTTTTCACAATATTCTCTAATCTGTCCAAAGTAACATTGACAAAATTTATTGGACACAAATTGGCAAATTTTATTCTCTGAAAAGAAACTAAGTAAATTGGGTGACATTCTAAACATAACAAATTAATGTACAAACTGTTTGTTTGTGCTCCCCCCCCCCTGATTTTCACTGAACTGTTCCGATCAATCTGAAACTGTCTCTGGTTGCTGTATGTTATTAGAGTCTTCTTTTCTCAATTCTGTGTTTACCAGCTGTCTCTTCCCCCTGCCTCTCCCTACCTGTGGGGGGGGGGGATGTTATAAACAATTTGAGTCAAAGACAATACAAATATAGCTCTACAGTACAGTGTGTTTTGCTCTCGATGAATTACACTGTTCGTCATAAAGGTGAATAGTTTGTTCTGGCTCCAACGATGCTATGTTGCTCCGGCTTGAATTTCTGAATATGTGGTCACCGCTTTCACTCTTTCGCGGTCCCGGCTATATCTTGGACGTTCCTCAATACTTTCCAGGGACTTTTCCCTCAAATAGTTGCAACCCCAGAAGATGCCATTTTCGTCACTTTTATTTTTATTTTGGGGCCCCTTTTTGTTTACGCGACCCACCAAGGCACCCTCAGTCCTACTCCAAGTAAACACGTCTGAGGTGTAGATTTGTTATTGTTCTTTAAGTTAAATCTAATTATATGGTTACAGGCTTGACTCGTTTGTCTAGGGAGGGGTCAAAGTTTATTTTGTTTTGGGGTTCAACATTGATTTTAACCATTTTACACATGAAAATTTCTATCTTCCTAAATTTTTAAGTAAAATATCAGCCAAACATAAACCAAAAAGGGTCCCCCAAATGAGAAGGAAAAAAAAAAAAAAATTACCAAAAATGAGCATCATGGGGGTTGACAAAACTTTTTTCGGAAAAAAAAATCTTCGTGAAGGGTTTGGAGAATGTTAAAAAATATAGCCAGGGTCCCGAAATAGTAGAGCGTTTAGCCGAATAATTGTGCAAATTTTGACTAAAGCATGAAATTTCTACCAATGATAGTACATGCCATAACTTTCATTTTAAGATCGGGAGTAAGTCAGTTTGACCTCTGATGACCTCCAGAGGTCAATGACCTTCAAATATCAAAATATTGATATTTTGCGTTAATTCTCTGTGAATGGCATGATAATAATGTAGAAACATGCATTTTAGGTTACAATCAAGGATTATGGTGGTATCTCAACTCACAGAGACGTCTCCGAGACTTTTGTTCCGTCGCGGAGACGTCTCAGAGACGTTTCCGCGACAATTTTCAGAACTGTGTGAAACTTTAAAAAAACAGTCCCAAATCTGTCTCCAATACTCGCGGGACATACTGCTACAAATCTAGACCACGTGACAAATCTTCCACAAGTCACGAGGATCTCGGAGACCTCTCAGAGACGTACTCGCGACCAGTGTCAAAACCGTCTCAAGCCGTTTCCAAAACATTCTCAAATAGTCCCATATCGGTCTCAATGTAGTTTCTGCTATTCCGCGACTCATGAAACTTCACAGGGACTAGGAGACGTCTCGGAGACGTCTCTGCGACAAGTTTCAAACGGTCTCCAAGCCGTTTCCAAACTGTCTCAAATAGTCCAATATCCGTCTCAATTTAATTTCCTTGATTCCAGCGACTCATGAATCTTCGTGGGACTGAGGAGATGCTAGAATACGTTTCGGAGATGTCTCTGCACAAGTTTCAAAACCGTATCCAATTAAGCCGTTTCCAAACCGTCTCAAAGTAATTTCTGCGAAGTAAGATACCACCATTAGTAATTATAAACAGGGTTTTATATTTGAACTCTGAAAACAATGAAAGTCAATGGCCTCTCGAAACATCAATATATGAATATTATGTGCGTTATTGGTAAAGGAGGACATTGCTATAATGTAATATTTTTTATTTATTTTGTTTAAAATGAGACCATTCTTTCAAGAGCAACTGATACTCAATTACAGTTTCCTACCTTTCACATCTGAGACTGTAAAGGTTATTGACCTCAAAATATAAAAATATTCATATTTGCCTGTTGTATTAAAATTTTGGTAATTCCATGTACAATCTACGTATTTCGTCTGTTGCAGTTTCATTTTTGCAACTTAATCATTGGTAGTTATCAACAAGTTTATACCCCTTGTTTTTCGCCTTGGTGCATTTTAGGCAGAAAAGAGCGCTTTATTGTTATTATTACACTATCATTATTATTATTACAATGGTTGCCTAAGGTCAAAGGTTGCCTAATAATACTATTACAGTCATAGGCACGTCACTCTATAAAAGACACGTCTTCCAGTAGCGATAGCTCTTATCATACGCCGTTCTCCTGTCGAATCCGACTTGATGAGCCCCTGACATCCCATATTCTCACTAGGAGGTGGATGTTTTGGCAGAGCTAGCTGTACGAAGGGGGTGGGAAGGGGCAGAACTGATGTTGTCACACGGACCATCGGGTTTTAGTCCTCGAGGATTGTATCCTAAGAAGTTAAACCCCGACGGCTTGTTCTCGAGTCGGGTTCACACGGTGTTGCTTATCCTCGAGGATAGTTATCCTCGAGGATAAGTGAGAGGCTCGATGACGGAAGTACAAATTGTAGAGCGTGCGCTATTTATTTCCCCGTACTATACGAAAATCTATCGTCGTGAGAGCATCTGATGCCGAAATTTCTCTGAGAAAATTGCTGAAAACCAACAAGGTACGTAAAACTTACGGCATTTTTTACCCTGATGTAAAATTTGATATTTCACATAATGTGATGGTGAAGAGGAGTTTGAGGGTTATTCTCAATTGTTTGTATATTTAGTAAGCTATAGTTTCATTTTGATCATACTAGCGTGTACAGGTCAATTGTCGTAGTGAAGGGGGCAATGTGGCATTGAATGCTTGTCTGACATAGCAACATTAGTGCAGGTAATATGGGCAGTCCTAAATGGGCGAAATGATTCTGGTACTTAGTATTGGGATGAGGCATCAATCTCTTTGCACGATTTTTGGGGTATATTCACAGTATTAATATCAATATAAATAACTATACGGCCTATATTGATTTGTATAATGAAAAAGATATTAAAATAATATATTAAAAAGAAATAATATACAAATACAAAACAATGAAATAATAGTCAAAGTATTTACAGGAGGTCTAATAATCATATCTTAAAGTTAACGATTTCAACATTTAAGCAAATTCCGGACATACTAGTGTCATTGTAGTAAAAAAAAACCCATTAATAACATATGCCCATATTACCGCATATGCAGTTAATATAGGCACTTTGTAATGACGTCAACATTTGAATATTGCAGTCAGGGTGTTGGTGAAAATTGTTTTTCTTCACAATAAAATTTAGAGCAGTATTATTGATTCATATATAACTAAGATTAGAGTGTGGTCGATCATTTTGTAATTTTATGCAAATTAGGAAAATGATCTTAGGGGCCCATATCACCTGCATGTACCCTATGTCACTTCCCGAAACTTACTTTGAGACTAATTTGAGACGTTTTGGAAACGGCTTGGATATGGTTTTGAAACTTGTCACGGAGACGTCTCCAAATGTCTCCAGACGTCTCCTCAGTCCCCCGAAGTTTCTTGAGTCGCGGGAATCGCGGAAATTACATTGAGATGGATTTGGGACTACTTTGAGACAGTTTGGAAACGGCTTTGAGACGGTTTGACACTTGTTGCGGAGACATCTCTGAGAGATCTCCGAGATTCCTCGTGACTTGTGGAAGATTTGTCACGTGGTCTAGTTTTGTAGCAGAAACGTCTGCGAGTTTTGGAGACAGATTTGGGACAATTTTTTTAGTTTTGAGACAGTTCTGAAATTGTCGCGGAGACGTCACTCAGACGTCTCCGCGACGAAAACAAAGTCTCGGAGACGTCTCTGGGATTTGAGATACCACCTCATTCTTGAGTGTAACATGAAATGCATGTTTACTTCATTTCTATCATGTCATTCACAGAGAAATGACGCAAAATATCAATATTTTATATTTGAAGGTCATGACCTCTGGAGGTCATCAGAGGTCAAATCTGACTTACTCCCGATCTTAAAATGAATGTTATGGCATGTACTACCATTGGTATAAATTTCATGCTTTAGTCAAAATTTGCACAATTCGCCTAAAATTTGGGGCTAAACAGCTCTACTAAAAAGTAAAAGCAGGGACAAAGATATTCAAGAAATTAAAGCCGGAGCAAAATCATGTCGCTATAGCGGCAAAATAAATAAATTAATAAATAACAAAATAATAATAATATTCCATCTTTATGACGGACAGTGTATGATCAGCTATTGAATTCCCCGTGGTCTGCATCTGGTGAAGATTTTTATACAATAAGGTCACGTGATGCTTTCTTCAATAAAACGTATTAGCCCATGCGCAAACATAATAAAGTTTCTATTGTCCCAAGACAATTAGCCCCACAGAATGTATTCAATTCGGCAATCTTGGATTCGCGCTGGCGATGCCCAAACGACGTCGGTTGACATTCGTGTGTCCTTCGAGTAAACTTCATATTACCTTCGCGTGTGATTCATAGTGCCATCGTGTAACCTTCTAAACTTTGCCCGAACCCTAAAAATGACCCCTTCGTACAACCATCGCACTTAAACATCGGGACAGTGTGACGCCACCTTTAGGAACATGATGGTCTTTAATTTGAGACCAGTTACGACTCATTTGTCGACATTTTTTGACGCCAACGATTATGGACTTTAAAAAAAAAGAAGAAAAAAATGATGGTGTAGGCCTATCCAACTCTGAAAAAATAATTGCGGGTTGCCGTTCATCCTGAAGAATCATTAAAAATTTTGTGTACGCATGTTTTTTGGCCAAAAATGGAATATTTTGGCCAAATTGTCAATTCGCGCGCGCGTTATTCCAAATTGAACAGACGCCCATTTCGTTATGAATAGTCTAAAAATAGTGATTATGGTGTCAAATTGTTGTGTCTGTACATTACATATCACCTAATAAATAACAACCAAAGCGCATTCAGTATATTATGTCATATCAACATACGTCTATTAGTTTTTACATTTTGGATATATTATTGTTATTGTCAATTTTTATTGATTGATTAAACAAACAAAGCAACAAAAAAAAACTTAACTGATTAGATTTTACTTTGTAAATATATCACAAACTTGTCACGAGAAGCTTTTGTCGGTTAGTTCATGTTTCGAATGCCAGCATTTTTGTAAAATCAATATCCGTGATATAGGCTAAATATGATATGGTTTCATTTATAACAATTTTCAATTAATATTTTGAATTAAATTTACACAAATAATGGGGACAAATAATTGCACAAATCTCATGGTTGATGACAAATACCATCTGCTTTGAGTGAATGGTGCATTGACTTTAATTCTTTACTTTTTGATATAATTATTTTTCATAATAATTATATTCCCATTTTCACATTTTTGCACATGAGACTCACATGTCTGCTGAAAAAAAGAATTGGAGAGACCATATGTCTAATAGTGCATTGACTCTCTCTCTTTATCTCTCACTCTCTCTCTCTCTATCTTTCTCCTCCTTTTGATATTATAATTTCCCATAACAATAATATTCCAGGGCTCTATGAAGACAAAACGTCTATAAATACCAAAACTATGTCTGTCTCCGTCATAGCTGCTGTGAAACGGCGTCATTTGAAGAAGTTTTTAATCAGAGGTAAGCTGATATATTTCAATTGCACTGTTCGTCGTAAAGGTGGATTTTTCCCGGCTTTAATATCTTTATTGTGTTTGCTCCTGTTTCACTTTTCGGGACCCTGGCTGTATCTCGAAAATTCATCACACAAGCAACTTGAGATTTTTTTAAAATGAACCCCCACAATTTTTGCAATTTGCTTCTTTTTGACCCCTTTTTTGTTTATCGGACTGACGAAGGCCCGCTGAAACGTGTCGGACATTTAGGGTTATTATGGTTCTTTAAGTAAAATCTAGGATTAGGAATTGAAACATGAACATTACCTGAATGCCAATGATATTTTTTCAAGTCTTTATTGTCCATTATGTCCATTATAAGTCAAACCAGTTTCACAGTTCTTCTTAAACGAATTATTAACATGAAATTGTGGTCTTTATTATTTTTTTACACAGATATCTGTGTTTAGCATAACCATAGCAAAAAAAAAAGGGGGGGAATCGACCGACCCCTATGGTCGATATAATTATGATGACTTCCTTGATCGGCCGAAGACCCCCCCCCCCCCAAAAAAAAAAAAAAAAAAAAAATGAACGCTTATCGCTCAAACAGCGTTAGATTTAGATATTCCTTTTTGCTCGCCCGATTTGACAGGAAATTTTTTTTGGGTGTATACCAAAATCTCAGATTCCAAGTTTGGCCCCCCTCCTCCTGCACTCTGAAAACTGAAGTGCTGTTTTTAACTCTTCAGAGGCTGAAATCAGCACTTTTTAAGTGCTTGCATAGTGACTGCACTCAAATTGCTGTTTTAGCACTTTCACGTGAGCTGAACTTTCAGCAAAAATGGGCAAACACAGCGTGACTTCGTTGAGATTCGAACCTGGGTCCCCTGCATGAGAAGCAATTCACATCTCACGATTGCTCGCAGATCATATTGTTGTATGATGAACATTCTTCAAATTTGCCATGATCATCTACTATGCTGTCATAATGAAAGCCAGTTAGCGAGATCTCCGTTGGTCTATTGGTAACGTCAGCGGTACTCTTCCATCTGATGTCTAAGTGGAACCTGGTTCGAATCCCATACCGACATTGAACATTTTTGTTGTTGATAAATTATCACTTTGGCAAGTGCTAAAATAGCACTTCAGGTGCTGATATAGCACTTGAAGTGCAGTCACTATACGAGCACCCAGAAATTAGCACTTCAGTTTTTAGAGTGTGTCATCAAATCCTGGATCCGCCAATGGGGTTCAACAATATGATATTTAGAATAATATTGCAAAATGATGCATGCGAGCCGCATGATATTTTTTGTACTATTGTACTTTTTTAAACGGTTGTATTTCTCCATTTTGTAGACCTTTAAAAATGACGGCAAGGATTGTATTTGTCATCTGCCTGTTCGTTGTGGCAACAAGAGCTAGCCGTGTCATGGAACCAGAAGACATGAGCTCAGGGGTGCAGGAAGGTAAGTATTGTCATGAAGATGATTGAAATTACTTGAAGAGTGTAAAATGCATAAAAAACAAATTTGGTTTTCAATTTGTCTACGAAATTATGTTCATATACATGTCATTATCTATTTTTAAAATTGTTTAATTTGAAAGAATAAAACATATCTTTAAAAAAAAAAAAAATGAAATTATCACTGCTTCATTGGAGCCACAATAGATCAATTCATCAAATTAATGATCGGTGCGACGAAGCAATAAGTTAGTTTGTATTATTTTGGTGATTCCAGAAGCTTAAAGCATTCAACAATTCTTCGGTGCATTAAATCTTTCCTTCAATAATTCATTCTCATAATCAAAACTTTAATTTACTTTAAAACTTTTCATAAACATTATGACCCTTGGTCATAGTGTACCTCCTAAAGGGGATCTATAATGTATAGGGAAGGTTGGGTAAAATGAATCCCCTTTCTTGATCTTTGACATGTCACAACAGACAAATACAAAAATATATATTGTCTCAATAAACGGTACTTGGGAAGAAGTACCACCCCATGTTTCAAAATGTCCAGTAACTGCGATTCCTACTCTTCCGTATGATCATGAAAGGACTGCAAAGTCCTCCTGCGTGTCATGCCTGCTCCGCGCGCATGTCTGAAAAAAGCACGTGTGACGTAAAGAATTTGCGCGCTGCACGCACGACCTGTTGTGACAATCGCACATATTATGTAACCTGTTTTTTTTTAAATATTTCATATTATAGATTAATTCATTTTCCGTCAGATATCAACATGTGTTGTCATGAATGACTGACCTTTAGGGCTTTCAAATCATGTGCTAAAATCGCCTTGTGCCAAGTTTGGACAGAAGCAACAGTATTAACCATGGATCGCACAAGATCCACGGTCTAACTGACATTACAATTGCATGAATTGTCGATGGACTTAGGAAGGCTTATTTCAAACAATAAGGAAGTAATAATGTTGCTCTTGCTCAAACTTGACACAGACTTTTAAAAGCCTTATGATACGAATGCCCTCTATTCCAACTGTTCATGAGTAATAATATGTTTGATTATTATCTTTATTACAGAACATGTGGAGAGAGAAACTCTTTTCAGGTAAATACGTGAATCACATTTCTCCCAATTACAACTTTTCTATTATAGTACTCGTTATGATCGTTAACAGCTTCATGTATGCTGAGGGTGATAATAATAATCTAAATATTATGGACAGTAAAACAAGTGGGACCATCCAAATTGCATTGTAGTCATTTTCTTACAAGTATTTACAAAGAACTGTATTGAATTAATATTACGTATGTATAATTTTGATAAATGGTGCTACAAAATATAAATTACCAAGCAAACAGTTTTGTTTACTTTGATATGGTCTATTTCATTACAGACCGTAAAAGGGTGGACATGATATGTTCAGTTCAGTTAATTTGTCCTATGAAATGCGAGTAATTGTGTTCAAAACTGGCGCAACAAAAAAAAATCTTTTTGGGTGGATCAGCACTTTTTGTTTTTGTTTAAGAAGTTACCTGATATCAGCAGCCTCCTGAAAGTCAAGGATTTTATTTTATGGGGGATGCAGCCCCTGCCATTACACTAATTGAAAGACTGTGGATATAATTAACACAATAATTATATTAAATATTCATAATCACATTTATTATGTAATATGCGAGGGAGTGAAAAAAAAAAGGTTTGCTCTTTGTTTTTTTAAAAACGTTGCATTATGAGGCACTCTTAAACTATAATTTATAATATCCTATTACGTCATTCCCGGTCTTAAACAAAATTCATTGTTCATGTGGGATTGCCGTTGAACGTTTAAAGAACAAAGAAATCGTTAAACTTATCCTGAGTTTGAAAATGAACTGAAAATCATTTTGAAAAGAGCTATATTTGTTTTTCTATAGACTGAATGATTGGCCGCGATATATGCCCCCGGACGAGGAGAAAGAAACTGATGTCAGGTAAAAACGTGAAACACATTTCTCCCTATAACTACTTTTCTATTAGAAAAATTGAAGCCTATATCATTAATAATAATGATTAATGTACATGTACACTGTTAGAAAAAATTAAACAAGTTGTTTAAAATCTTAAACAACTGCGTGTTAACCGGTGAATCGCACAGCGTTGTTTAAAAATTACACAACCTGTAGTTGTTTAAAATTGTAACACTCTTGTTGTTTAAAAGTTTAAGCAACCTGTCGTTTAAAAGTTGTTTAAAATATCAACAGTATTGTTACGCTTCTCTCCAAAAATAAAAACGCTCCAACTTTGGTTAACGCGTCCGGGTATCGAACTCACGACCTTTCGATTATAAGGCAGACGCTCTATCCACTGAGCCAACACATCTGTATAAACTTATTTAATGTGTGACGCATATTTCCTTCGCCATGATTGAAATACTGCGCCGAGTTTAACTTGCATGTAACGAGTGATGCCATTAGCTCATAACTATCACGTGACATTTGCCTCGGCCTGTTTAAACAAAACTGTTTAATATCTAAACTCTAATCTCTAAACAGGTATTGTCTAAGGCTATAAAACCTCGCTTTTCAGGTTTTAAACAATAATGTTTAAATATTAAACAAGAATGTTTAACTTTTAAACCAACGTTTTTTTAAACAGCGAAATTTTTAAACCGCGTTCTAACAGTGTATAGTACTCGTTATGATCGTTAACAGCTTCATGTATGCTGTCGGTAATAATATTATTCTAAATATTATGCACAGAAAAACAAGTGGGACCATCCAAATTGCATTGTAGTCATTTTCTTACCAGTATTTACAAATAACTGTATTGAATGAATATTACGCATGAATAATTTTGATAAGTGGTACTACAAAATATAAATTACCAAGCAAACAGTAATCGTTAAAGGGTGGACATGATATGTTCAGTTCACTTTTTAATATACCCTATGAAATCCCGAGTAATTGTGTCCAAAACTGCTGCAATGAAAAAAAATCTTTTGGGGTGGATCAGCACTCTTTGTTTTGGTTTAAGAAGTTCCTGAAATCAGCAACCTACTGAAAGTCAAGGATTTTTTCCCTTTTTACCTTTTTGATTGGGGGCTGCAGCCCCTCCCTTACAAAAATATCCTGTGGTACCACACAACGGTACCATACAAAACACCACAGAATTTTTATATGGTATTTTTGCACAAATACCACAAAAAATACCATACAGCAGTACCATACAGCCAAAATACCATAGGGTTTCCTATGGTATTTTGGCACAAATACCACATGATTTCCTATGTTTTTTTGGCACAAATACCACAGGATTTCCTATGGTATTTTGGCACAAATACTATACCTAAGTACCATACAGCAGTACCATACAGCCAAAATACCATAGGGTTTCCTATGGTATTTTGGCACAAATACCACAGGATTTCCTATGGTATTTTGGCACAAATACCACAAGATTTCCTATGGTATTTTGGCACAAACACCATACAGAAGTACCATACAGCAAAAATGACTCATAGCATTACCCCCAAAATAGTACCACATAGCAATACCGCACAAGGTTACCAGGATTACCATATACCGTTACGACCGGAACACCACTCGCCGTTAACACAGGGATACCACACGCCGTTACCACAGGACTGCCGCAGACACCCAAGGATAACATACACTGGTATATATACCACAATCTAGCAAAAATATTTTGGGTCACAGTTAGTTATTTTCCATATTTCTTGATAATAATGCAAATGTCAAAACTAAAGCTCTTAATGTTACTTTGCGTTTAGGAATATATTTCCCTAAAAGAAAAATATCAATATGCAGTGAATTACTAGTTAATGAGGTAAGCTACACAAAAATACTGATTTTGTGCATACAAAGACATTGTATGCAAATGAGCTAATTACCATAGTACCACATGAAGTACCACAGGAATACCATACGACTACCAAACTTCAGCAGTAAACTACCATAAATTCACTTTGACTAATGCCCATTTGGTTTCATCCCTGTTGGATGTTTGTCTTCAATCAGTTCGTCAAATTACCATTTGGTCTAATTCCCATTTCTTTGGTCCCATTTCTTCTAATCAAGTCGACTTGGTCAAACACCACTTAGTCAATTCCTGCTGTAAGAAACTATCCCTTAGAAAAAAAAAATCCTTTGGCAATACCACACAACGGTAGGTATTGAAGGCGATCCCGGAAAGGGACGGGGGGACAATCGAGTCCCCCCCCCCCTCGATTTTTGTTTTCTGGGGGATCGCCCACCCTCGATTTTTAGAGCTTAACAAAAATATATGTACATATAATAGACGAAGAGGCACAGTGTACCAAGTTTAGGTCATTAAAAAGCAAAATTTTCGGCTCGCGCTTCGCTTGCAAACAAGAAACCCAGACAATAATTAAACTAATAATCTTTCTTCACGTCCCTATATTCGTTTATTCTTTTATTTGTTACAACGTGTATCTAGTGTATAATTAATTCCCCTCCAAAATTGGCGGCAATCAGGGGGACGTGCCCCCTTGATTTTTAAAGCTTCACATTTTGTTTTTATTTTCTAAGTATTTTGAATAGATTTTGTATTTGCCCACTTGTCCAAATGTGATGGAAATAAACTGTTAAACTTCTTTAAAAAGTTTGTTTTCAGGTCCGTATCGTTATAAAGCATGTAAAGAGTGACCATATTCAGAAAGGGATTACAAACATAATATATTTTGTAAAACGTTGATTAAATGAGATTTTCACTCGCGCTTCGGAATTGTATTTTCTTTAACATGTTTAAGGGTAGTGATTATCAGCTAGTGAATACAATGATTAATGTTATTATAAAGCAAAATTTACAGCTCTTGCTTCGCGCTCACAAACAAATAAGAATACAATGATTTAACGATTTATAACTATGTCTTCAAGTCGATATAATGTATTTGTGGAATATGTTTTATTTGTTCAAATTTTATATTCTTAAAATTGTCATTAGTTTCTGTATAATATGTGAAATAGATCATTCTATTTCGAATTTTCGGTACACAAATATCTATGACGCCTTATTCCGTTTGAGTCTATAATAATTCCCAT
>CALNVZ010003433.1:45139623-45172119 GCA_940671915.1 Paracentrotus lividus
GCCGGGTTTCCGTTCTCCCCCCCCCCACCCCCGACCGTCATCACATGAATCGCCGCCCCTGACTTAGGGACGCGGGACATTGTAACAGGGCAATTGTAACAGAGGACTACCCATACACGCAGGAACACACGTTCAACTGCTTAAGTAATGTAGGGTACAACTGTTGGTATACTGATCGCTCTATGGTACTGCTCTATGGTACTGCTGTTATTTGTACTAACTGATCACGTTGCTGAGATGGACGTAGCGTGATATGATATAGCTGTATGGTTACTACCTAGGTACTGCTGTATGTTCTGCTGTATGTATACTGTAATGTTTTGCTGTTAATTGTTACTGCTGTATCACTGCGTGTCTATGGTACTACTGTATGGCTGCTGTGACTTGTTTTTTTGGTTACTGCTGTATGGTACTGCTTTTATGGTACGCTGCATGTATATGTATGGTATGTATGTACTGCTGGTATGGTACTTGCGTATGGTTACTACTGTATGGTACAGCTGTGGTATGCGTTGTGTACTGCTGTATGGTACTGCTGTATGTACTGCATCTCTCTCCTTTGCCGCCCCTGACGTTAGGGGAGACCGGGACAATTGTAACACGGGGCAATTGTAACAGAGGCTCCCATACCTAGCAGAAACACGCTTCAAACTGCTGTATGGTACAACTGTATGGTACTGCTGTTTGGTACTGCTCTATGGTACTGCTCTATGGTACTGCTGTATGGTACTACTGTATGGTACTGCTGGATGGTACTGCTGTATGATACTGCTGTATGGTACTACCGTATGGTACTGCTGTAAAATCATATGTTTGTTCTTGGCTGTACATGGATTTACTGAAGTAATAAGTATTTGTCTCGTTAAAGTACTGTCGTGTAATGGCACTGCTATAAGTATGGTAACTTTACTGGTAATGTGGGTACTTGCGTGGTAAATTCGTTGTGTGGTAGCTGCTGTATTTGGTAAGCTCAATGATAGTCCAGTGGCTAGACTGCTGCACATGTGTAACTTTACTATGGGTTGGGTATCAATAAGATGTATTAGGTAATCTTTACGGGCTGTATGGTACTGCTTGTAGGACTGCGTTAACTACTGTATGGGACTGTGTGTTATGTGTGATCTGGACATGCTGTTGGTACGCTGCGATATGGTATCGACCGCATTGGTACTACTGGTAGGCTCACTGACTGTATGCTGCGTGCGTACTGGTACTGCATGTACGGTACGCTGTATAGTAGTATGTATCTGCTTGTGTGATGATATCTATGCTGTGTGGTACTGCTGGTAAGTGGTACTGCCTATATGGTACTAGCTGTAAATGATATGTACTGCAGGTTGTCTCCGCGCTATGCTGGCTGTCTGGTACTGCTATCTGGTACTGCTGTACAGTAACTTTGGCAGCAATATACCACACATGTATGGTAGTTTGGCACTAATCACAGCAATACCATACATGTGGTATTTGTGCAAAAAAAAAACAAAAAAAAACATACAGCAGATACCATACATGTGGTATTTGTGCCAAAAAAAACATACAGCAATACCATATACATATGGTATTTGTGCCCCCCAAAAAACCATACAAGGATACATACATATGGTATTTGTGCCAAAAACCTACAGCAATACCATACATGTGGTATTTGTGCCGAAAACACATACAGCATACCATACATATGGTATTGTGTCAAAAAACAGGCAGCATACCTACTCACATAGCGGTATTTGTCCATTAATATTATACGCATTATCTATGCAATACACAGCAAACAAATGTGGATATTGAAGGAATGCCGAAAAACATACAGCAATACCGATAACAGGTATGGTATGCTGTTGGCCAAAACATACCTACCGCAGATACCATTATACAGTGTGTTGTAGTGTTGTGCGAAAAAAACATAGACAGCAATTACGGCATACTGTGGTATTGTTTGTCAAAAGACATAGCAGCAAGTACATAAACAGGTATGGTATTTGTGGGCCAAAAAAGCCGATACACCACGCATACCATGACATGACTGGTATTTGTGCGCAAAAAACCATACAGCAATACCATACATGTGGTATTTGTGCCGAAAAACCATACAGCAATACCATACATATGGTATTTGTGCCACAAAAAAAAACATACAGAAATATCATACATATAGTGTTTGTGCAAAAAAAAAATACAGAAATACCATACATATAGTGTTTGTGCAAAAAAAAAAATACAGAAATACCATACATATGGTATTTTTGCCAAAAAATAAACCATACAGCAATACCATACATATGGTTTTTGTGCCAAATACCACAGCACTGCTGTATGGTATTCTTATGGTACCGAATTCCTGTGTGGTATTTCCCTATGGTACTTCTATGGTATTTCATTGTACCATAGAAATACCATAGGAATACCACAGGACATTCAGAAATACCATATGAATACCACAGGACATTCAGAAATACCATAGGAATACCACAGGACATTTTTGTAAGGGCTTTCACCACACTAATGAAAACAATGTATATAATTAATATAATAATAATATTAAATATGCATAATCACAATTATTATGTAATTACTGTTCTGAAACTAAATTCGTTGTTCGATCATGTTCATGTGGGATTACCGTTGAATGTTTTAAGAACAAACAAGTCGTAAAATTTATCCTGATTTTGAAAATGAACTGAAAATGATATCAAAATAAGTTTCATCCGTTTGTTTCTATATAGTCTGAATGACTTGCCACCATTGCTCCCAGACGAGGAGTAAAGCATTAATGTGACTGTTACGTACTGGACCATTCCTACACTACACCTATCCAATACAGAACCAAGGGTCGTGCCTTCAAGCTGAACTCTTCCAGATCTTCAGGGACACATGGGTCTTGTAGAATAAGCAGGTTCTTCTCTACACACAGAAAAAAAAAGAAGTGTCAAGCGAGCGCGGTATCGAGTGGCTGTGATGACAGCATACCAATCAAGGTCACACTTTCCCTATACTAAGGAGCTCGACATGACTCTACGGAAATTCAGCTAATACACATGAGAAGTTAGGGTAGATCCACTGTGGACCTCAGAGGTTTGCAAGTGCTAATCAGAGTCACAGATTTCCTCTATTGGAGTTAGCATGACTCCTATGGGTCACAATAATAGACTCTGATATTGGTTTTGTCTAACTCCATTTGGGAGGAACTCATCGTTGCATTTGTCCGAGATGACCTCCAACAAGAGTCGTGCATGTTAGACTCCTGGAGGTGTCAAGTGGTAGCAGTCCAATGAAGTGCAGAGTTGGACCCTTTAATATGGTGTCATCTAAACTCCCTCTTGGTCCAAGTATAATGGACTCCGTAGATTACAGGTGGTAGACTCTGATAGTGTTTCCTCTAGCTATACTCCTCTGGGTTGGTTGAGCATTTTGTCCGAGATGACCTCCATATAGAGTATGCATGTTTGACTCCTGAGTGGCTCAAGTGGGTAGACTCCAATGAGGTGTCATCTAAACTCCTATGCTTACTCCTCTAGGGGTAATAAGGAAGACTCCAATGAGGTGTCATCTAAACTCTGGTTTGGGGGTCGAACGTTTGTCCCTGAGATGACACTCGGACGAGAGTCAGTATGTTTGAATCCAGTTGGAGTGCAAGAGTGACTCCACGAGGGTGCATCTAACTCTGTTTGGGGTGAAGGTTTGTCCTGAGATGACACTTCAGAGAGAGTCTAGTAGTGACTCCAGATGGAGTCAATGAAGGTAGACTCCCACGAGGTGTCATCTAAACTTGTTGGGGGTTTGAACGTTGTCACTGAGGTGACACTCAAGAGAGTCTTTTATCTTTACTCTAGTCGAGTCAAGAAGGTAGACTCCAATAAGTGTCAGTATGTACTCAAATTAAAGAGTCTGCTTTAACCAATTTAAGTTGTCATCTCAGGAGCAGATGGTCTCTTTGTAAAAGGGTCACTTAGACACTTATTTTTTTTGTGTTACAGAAACAGAATCTTTTATGTCTTATAGCTTGACTCTTTATTTTTCAGGGACACAGCGGGTCTCTTTGCGAGTGATGGTGAAATTCAATGATCTTCTGTTACCAGGCGCGGATCCAAGAGATCCGAATTGAATACATTTCTGGGGTTCCATATGTCTGGGACAAAAGCGGCTCTATTAAATGTTACGCATGAACCGATACATTCATGGTATGAAATCGCCTGCGCCGCTACTGGTCACCGTCCAAAATGGGATAAAGTAAATAGGGGGCAGCCGATATTTTGTATTATTATTTTATATTTAACATGTTGAAATTAACATGTGATTCAAAAAAGGTTAGCTTAGCGATCCAATGTGTGAAAAATGCACTGAATCAACACGCGTAGATTATGTTTCAAGTCATCACATTTGGAGGCTTTACAACCCGAACTCATTACATATTTTTAAAAAATGATCTGAAACTTGTTATGAATCATCTTGAAAACAGTGCTCTTTCACGTAGTTTAGTATGTACAAACCAATGGGGGAACTGAAGGCGCCATGTTGACAGAATATATAGGCATGGGCGCAAGAGCCGCTGATTATTTTCTCTTTTTGTCTTTCTCAAGGTGAAAAATTTCTTAAAACTTTCAGTAATAATCTATTGAGATTTTGAATGTGCTACTTACGCATTGTGGTCATGTTATCTCCTAAATTTCTCATCTGAATAACAATTTTGAATCAGGCTCCAAAGGCAATTAAAACTCATTTTAAGGAGGATCCGGGCTGAAATGAAAAAGTTTTGTAAAGTAAAGTAAAATTTAACAAGACAACACAGAAATTTCATCAAATCGGATGAAAAATAACAAAGTTGCATTTTTTTAGGTATTGAATTTTTTCGTAAAACAGTTCTGGTAGTCTCATTGTCTCATTTGAATATTTGAATTCAATGAGAAAAATGATGATGTCACAGTCCCCTACTTCTTGTGTATTTTATTATATGAATCTATTTTTCTCATTTTTTCATATATTGCGTATACAGAAATTCATACAATAAATATACAAAGAAAGTAGGGGACTGAGACATCATCAGTTTGCCAATTTGAAGTGGCAATACTGTTCTAAAAAGTTCAAAAACTACGAAATTCATAACTTTGCTATTTTGATACCGATTTTGAGAAATTTTCAGTGTTGTTCTTTTAGATTTTACTTTATTTTCTAATAATGCTAATCTTCAGCCCGGGGAGTCCTTTAATGATTAACGTAATTGAAGCAAGGACTATATATAATTTGATTTTAACTTTCATCAATTTGTCATCTTCTCTGAATTTATGTGCTATCTGTATCTTGGATCTAATGTGTATGTATATGCGATGTGCTGTGATATTTGGTAGAGATGTATTTAGTGTGCTTTTTGGTAATTCGTCGTTAAGTACATACAACAAATACATCATGTGGGACAATGTATCATTATGCTAACAAGGTCATGCGAGGTTGTCTCACTCCAGAGCTGATTAAAAAAAAAAAAAATCAGTAAATATCTAATGAGATTTAAAATGTTCTTCTTACAAATTTGGTGACGTTTTTCCTTAATCTTCCATATAAACAATTTAGGTAATCAGGCTCCAAAGGCAATTACAAACTAATTTGATGATTTATGAAATTGAAGAAGCACTATCATAATTTGGTTTTTGGAACATCTAACTTTCACCAGTTTCGTCTTCTCTGGAATTCTTGTAGGTCTATCTTGTATCTTGTATCTTATTTAAATATATCTACGATGTTTCTGTGTTATGTCATGGAATCATGTGTGCTTTCTGTAGGCTGCTTCTGTTGTAAACGTGTATTTAAGTCATACCGAAGAATACATAGGCGTGGGACTAATGCTTCATGATATCATTAGGTAGGCATGCGCTTGCGGGTTTTCATCATATGCAATGTTCTAGATTGTTGATCATGCATTTCAGGTGCATTGATTCTTTACAAGATGGCGACCCGCTCAGTCTTGCCGCTATGATCGATCATGAACATACGTGCTTTGGAGGTTATTTAATGATAAAAATTTATTAAACTATTTTACATTATTTTTAAAAGGTGGACCACTCACATTTTTTTATTTTATTTTTTATTTTTTTATTTTTTTTTAAATTTTTATTTTTATTATTTTTTTTTTTTGGGGGGGGGGGGAGAGCCACGGCCCTGCATCTCGGTAAGCACCCGTTATTCCGAAGGTTCGTAATTCCGAAGGTTCTTTATTCCGAAGCTTCGTTATTCCGAAGGTTCGTCATTCAGAAGGTTCATTATTCCGAAGGTTCGTCATTCCGAAAACGAAATAGGGTTCGTCATTCCGAAGGTTCATCATTCCGAAAACGAAATAGGGTTCGTCATTCCGAAGGTTCGTCATTCCGAAAACGAAATAAGGTTCGTTACTCCGAAGGTTCGTCATTCCGAAAACGAGAAAGGGTTCGTTATTCCGAAGGTTTTTAATTCCGAAAACGAAATAAACTTATTTTAGTAATAAAAACGGTGTTGTAATTAAAAAATAATAGGATATTATGCAATAATAGTCTCAGCGGAGGATGATACACGTGTATTTTGTGTACTAATGTTTCATTAGTTGGAAACAACTAATACCTGATGATCGCTTTGCGTGAAACTCGTGAGTAGCGACGTGAGTAGCGACGTGAGTAGCGACTATTTCAGTTGAATTCAAAGCATGACGTTTAATACATTCTTTTAATATGTCTTTTAATAATATATTCCAAAAAGATGGCTATGCTGGCTGAGGACCGCAGTTTTGCCCCGCTCCCTCAGCCCAAAAAGAGGAATCGTATCCCCTTTTTGAGGTGTTAATTCCTCATATTCTGGTCCAAACAAGCCCCCATCCCCACCCCCTCCCCCGCAGGGCGACATTTAATCAAGAATGAGTCTTTTAGTAGAAATTTTGAACTTGTACAAAACAATTTCAAAATGCATCAATACTCCCCTAGCGAAATTTACACTTCAGGCAACGATTCTTGCATGAACTAGTCCCATAAGCCTATGATCACCCCTTTGAAAGAATTCTTAAACGCCCCTGGTAACGATAAATCAACCCCTTTCCACCCTCATAACAATTGAACAGTAAAAGTGATAATTATGCCATTCCCCCTCCAACACGCCTGCCCTCCGGTTTTCCCGGCTTCGCCCCAGATTATTTCAGTTTTAGACTAATTACAAAACTTATTTTATTTTCGGATTAACGAACCTTCGGAATGACGAACCCTATTTCGTTTTCGGAATGACGACCCTTCGGAATGACGAACCCTATTTCGTTTTCGGAATTACGAACCTTCGAAATGACGAACCCTTTTTCGTTTTCGGAATGACGAACCTTCGGAAGAACGAACCCTATTTCGTTTTCGGAATGACGAACCTTCGGAATAACAAACCTTCGAAATAACGCCACAAATGTTCGGATTAACGAACCCTTTTTTATTTTCGGATAAACGAACATCGAGGTATAGGCATTTTACGTGTTTCGGAATGACGAACCTTCGGAATAATGGACCTTCGGAATAACGAACCTTCGGAATTAGGAAGTGTAACCCTGCATCTCACATAATGAGACAAGCATTATTTTTTTTATTAAAGAAGAATTAAATTTTTCATAATTATAATAATGGTTATTGATGAAGTTAGAACTGCTCTTTTTTGATAGTAATTAGGGAAGCATGGAGTCGATCAGTCTCGTAATTATTATTGTCATAAATACTGAGTAATGGATAAAACAAATTATATTCCACTTTGAATTTTCAAATGTATGAATTCATTTATGACAAATCCAATTAGGGAAAGCATTATGTTCTCTCCATATATAGTGCAATATTTATTTGCATGCAGTGATTTTGCTTTTTTATTTCCGTCATGAACATGAAATAAATAATGGTCCTAACAAAGACAAATAACAAATTATGGATTATGCGTGTTAAATTTACCGTGTATTTTTTGTATATCAATAATTTAAGAGTTTTATTTTTGATATTAGATTTTTTTTTTAAGGAAGAAGAAGTAAAGAACAGAGAACACCACCTTCCCCGCCCATATTTGAGACATTCAGGAATCAGTGAGAGGGAGATAAAGTAGATGAGGGTTGTGTGTGTGTGTGTGGGTGTGTGTGTGTGTGTGTTTGGGGGGAGGTTGCGTGCGTAAGGGAGAGAAAGAAAGGGGTGAAAAAATTACACTGAATTGTTGATTGCTGTTGGGTTTATTGACAAAAATGCATCAAAGAAGACTGTTTATTTTATTTTATTTAAATCTATTTTATTTAGAAGATTATTGAGCTTGATTTGTTCTTTTATATAAGAGACGCGTTACCTTGGTATCCCTGGTGACCACGACCCCTTGCCTACCCCCTTCCCCGTTGGGGGGGGGGGGCACGGGTTGGCACAGAGAAGACCGGAGAAAATGAGGAGAAAGGAAAATAAAAAGTGAAAAATAGAAAGAACAGAGAATCAAGCAAAATAATCCGTTCTCTTGGATGGATTTTCGTCAATAAACCCAACAACAATCAGCATTTTATTGTCAATATCAAGAAAAGAAGAGGGGAGAAGAAAAAAAAAAGAGAAAATGGATAATGGAGATGCAGTGAAAAATCGAAAGGAAAGAAATGGAAAAAAGGGAAGAAAATGAGAAAGAGTCAAACATTAAAAAAGAGAGAAATAGGAGAAGGAGAAAAAAAAAAGAAAATGAAAGAAAATAGAAAGGAGAAAAATTGTTGACCAGGGGAGCACAAAAGTGTTTGAAGGCGAGGGGAGGGGGAAATTTATATGGTTATTTTTTTAAAACATTCCTTTATATCACTATCATTAACTTCTTTATAGCGTAGCCTATATTCAACATCATCATCGCTATCAACACTATTAACACCACCATCATCATCGTCATCACCTTTGTCATCTTCATCACCATCATCACCACTATATAATATTTACTATCATCTCCATCATAATCACACACACACACACACACACACACACACACACACACACACAATCTCATTCTTTCTATCTCACTTTATTTCAATTTTTGTTTGTCATAATAATACGCATTAAATGGGTCTATTAGCCTAATTCCTCACCCATAGGTTTATGTGTTAAAATTGAAAATGCAAAAAATCTTCAAAAATAACTGTTTATAATGAGAATATTCAAATTTATCCTACAAGTAGGTAGTAATGTTATCTTCACCTAATCAAAATATGAAGTGACATTCTTCTGCTCATTTTTTCTTAAATCAGCCTGGAATGAGACTATAGCAGATTTAGTGCCATCACGACTTCCGGTTTCTGGTTCTTTACACCATGAAATAAGTTCTCCATAAAATTCAACTGGCACTCCTTCCAGCTCTCAAATAGGACTCAACTGAAGAAGTAATGATTACTCTTTATAAAAGTACAAAAGAATTTTGTCCAATATCTGTCATTGATTTTATATGAATATTTTTCCAAACCGATACGCGCTTGGGGTATTTCCCGCTTCCCGGATTTGATTATGCTAATTAGTGTAATGCAGCCTTCATATCAAAATCTACACTCTCTCCATGCCTCTCTCTCTCATATTGTCATTGTTTATTATCGTTATCACTTCTACCCCCCTCTCTCTCTCTCTCTCTCTCTCTCTCTCTAATCTGCCCCTCCTCTCTATCTGTCTTCGAGCTCTTACCAAGGAGATATTACAGTGTATCTCCTTGCTCTTACTCGGGCTGTTCTCCCATGTCGGGCTGTGCTTTTCATAAATTGTTCACTCATTTGAAAGAGCGATCGAGCGAGTGTATATTAGGGTTGGGCAAATAATTACTTTTTTAGTTATTTCAAACAAGTTACTTCTATAGTCAAATTTGATGTAGAATCCAAAAATGACGATTATTTTTGTGTACGATGATGTCTGACGTCGCTAAAGTGCAAAAAACCAAAATAGTGTATTTTGCCCATTTATAGGTATAAACCGGTTTTATTTGGTTTCTTTATGGATTTTGATGGTCTAAAACCTCAAATCTGACAATTTTATCATGACCTAATGTACCTAGTATGTGTTATAGGTGTTATTTAGTGATTTTGATATGAGGTGATTTTTGCTCGATATTGACTGAAACTAACTACCAAACTACACTAACAGTCAACTTAGGTAGGAGTAATCATGTAGGATTAATCATGTTGGGTTCCCTGACACCCAAAAGCCATATAAAACGGTAATAAAAGTGGTTTATACCTATAAAAAGTGTGATAATTGAGCATAATACGCCATTTTGGCAGCCATTTTGTTTTTTTGCACTTTAGCGACGTAAGACGTCATCGTATGCAAAAATCATTTTCAGTTTCTACATCAAATTTTAATATAGAAACAACTTTTTTGAAAAAAAAGTTGAGATTTGCCCAACCCTACTTATATGGCGTGGTTGGTCCGCCATAGTCTCCCTCGTTTGTACACTCACTAAAAATTAGAGGGGAGTAGTGCAAGTGGATGTTCTTCTTGCAATTCATCGACATGGAATATGCATTCAGAACATAAAAAAACGAATTCATGAGATATATTTTATGTTTTATTTTTAAGGTACATTGTTTGGTACAAAGACATGAATTGACTTTGTCGAGAATATAATATAAATTGCATTATACATATAATTCTATTTCTTTCTTTACAAGCATTGTAATACGATTGAATGAATATAGATCATCATTTTAATATTACGTATTATACATTATTCTCGAAAACGTTTAAAAATCATGTATCTAAACGAGTTTGTTATTGTCATAAAGCACCCAAGAATGTGGATTTCTGGACATCTTTCTTATTAACAGTACATGTATATGTATTATCTGAACAGAAATTACCGAACACCTTGTTGTTGCTTAGTTTGATTGTTTGTTTGTTTTTTATTTCGAACATCTTGTAATAGGCCAGCCTAATTTCAAGATTACAATTGGTTCGGTCAATATAACAGATACAATAGTACATTCAAATTTAATACATACAGAGTTGTTTATTGCATGAAAAAGATTGAACATAACAATATAGATATATACATGTAAATTAGAGAAGACGTTGTTGTTGTTGTTCCTTTGTTTCTTTCTTTCTTTGTTTGTTGTTTCTTATTTCAAACATCTTGTATTGCGCTGATTATCAGCATGGTCAGGTTTAATTTATAGGCCAGCCTACATTCAAGATTGGAATTTGTTTTCGTTTAGAAAAATAAATATATAGACATTCAATGTAACAGAAACAAAAGTACATCCAATTATAATATATACAAAATTGTTCATTGCATGAGAAAGATAAAACTAAGATACATATATAGATGAAATAAACGAACACGTTGTTTTTGTTGTTGTTTTTGTTTGATTGTTAGTTTTGTTTTGTTTTGTTTCTGGTTGTTGTTGTTGTTTTGTTTTTTTTTATTATTATTATTTGTATGTTTTATTGCGCCGATTATCAGCATGATCAGGTTAGACCAGCCTAGATTCAAGATTGGAATTTGTTTCCGTTTAGAAACATAAAGATATATTTAATATAACATTCAAATATAATATATACAAAGTTGTCCGTTATATTATAAAACACAATTAGGACGGGACGAAAGATTGTGAGAAAGCAAGAGCTCACAATAAGATATGACCTTCGTTGAACATCTTGAATTATTGCAGTAAATGGAGAGTCTAGTATCTAGGCATGACTATTGCACATGAGCAATGTTGATATCTGCTATCGCCCCGGCTAAAGCGTTTCCTTATAATAACGTATAACTCAGCTTATAGCCATGATAATGTATAAGTCGCATTACTTGTAAATATTCCAAAAACACATCAAAACCTTTTACATTAATTATAGATAGAGTAAATGGAAGCACTCAAAATACTGGCCGAGGTCTCCACATAACGTTTATCGCGAGACCCTATTTTTTTTATTATTATTATTATTCATTTTGGCGTCACCTGTGCCATGGAAGGCGAAAAGCGAACTGAATCACTGTAACCCGCAGGTCTCTCCTCCCAATATAACTGATTGGGGGTATGCAGGCGGACCACTGCACCGGGGTTTCCCCCTACTCTTATACGAAGAGTGCAGTGGGTTCTTTAACGTGCAAAGGTTGTGACTCTCCTTTACACGGGACCGCCATTTAACGTCCTATCCGAGGTACATTTTTTCGTAATTGAGATGCAACTTTATGCTGTTACATTGATGTACATGGCGTAAACTGTTTCTTGAAACTGTTATTATGTGCTCAAGAAAATAAATAGCTCAAAATTAAATGATTTTAACAAAAAAGGTACATTTATGTAATGCAACTATTACTATACGATTTTCAAAGAGAGGTAATTTGTATTTGATGCATTAATTTTTATGCTTAGGGAATCAAAGAGAGAACTTTTGTGAATCTGATTCGCTAAGAATAATAATTAATTCATCAAATATTCAAATATATATATCTAATTTTCACATGGCTAGAAAATTACCAAAATAGCTTTTATGAATATTACATATGGCGCTCCTCGCAATCGAGATTTAAGAGGGCCATTTGCGCTTGTTGAATAAATTACTACAGCTACTACTTCTACTACTATGACGAATGCTTCTCCTACCACTACTAATACTAAAACTAACTACTACTGATACTACTACTACTACTACTTCTACTACTACTACTACTACTACTACTACTATTAATCTAACTACTACTACTAATGATCATGCTAATACTACTACTACTACTTCTACCACCACTACTACAAATGCTGGTGTTGCTCTCTTCATGTTACGCCATTTATTATTATTATTATTAAATATTACTATTATTATTATTATTATTATTATTATTATTATTATTATTATTATTATTATTATTATTATTATTATTATTATTATTATTATTATTATTATTATCATCATTGTTGTTGTTGTTGTTATTATTATTATTATCATTTATATTATTGTTATTATTATTATTATCATTATTACTAGCAGAAGTATTAGTAGAAGTAGTAGTAGTAGTAGTAGTAGTAGTAGTAGTAGTAGTAGTAGTAGTGATGTTAGAAAGTCAAACTATCCCCTCAATTAAATCATCCCTTCACCGCACTCCACATAGTTAATCCAGGTGCAACATTCTTCTGTTGGGTGGGTTTGCCTAGCATTGCATTTAGAGTCACTCTCTACTAGGAAGTCATAGAGGCAAGACCTATGGGTTTGGTGGTGGTGAAAATACTGTTTTGAAACTCAAATATGGCATGTTTTGCGCCGCATTTTGAAGTCCATGGAGTTCAAGAACTTTCCCACCAGAGTTGAGGCCTTCTTTTGATTCCTGGATACACTGAGTCACACGTCAAACTATGGAGTCTTAATGGGAGTCGGAGCCATAGTCCGAGTCTTAATGGGAGTCGGAGCCATAGTCCGAGTCTTAATGGGAGTCGGAGCCAGAGTCCGAGTCATAATTGGAGAGTCCGAGTCTTAGTCCGAGTCAGAATTACAGTCCTCTCCACACACATCGAGAGTTGAAGGTGCTTAATTAGATGGAAGCACACTCCAGTTTTAGTCGTGGTCATCACCGTCACTTAGCAGCAGTACCACTTCATGAATAGAGACAAACGTTTAAATCATCGGAGAGATTTCATCTTGATTTCATCAAGTGGGTTATTTCTTATATGATTATCTCCGAAGGACACTGAACGTTTAATCATACCAGCATCATATTTCATATGTTTTATAGAACCAGTCAGATAATAATTTGAGTAATTTGAACATTTGTAAAATCAAAACCCTTGATATTTTTCATATAAATTGTCTTACATATTAAACGGAGAATAAAGACAAGAGAGAAGATATTTGGCATACATAGATATTTATTGTTTTTGGTCAAGTTTGTGATTTTACAAGAGAATCTTACTACTTTAACAAGTTAATGTTCATCTGAGTTCACTCAGCTGTAACAAGTAGTAATAGTAGTAGTAGCAGCAGTGTAGCCAAAGTTCATGTTCAAGTTCAATTATTGTTGTTGCTGATGTTGCTACTATTATTAATATTATCATAATTTTTATTTCTATTATTAACCCGTTGTATACTAAGCCCGCATATATGCGGGCTGAAGAAACATACAACCTCCCTCTTGTCAACCGTTTATTTCACTCAAGATTGCATAAACATATAAAGACCTTATATAATTTAAATTATCTGACATTGATCTATTTAAAGCTGTCTTTGTTTCACCTTTAAATGAAAAGAATTTCTTGCATGCATGGTTAACAATCAAGATTCATTCGGCTTTGTAAAAACTTCTCAGTATGCAACGGGTTAACATTATTATTATTGCACTGTTCGTCAAAAAGGTGGAATATTTTTTTTTCTGGCTTCAGCGACAATATGTTGCTCTGGCTTTGATTTCTTGAATGTGTGCGTCACCGCTTTCAATCTTCGGGATCCTTGCTATATCTTGGACGTTCCTTCAACCCTTCCCTGGGATTCTCTTCCAAAAAAAGGTTGTCACCCCCCAAGATGGCCAATTTTGTATGTGTTTCTTTCATTTGGAGTCCCTTTTTGTTTACGCGACCCACCAAGGCCCCCTCTGTCCTACCCCATTGAAACACTTCTGAGGGGTACATTTGTTATTGTACTTTATGTACAGACAAGACTCTTTTGTCTAGGGGAGGGGTCAAAATTTATTTTGATTGGGGTTCAACGTTGATTTTATTCACTTTAAAACCGTTAAAATTTATATCTTCCCAAAATTGTAATGTAAAATTTAAGCTTAACATGAATTAATATAAAATATTATCTATAATCACTATTTACAACCTTGTCATCAAGGTTAAAAAATGAATCAGGGGAAAATGTAACTATACACAGCCCCGTTGCCGAAGGCGACGGGGCTGTACTTCCACCACCCCTATTTACAGCGTAACTTTCAGTGATGATGAGCGCAAAGTGAATTATACTGGTCAATTTAATCAATCTAATGTTAAAATGTTGTTGTAAGGTTTCTATGATGTTTCACGCGTAACAACGACTAAAAATGAAAGTATATAAGAGCTTCTTGACTTACCAAATTGAATTTTCCGTTGGCCTTGTCTCTTCTCATAGTGATGGTGCCATCGCTGCCATTTTCTATGTCACGTCATTTTACTGTGCGAAGACCATGGCGAAGACGTATGGCGAAGACAACGCACGCACGGAGAATATACGTTGATGGACTCAATTTTCCTGTATTTTTCTACATTTTTAGTTGATTACTTCATGTGAAACATTCGCAGATGTCACTAATTCGAGGAAAAACTTCAAAGAATTGATTCAATGTGAGTATGAATTCAAATAAGGTATTTTTGACCACGAAATTTGTGGTCATGTATAGATATTTTCAAAACTTCGCCAAATATGTCAACTGGTTCGTCAGTTCCCGTCGCTTCGCGACGGGGGCTGGTCGGTTTAGGGAAAATGATGACAATAAAGGGTTAAAGGGTTTTTTTGGTTTTTTTGTTTGTTTTTAGCATAAAGGAGGAATAAAATATTCCGAATTTTAACGAATCACACTTTTTACTTCAACCCCTCCACTAGACAAGAGACCTAAGCTTGTCCCCATGAATCTAGATTAAACTTAAAGAACATTATAAACAATACATCTCAGACGCGTTTCCTGGGGGTATGACTGAGGGGGTCTTGATCGACCGGGTAAACAATAAGGGGCCCCCAAAATGAGAAAAAATGACAAAAATGGGCTTAATGGGGGTTGACAAAACTTTTTTTGAAAAAAAAAAAATCCCCGTGTGAAGAGTTGGAAGAATGTTCAAGGTATAGCCAGGGTCCCGCAAAGTTAAAACGGGGACAAACATATTCAAGAAATTAAAGCCGGAGCAAAAACATGCCATATCAATTCTAGTTGTAAACTTAAGAGATAGAGGGCGCTACCATTCTACTCAAAGCGAACGTGCCCATTGACTTTTTTTGTTTTTGATCAGTTTTTCACTTTATTTTCTTTATTGTGGCGAGCAACTACCTTTTCAAAGAAATGTTCAACTTGAATAAGTACGCTAAGAGTCTGAATATTTCAAAAATAGGAATAACTTATTGCAAAGGGGAAAAAAGGTCCTGTCACTTGTGTCAATTCGAAAGCCTAGTCAGATCAAACTCCTGTACAATATGGTATATTTTGCTCTCAAAATAGCTCATGCGCTGCATAGTTTTGATCCTCGATGCCGCATTATACTATTATAGCTTATTGTTCACAGGGTAATTAAAAGCTTGAATTCTCAGCTTTCCGGAGATGGTACATTCATTTTAAGTGATTTAAAAAAAGTCCTGTCACTTTGAACATAATCATAAGAGGTTCTTTCCTCGACTAGTCAATACTTACGCTTATCACATGCATATCGCATAGAAACATGTGAACGGCGTCTTCACAAGACTTGTGACAAGTTCACAATCTATGTCATTGTTTTGAGCATCAATTTATATGAATTGCATATTCTGATTACAACTTCAGCACAATAATGTTATAAGCTTGCCCAAATGTGTATTTCCTCCACCTGGTCTGGAGAATCTATTAAGAACATGATAAAAGTTCATCAATTTTTTTCATCTCCACGAGTAGATTCCTCAACCGAACGGACAATACCATTTCACTGGAGGGAAGTCTTCTTACGCGAGTTTTTGTGAGCTTATTTATTATTGCAGCCAGCTGTATAGAATTCTGCGCTTCTCAGCCGTATTTCCAACGTCACTTTGTTGCGTCTGGCCTCTTAGATAATGGACGCGCCTTGTTTAATTACGATTTAATGCCGCACATTGGTATACGTTAACTTTACATTTTACATAGATTGGAATTGATATGGCTAGAGCGGCAAAAACATATTCCACCTTTATGATGAACAGTGTATTATTATGTTGATGATGATCAGCATCATCATTATTGGATAATAATAATAAGTTATTATCAGAGTGAAAGGAATTCCTTGCTTTTAAAACTACTCACAACATGCACTTTATTAGACAGTTTAATTTAAGGTTAATAGTTGATAGTTTAGTATCAGACCGAGGGATGCTATAATAATATGTACTAAGATGCAAGCTCCATTTACTTTGTAATAAATTGTCAACAAATAGGTTAGCAAATATACCATAACCTTCGGCAAGCCTCGGGTATGCCATATTTATTAACGAATTTCCCCGGGATGTTATTTTCTATGCCTTTTTATTAAGACATAATTGTGCTTCATCCTTGTATAGCAGTTGAATACGGTTTATGGGTCTGGTTGACTGCAGTATACTGGGTAGTGTCCGTCTTTGTGAGATAGCTCAAACGATGTGAGAAATGCTATAGTCACTTATTTGGTAACCACCGCCCTTTGGTAAAGAAGAACATCGAACAATGTTGCAGTAAAAATAATGTATCAAGATTGTGTGTTTTTTCTCTTCGGAATAGATAGTGTTAGGTAGATAATCATTCCATATACCCTCAAGTACTGTTATGTCCTTGCATACTTATTAGTCATTAATACTAATAAGTCATTGACATGATTATTATAGGAGTTTAATTATGTTGTGGTGTGTCTTTATTCAATCGACATTGTGCCTTCTCACGTGTTGTGCATGCATAATCATTGGCTCATTATACTATGCAATGATCAGTGTGACGTCAAAATACATCTTCATTTAAATTATTGTTGAGTATCGATTTTCGATTTTTTTTTTCCTTTCAATATAAGAAAATTCTTTCTCAAAAATCTAGCAAAAAAAAAGGCATAAGGCACAATTTTTGCGTTTTCACCAGGAATTTGTGTTTATTATATTGCACTTTCAATATTCATATTACTATGTCATGAATATTACAAATGTTATATAAAGTACAGGGTGTATTTTTCAAAGAACCACATGATGCACTTTAAAGATTCTAGGCATCAATACTACGTTTGTATGCCTTTTGTTATCATTTTTTTCTTTACTTTTGCTTGCTACCCTTTTTCAAGTAACATATTATGTCTCTTCATTTTCAAGACTGTTTTCTTGATACTAGTGTATTTTTTTTAAATCGGGGGTGATATTTTTCGATATATTATTGTTATACGAATGGAATTATTTATTTTATCATTAGAATAAATGAGTACTGAATATAAATCAAAAGTAAATGTAGGCCTATCTGTAAAATCTTAGTAAAAGCAATTACCTTTTTACGCGTACAGCCCAATCAATATCACACCAAAAATGGCCGTAAAACGAAAACAGATTTTATTCAAGAAACAATAAACAATCAGCTTGAGTGTATATCTGTATGCTACGAATGTACCCCATAAAATTCTTAAACTTAGTAATGGTTTCAGAAAAAAAAAATCATCTTGAACAAGACCATGTCAAGTGTTTCAACTAACCCCTCATACGGGGTTAGTTGGAACATGGTATGGGGTAAGTTGAAACATATTGTGCATGGCCTCTTAGGAATTATACCTAAACTACCTACGACAATTTTGTTCAGCTCACTTGCTTTATTGATTCCAGTTCAAATATTAAAGATTGGTGTTCAGACTTTTGTTAAACTCGATGTTTTATTACACATGATAGCATCCACTCACATAAAGGTAAGCTGAAGTCCTGTGAAGTAGCATTCTGCAATTTATGTTGTTTAACCAAAATAAAATAGTCAAATGTGCACTAATATACATGTATAAAAATGTTTCTGAACGCTTCACGGAATTATGTGATTTTTTTTTCCAGCTGAAACCTGCTTAATTAGTACATGTTCCAGCTAACACCGTTCATAGTGGTCCAACTAACCCCAGAGGCACATTTGACATTTGTAAGCTTACAGCACAAAAGGGGGACAACAAACATGGCAAATATTTAACTTTGTTTTGTTGCTTGATATAACCGTCTGTTTTACTCAAAAAACTTCAACTTAATTTATGAACATCTCTGAGATAATTAAACATTTGTAAAAGTGACAAAAATTACTCAGAAGATGAAAAAAAAATATTGTTTTCTAACTTCAAGAGTCTTGAAGCACATGTGCTGTCTAAAATGTGGTGGATGACAGTTGCCAATAGCAACAAGTAGAGGGTAGATTTGCATAAATATATTTATAGCCGTTAAAGAAAACCACAATGTTCCAACTAACCCCACTCCCCCCTACATATTAAATGAATGGTTTTGTTCTATTGCATGTGACAATGAGCGTGATACTTACATCATCCTCATCCTAAACCTGCACTTTGAGACCTCCTCTTGATGTTTGCTGAGCCTTGAGATAACAGTTCAGTCTGCCGCCCTGTATAGTCCCACAATATACATACCTATACATATATAGAGGGGGTGATGAGATGCAAATTTAACAGGGTAAAGTTCAATAGATACGTAGCAATCCGAATTCCGAAAGAATAGTCAGATATATTAAGAAACAAGGTATGATTATAGAAACAAGTGTTAAACTCAGCGATGCAAGTAGAGAACCCAGAATAAAAATATCAATATAGGGCAGGTCGGCCGAGCCGGGGGGGGGGCTGCGGGGGCTGGAGCCCCCCTCCCCCCCCCCCCCCACTTTTTTCAGCCAACGTGTACAAAAATGAAAAAATGACCATACATTTGTGATTTTTAGCCTGTTCAGCCCCCCCACTTTGGTCAGCCCCTCCACTTTCAAAATCGCTCCCGCGGCCCCTGTAGGTACATGCAGGTAATATGGGACAGCAGGTAATATGGACACCTGAAGCAAATCATGTCGTGACCGTCGACCGGTGAACTAGTGACCGTGTGGAGCACCATAATGTTGTTCATATGAACTGTATACGTAAATATATCGTCGTGAGAGCATCTAATGCCGAAATTTCTCTGAGAAAATTGCTGAAAACCAAAAAGTAGGAAAACTTACGGCATTTTTTTACCCTGATGTAAAATTGATATTTCACAGAATGTGATGGTGAAATAGTGTTTGATGGGTAACCTCAATTATTTTGTATATTTAGTAAGCTTATAGTTTCATTTTGATCATACTAGCGTGTACAGGTCAGTTTGTTTTAGTGAAGGGGTGCAATGTTGCATTAAATGCTTGCCTGACACAGCAACATTAGTGCAGGTAATATGGGACATCCAAAATGGGGAAATGATTCTGGTACTTAGTATTGGGATGAGGCATCAATCTCTTTGCTACGATTTTTTAGGGTATATTCACAGTATATAATTAATATAAATAACTTATTGTAGGCCTATATTGACTTGTATAATGAAAATAATATTAAAATAATATTAAAAAAAGAAATAATATACAAAATACATAGCAATGAAATATATAGTCAAAGGTTTTACTGAAGGGTCTTATAATTTCAAATTATATCTTAAAGTTAATGTTTCAACATTTTAAGCAAATTCCAGACATGGTAGAGTAATTGTAGTTTTTAAAACGTACATTAAATACATGTCCCATATTTACCTGCACATGCAGTAATATGGGCACTTGGTAATGACGTCAACATTTGAATATTGCAACAGGGGGTTGGTGATAATTGTTTTCTTCACAATCAAAGTTAGAGCTAGTTATTGATTCATATAACACAAAATCTAGACTGTGTGTCATTTCGTAATTTTATGCAAATTAGGCAAATGAGCTTAGGGGGTCCATATTACCTGCATGTACCCTATACATGTACAGCACGTCCCAAAAAAATGTCCCTCTGATTGGACCCTGAATAACTTCAATAATAAAGAATCATTGCCAATTTCATATGCATATTTTGAAAGCACACATAATTATAATTATGCGATTCTTGTGAAAATTACAAATGTTTCGCTTCATTGGTTTTAAATACGCAGGCTCTTTTTAAAGAGAATTCATTTTTGGCCCATTCCAAGTTTGATGAAAAGGAATACATTACAAAAATGCCATACATTATTCTGTGAGTCACTTTAATTTCAGTGATGTTCATGCTTTTGTTTTCAAGGGGCAATGCCATATCTTCTTTGCCATGAGTCTGGACTAGTTTGCTATTTGAGTCTTGAGAGTCGTAGAGATGTCTCCTGAGTCTCCGGAGAAGTGTGTGGAAATTGAAATAAAAAAAAAAAAAATAGTTTTTCCAGTCGTAGCTGCAGTCGACCTGGCATCGCCTGTCAACCTGACATCGCTGATACGTAAAATCGGTCTACACTGAAAACCTAAACGGGTAGACCGACTAGCTTTAAAGCTAGTCGTACTGATGCCCAGACTGACTAGCTTTAAAGCTAGTCGGTCACGACGGACTGGCTTTCCTTCAACACAACCCGGTTATTACGGACTAGCTTTAAAACTCGTCCGTCTTTACGGACTAGCTTGAAAGCTAGTCCGTCAAGTTAGTCCGTCAAGACGGACTAGTTTTAATGCTCGTCGGTCACGACGGACTAGCTTTCCAGAAAGCTAGTCGGTCATGACAGACTAGCTTTAAAGCTAGTCGGTCATGACAGACTAATTTTAAAGCTCGTCTGTCGTGACCGACTAGTTTGACGGACTAGCATAAAAGTTAGTATTAGTGATGCCCAGACTGACGAGCTTTTGAGCAGGACTAGCTTTACAGCTAGTCGGTCATGGTGTAAAAGCTAGTCCATCGCGCTTTTCTGCCGCGATGTTCTTGCTGCTGTCTTGACAGACTAGCATGACGGACGAGGTTAATATGGCTTCACCAGCTTGTCAGAGACGTCAAATCTGAAATATTACAAGACATTTTAAAGATACGAATAAAAAACATGCAATTTGTCACAAGAATTCGAGCAAAAAAAAACACATTTCATTATGATTTCATTAAATAAATCAGAAGACAGGAATTAATACAGGAGGCACAATTAGTTAACATTATGGCAATTATCAAATAATAGGGGCACGGGGCCCAAGGGTCGCCGCCATGGTTTGCATCATCAATACTTTTTGTTGTAGGCCTACCTGCTTTTGCATTTTCGGTCTATACACTTATCCTTGAGAGCCACTTCAGAATCCCTAAGTCGTGCCTCTAATCCAATATTCTTTTATTTCAGATACAAGTAATCTAAAAGAAAAGTGGCGCCTATATTTATTACAAGAATTGACTTTCATTTTTCACAATTTAATGTGATTGTTCTTATCTTTGTAAATACACACATTTTTATAAATTGATTTGGCAAGACATAGTTTTTCGCGTTGGTGATTATAGCATTAATCTTTGTGAAACCTAAGGAATTAAAAAAAGAGTACTCACACAGTCATGTCACTCGAAGGAGATCGCCACTATAATCAAAATCTTAAGCTTTACGGGGCATATTGAGTCTACGTCTGTACAGTTTGCTCATTAAATGGAATTCACATACAGATAATGCAACCAATAGTGGTGTCCTTTTCGCAATGCGCATGTTATTCAATCGATTGTACCACCTCTATTGACTGTTGTTGCTAAGCCAGGCATTCACCAGCAATCTATAAGAATAGACGGTTCATGGGTTCTATAGTAACGAAGTATTCAATTAGCCTGTAATTAAAGAATGGAACAATATTTCTAACCTACTCGTGAATGGCATACTTGTCATGATTGATGTTATGTAAGCTTTTATAAGCTCTCAGATTGTCAAGCCAAAAAGACCTTTGTTTGAGAATGTTGATTGTATCCAACTTCTATTCACTGTTGTTGCTAAGCCGGGCATTCACCAGCAATCTGTAAGAAAATACCGGGTTCTTGAGTTCTATAGTAACAAGGTTATTCAATCAGCCTGCAATTGAAGAATGGAGAACAATATTTGGAATCTATACCGGTACTCGTGAACTGCATACTTGTCATGATAGATGTCATGTCTCGTAAGCTTTCAGATTGTCAAGCCAAAACAACCTTTGTTTCAGAATGTATCAACTTGATTATGCTCGGAGACAGAATAAATAAAGAAGGTACATTGAAACGACATTGCAACTATTTGTATCAAAAGCTAGTCAGTCATTTTTAAGGGTAAACTGTCCACCTATACCTATTTTTACTGACCTAGTCGGTCACGTCGACGGACTAGCATCAAGCTTGATGGACGAGCTTTAAAGCTCGTCCCTCAAGTTGAGAGATGTAAATTCAGTTGTACGCTAGTCCGTCTCGAGGGACTAACATGACAGACTAGCTTTAAAACTATTCCGTCTTGACCGACTAGCTTTAAAGCTAGTTGGTCCATTGACGGACGAGGTTAGGTTTTCAGTGTAGACTAGTTCGGAACTCCAGTCTCTGTAGTCTTGAAGATGTCGCCGCGACGTCTTCTGGGTCTCCAGGGAGTATCCCCAAAATTCAATTTAAAGATTGTGAAAAAATGCCAGACACATTTGATTTTTTTTAATCATTACAAGTAAGCAACGCTTTTTTCAGTCTTTTAATAGATTTCTGGGGGGACTCCCTGGAGACCCAGAGGACATCGGCAGACGACAGACGACAAGACTACAGAGACTGGAGTCGCAAACTACAGTCGAGACCGATTTTGTGTATCACTAGTAGACAAAAGAGTATCGACGATGTCAAGTTGACTGCAGCTACAACTGGAAAAACTCATTTTTCAGACTTTTCTTTCAATTTCCACACACACCTCCGTAGACTCAGGAGACATCTCCATGACTCTCGAGACTCAAATCGCGAACTAGTCCAGGCTCATGGCCAATAAGATACGGCATTGCTCCTTGAAAACAAAAGCATGAACATCACATTTGTTAAAATGAAATAAAAGTGAAGCACAGAATAATGTATGGCATTTTTGTAATGTATTTCTTTTCATCAAACTTGGAATGGGCCAAAAATGACTACTCTTACAAAAGAGCCTGTGTATTCAAAACCAATGAAGCGAAACGTTTGAAATTTTCACGAAAATCACAGAATTATGTGGGCTTTCAAAATATGCATATGGAACTGGCAATAATTCTTTATTATTGAAGTTATTTAGCGCCCAATCCAGAGGAATTTTTTTTTTTTTTTTTTTTTTTTTGGAGGGGGTAGTTCCGCAAATCGACTTTGCCGGACGATTATAACTTGTCAGGTATGTTTTAATTATTCCTGATAATTATACTATTGGAAGGATAATTTATTCCCCTTTTTATTGATATCAAATGTGTAATGATTGTGTCATGCATCAATGCACAGACTGTCAGAATATGGAGAAAAGTAAAAAGTCAAATGTTGCAAAATGCAGTTTTATTGATCAAATTGAATTCAAATTCTCGACTTTAGGCGCTGTTAACTTTAGGGATAATTTATCATTTTGATTGAATTTTATAACATTGTCAAGTTCGTTTATTCTTCTTTTCAATGATACCCTATTTGTAACAAGAGTATTGTTCTTGTATGTACAAGAATGTTAGGACAAGTCAGAAGTTAAATGTTGCAGATTGAATGCCTATTGTGCCTATTATTGTCTATTGCGAGATACTTAATTTGATCATCAACAATGCATTTTGCAACTTTTCGCTTTCTAAATACTTTGCATTATATTCATGAATTATGTGCATTCAAACATGATGTTACCATTGCAAGTAGGGTATCAATAAAAAGAAGAATAAATGAACTTTTTAATGCTACAAAAATTGATAATGATTAAAACCCACATTAAAATGTATCAATGTTCAAAGTTGTGTTACAGAACATTTAAACTGAAAATTATCTTTGAGTTTGCCTTGCATTCAGGTGGTATTCAGGGGTTATGTGGATCCGGAATGACCTCACCAGGACAAATTAGGTATCAATAGAAATATGAATAAACGAACGTGACAATGGTATAACATTTAATAAAAATCATAAAATACCCCAAAAGTTATCAGGGTCTAAATTGGAGTTGCGGAACTTCAATGTGATCAATAAAAGTGCATTTAACATTTGACTTTTTACTTTTCTCCATATCCAAATAATCTGTGCATTGAAGCATGACACAACCATTACAAATATGGCATCAATAAAAAGGGAAGTAAATTATCTTTCCAGTAGTCTGATAATCAGGAATAACTAAAGCATACCTGAAAAAAGTCGATTTGCGCAACTTTTTTTTGGTGGGTTTATATACTAAGTATAGCCTATACTACATGTAACTAATCGCCTCTATAGCAAAACAATACCTTGAAGAATTTTGGGCTCCAACCTGGAGAAAGATGAACAACGTTAATCCTACATTTTATTGCTATTGACAATAAGATTTAATGAAATGAAGTTACTTAAATCTCCTTTCAGTCGTTATAGGCACTTGAAGCTAGGAAAGACGGAGACAATTGGTAAATTATTATACCAAGACAACGAGTGTGTACACTTACACGCTTGTTGACATGCTAGAATAAAAACAAAGTAACCAAAACAAAACAAGTGAATGCACTTATATGGGTTTTTGTTGTTCCATTATTCCTAAGAGAAAATAATAGGAATCAATGAAAATGAATGTATTTACCAGGGGAGAATTCAACCCCGGGGGTCACTCAAAGAAAAAAGTGCTACCCATGCGTGTCCCCGCACCCTGAAAATGAACCCTAAACGTCTCATTACATGAAGTAACATTTGCACCCCTTTTCGTCAGACTGGGAAAAACACATCCTAAATTTCGTAAACACCGTGAAATTTCGACCCCAAAACAGCAATTGCTGCTGAAAACACCCCTCTTTTTATGAAAATTGGGATTGAAATAAAAAAAAAAACAACCCTATTTTAAGGAAAGCCTCGACGCCGCCGAAAGGCTGAAAACATACGCTTTTCGACGCTTTTTGGGGACATGCATGTATGCGTAGAACATCGTGTGGTGAATGACCCCCCCCTCCGGGAGTCAACCCTGTCAACATTTTACAAACTTTCTATGAAACCCCGTGTTTTTATCTTTTCTATTTAAATATTTTTGCATGAAATGAAATGTGAAAAACTAACTTACCAGATATATATCATCGTTTTGACATGTCTGCAGCGCTCAACGAGGTCAATCAAGTCTTCCTCATCTCTGCACTTCAGGCCGTACATGTATAGGATCTGTAGATTATTGGTTTGTTCTATCAGAAGACCCAATCCTCTCATCGCCTCTCTCAATACTATCTTTTGCTCTGATAGCGGAGACAAAAGGCTGATATTTGTGAGCTGCTCTCCCCCGATCCTTTGAAGACCAGCCGTGATCTGAGAGATATCTCTCTCTGCATTATCGACAGTGATAATGATATCTTTCAAGCCAGGCAGCGATGAGAGTAGACCTTCAATGTTATGTAACGTCACCATATCGGCTCTCACCTTTGTGACATTTGGTAGCTCAGGAGGAGATGAGGGGAAATTTAGAAATGAGTCTGATATGGTGAGATGGTTAAACGGTGTGGTGAAGGTTCTGAAGCAGGACCACAACATGTCGGTCATCTCAGCAGATAGAAGACAGTCCTTTATCTCAAGCAATTGATCCTATAATGGAACACAGACAAAGAAAATCTTGTACTTTTTTTTCAAAGATGAACATCGACATTAAAAAGTTATAGAGAATTTCTTACACTAAGTGGATTACATAGAAGGTCCTTGTGGAAAAAAAAGAACATGTCGATCATCTCAGCCGATAGAAGAAAATCCTTTATCTCAAGCCCAGTATTCTATAATGAAATGCGCACAAAGACAAACGTGAATTGAAGATGACAAAATGTCCTCTCACTGACATCGAGAGGACAATTAATGAATTTTTCAATATAAGTGGTATTAATCACTCAATAATGAAAAAAAAAATGGATGGCCGAGAAGAAACAAAACACACTTGTCATGGTTAAGACTTCTGACCAGGGGGTAGAGCAGAAATATGTTAAATGTTGAATACATGTACGATGTGGATGGCAATTCTACTCACCTCACATGCCTGACTGTAAGTGTTGTCAGTATAGTATACGCAGTAGTTTATAGATCCACATCTACCCCTACATAATATTCCAAAGAGAGTTTTGGGTGAGAACTTGTGAGATACAGTACATTTATTGTCAATCAGGCGCGGATCCAGGGGGCCCAACGGCCCGGCCCCCCCCCCCCCAAAAAAAAAAAAAAAAAAAAAAAAAGGAGGAGAAAAAGGGAGAAAGAAGGGAAAAGGGAGAGAAAAGAAGACAAATAAAGAAAGAGGAGGGAAATAAAGCCCGATGTTTGTACAATATTCCCAAAATTTTATTCAATAAGATGCGAGAAATAGGCCTAATTGGGTCCTAAACGACCATAACTAGGGCCAATAATGTGGGGGAGGGTCCCCGATATTTCTCTCTTTTTTTTTTAAGAAAAGAAATACATTACTGACGAAAGGTAAAAATAAAGAAAAAAATATAACAAACTAAAGTTTCAAAATTTCAAAATTTCGGCCTCGATGGAAAATAGTCGGCCTCGTGGAAATAATAGAAAGTGCCCCTTTATTTATTCCATATATCTTTCAAAAACCCAAATTTTTCGCTCGCGGGTACTAATACGTTTTAACCTTGGTGTTAATGTTGTTATATGAGTTTCCTTTTTGAGCTCAAATGGTAGTTTTACAGTGAAACAAATCCTAATGCCACAGTCACATCCCTTTGGCGGGGCCCAGGTAAAACAGTTGTTAAGGGTCATTTTCGAGAGGTGCGATTCGGATAAATATGACAATATTTGGTTCATGTTATTTCTACACGCCGCACGGGACCTGCAGAAGAAATGGGATTGAGGCTTTTCGTCGGTTATTTTGAGTTATTTATTATTATTTTATTTATTTATTTTTTTTTTTTTGGGGGGGGGGGGCATTATAAAATGTACCCACCCCGACCCGAAACATCCTTTTTTTTTCAGCTCTGAAATACGTTTTTCAAAGACATTCTTATGGAGACAAAATAATGTTTAATATATATAGTACGTCCCAGATAAAACGAAACCGATCTAGATTGATCGATGTTTTATTAAAGCTTCATCTTTAACCAAAATTCATGAATGACCCATCAATTTTAAGCTTCGAGTCTCTTCTTTCATTAAAAAAAATCTATATGACCCATGTGTGACGCATGAATGAGTAAGAACAATCTCAATAGATGAAACCAAAAAGTCGTTTGGTGGGCGGTATTTGAATTCTCTTTAAAATCTACACAATTATTTAAAAGGTTCATTTCCTGTCCTTTCATTTGACACCACAACCAATAAATATGCTTTAGAAATGATGAATTATGAATTATGAGTTATGATCATTTGAAATTTTATTTACATTTCAATAACTTCATTCAACAAAGTTGTTTGACTGTTGCCCGTCTCAGCACTAGGCAGAGGTGTTAAAAGTGTTCATGCATGGATGATTGCCAATGAAAAGAACTGATTAATCAAAGTTAATTAAGCTAGCTGAAAATGACTGTCTTGAATGAAATTATTGAAAGGCATGCGCATATTTTAATATGAACATAACTTTCTTATTTATGAATCATTTTTATTGGTTGTGGCGTCAGATTAAAGGGCAGGAAATGGACTTACTAAATATGTAGATTTGAAAGAAAATTTCAGATACCGCCCGCCAACCGACTTTCAGAATTCCTCTCGTCAAAATGTTCTTACTCACTCATGCATGAGCTATGTGTAATATAGATTTAGTCAAATGAAAGAGGAGACTCTAAGTTTTAAATTGATGCGTAATTTATGAATTTTGATTAAGATTAAGTTATGATAAAACATCGATCAATCTCGGTTTCGTTTTTTTCTGGGACGCACTGTATACAGGGTGTATCAATAAAAACGGGACAGTTTTGAAAAGTCTGTCAAAATTTCGTTTTAAATTATTATGTCTATATTTTGATGTTAATAGATGCTCTGAGGTCCTATCTTTCAAATGCCATTTCAAATATTAAGTTTCGTTCATGCTTGAGCGCACAAGGAACGTTTTTGTCGGGGGCTCAAAAAAAAGCTTGCGCACAAAATGGGAGAAAATGAGAAGTGCGATCATCAGACTTTTTGCTAATCAGCAGACTTACTCTTAACCCTTTCATTATCTTTGCCGTTATTATCGAATTATGCTATCAAAATTCATTAACAAAGCTATTTATTTAATTGAATTGTTTTTGTTTGTTCTTTTTTTTTTTTCTTCACATGTTAACATGTTATTTTTTGGCATTGAATATTCATTCAAACTATAAAAAAAAAAAAGAGAGAGCAAAAAAAGAAGAAAATTGTCAACCCAAGACAAAGGGATTTGGTTGGTTGGCTGGTTGATTATTTGATTGAATGATTGCTTTGTTCGTTTGATTGTTTGATTGATGGATTGATTTATTAATGGATCGATTGATTGAATGAAGGATTGATTGATTGACCATTCTGAATGATTGATCGTTTGATTAATGCATTTGTTTCTTTGAATGATTGATCGATTACTTTTTGATTGATTGTTCAAATGATTGATTAAATCGTTGGAAGAATCATTATGATAGGAAATCGACTCAAAAGACTAGCATAAGTAATGACCAGTGAAAAGTAACAATCAATCCGAATGGGAGTACCTGATTCAGAATAATGATTCAGAATAAATAATACCCTTTAAATTTAACCAAAGTTTTTTTGTTTTTTTTTAAACCTCTGACAAGAACTTTCCGTGTTCGCTGAAGCATGAACGAAACAATTAAACAAAGCAATCAATCAATCAATCAAATAAACAATCAATTAAACAACCAACCAAATCCCCTTTCTTATGGGTTGACCAAAAAAAAAGTTTAAAGGAATATTTATTGTAAAAAGATAACATATTAAAATGAAAACAAAAATATTAAAGTAAATAAATAGCTTTGAAAGTGATTTTCAAATCATAATTTGAAAAAAAAAATGGCAAAGATAAAGAAAAAATTAGAGGAAGACTGCTGATTAGCAAGAAGTCTGATGATCGTAATTCTCAATTTTTCCATTTGTGCGCAAGCCGTTTTTTGAGCCCCCGACAAAAATGTTCTGTGTGTACTCAAGCATGAACGAAACTCATTATTTTTAATTGCATTTGAAAGATAACACTTCAGAGCATCTATTAACATAAAAATATAGACATCATGATTTGAAACAAAATTTTGACAGACTTTTCAAAACTGTCCCGTTTTTATTGATACGCACTGTATAATCTATCAATACCTTTTCCCTGGTGATGGAAGTGCTTGCAGTCTGATTTCTGTAAGCTGCTCTCTCCTGGTCCGTTGAAGACCAGCCGTGATCTGAGAGATATCTCTCTCTCTGCATCATCGATAGTAATATCGATCTCTTTCAAACCAGGGAGCGATGACACCAGACTTTCGTAGCTCTGTGACGTCACTCTCTCTGTTTTTAGCTTTGTGACGTATGGAAGCTCAGGAGGAGATGAAGGGAAATTGAAAGAGGAGTCTGATATGATGAGAGTACGAAGCATTGAAAATGCTCCAAGGCATGACCATAAACCTTTCGTCACATTAGACGTAACGGTAGACCCATTAAAATTAACCATATCAACCTGACGACAGTGAGGAGGATAAAGAGAGAGAGAGAGAAAATAAAGTACTTTTGATAGATATATTTTTCATTTATATAAATATTTTTTAAAAAAATGAAATACTGCTCATACAACGTAACGTCGTATTTGTTTTGTCAAATTCTCTTCCAGGGAGTCTTCTTTTATTTTCGTGAATCCTCATATTCCATTTATTTGATTCTGGAACCAAACGTTTGAAATCAAACAAACACAATTTCATACAGCCTTTTTTCTTTGTGTGTGTGTGTGTGTGTTTTTTTTTTTTTTCTTTCTTTATTTTTTTTTTATCCGCCACCCTAGGAAATCTTTATTCTACAAGCCTAACTTTTTAAATCAATTCCCCTATAATTTATTGTTATTCTCTTGCATTAAGAAATTTAACCATGTATTTCTTTTAATTGTTGTTGTATGTATTTTGAATTAATTTTGTGTGTATTTGTGAAAAATGTAATAAAGTAACTTAAAACTAAACCATTAATTTCTCATTGTCCAATAAATGGCCCAGTGTGTTATATGCGATTAATACTAATATAATCATAAATAATCGAGTTATATATTAAAATGTCCCAATAATAAATAGAGTTTAAAAATAACACGTAAAGAACTAAATTAAAGTCAGTTGTCTCCCCGTTGAAAGCACTTGGGCCTTTTCTTTGAAGTTTTGGACAGTCGTAAAATGAAAACAACTCAGCTGCTTCCACATCAGCCTGAATTCACTAAAGCCCTATCAGCCTTCCCAGAACTAAAAGCTCGAGAATCGAGCATGATGAAAACTTTCTTGCCTGTCTTTTCAGCTGCTCCGGAAGGTTCTGTAATCCAACGACGGTGTAGACTGTTGGTGACTTGAGAACGATTGTCTTTGAAGTAACACATCTTTGAACCAACGAAGACATCTTTACTTCAGCACTCGACTTGGTTTCTGAAGAGCAGTCAAGAAGAATACGGTATCTCTCGCTCTCATCCAGCGATTCGTTAGTAAGAACGGCCTCCATTATCCTAATACAAATGGAGTTATCGGCGCCAGCAGCGAATCGGAGGAGATTTTCGTAGTCACCGATATGCCCTTTGATCTTACTCAATACTCTGTCTAACTTAGAAATATTCCATCGCAACAAATATTTCTTCGTTTTTGCCTCTAGTCGTTTTCCTGCTGCATGCTCCTGTGCGAGTTTGTGATAGAATTCGATTGTTGTTGAAGTGGTTTCATGAGTATGTGGTAGGCGTGTTGATGTTACAACTGTTTTTGATATTATCCCAAGTTCGCAAGCACTGTCAAGGATAGTAGGAACTTTACGGAAGTCATCCTGTGTAAAGACTAACTTTTTCGCGTCACTAAGAAGGGCAGCTAGAGCAACTTTGCCTAGTTTGGAAATTATTTTCATTAACCTATCGGTGGTTATTTTTATTGTATTATTTCGTGCGTTGGCATGGTGCATTAAAAAGGCATTTACACTGTCCAAGAGTCCTGTCTGAGTTGATATTTCATCCGTCAATAGTCTCTCGCTCCACAAATGACAAACCATGAGACAAAAAAGTGGCGTTATTACAAGTTCATTGATCAGTGGTTGGCTATCGAGGTAAACTTTTAGACCTTCTCCAGTTGAAGCATCCGAAGTCAGTACAAAGAACTTGTCGATGAATTTTCTTGAGCTGTCTGTTGAGAATCCTTCTATTTCCATCTTTGTGTACACCAATGGAAGATCACCTTCATTAAAGAAGTTCTCTAGATGAGGGCGAGTGGTTACGAGAACTCTACAATCGCGATATTCTTCCCAGCGCATTATCTTGACAATGTTGCTCTCTGAAGTGATTCCCGCATACTCGTCAAGACCGTCAAATATAATGTGACATATACCTTGGTTCTTTCTAATAAAGTCTTCGATCCCCGTCGGTGTAACATCATCAACATCACTCAAAAGTTGAGACTTGATCGCTTCCCCGATTGATGTATACTTGTCGGTATTTCTAAGTCTCAGAACAAAAAGAAGAGGCAGATCTTCTAATCCGGACCCTTGTACTTTGTTAGCCCAGTCGTAGGCCATTTTCGCGACGGCTGTTGTCTTTCCTCGCCCAGCAGCAGCCGATATGAGAATCCGGTCTGGAAGCTTGTCGTTAACTTTCCTGGAGAAGATCTCTGTCACAG
>CALNVZ010003433.1:45174421-45194346 GCA_940671915.1 Paracentrotus lividus
CACACACGAAACAAACAAAAATTATATTCGAAGAGACCTGAAGATGGAACTCGATTTGATTCACACACATTACGAAAATAATATTGAAAAGATAATAGAAAGTCATGCTCAAATAGTTGTATAGGCCTGATGAATAGCCATGTAGGCCTCCATGTATGAACATAAATCTTTATAACAACAAAATATATAGTACATTCCTGTTTTGTATTTAAAGATCTGATTTGAATAAATGTATCATTGAATTGAATTAAGATAACAACGGGAAAGTTTTTTGTTGTAAAAATGAGATTGATCTATTAAATAATGGTCACTTACAAACCTAACAAATGCTTTATGAAAAGTGATATTTCTGTCTTTGACGTGTGATCACTCATGGCATGACTTTATAGATCTATCTCAATTTTACACAGATGGAGTCGCTAGCTGTAAGAACATTTCTGCTAAGTTATTTTGCTAAAAGATAAAAGATATTTCATTGAAAATCTTTCATTCAAAAATTCATGCCGTTTTGAGTAGGATGGAGTTTCTTTTTTTGTTTTTGATTTAAGTCAATTGGTCCTTATACATGTGTGAAAAAGATGCGCCCATGTTCATTTAGAGTAAATACCCCAAAAATGGTACCAGAAGATGCGGGAGAAGGGTTTTTTTCTTTCTTCAAAATACATTCTTTGTAAAAAAAAAAAAAGTACAGTCGGGGAAAAATAATTTAGTTGTGAAATATTTACAAATGATGTGTGCAGGCCTATGTGTACCAAATTAAAGCCAAAGATTTTAGCTTTGTTCTGTATAATTTGCTTTCGTAAAAAAAAGTTATGCTAAATTTGGAGGAACAAATCTAAATTGGCGTACTTCTATCGTTCTGGAGCGCTGAATTCATGACCATTTGCGAAACCAACACAAAAGACATGGAAGGCGTGGAAAAATGAATTTTTCGTGATTGTAGAAAACTAGTCATATGTCAAAATTACAGCACACAAATGTGATAAAAAAATATTGCAGAAGAATGTAGATTTTTCCTGCTTTATGAAAATACCAAACAATACCAGGTTGTGATTAATCTTCATACTATGAAAAAAAATGTTTTCCACTTGTACCAATTTATCTGACACAGACTGTATATTATAATAATTTGGGGGTCATAAATTAGTTTTCTTTTTACTCATGAGAAGATAGTGTGTAGTGTTTTTTTTATTAGGCCTACTCTCTTAGTATATAATACATCATGTACATGTAATGGATTTTGTATACATAACAACCGCACGACCAATTTTCTTTTCTTTTTTCGGCATGTGAGGGCAGCAAAACTGTATGTGTGTATGTGTGTGTGTGTGTGTTGTGTGTGCGTGTGTGGTGTGTGTGTGTTAGGTGTGGTGCGAAAATCCATCCTTGAGCATCAAAGGATGCAAGAAGAATCCCTTGCGACCCTGACCATGGCAAGGGCGCAAGAAAGGAGGAGAATATGAGGAGAAAGGAAGAAGAAAAAAAAAGAAGGAATACACAACAAACAAAAGGAGGGGGAAGAAAACAGAGGCATTAGATAAAGAACACAATGAAAATGGATGAAAGGGAAAAATTAGAAGAAGAAAAAAAGGAGAGTAAAAGAAAAAATAAAGAAAGGGGAAGGAGAATTGTCGACGAACTTGAGGGAGCACAAAAGTGATTTAAGCTGGGGGGAGAGCAAATTAATATGTTTTTTTTAAGGTTTTATGTCCACTTGGTCTAGCAGCAGTTGGTCTATTCTCTGATTGCCTAATCCCAAATGGAGTGTGTGTGTGTATGTGTGTGTGTGTGTGTGTGTGTGTGTGTGTGAGTGAGTGTGTGTTTCTATTATTTTAGGTGAAAGAATTGACGAGCTACTGGTTATATTTGATGTTAAATATGACATGTAAAGAAGTCATACAAAGTCATTTGTATGACTTATTTATAAGTTAAATTTCAAACGAAAGTTTCAATAAAATTCGCATTATTGACACCGCAGTCTGTGTTTGATGCTTCGAGCAGTGTAAATGCAAGCAAATAGGTAATGGACAATAGGCCTACAAATGTCAAAGTTTAGATAATGGTTTTACAATGGTACCTACCTTTTAATAGCCTATTTTTGCATTTGAAGTGTCAGAATGCATTATGCATGCATTATTTAATGCTATATCAGGTAGGACCACGTACCAGGAATATTCATTTCGACACATATTATTATTAATTGCATTATTCTGAATAAATTATTAAAAATTAGAAGAAAACAAAACTCGTGTCAGTTATACATGTACCTTTTATTTTGATATACATGTACCATTTTCATCATAAATATGATTATGTGAATTCTAGGACAACTATCCCCTGAATAATTACCTCCAGACAACTACTCCCTAAAATATCTACCCCTAACCCTATACCTTACCATAAGTGGGTGATTGTCTATTAGCGGTAATGCAGTGCACCGCGAGGGGTCGCGCTGCAACAATCCGCAGGCCAGTGTGCAGTGGCGCCCCATCTAATGCTATTGTCACAGAGACACTAATGCTGCAGTCACACAGACACTTACGTTTAGTTACATATTGGATGTTTTATCCTTCTTTCATCTTCTATTCTATCATTTCTTATGTATTTCTTTGTTTTACTGGATGAACGAGATTATCAATATTTTCACTGCTGACTATGACGGGTAGGCATCCGTGGGGATCCGCAGAAAAGAAAATAATTTTTGGACGCCAACCCGGACGTAACTCAACGTTATAGTGGCTGTGTGACTGCAGCATTTAGGCTATCGAGTGATCACTGCATTAGCGTTTCATCGCAAAATACAGGAAGTGTGTTATCGCTTTTATAAAATTGCGATATTTTGCTAGCTCTAGTAGATCTTGTGGTACTTACCAAAACAACAATTCCAAGGCATTATTCCTTGGAATTTTCGTAAGGATCTCAAGATCTACATCACCGTCGTCATCCAAGAAAGTAAATAAGCCCGCCCCACAGTGTGTTATCACTTTTTTGCGCAGATATGTGCCCGCAGAGCCTTTGCATCGAAAATACAGCATCACACGTGACGCTTTTTGACCAACCACGAGATCGTAAAATCACAGAGCCATTTTATAATACAAAGGTAACAATAATTCACCCAAAGTTAAATAAAATAAGGAACGTTGAGGAATTAATTGTCATTTAATGTTAGACAGTCCACAATGATTGTGCGCCATTTTTCACAGGGTACATGCAGTAAATTATGGGCTAGCAGGTAATATGGGCACCGTGAAGCAAATCATATCGTGACCGGTGACCGTGTGTGAGCGCCATATGTTGTTCAAATGAACTGCTTACGAAAATCTATCGTTGTGAGAGCATCTGATACCGAAATTTCTCTGAAAAAATTGCTGAAAACCAACAAGGTGAGTAAAAATTACGGCATTTTTTTACCCTGATGTTAAAATTTGATATTTTACAAAATGTGATAGTGAAAAAAGTGTTAGAGGGGTAACCTCAATTGTTTGTATATTTAGTAAGCTTATAGCTTCATTTTGATCATAGTCAGGCAGATAATAGCGTGTACAGGTCAATTTGTTGTAATGAAAGGGTGCAATGTGGAATTGAATGCCTGCCTGACCATAGCAACATTAGTGTAGGTAATATGGGCACCCAAAATGGCGGAATGATTCTAGTGCTTGGTATTGGATGAGCATCAATCTCTTCGCTAAGAATTTTTTTTTGTTTTTTTATATATATATATTTACAGTATATTATTAATAGAAACAATTTATTGTAGGCCTATATGGATTTGTATAATGAAAATAGTATAATATCTATAATTCAAACAGGCCAAAATTTAAATTGAATATCTAGTCAAAGTATTTCCTGAAGGGTCTTATAATTTCAAATGATATCTTTATAAGTTAATCATTTCTACCAATTTAAGCAAATTCCAGACATAGTACAGTGATTGTAACTTTTTTAAATACATTAAATACATGTGCCCAATTACCTGTACATGCAAGTAATATGGCACTTTGGTGATGACCTCACATTTGAATATTGCAGACAGGGGGTTGGTGATAATTTTTTTCTTCACAATAACAGTGAGACAGTAGTTATATGATCCATATAAACAAAGATTAGACCGTGTGTCATTTTGTAATTTTATGCAAATTAGGCAAATGAGCTGAGGGGGCCATATTACCTGCATGTACCTAAGGCTCAGAGCACTTGGATCAAATAATAGTATTTGTCTTACAAAATGTGATTATTTAAAGCCAGGACCGGATCCGGGGGGGGGGTATCTAAACCAAAAATCTAGACAAAAAAGCCTAAAATTGGGAATTTTTTGCCTTGCCCCTCGCCCCCCCCCGGACCCCCAAATCCGTATGGCTGACCAGCCCATAGCCCCATGGCTGTTATCATGATGACATTGGACGAAAAAAAAAATAACGCTACCCCCCCCCCCTTTTTCCCACTGAGATCAATTTTAGCGCGCGTGATGTAAGAACTTGATATGAATGTACCTTTTGCATAGGCCTATCCTAAAAGTTGGGTGTACAAAAAACTGAAATTCCAATTAAGCTCCCCCCCCCCTCCCTCCTTAAAATCTCGGATCCGCGCCTGAAACCAACCATTAATATTACATAAGAAATGTTAATGTAAGTAATTATATTAGAACTTTGAATATAATGATGAATCTAATGTAAAAATAACAAATTCAAACTAGAAATCCACCATCAAACAGAGAATAGAAACGGTCGCCACTTTCCTAATGACTTTGGATGGCCCCTGAGTGATGTTGAAACTTTTTACCATCATTTCGTATTGAAATAATGGCGATGTCTCATGAAAATACACGCGATCATTAACAATTTTAATGGTCTATACTTAAATCTTCAAATGCACCCTAGATTATGCGGCGGTCATAACTCGCCGTACCTTCGACGTGCAACTCCCCACGATGGATTTCGTAGAAAATTCGTGCAGCCGCGGGGTACCTCGCCAGGTAACAATGCATGCTACGACGTTCAGAAAGTTTTTACAATACCCTACTATAGAATTGCAGGAATCCGCAGAAGTTAATTAGACCTGTGCGTGCATTGCACATGCAACGCAGGCTACGTCCGATGGCACGTGCCCGTAGCCTAGACGAGTTGTGACCGCCGCATTAGATAACTGTCGGGTCACCTCGACAAGAAAAGTGTATGGCCTCGATGAGCGACCCCGATTCCGAGTCAAAAGATTTTGACCTAGAAAGTGTATGACCCAATGCATCCAGATTGCGGGTCAACAAGGCATATATTGACCCTGATTCAGGGTCAATAGTAATGACTCTGAGAAGTTTTATAAATTTTACCGTTCATTGCTTAGAGTTAAGCCAATGAGTAACAACCTTTTGTTAGAATTAGATCTGGTAGTTACAATTGAATTCAAAATAATAGGCATTGACCCCCTATTATAAAAAAAAAATATTTTGAACCCTAAAAAATCTCCCTCCCCGGCCTGTCTCTCTTTTCTGTTAGTTTCCCTCGTTACTCCATACAACCCAATGTCAAGTCAATCTAGGTACCTGAATTGTGTAAGTACGGACCTGTCCTCATGGGCGAGGATTTTCCCTTAAGGACGAGGGTCCACGAGACGAGCGGTCTAAGAGGCCGAGGTCTACGAGGCAGATTTTTCTCATGTGTAGACAAACATCCTGATAAAAGAAAATACAATATAAGAAAAATCGGCCTCGAGGACCCTCGACCTCAAGGAACCTTCCCGTTCATTTAGCCACGTGATCAAGTGATGTCTTAATGAAAAATAATAATAATATTGATAATAATATTATTAATAATAATAATGCATAATAATAATAATAATGCATATCACTGATAATAATAATAATAATAATAATAATAATAATAATCATGATAATAATAATAATAATAATAATCAAATACCACTTAGTAGTTACAAACAAGACCAAGACTGTTCTGAGTGAACTAACCCCAGACAAGTACCTCCTGTCAGAAAACTATCTTATAACTTGTCCTTACAGGTAATGGACCAAGGAATATTAGGAATGGTAAGAATACGCCCACGAAATGAAATATTTGCCCCAAACCCCTTAATTACTCTACATTTACCACACACACATTTCAATAGGTATAGGCCAAGTGCATTAATCCTTATTCTAACCATAACCTGTCCTTGGGTTAGTTGTCCTGGGAGAAGTGGTCGTAAGGTTGTTCTTATCCAGGTGAGAATAATTGTCCTGCATGGTGGTCACTGGTGTTTCACCAAGTCGTTTCTAAAGTTACGAATGACTTTACGAACGATTAGAACATGTTATTTGGTGCTATACTTATCACACATTCAATCATTCAGCAGAAGAACTCATCACCAGTCATTCGTAAAGTTGTTCCTAACAAATTACGAATGACTTGGTGAAACACCACCCTGGGGTATTTCCTTGTGGGCAGTTTTCCAGTGTAGTTGTCCGTGTATGGGTATCCGGATACCATAACACATGACAAGGTTTGCATATTGTCGTATCATGGATTCTACCATGGTCGTATAAAGAAATACGTTTAATATAATCAACGAACGCTAATAAAATCTAGCACTGAACATCGGTCTTTGCGAAATTTCTCCAAATTTGTGCGAGTTCCTCTACGTCATCATGTACGTGCATGACCATAAAACTTTTATCCTTCAAAGAACATGTATCGGTCGGTCCCATTGTGTAGAGAAAACCTTCGTTGTAGACTAGAGGTACCTGTAACTTCTTCATAAGAATACCAACGAAGACATCATCCCTGGAAGACACCATAGGTGTCCTAAGTGCTTCCTGTAGAACACGGATCACCAAGTCCATGGACAACACGTAGCCCCCACCTACGCAATACCGTGGGAAGACCTTGCCACTGTACTCTTCAGATGCTACGTGGTATTTACTGTTTTGGTTTCTATTTCGGTATTCCCTTCCTCCATCACCAAGGTAAAGACCCCGAAGCCCTTCGCCATGATTGTTCATTGTCTGGAGGAGATTGACGACATTTTCGAGATTGACAAATACATCATCGTCACCCTTGAAGAAATAGTTAGCGGTGCTGCAATGATCCACTGTCCAAGTCAAACCAAACAAATGTTTTAACGTGAGGTTCTTGAAAGTGTCATGAAAATTCCCCTCCAGGAGATCTTGAGTCTGTTCGTGCTCTTCATCTAAGTCTAGCCTCAGCGCAGGATCCCTTGGATCTGGTTGTCCTATCAGGAAAAACACTTTTACCTTCTTGGGGAGAGACTCCAAGAAGTCCTTGTTGGCCCATGTTTCCCTTATAGTATTACGAGCATTCTTGCGTGCTGGATGAGAAGAGATTAAAACTACCATGAAAACATCTTGGTTGGCACACGCGTCTGGATGGTCTTTCACTGATTTCAAGACTGTTTTAAAATACTTCGCATTGTTAGCTTTTTTCCCCTCGTAGATGACATCAAGATCAGGATCATCACACTCCTTCATGTACATTCTATCATGAAGCTGTTCCCATATTGTAGGAATGTGGTAAAAGTTCCTAGGTGATAGCGCCGAGAACCTTCCACTCAATGGACACGCATCGTTTGGTTCCAACTGTGTCAGAGAGAAAGCGTGGCTATGCCTGACCTGCCATCCATATTCTTCAGCACTGAGTCCTAGAAGGGCATCAGCGAAAGGGACCAGATTTGGTGTTGACCAGGCGTACTTAAAGTTTTTCTCCGCCATGGCAAAAGGTATTATAATTCCTGCACGCAGAGAACAGTAGAATGGGTAAAACTCCCGATTTAATACGGAACTTCCGACGTAGAACTCACTGGATGAATCGTGTATGACTTTAGATGAGTTAGATCGTGCTCCGAGAATAAACTTCTGGTTCTCCTCTTTCTTGTAGGTACGCAACAACTTCGGTAGTTTGTCCAGCCACATGAACGTGCTATCCTTTCCTTCAACTACATAATTTACATGGGAACAAAAGCTAATAATCCATCGCAGTCCAAGCAGAGATTTAACTGTGGATGATCGAACAGTGTCGGTGAAATTCCCGACAATAACATCATCATGTGTCTTAGACTCTTCTGTCAGTAGTTCAACTTCGTCCTGGTCGCCTGGTCTTCCCATAACAAACCTGAGAAGAACACTGTGTTTTTGACATTCCTCAGGGCTTCCCCATGTCTCCCTGATTTTGTCCCTTAACGCTACCCTCATGGGGGACGAGTGCAGCAGAATGATAACGCTGGGTGTACTTGAATCATCGCCATCAGCATCATCTAGGTGACATTTACTGGAAAATCCAAACAGATCTATAAGCGCCTCAGAAAGGTACTTTCGGTGTCTCCCCTCATAGCTTAAGGCCTTTGCCTGATCAACTCGTTCTTGATTCGGTGCCACCATCCAACTTATCATTTGCCAAGAGCCTATCTGTCCTGCGGGATTTTGGAAATTTGCAACAGACCCCTGGTCTCCTTTGAATGTTTCGATTAGTATTATAAGTAACAAAAGAGCGATCCCTATCCCTATCACTTTAACCAGTATCTTTCGATTTGAACGGTTTATCTTCGCCATAGCTTCCTCACTAGTATGGAATGTCGGTTGACAGGGGGTCAAGATGAAGACAGTTAAGTTAAGCAGTTTGATAGCGACTTTCTCTTTCAAAGAGGCACAGCGTCAAGACGATGACAGGTACTCGCTAAACCAGTTCTCGGACAGATGATGATATCTTTTGTGTATGGAAACCTTTTTCTTTCTCTTTTAATTTTTTTTAATAGCATTTGACGGTTAATAAAATACTGTTCCGTAAGACTTTCGAGTGTCAGTAGAGTGTTACGAGTTTGCAGTTGATGATACTTGGCAGTACACAAAATCAACGATAGAAAGAGTCCTTCAGAGCTGTCCTGGAGCCGATGTCTTTTATAGGCAGTTCAGGTCCTATCTCCACCGAGCATAGACATTCCATGTATGCACAGCACAAATCAACACAAGTCATGTCCCAGAGATTAGTTCTGTGAGGTCACGTCCAAAAATTAAAATAAAATAATCGAGAGTAGGTCCTATATAAACAGCCAGTCGTACATCTTACACTGTTTAAACACTGTGAAACTATTATTATAAACGCATCCAAATAAGTTGTTAACACTGGTTCATATTCGGATGACCCCATTTGATTATTTCAACTTTCTGTTAATGGTAATAAACATATCATAGACAATACACACCACTATATTCTGTGCACCACATCCGGTCATTACATACATGGAACAAGGCAATGGAAACACAACTTTCCAAAATTTGACACCTAAAAACTGAAAAGAGCAGATACAGGTGCCAAATATAACAAAAGATTATCGAGCGACAGAGAGCTCTCTTAAACAGAAATTGCCGGGTTCTTTTAGAACAGCTACCAGATGTTCCAAATTTCCATGGTTTCAATTGTTTCAATTACCGATTTGTGATATCAGACAACGATAGAATATAGTATTTCGAAAATGTTGAATTTCAAGAGATTTACTCCCTATATGATATGAAACGGTTACGCTCTTCTGTTAGAAACATTTTCAAAATCAGTCTTGTTAAAATATTGAAGTTAAACGTGTGGTGTTTGAGTAAAGGGCCTGCCAGGCGAAGGAAAAGGCCAGAGATACCGTATGTACTGTGGTAATACCATGGTACTAGCATGGTAATACCATGATAAGTATGGTACTTTTTTGTATAGACATCGAAACCGTCGAGCTATTAAACCAGTTGTGCTATAAAGAATTTTGCAGTTAGTTTAAAACCAATCTCATGAATCCCTTTAATTATTAGATCCTCTCGTTTAAAGAAATATCTCAAAACCTTATAGTTATCACGCGTTCTATTTTTTCCTCTGACCATTTTGTGGTAAAGGTTTCCTTATCAAATATATTGTTAACAAAACTTTCGATAATAAGGCCCTTACAGTATTTCACAATACAGTGTAAGAGCACCGGCAGATTGAAAGCATTTCGATAATTGATACTTGTGAAATGCTTAGATCATTGGGTTGATATCCTTTTCATTTGATCGTGTATACAAATGTATATACAATATGTCCGAAACTGCACAGCTTGCATACACCCTCAACGATCGGTTCATATAAATGATGCACAATCAAGCGTTATTGAATATTATGGCTTTGTCCGTTGCTTAGAAACTATCACTAGGCAAACGGTTTGCCCTTCAGTGCACGAGCCATTGGACAGTTGATGAATAAATAGAATAGATAATGCGGTATGGAGAGGGCGATCACATATGCTTTCTAGCATATCTATACTATAGCAATGAACTTGTTTGGTGTATAAAGGCGACTTTCTTTCAAGTGGGCTTGAACCGGTTCCCTTGTATTTTACTACATATCGTCGTTTTTGAACATCAAAGCCATTACTCGAAAGGAACATTTACATGCAGGTGGTATATAGCAAGGGATTTAATGGTGAGAAGACACGCAAGCAAATAGATCCATCGCGGGAATGTGGAATTTATATTCAGTCACGCTCAGGTTTTTAAAGGAATATCTTACGTGTGCTTAAGATATCATCCTCAACACACCGGTTCCCTTTACTTTAAGAGATGATCATAACCGCATCTACTGTTTGACAGGAAAAACAAAACAAAACATACACACTAAGTCATTGGTCTACCAGGAATAAATACGGAGAGACAAGACAGTCTTCATCATATTCATGTCGCCACTTAATGTACGACTCTTGCGATTTGCTTAATACCGTCAACACTGCTATACAGTGTACTTAGAGGAATAATTTCAGGATCATGGGATCTGGAGCGAGTACTCAGAAGGTGGCGAAGGCAAATGCTCAATTTACTAAGAAAGCAACCAATGGAGGAGGTGCAGGAGGAGAAGGGGAGAACAACCCGATGACCCAAGCCGTTCCTGCTGTGGGCCAGGATGAAGTCGACACAGGACCATCCACAAAGAATGCAGCTGTGTCTTCTAGCCAGGAGAAATCTTCTGAGAGTAGGCCTACACAGAACCCCGAAATTGCGGAAGAGGACAATGCCGAAGATCTATCGATAGCGCCCTCTACGAGCGTCCAACTCATTATTCAGGAAGCCAAGGCAAAGCAGATTGAAGACCTCAGTGATAGACTTAAGGGATATTTGGAAATGATGACAAAAGTCATCGATCATGTCCTCGACTGTTCAGATTTCCCATGCTCAACATGTCTGGAAATAAAAGAAATTCAAAAAGTATCACGTAACGGCAATTTAGATCGCAGTGGCATTGCGGATGCATTGGCTGTACACACTAGGTTTTGCCAAATGTTTACCCATACGTGGAAAAAGCAGGACATGTTGCGGGCGATTGAAGACTGTAAGTCAAAATTTGACCTGTACCCTCAAACAAAACCAATTTTCTCTTTCTATATTGAGCTACTGGGTTCCATCTGGAACTTCACAGATAATTCGGATGCATTCTGCGTACAAATGGATCAAGATGAATGTATGTCGTTGATGGTTGATTGGTTTATAATTCACCATGAGAGTGGGAAACCAATTAACAAATGGGTGGATGACATGAACTTTGATGCGATGAACATTTTCCACAATGTCTGCAGAAGGGTCCCATCTCTTTCCCCTAATTATCACCAAGTTGTGCCAGCTTTGCAGAAGTTTGGCCAGTCTGAGGAGACTCTGACGCAGACTGTTGCTTTCATCACCCTAGCCAAACTGGTGAGAAAAGAAGAGGCAGATAAACTTTCCACTAATTACACATGCATTGTATTGCTTCTTTCACTGCTCAAGAAATGTCTCTCGGATTCTAAGCACAAGACGAAAACAACACGGAAGACCAGCACTGAAGGCATTTTAACAGTGGTTAGTTTCCCGGCTGTGGAATTGGTCCAAGCTGTCGAGGAGTTGGCAATCAATGACGAGAACAAAAAACTTATAGCAGAGAAAGGAGGCATCCCAATCCTTGGGAAATTGCTCAAAGAAGACTGCTCCGTCGAAGAGAAAACCTTTGCTGCTAATGCGATATGGCGACTCGCATTTCTCAAAGAAAACAAGGAACAGCTGCGGAAGGATCAGGGTATTATATACAGTAAGTGCAATTTCGACACTGTTTGTAGTTATACGGATTTAGTGTTAGTTATCATGACATACAATTTTGAAAGATTTTCAATAAGAGTTAGCATGATTACTTAAAAAAAAAAAAAATTACAATTCAATATTGAGCAGTCTTTAGGACGCCTGTGGGACAATGACATTACAGAAAAATAAAAGCACAAGAACTGTGGCATTATATTTTCAGTAAATGAAATCAATATAACAGTTGACTAATTTTCAAGGTAATTTTATGTTACGTTCGAACGGCGGTGTGGTTTCTTTAGTCATTTTTTTTGGGGTAAAGATTATTTTATTAATGGAAAAAGATAGTTGTACGAATGGACACTTATATCACTGATATGTGTACCAGTGGATGCTTATATCACTGATAGTTGAAGTCACTATATCGTGTATTGCCGGCATAATCAAGAAAGAAAAGAGATGTGCTACGCTATTATAGATTAAGCAATTAAAGGATTTAGCTAATATTGATTAATATGATATATTACATCGGAAAAACAAAATTCACACGCATTACCTGTAATATTATTACGATCGCAAAGCTTTTGACGTAGAGAATCGCTATTCAATTTCTGCTTGCTTTTAATAACGGTTTTAGGGATTGAGACAAGTTTTGGAGGGTGAACTGTAATGTGTCAAGAGAAAACTCTGAAGAAATCATTTCCTAAGCATCATTATATGCTTCACAATAAGCAAAAAAGTGTTTATTTTCCCTCTCGTCTGCAGTGTTATCTTAAGCGTACACAGGTACGTTAATGACTATAATGATATTCAGTCATCAATATCCTGGAAATTTCCAACGATTCCTCTATGACCTAAAGATTCGAAATGTGAATACAACGATAATCCTCAACGAAGAAGACTAGTAACTTTAATACTATTGTATAATTTTCAGTTCAGTTATGTTAAAGAAACATGCCATCTTTTTTTATTTATTTATTTTTTATTCTATTCAAACAAGACCTGACGGAAAATTCGCAGAGTGAAAATGACAAATTACGCAACGCCTGCATGGGAGCTCTCTTTGAGATCTACGAGTCTAAGCTTCCAGAGAGCCTAACAGTTAAAAAAGCTGGCGATGGGTCACCGCAGAGGGCGCCAACTAACAACGTAAAATCCAGTGGCCACATCATGCTGAGCTATAAATGGGAACATCCTTCCAAACCCGTGATGCGAGAATTCAAGAAGCAGCTTCGGAACAGAGGCTACACTGTATGGATGGATGAAGACCACATGAGTGAGTTCATCATGCTCATAATGATTCTCTTGTTTAACAAGCACTGAGTTGATTCCTTTTTGGTTTACAGCAGACGCAGATCCAGGGAAATCAAAGTTTCCTGGCTGGCAGCCCCCTTAAACTGAAATCTGAAAATCAAAATCTTGCCCCCCCCCCCTTAGAAACTCCTGGATCCGTTACTCTATAGTCATGCGATGGTTATACCCGAGCAATTTGTCATAGCAGGCATAAGGTGCCCTGTACAATGATTATGTATTTGAATTCAATTGCCAGGCATAATTCATGAATTGAAAAGATGTATTCTGTCATTGTTATCGCTGTAGTGGGTGACAAGATAGGCGCCATGGCTGATGCTGTAGAGAATGCTGATATGATCATCGCTTGTGTCACACGTGGCTACCAGGACAGCCAAGACTGCCGGACAGGTGAGAAGGATCTTAAAAAGATACAAGGATGGAGTAATGGTGGTATCTCACTTGCCATGAGACGGATTTGAGACTAGTTTGGGACGGATTCGAGACGGATTCGAGACTGGTTTGAAACTAGTCGCGGAAATGTCTCTTGAATCCCCACGACATTTAATGATTTTTCGCGACGTCTCATGAGTCGCGGGAAAATGGTTATTATGTCGTGAATATGAATGTCCTTGAAAAGTCTCCCCAAGACGTCTCAGCGACAGAAAAAATTTTATGGGAGACCATCTCCGAGTGTCCGCGAAGTGATATGCTAGTATTAGTGACGAAGTGGGTTCGTTCTCTTGATGCAGTAGAATTTTAATGACTGAATGCACCTGGGAGAAAAATGGTTCGTCACTTTGCCGAGAAGCCAAGCTGAATTCGTATGTAATCGAACATGCATTTTGCCAGGGCATTTTGTAATGTAATTTCATAATAATGTTATAGCCCTACTTTGATATGAATTAATAGCAATAATAATAATAATAATAATAATAATAATAATAATAATAATAATAACAATAATAATAATAATAATAATATATGATTTGTAATGCGCCAAATCCACTCTGTGGAGTGCGCAAGGCGCAATAAGAAATCAATGTATTTCAAACATTGTAAATATACGTCACATTGTATCTATTTTTTCCTTTCCTTCATACGGACAGAAGCCTCCTATGCTTACGAATGTAAGAAGAAGATCATCCCAGTCAAGGCTTCATTATAACCATGCAGATTCTTCCAGTCCTTATATTCAACATAATTATGCACATATGTCCATGATTATATGCTCCCATATGTTTAGTATGACAAGATTTCAGGTTAATCAAGCCTGCATTTTTATGTACTTTATTATAGAATAAAAAGGATTTACAATATTTACAAATGATCAGTATGATATAAAGCTACAGCATATAATAGATGATATAAAGTTACTTTATATAGCTAATTACAATAATTATTTTATCACCCCTTGGGTGTTTCTAAGCGCTTATAGTGGCTAACTAATATAAACATAATATATAACGATAATAATAAATGATTGGTGTAATAAGTTAATTTACAAATTTCAAATTACAATTGAGTTTTATCATCTTGTTAATGAAATAACAGGACGGAACTTTGACATTTTTTATACATACCACACTTCAGCATTCATAAATAAAACATTAAAGAATCTGACGAATCAGATGGTGCTAAAAATGGACTTGAATTATTTCAGTTTAAATCTTAAAGCTCAATCAACATGCCTATTGCGACTTAAAACTCAATCAACATGCCTATGCGACATACATGAATTAAAACACCTGATACAGTAGACATGCAAAAGCACGCACTTGACATGATAATCAATTACGTGTTAAGACTACAAGGGGTAATGAAATAATGATGAACAGTAGAAATTAGCAAAATTATACATATATACAAAAGACTGTCAAAAATATATTAGTTTTGCCATCTCAATGACATTGAATTAAAAAAATTGGAAGAAGTGAAAGACGATTGGGTATGAAGGAAAAGGAAACATTGCATCAAATGTATCGTGGATTTACCCCTGTTCTTCCAGTAAATATGAAAAATGGCCTTTTTACAAATCAGTTTAAATATACAAGTATATACTTATTACAATGTTGTATTATATTCATATTTCTGTTTAGCATGGAAACCCATAATTTAATATATGCATATAAAAATCATTAGCAAAAACCTAGTCTTCACAAGGCTGTTTTTGGCAAGATTTAAACAAAATAAGAATCCAAAATATTATAAAGACGATGGAAGTTAAAGTTGAATGAAATTATAAGAATTATATATACCGAACCAATATGAAGTACATAACAAATCTAATATCGAAATATCACACATAGAATAGCCTATCAAATTGTTAAAAAGAAGAAATTCAAGAGAATTGCCATATGCATAAAAGCAAGTAATTGATTTTATAAGATGTATTTCTTATTATATGATATTGTCATATTTTTCATTATCGTTGTACGATGTGTAATGGTTTATTTTTCATTTGGAATCAGAATAATTTAGTATTTAGGTGAATGAAACGTAAATGTATAAGGAAAATCCAAGTAAAAGGAATTATTTTATGCATATGGCCCAATATTATTGTCTGTCATGGAAAGAAATAGATTTATATAATTATTCATTTATCAGCATTTTGTATAAATGAATGCATTACAGAATCAGATTGCGGTTCTACCAACAGTCAACAATATTATTTACAAGCAAACCGGCATTTAGGCTGAGGCAAATAACCTTTGACTTTACATATTATTAATAATGATGTGCAGCTCACATTTTTTACACAAATTGTGTTTTATTATAAAATCTTTCATTTGCATTAACAATAAATTGAAACCAATTATTGATGTTATCCGTCATTAAAACGGTGCATATAGAAAAGCCCTGAATAATAGGGTTGTTTTACAATCAGGTTATGTCTTCAAAATCTGTGCATCATAAAAAAAGATATGGGTACTGTAATCTCAAATATATGATGAAAAACTATTTGGCACTGTTAGAGCAACCTACAAGAGAAAATAAAATATTTAAAAAAACACGTTTACTTCTCAAAATTGACCATATCAGCCATTTTAGGGCTTTCCCCATTTTGAGCCTCCGCATCTTTACCATTAACAACGTTAGGCATTGTTTACCAATCAGAATGATCATTGAAGCTGAAAACCTCACAAGCTACAGAATTTGGTTTATTTATTTATTTATTTATTTATTTATTTATTTTTTTTTTTTTGGGGGGACTATTAACGACAATCTGTCGAAAAAATTCCTCTCCAAATTCGGAATTTTACTCATAGTTAGACATTCCTTGATTAACAATCTTTAAGAACATTAATATGTCTATAAGAACACTAATATAATATGGATTAAACTTAGAATATCACTTAGCCCATTTTCACTTTTTTTTCAGACAGTTCACGTTCCAATGTTGTCAAATAAGTTTCTGTCGAAAAAGTGTCCTCTCCGAAAAATGACAAGACAGAACACGTAATAAAAGATTTTACCCTAAAAAAAAAAAAAAAAAGTGAGTGACCTCATGACTAAAAAACACAAAAACAAAAACCATTTCGCTTGTTAAAACACTCCCACAAAAATGAGGGGACAAAACACTTAAAACAAAAATATAAAATAAAAATGGTCCAATGAGACAGATAAGTATATAAACAGATGTTAAACAACCCTTAAGCGCTTAATGTATCAAACCAATTTAAAACAACATTTATTTCTTTCAACATTATTGAAAAAGTTTACAAAGTATTTTGAATAAATATGTAAATATTCATTAATGAAGAGTAATATATGAATACTAATAATATATAAAAGACAATGAAGAGGCGTAAAAGCCAGATAAGCAGGAGTCTCAAGTGGTAGGCTTACGCCTAACATAGCCTAACACAATGGATACAGGGAAGGAAAAGAGCGAAAGGAGGAGAGAGAGAGAGAGAGAGTGTGTGTGTGTGTGTGTGTGTGTGTGGTGGAGTGTGTGTGTGTATGTGTGGTGTGTGAGTGGGGGGAGAGTGTGAGTGGTGGTGAGTAAAAAAGTACTAGAGAGGAAAAGATAAACGGAGCGGAGGCGCGATGGTGCGAGATGGAATTGTTGAGGCGCGAAGGAGGGTGGGGTGTTGAGAGGAGAGAGGAGAGGGGCGGTAGAAGAAATGGAGAGAAAGATAGCGGATAAAATGGATTTAAAAATGAATTTCTATTCTTGTTTTATTTGTATGTTATTATTATCATTGTTGTTTGTTATAGTTACTGTTTATTGTTTTTTCTTTGTTATTCTTATTATTTGATATATCACTACCTTTAGTACGTCAATGTTCTCAGTTTAAATTTTCGAGGAGGCACTGAAGAGATAAGACATCGATATTGAACCTTCATATCGTCTTTCATGGACTGAGAATGATGTCGCGCCTCGGTTAGTTGTTTCTTCAGTTGCATCAAGTGAATACCATTCAGAGTCTTGAGAGCTTTGTTACGTGTGGTGACGTGTTGGCAGCCAGCCAATCCTGGACCTGCTGTGAGTTCCATCCGGTACTTGAGATTCCACTTTACGGGTTTGGATTCTGGCTCAGGTGGAGAGGGTCTTAAAAAGTAAAGAGAAAACAAAATGACGCATGTAACGAAAATAAAGACACAACAGTAGGGGAGACCTGGACAATTGTAACACGGGGCAATTGTAACAGGAATTCCATCCCTAGCAGAAACACGCTACCAAATTTGGAATTTGTACAGAGCATGCGCATTTCATCGCTCCACATTCTGTTTGAGTATTAGCACATTTACGGTCGTGGAACTTTTACAGCAGAAAAATCGTTTTTTTGAGTAGGAAAGTAATATTTCACATTCCCATTGTTTTCTTCTGCAAATATGTGGATGAGCTACGGCTGTTCATTTTTATATATTTAGAAATTATGTTCTTCGGCTGTTTGCTAACGTTAACGATTAATACCTCAGCTAAGATAGAAAAAAATCTCTCCAAATATGGTCGCCCACACAAGGGCAATAGTAACAATGCCGTTTAGGATTACTTTGCCCCGTACCTAGCCCCGTGACATTCAGCGCGCTGTCATCGCCCGTCCATAGCAGTTAAACTTCTGCCATAATCCCATGCCCATGTATATAACAGGTGGGAAATATAATGTAACTTGAGGTCAAGCATTGTCATGTTTCGTAATAATTAGCTTAATGTGGTTAATGTTGTTTAAATCTTGGATCTGTCAAGTGCATAGCTTTGATAAAGAAAAGTAAAATGTTACAATTTCACGTGTTACAATTGCCCCTGGTTTAGGGCAATTGTAACACTCGACTCGTGTCTTGAAATGATAATGGCTTCAAAATAAATAGTTTTACTTAACCCAACCTATTCGTATGTCGAGCTAAAGATATCCAAATTCGTTTTACTTGGTTTAAGCAAGTATTTAGTTATAATAAAGTTGATAAGTCAAATTTGGAAAAAAAAGTGTTACAATTATCCCCAGTCTCCCCTATATTTCTTCTTGTTCTTTTTCTTCTTTTTTTTTTAGGTTAAGAGCCTCCATTTTCTATCAAAACAAAGTGGCCCAAAAGCTTGAAAAGCCGTAAAGTATAAATGCTGCCAAGTTCAATAACTAAAAATTCTTAGTCTTTATCTATGCTGTCTAGTGCACAAGACAGAAACATATGTGTCAGGTGATGTGTGATATGTAACTTAGATGGTAAACTATTTATTATTCATTCTTATTCATTCATTTCTTTTTTTTAAAAGCGAATATACAGAACATATACCCATTACTGGAATTACCATTATGTTACCATTAGTATGATGAGAAGCAATGTAAGCCTGAACAATCCTTTATATTTTACCATCCTCGACATGCATTTAAATGTGGTGTATGTTATGTCAAGGTACAACTCGAGTAAAAGCTCTGCAGCCACAAACACGACCGTTTCTTCGATCATCGTTGTTTACTGTTAGCCCCAGACAAAAATTAATGCGGCGTCACAACTCGTCGTAGCCTACGGGGCACGTGCCATCGACGTAGCCTGCGTTGCATGTGCAATGCACGCACAGGTCCTGGTGTCAACTTCTGCGATTCTGCGTTTCTGTAGTAAGGGTATTGTAAAACCTCCTGTTACGTCGTACGTGCATTGTACCTGCGAGGTACCTCCGCTGCACGATTTTTCTACGAAATCCGTCGTAGGAGTTGCACGTCGAAGGTACGGCGAGTTGTGACCGCCGCATTAGGCGCCTTCTCCAAACAAAGTGCGTCAGCTCCCGCGTCTTTTGTACCAAAGACGATTTATGGCTTTTGAATAGAATCCCGAAATCTTTAAACACGTTAAAAGCAGAAAGCTGATTGTTTCTCGCGTTGGATCAGGAAGCTGCGGGAAACTGACGCACTTTGTTTGGAGAAGGCGCCTAAACATAACAGGCTTTAAAGGAGAAATGCCAGAATTATAATAACGTACCGGGACAGCATGTTGTTCCAGCGCTGTCTCTTTCTGCACTGCGAACTCTTTTTCAATGATGCTAGGTAGTACGGTTGACACCTTGTCGGCTCCCTGTACGATGTTAATATATCTTCCTGCTATGATACCGCCTAGCCATCCAGTTGGTTTGAATTTCATCTAC
>CALNVZ010003433.1:45220577-45318334 GCA_940671915.1 Paracentrotus lividus
GAAGAATCGTGGAAATAAGAGAATATCACCCAAAATCTTCTCACACATGTCTTTAGCGGCAATCTCGGTGAACAACATCTCGAGACTAATAATTTATCGGTTTATGCCGAATTTTTTCTTTTTTTTTTTTTTTTTTTTTGTTACCAAACTAATACACCAGGTTTAATGTCTCTGTTAATATAGGAGCCTCTCTAAACCCAAAGTGTTATGCAAAAATCGTGTCAGTTATCCGCAGACCTTATTCCTGATTCCCAACGCGATGAAGCAGGCAAAATCGGCTTTCTGTTTTTTCTTTAACTATTCCCGTGTTATTAAGCCGTATTAAATTTCGGTACGCAGAGTATGCGAATGTCTAATTCAAAAGGACACATACAATAAATCGTTCATGGTACATCAAAAAAAAAAGAGAGCTGGGCAAGCTGAAAGCACTTGTTTGATTAAGCGCCATTAATCATTGTGGCGCACAGAAGTAAGGGCAGAGTTCCAAGCGAAAACGAGGACATTGGAGCATGAAATTTCAAGTATATGTGCGCGTCATGTGCAACATTTTGAAGATGCAGATACGTTACCTAAAGTTGTTTTTTTCCTCGCGTTACCGCGTATGCTGAAGTATTACCATCAAAGTTGGTTGTTCTCCCGGGAGGGGCAGAGTTGGCTTGGTTTACGAAAGCCTACAAAGTGTCCCTGCAATAATTAATAGCTTTTTAAAAAATATATTTTACCGCGAGGTTAAAAGCGCCTATTCTTTGCCGTCCTGCGTAACCTCCACATGGTTTATCCAGGTGGGGGTATAAAAATACCGGTAAATCAATATCTTTTTTTTGCCCAAATTGTTCACCGTATGTTGGGACTCCGAATAAGGCTGAGCATAATTCTAAGAGAGATGCCTGGAGCAATTCATGTAAATATCTTAATTATTCTCGTGTCCTTACTTTCTGTCGTGTCCAATCCTTTCCTTTTGGTGGTCACGGTAAATACTAATAGAGTTGGTGGAGAATGGGAGTGTACGGCTAAAATGTTAAATTGTCATGGTCTACATCCAACAAACATTTGGTATTTAATTATTTCTTTATAATGCATTCTCCCCTCCATTGGAAAAAAAAGACCGGGATAAACCACACTCACTCCGTCGAAACCGGAACAAGCGGGTTCAAGGTTTTTTCTTTAAACCATAAGTATTAAAAAATATTTCAACCAATTTTTTAAGAATGGCAAAAATGGTTGTGCTTTATATTTTTCCCGCCGTACCACCTTTGGTATACCTAAGAACTAAAATAAAAATATCGGTGGGTGTATAGAATCCAAAACAGAGTGAACTCAAAATGGCGAAGCCAGTTTTAAATTCAGCAGAGTTTATAAGAAACGAATGTTTTGCTGCTCAAATATGGCATGCCATTTGGCGACGTCACTCCTGTCGTAACCATGTATTGATGATTATCATATCTCATATAGAGGATCGCTGTAAAAAAAAATTATCATTTGGAAAAGAGGAGCGAGAAGCAAGAGTAAGTAAATTTTTGGTATTCCATCAGCCCTTTTGTCATGAACCATTCTTTGTGTAAATAAACAAGACTAAACCCTCTCTCTATGAACTAGAGAGGTTATGCACTGTAAGACTTAGTATTATGAATCTTGCTGAAAGGACTGATATTAACATATGTTAGACTGAATCTTGCATCATGTCAACCCAGTTACTACTCATGGAAAACTTGCCCCGATTAAACAACGATGATCGAAGAACGGCCGTGTTTGTGGCTGGCAGAGCTTTTACTCGAGTTGTACCTTGACATACATACACCACATCTAATGCATGTCTGAGGATGGTAAAATATGAAGGATTGTTCAGGCTTACATTGCTTCTCATCAGACTAATAGTAACATAATGGTTAATTCCAGTAATGGGGTATATTGAACAGTTATATACGGCCATCAGAGGGGGTGGTTGGAACTATAGTACCCGAACTGACGTGAAGAATGCGACTATTTTAAAATAGTCGCATTCGCGTCAGTGAGGGGACTATAGTTTCACCAAAACCTCTGAAGGCCGTATACCGAGTGAGTAAAAAAAAACTTTACACCTAGGAAAATGTCAATAAAAAGAAAACCAATTTATAAACCCCAAATTATTTTACATATTCTGAAATAGTAACTCCTCCCGCATCTTCTGATACCATTTTTGTGTGGTATGTCTTTACGCGTGGATGAACACGACGCATTGTTTGCGAACATGTCAATTTCGAATTGTGCCAGAATCTAAGTAAAATCAAAACAACAAAAAGCTAGAGAAAAACAATTTTATCCTGATTGAAATAGCATAACTTTTTAACGAAAATGTCTTTCGCTTAATAACTTGGCAGGGGTATTGTTACACATATTGACTACATTTTGTATGAAAATTAGATTGACTCGTGAAGTAATGCACGAATGAGTACACATTAAAGAGCAAATTGCCACTGACAGACCTAAAAAGGCCTCCTAATACTTTTGAAAAGTGATTATTTTGTCTTTGACGTGTGCTCACTCATGCCTGACTCTACAGATCTATCTCATTTTCATAAAAAATGTAGTCAATATGTGTACCAAGATCCCTGCCAATTTATTTAAGCGGAAGACATTTTTTAAAAAAAATTTATGCTATTTTAATCAGGATGAAGTTGCTTTTTTTCTAGCTTTTTGTTGTTTTGATTTTGCTTCCATTCTGGCACAATTCGAAATTGACATGTTCGCAAACAATGCGTCGTGTTCATCCAAGCGTAAAGACATACCACACAAAAATGGTACAAGAAGATGCGGGAGAAATTACTCTTTCAGAATATGTAAAATAATTTGGGGTTTATAAATTGGTGTTCTTTTTATTGACATTTTTCTAGGTGTAAAGTTTTTTTTTTACTCACTCGGTATAACTGGTTTATATATGTCATCGGAAATAAAAAATTCTAGATCTCTAGAAATCTAACGTTAGAGACCGATATCGACTCCAGATAGGGTCATGATCTAACCTAGGCCTGCCCTACATCTATGAATGATCTAGAATCTAGAGGTTCAACCAGATTAGACTTCGTTAGAGCTAAAGTAGAATAATAAGATAGAAGTTACTCACTGCGACTTGGGTCTCCCGTCTCAATAAAGTTGTTGGGAATCTCTGCTTAGTTCAATTCACGATAAAAACGTACACAGGGCGCAGTCAAAAGGCCGTCAGGCGGCACCCAGCCTTGATGACAGACTACAGAGTAGTTGTATACTATATTCTATAGGGTCAAAACTGAAATCTACAAAATCTCAGGGACTGACCAATCATCACCTAAATCTAATCGATTCTTTCCTTTCAACTATCCAACAATCCTAAAAATTGGTGCAAACTCCGTCCGCCCTTCATTAGTTATTAGTACACAAACAACGACAGAACATACGGAACCCTTACAATAAACTGCCGAATTTCATCGCGTGTGGTAATGATGTAGCGTCGCTCGGCTCGACATCGCTGAAGCTGATGCAGTAATTCGCTCACCTCATTTACAAATGTCATTATGTAGACTCATGTAAGGAAGCCGAAATTCTAACGTAAATTTTTACCTCGTATTTTCAGTGATTAAACACGAGATATTATACCTCGATGACTCTTTCGCATAGATAGTTGTTTTGAACATGGGACTTTGCAATGGCTAGATCTTTCGACTTTCTTTTGTGCTGTTCTGGTGTGCTGGTCATTCTGACCTGCTAGTATTATTAAAGTCCTTTTTAGGCGCGTATGGTGATGATTTCGATTTGCTGATTGCCACGTGTTGATCTGCAAGTTCGAGTAATTCACAAAGAACGTCGATGTAACAAAGATTCATTACCTTGCATTCGCGTAAATGATGGTTCTCGCACACGACACTACATTAAGCGAGTGCAGGCTTGGGCCACGGCAAAATTTGTCGATCTCACCGCGTGATGCTTCCGTGCATGCAAGTTCTGTGCACGATGGCTAGAGTAGTTGTAATACTATACTATGGGGTCAAACCGAAATCAACAAGAATCTGCAGGGATCAAACCAATCATCACTAAATCTAATCGATTCTTGTTAACATTTATATCCAAAGCACATACCCTGAAAATTGGTGCAAAACCACCCGTTCTCTAGTTATCTTGTACACAAACAAACAAACAAACAAACAAACAAAAAAAACAAACAAACAAACAAACATACGGAACCCTTTACAATACCCTGCCGATTTCATCGGCGTGGGTAATCAACACAGTTGTTCTGCGTAACTGTTATGTTAGACTTCTACAACACTGATCAAACGCTGACAAACGAACGTTAAGCGTTGCTGTTGCCATTTTCAATGAACTCCCTGAATGAAATCATCGTAGACGAGACGAAAAACTTCGGCTTGCTATCATCATCAGCTCCTCCAAACTACATTATTTGCCATCTTGTCTCACTACTTTACACATTACTAATTATCCGTAATCCATGTCACTGCACTGCTATGATTATAGGCTATTAAAGGCACGCACTCTCGATCTCCGATCCGGCAAACAGACAGAAATCCCGTCCTACTATAACTACGCGAGATCAAAATGTAAGCAAAATTTGATGAGTCACGCGCGTCATGTACGTACGTACGCGCACCATCGTCAAAACAAACCTTACGTCACGCGTAGAGGTGGATACCTTTATGACGTCACGGCATGCCGAGCACACGATACATGTTCGGGGCTACGGAGCCGCCACGATGGGAGGTGGGGGGAGGGGGCGGGGGGGGGGGTTCAGCAACGTAAACGTGTACGAAAATGGGGTCCTTGCTAGCCAGCTCTCAGCTAGCTTCGATCACTCGATAGGCCACTATCGGTTGATCGAGCCGTGGCTATTCGCAGGTACTATCCACGGCTCAAGGGAAAATTCCCGGCTTGTGACGTCAGATGTCAGGATTAGTGGCATTTTTGCACAATTCATGACGTTGGCTGGAACTACCTTTGGTCACATGACGGGGTTTAGACCAATCACCTTTTAAGATTCTTACCATGACGGATATAATTCTGTATATTCGCTTCTAAAAAAAAAGAAGAAATGAATGAATAAGGAATAAATAAATAAAGTAGTTTACCATCTAAGTTAGATATCACACATCACCTGACACATATGTTTCTGTCTTGTGCACTAGACAGCAAAGATGATGACTAACACATTTTTTAGTTATTTGGAACTTGGGCAGCATTTATACTTTTACGGCTTTTCAAGCTTTTGGGCTAATTTGTTTGATACAAAATGGAGGCTCTTAACCTGAAAAAAAAAAGAAGAAAAAGAACAAGAAAACCAACACTGTTATGTTTTTATTTTCGTTACATGTGTCATTTTGTTTTCTCTTTAATTTTCTAGGACCTCCTCAATCCGAGCCAGAATCCAAACCCGTAAAGGTGGAATCTCAAGTACCCGGATGGAAAACACAGCAGGTCCAGGATTGGCTGGCTGCCAACAACGTCACGACACGTAACAAAGCTCTCAAGACTCTGAATGGTATTCACTTGATGCAACTGAAGAAACAACTAACCGAGGCGCGACAATCATTCTTCCAGTCCATGAAAGACGATATGAAGGTTCCATATATCGATGTATTATCTCTTGCAGCTGCTCTTGAGAATCTAAACTAGGAGAATGTTGACAATACTAAAGGTCACGTGATAATCAAATAATAAGAATAACAACTACAGCAACAAAACAATAGCAACAGTAACTTATAACAATAACAACAATGATAATAATAACAATAACAATAATAACAACAAGAATAGAAATTCATTTTTTTAAATTCCATTTTATCGGCTTAAGCTCTTTTCTCTCTCTCTCTCTCTCTCTCTTTCTCACACACACACACACACACACACACACACACTCTCTCTCTCTCTCTCTCTCTCTCTTTCTCTCCTTTCGCTCTTTTCCCTCCCCCTGTATCAATTGTGTTAGGCTTATGTTTAGGCGTAAGCCTACCCATTAGAGGCTCTTGCTTTTCTGGCTTTTACGCCGTCTTCATTGTTTTTTATATAATTATTAGTATTCATGTATTACTCTTCATTAAATGAATATTTACATATTTATTCAAAATATTTTGTAAAATTTTTCAAAAATGATTGAAAGAAAATAAATGTTGTTTTAAATTTGGTTGATAACATTAAGCGCTTAAGGGTTGTTTTACAATCTGGGTATATACTTATCTGTCTCATTGGACCATTTTTATTTTATTATTTTTGTTTTACTAGTAAGTGTTTTTGCCCCTCATTTTTGTGGGAGTAATAAACAAGTGATTTTCTTTTGGGGGGGGGGGGCATGAGGTCACTCACTTTTTTTTTAATCTTTTTTTTTTTATAGGGGTTAAAATCTTTTATTACGTGTTCTGTCAATTGTCTCATTTTTCGGAGAGGACACTTTTTGACAGAAACTTATTTGACAACATTATAATAATAATAATAATAATAATAGCGTTTTCTTTACCCAGGGTAGCCACTTCAATTTTGACAACTGCTCTTCCAGCGGGCCCTGCATAACATGAAATGTTATTATTACATTATAACATTGGAACGTGAACTGTCTGAAAAAGAAGTGCAAATGGGCTAAGTGAATATTCTAAGTTTAATCCATATTATATTAGTGTTCTTATAGACATATTAATGTTCTTCTTATTTATCAATCAATGTCTAACTATGAGTAAAAATTCCGAATTTGGAGAGGACATTTTTTTGGACAGATTTGGTTAATAGTCACAAAAAATAAATTAAAATAAATTAAAATAAAATTCTGTAGCTTGAGAGGTTTTCAGTTTCAATAATCAATTCTGATTGGTAAACAATGCCTAACGGTTGTTAATGATAAAGATGCGCAGGCTCAAAATGGGGAAAACGAAAACGATATGGCCCTGAAATGGCTGATATGGTCAATTTTGAGAAGTAAACGTGGTTTTTTTTTAATCATTGATTTTTCTCTTGTAGGTTGCTCTAACAGTGCCAAATAGTTTTTCATCATAGATTTGAGATTACAGTACCCATATCTTTCTTTATGATGCACAGATTTTGAAGACATAACCTGATTGTAAAACAACCCTATTATTCAGGCTTTTCTATGTGCACCATTTTTAATGACGGATAACATCAATAAATTGGTTTCAATTTATTGTTAAATGCAATGAAAGATTTTATAATAAAACACAATTTGTGTAAAAAATGTGAGCTGCACACCATTATTAATAATTATGTAAAGGTCAAAGGTTATTTGCCTCAGCCTAAATGCCGGTTTGCTTATAAATAATATTGTTGACTGATGGTAGAACCGCATCTGATCTCTGTAATGCATTCATTGATACAACATGCTGATAAATGAATAATTATATAAATCTAATTTCTTTCCATGACAAGACAATATGTTGGGCCATATGCATAAAATATAATTCCTTTTACTTGGATTTTCCTTACACATTTACGTTTCATTCACCTCAATACTAAATTATTATGTTCAAATGATACAATAAACCATTACAATCATAAAACGATAATGGAAAATATGACAGTATCATATAAGAAGAAATACATCCAGTAAAATCACTTACTTACTTTTATGCATACGGCCAGTTCTCTTGATTTGTCTTCTTTTTAACAATTTGATAGGCTCTTTTTATGTGTGAAATTTCGATATTACGTGCGTTATGTACCTCATATTGTTTGTTCGGTGTATGGTAAGCAATTTACTCCTTTTGTTCTTTATAAAATTCTTATATTTGATTCACCTTACTTCCATGGTCTATAAAATATTTTGTTGATATTTATTTTGTTAAATCTTTACCAAAAACAGCCTTGTGGAAGATTAGTTTTCTTCTTGATTTTTTTTAATATGCATATTCATTAAAATATTTAATGAGTTTCCATGCTGAACAGAATATGAATATAATAAGGATACTTGTACATCTAAAATTATTTGTAAAAACGTTTATTTTTGATATGTTACTTGGAAGAACAGGGTAAATCCACGATACATTATGATGCAATATTATTCCTTTTCCTTCATACCCAATCGTCTTTCACTTCTTCCATTTTTTGTTTGTTTCATTCATGTTATTGAAATGGCACAAACTAATATATTTCTGACAGTTCTTTTTGTATACATGTATAATATTTTGCTAATTTTCTTCTTGTCATCATTATTTCATTACCCCTTGTAGTTCTTAACATATAATTTGATTATCATGTCAAGTGGCGTGCTTTTGCATGTCTACTGTATCAGGTGTTTTAAATTCCTCTGCAGTTCCTCTGCTACTCTCCTCATCCTTTTCTGTTTAGATGATATACCTTCTAGTATGTCATTAGTCTGTATATTCAAATCTACCACTTCGACTTTCTTTACTTTCTTAATTGATATATGAATTATCCGCATAAGAGTAGCATACCTTCCTTACCTGTTTCTATAGCCAGTTTTGATTTATGTTATGCTTATTATTCACCATTATATATTGTGTATACAAAACTTTGTAAAAATCATATGCAATTTAGCCATGTGGCTACGATTTTGATTTCTGAATAAATACCATTATTATTATTATTATTATTATTATATAGGCATGTTGATTGAGTTTTAAGTCGCATAGGCATGTTGATTGAGCTTTAGATTTAAACTGAAATAATTCAAGTCCATTTTTAGCACCATCTGATTCGTAAGATTCTTTAATGTTTTATTTATGAATGCTGAAGTGTGGTATCGTATCAAAAATGTCAAAGTTCCGTCCTGTTAATCCATTAACAAGATTATATACACTGACTTAGCACTGGTATTGCAACATAACTAAACGCGTGCATTTTTTCCTATTTACAAGTCTTTTATATATTCTCATATTTCGTCCATGGCCAGAGATTTTGCAATTTTTTTTGTATATTCTGAAAGAGGAGACTTTTCCCTTTTCATTCCTGACATCAATAAATACTCAGACAGGGGCTCTTTTTTAAACAAAGGGGCGACAAATAAATAAAGGCCCCTAAAAAAATGAAAATGTAAGAGGTGTGGATTATCAGTGAATTAAATCATTAGGGAGGAGTCAAATTTCTCTGCAAACTGTTTACATTTTTCCATTATCCTTGTGGCAATTTAAAAATAGTCATAAGGAACCATCACAAAGGTTAATGAAAGAAACATCACGCACAGAAGGAAAAATAATGTTACGCCGTTGCTAAGGAGGATGCGTGGCAAAATCAGAGGTAATGAATATCCAGCAAAATATAATAAAAGTGTGAAAATTTTTATATCTATTGTAAACGACATTATATTTACTACAAAAATTCAACAGTAATTTGGGAATTTGGAGGAATAAACTTGTATTAAATAAATCTGTAATACGGGGCTAAATTTTTTCTTGGCAACGATAGAAATGAATTTATCTTCATCGTGTGTTCCTCCATTTGTCTTTCATTGTATTGCTACCTTTTTGTCCATTTCTAATATGCCACAAGCATGATGGAAACATGCTAACAGTTTTGGGACAAAAATGACTCCTCCTTAATAACTTTATTCACTAATAATCCCCACCTCTTAGGATTTCAGTTTTAGTTTTTGTTTAACAAAAGTTCCCCTGTCTGAGTATTTACTAATCTCAGGAATGAAAAAGGACAAGTCTCCTCTTTCAGAATATACAACAAAAAAATGCACACAGATAGCTATGTTGCAATACCAGTGCTAAGTGAGTGTAGCTCAATTGTAATTTTGAATATTCACTTTTATTACAACAATCACTTTTATTATTATCGTTATATTATGTTTACATTGCTGTAGCTTTCAATCATTCTGATCATTTGTAAATATTGTAAATCCTTTTTTATGCTATAAAAAAAAGAAAATGAAAAAAGCAACTTCATTAACCCTTAAATCTTGTCATACTAAACATATGGGACATATAATTTAAAAAAGGCTAAAAATTTTATTGTCCGAAACAAAAATGACCGGATATTTGTTTTGCCCCTGATTATGTTGGAAATAAGGACTGGGAGAACTGAGTGGTTATGATGAAGTTGTATTTGTGTTTGATATAACAGGAGCAGACTGTATAGGTATACGATCATGGAATTTGAGACGTACTCTCTAAATATCTATAAAAAAAAAAAAACAAACAAACAAACAAACACAAAAAGAAGAAGAAAAAAAATGGAAAAAAAATGAAAACAAAAAACAAAAAACAAAAACAGAGTGAATAGTTCACTCTTGACGGAGAGAATATCAGAAATAGTGAAAACTAAGAGTGAAAATGTGTATTTTCATATATTTTAGAGGGTGTCTTTACATATTTTTGAGTGTACTTTCACTCAATTTGGAGTAAATTTCTAATCTTTGATTTTAACATGTGCTCACTCCACTTCACTCAAAAATGATTTGAAATATACGTTTTCCATCGAACGGACGGTAGTTGGGGTAGAAAGAATAATTTGGGCACACCAATGTCCTCAATCTTCAGCAGAGAGCAACAGAGTTCTTTCTTTATCCATTTCGTTCGCACTCAGTTTGAGGACGTTCGGCAACGTAACTCTAGCATATATGTTGATACCCTTTTCATTTGGATCTTTGCACGCATGACTGAATAACAGATAATTTTTCAGAAGACGGTATAAACGAAATAGGCCTATTACTAATTCTTTTGTGCACGCATACGCCCAAATATACCCTCAATTACTTGTAACACATACACAGACCTCATACACACCCACACATATACACACGCACATACCCTAGCTCATCCACACCAGCACACACACACACACACACACTCACACAAACCAATACCCACAACAAACACACCACACCCTCACCAAACACATCCACACACACTCACAAACAGCTGTCAAGGAAAATTATTATTTCATTCTAAAACATTCAGTGGTGATCTTGGTAAACAAAACATCAAAGGGGAAATGTTATTGTGAATTGTTTACTCTGTGTGTGTGTGATGATTCGCGCGTGTGTGAGGGAGGATATGTGTGTGTGTGTGTGTGTGTGTGTGTGTGTGTCTGTCTGTCTGTGTGTGTGTGTGATGAGATGTTGGTGTGTGTGTATGTGTGTGCACATAATTATTCTGACAAACATTTGTTTTAATCTTTATCCGTCATCCTATATTGTTACACATATTGACTACATTGTGTATGAAAATTAGATTGACTCATCAAGTAATGCACGAATGGGTACACATAAAAAAGTAAATTGCCACTGACAGACTTAAAAAGGCCCCCTAATAATTTTGAAAAGAGATTATTTTGTCTTTGACGTGTGCTAACTCATGCCTGACTCTACAGATCTATCTCATTTTCATACAAAATGTAGTCAATATGTGAAACAGCACCTCTGCCAAGTTATTGGGCCGGAAGACATTCTCGTTAAAAAGTTATACTATTTTAATTAGGATGAAGTTGCTTTTTTATAGCTTTTTGTTGTTATAATTTTACTCCCATTCTGGCACAATTCGAAATCGACATGTTCTCAAACAATGCGTCGCGTTCATCCAGGCGTAAAGATATAACACACGAAATTGGTACAAAAATATGCGGGAAGAGTTACTCTTTCAGAATATGTATAATAATTTGGGGTTTATAAATTGGTTCTCTTTTTATTGATATTGTCCTAGGTGTCTAGTTTTTCTGACTCACTCGGTAGATATAGTCAAGGTAAGCGAGAACATAACTGGGTGTGCCATGCAGAATTTTGCGGTTATTTTGAAACCAGTCTAATGAATCTCCCCAATCATTTGACCATTTTCTTAAGAAATTTCTGAATAACTTATACGTATGCTTCTCATTACTATTATATAGTTGTTAGATACATGTATATGAAAATATATATATATAATTATTAGGCCTTAATTTTCACAAAACAGCGTAAAAGCACTAGAAGGTTGAGAGTATATTGATATTTTAACATAATTATGAAACACAGAGATCGTCGATTTAATGTCCTTTTCATATACATATACAATATGTCCGAAACTACGCAGCTTGCATACACCCTCAACGATTGGTTCATTATAAATGATATACAATCAAGCCTTATTGAATATAATGGCTTTGTCCGTTGCTAAGAAACCATCACTAGGCAAACAGTCTGCACTTCAGTGCGCGAGCCATTGGACAGTTGATGAATAAATTGAATAGATAATGCACTTTGGAAGGGCGATCATATATGCTATATCTATACTATAGCAATGAACTTGTTGGGTGTATTATTTCGGTGAAGGTGACTTGACTTTTAGTGGACTTGGACTCGTTTCCGTGTATTTTACTACATATCGTTGTTTTTGTACTTCAAAGCCATTACTCGAAAGAAACATTTACATGCAGGTGGTACCAGCGACTGTTATTTGATGGCGAGAAGACATGCAAGCAAATACAGGATCCATCGCCATGGTCGCCGAAATGTCGAATTAACATTCGGTAACGCTCAGGCTTTTAAAGGAATATCATACGTGTGCTCGAGATACCATGCACAACATATTGGTTCTCTTTACTTTCAGAGTGATTATAATAAGCGAATCTACTGTTTGACAGGAAAAGACGTGCACACTAGGTCATTCATCTACACATGCTACAAGGACTAAATACGGAGAGACAAATGAGACAAGACTGTCTTCACGTCGCCACTGAACCTACGACTCTTGCGATTTGATTGTACCATAACAAAACTGCGATACAGTATACTTACAGGAACACTTTTAGGATCATGGGATCTAGAGCTAGTACTCAGAAGGTGGTGAAGGCAAATGCTCAATCCACTAAGAAAGCAACTAATGGAGGAGGTGCAGGAGGAGAAAGGCAGAACAACCCGGTGGCCCACAGTAGCGGACGCAGCCAGATTTCAGACAATGAATTTATCGGGCCCATGCGTAAACATAATAGAGTCGCTTTTGTCCCACGACAATTGACAATCTGGGATAGACTTAAGAGATATTTGGAAATGATGACAAAAGTCATCGATCATGTCCTCGACTGTGCAGAGTTCCCATGCTCAACGTGTCTTGTAATAAAAGAAATCCAAAAAATACCATGTAACCCTGTAGATAGCAGTGGCATTGCGGACGCATTGGCTGTACACACCAGGTATTGCCAAATGTTTACCCATACGTGGAAAAAGCGAGACATGTTACAGGAGATTGAAGAATCTGAGTCAGAAGATGAACTCTCTCCTGAAACTAAGAAAATATTCGTGTTCTATATCCTTGTCTTGAATTCAGCCTTGAACTTCACACATAAATCGAATGCATTCTGCGTACAAATGGATCAAGATAGTTGTATGTCATTGCTGGTTGATTGGTTACTACATCACCATGGGAGTGGTAAACCAATGAACGAATTGGTGGGTTGCATGAGCTTTTACACGATGAACATTTTCATTAATGTCTGCAGAAGGGTCCCATCTCTTTCCCCGAATTATCACCAAATTGTGCCAGTTTTGGAGACGTTTTGCAGGTCTGAGGAAACCAAGATGCAGACTGTTGCTTTCATCGCCCTAGCCAAACTAGTGAGAGAAGAAGAGGCAGATAAACTTTCCACCGATTACAAATGCGTTTCATATCTACTTTCACAGCTCGAGAAATGTCTCTCGAATTCTCAGCACATGGTGGGATCGAAAGGGAAGGCCTTCGATGAAGACAAGTTATGTGCGGTTCGTTTCCTGGCCGTGGAGTTGGTCCAATCGGTCGAGGAGTTGGCAATTAGTGACAAAAACAAAGAACTCATCGTGGAGAAAGGAGGCATCCCAATCCTTGGGAAATTGCTCAAGGAAGACTGCTCGGTCGAGGAGAAAACCTTTGCCGCTAAGGCAATATGGAGACTCGCATTTCTCAAAGAAAACAAGGAACAACTGCGAAAGGATCAGGGTATCTTATATAGTAAGTGCAATTTCTACACTGCTTGTACTTTATACGGATGTAGTATTAGTTATCATGACATAAAATTTTAAAAGATTTCGATAAAAGCATGATTAATTTGAAAAAGAGAATCGTTACAGTTCAATATTGAGCAGTCTTTGGGACGCCAGCGAGTCAGTGACAGTACAGAATAATAAAAGTACACAAACTGTGGCATTATATTTTCAGTAAATGTAATTAATGAAATCAACCGTTTATTAATTTGCAAGCTAATTTTATGTTACGTTCCAACGGTGTGGTCTCTTTAGTCATTTTTTCGTAAAAATTATTTATTTATTTATTTATTTATTTATTCACGTTTTCTTTAAAAGACAGGGTAGTCCAATTCAAGCCGAAAGGCCTGCTTTACAATGGAGCCCTGTCAGGAGTACATAAATGAACATAACATAGAGAAGTAAAATAAACACAAGATAATGACAGTGACAATTAATGACTTGCATATAAGAAATCATAGATGAAAATAATAAGTACATGGGAAAATAACATGATGATATCAATAGAGTAGCAAAGGAATGATAAAAACAAATACAAGAAAAAAATACAAAGAATACAAAAAATATCAGATTTAAATCATTGAGATGGTTACATGCAAAAACGGGTTCAAGGAGTTTGATATTGTCTGAGGCGTTTTTTGAATATTTGAAGAGAAGGAGATACTTCAATATGAAGCGGTAGTGAGTTGTATAGTTTAGTTGCAATATATGAGAATGAGCGTTTTTTGTTTTCGGTTTTCGATTTAGGCAGGTATAATTGGTTTGTTATAACGTGTCGAGTAGGGTAAGTGGTATGGCGAAAAGATATAAGTCTTCTGATATATGGAGGAGACAATCCATTTAATGATTTATAAACTGAAATGCAATATTGAAAATTGAATCTAGTTTCTATAGATTGCCATTTTAAAGTATCCAGTAACTGAACTGATGGGGTACAGTAATCAGCGTTTAAAACTAGGCGTGCATATTTATTTTGACATCTTTGTAGTCTTAAAAGGTTTTTCTTTGTTGACGATGCCCATACTGTACTGCAGTAGTCAATATGGGGTAAAATTAATGTATAATATAACTGTTTTAAGGATATTTCATTTAAGCAATGTTTGATTCTTCGAATAGAATGGACAGAATATGTGATTTTTCTAATAACTTCGTTTACATGAGGCGACCAGTCAAGATTCTGGTTGACTATAACTCCTAGATATTTAACCTCACTTACTTTCTGCAAAGTCTTACCATTCGTTTTTATTTCTAAATTCGATGAATTTCTCTTTCTACTCGCAAACATCATAACTTTGGTTTTATCTTCATTGACAATCATACCGTTTTTCCAAAACCATTTTGAGAGGATATTTACGTTTCTTTGTAACTGTTTTTGTACAGAGTTTCTTCCATAACTTGGGGTGAAAATAGCCGTATCATCTGCATACAGGGATAAGTGTGTTTTTGGTTGGAAGGGCAAACTAGAAATGTCGTTTATGTACATACAAAAAATTAAAGGCCCCAGAATGGAGCCCTGTGGCACTCCCGAGTAAACAGGAAGAAAATCACTGACGATGCCCTCATAAGATACATATTGCATTCTTCCAATCAAATAAGATTTAAACCATTCCAGTTCCAGTCCTGTAATACCAAAAAATTCTAACTTCTTGATAAGGAGGTTATGAGGGATGATGTCGAAAGCTTTACGCAAATCCAAGAAAGCTGCACCAACCAGTTGACCCTTGTCAATGCTATCGTACAGATAGTCACTAATTTCCGTTAAACATGTCGAAGTTGAGTAATTTGACCTGAAACCGGACTGGCGTTCACTCATTAGGTCTTCTCTTTTGAGATAAGTAACTAATTGCAAGTGAACCGCCCTTTCAAAAATTTTGGCTACCACGGATAATAGAGATATTGGACGAAAGTTGGTTAAGTCACTGGATGACTTGCTTTTTGGTATGGGTATAATTTTCGCAAGTTTAAAATCGTGAGGGAATTGACCTTTACGTATTGAATGATTAAATACATGTGCTATGGGTGATGCAATCACATGAGCACTAATCTTTAACAGTTTAGGGTGTAAGACGTCAAGACCAATGGATTTTGAACGGTCTAAACCATTGAGCTCCTTTTGAATAAATTCAATGGACACTTCTTCAAGCGTAAATTTAGATTTAGTTCGTTTCAGTCCATTCAGAGCTTCTTCTCCAATATGTCCTGTGTTCATTCTTTCTAAGGCTGATTTACCAATGTTACTGAACATAGAGTTGAACTCACTTGCAATCTTGAGTTGATCTGATACAAGTTCACCGTTGATCATAATGTTTGACTTGTTGGTAGTACGTTTATTTGGTAATAAGCCATTTAAGATATTCCACTTTTTCTTCATATCATTGCCCGCATTTCGTAGTTGGTCTCTGAAAAAAGCCCTCTTTAGTTTTTTGTTGAGGATATTCGCTTTGTTTCTATAACTTTTAAATCTATTATAATAGATGGGATCCTTAGTTTTGTTAAACTTTCTCTTGTTGAAGTCTCTTTCTCTTGCAATTTCAATATACTGAGTATTAATCCACGGTGATCCTCTTATTTTAGGTCGGACTGTAATGTATGGAGCAAGCTTGTTACACATATTTAGGAATAATGAACGAAAGATTATCCATTTCAAGTTAACATCATCCTGGGCTTCTAAAGAGTTTCTCCAGTCAATGGCAGCTAAGTCACTAAGAAAAGCATTTTCGTCAAAATCGAGAGATTTTAGGTGTGAATGAATTGGCAGAGACCTTTGTTGAGACATACACCAACGAGTGGTCGCTGAACCCAATCGAATGGACACCGCATTGTAATGCTCCCAGGGAATTAGAAGCAAGTATTAAGTCGATTAGGGTACTACTGTTTGGTGTCACTCGGGTTGGTTTTTGAATTAGTTGATTTAGTCCAGCCAAGTTCCCCAATTCATTCAGCCTATTTGATAGCGAATTTTTTGTTAACATATTACAATTGAAGTCTCCGATTAAGAAAATTCGATCAGAAAAGGCACTAATCTTATCGAGATTGTCTTCAAGTGTGTCAAAAAAAAAGACATCGGACAATTAGGCTGTCTATAGATGGTGCCAACGAAAAAGTTTGTCTCGTTTCTAAGCTTAATTTCAATCCACAATAGCTCAAGCTCACTCTCTTCTAGATCATGTCTTCTTACATATGGTATATTACTACGTATATAACAACAAACACCTCCGCCATGTTTTCCTCGATCTTCTTTCTAGATTATAACCATTGATTGCTATCAAATTATTTGAATATACTCATCCAACCAAGTTTCTGATAGTCCTATTACATCATAAGGATTATCTTTTAAGAAAATTTCAAAATCAACTTTCTTGTTTCGTAAACTTCTTATATTAAGATGTGAAATTTTCATGCCCTTTTCTTTGGGAAAATTGATTTCTCTTTTTCTGGTTTTCCAACATCTGGATGTTTATCGGGAGAAGAAGGATTATCTCCAAAATTGTCTTCGTTAAAAAATGGTAAATGTGAAAGTATACACTTAGCACATTTCCAATTTACAAAGTGTTTATTAGGGTCAAGGTACTCTAACTCAGGTATATTTGCACATTTTGTATGAACCCAGAAATTACATTGAGTGCATAGTAACGCCTTATGATTACGTTTTACAGGTTTAGTACACAGAACACATGGATGCAAGGTAACCATTAATTTACACAGGTGTACAATACTTGTAGTAACAATGAACAATATAAATGATTGGGTTGTGAAAATGGAAAATTTGGTTTATTTTCCTCTAATTAGCATTAAAATGAGTCTTTGGATTAAAAAGTTATCACTTGTCTAGTAAATTGATACCAATACTAGACACTGAAATGTAATTTAAAAGAATGACAGTAAACATCAATGAGGTATACAGCTTGTCAAATAATAATATATAATTCCAATATTAAGCCAAATTGTTATATTTATTAAGTGAAACAAAAATAATTTATTTAATAATAATTTATATCACAAAAAGTTCAGAGAGTTTATATGAGATTTGAAGTTAATGGCATACTGTCAAAAATGTGGCACAATGGAGTAGTATGCATAACAATATTTCTAAATTGTGACGTCGCATTCAATGTCATTCATTTAATTTTGCAGTACAATTATAAGTCATGTTTTCAAAGATTGTAGCTTATGTAATTCAGATTCTCTTGTGAGCGACAGTTTCGAACCATTTTTCTTTCACCTGGATAATTCCGTCCTGTGTCCATACCTTTCCACGAAGTCATGCTGGGCCTTTTTGATTTTCCAAAAGATATTAGCTCTTTTCCTGGTTAGGTTTTCATTGATGAAGATCATGCTCTGATTTTCTTGGCGCTTTCTCAGCTTGCTTCTTGCCTGGTATACTCACTGCGAACATGATATGTTGCGAATTTCACAATTACATTCCTGGGCTTCTTCTTGTTAGCGCCATTTTTCTCGTCTGCTGGCTTGGGGTCCGGCTTTTTGTCACCTTTCCGAGGGCCAAGACGATGCGAGGGGTCAATGTCGCTAGCGTTTACGCTTACACCAAGCTCGTTATTACATATGTTTCTGATGATTTCGTCAGTATTTTCGTGCGGTGTTCTTCAATGCCCGAGAAAGATTAGGCAATTCCGACGCGAATATTGCTCACCGTCGTCGATTTTGCTTTCGAGTTCGTCGATGCGTGTCGTTTGTTTTTGTAATGTTTTCTTCATTTTCTGCTTTATCGAAATTGATGGAATCGGACAAACGCTTACCTATTTCTCCCTCCACTTCCGAGATCAGGCTGGTTTTGAGTATTGTAATAAGCTTTTCCATAACCGCCTCCTCTGATAAAAGATGTAGAAGAGCATCTCGTAGAGCGTCGGTGAGTTCCATCTTCGTTTTAGTAGTACTCGGGCTAGCAGCCGAGGTATTTGCTCGTTGAGCTTTTCTTGCCCGGTGTGCCAATGAGTCTTTGGGGGTAGACTTGTTCACCGGCGTTCGCGGGCTGTTGAAAGTAGAAGTCTCTGAAGCGAGAGCTCGATGCTTAGAGCGAGTGTGGTGTTTACCAGACATTTCTCCCAAATAAAACGGCACTCCTATATGTTCAAAAGGGCACCAAAATAACTGAACAGATGAAAACAGTCTAATAATGTTAGATTCAAAGGTATAGGAATCCACAAGTTCAGGTCAAATTGCTGAGAAATATCCACATTTTTTACTTCATACGGAGCGAGATACGGAGCGAGAGATTAAACACGTCCGCTCATGATCGTGATCGTTGTCATTGTTTTTGTTATCAGAAAAAAGATAGGGGCACGATTCGATACTTATTTCACTGATAGTTGAAGTCACTGTATTACACTGGCATAAATCCCGGGGGATGGGGGATACATCCCCCCAGTTTTTGAGGAGGGGGGGGGGTGGCCTGTACAAACACCCCCACACACACACATTTTTCAATAAAGAAATGAGAAAAAAAATACACAAGATAATTGTGTTAATGGTTAAAATGCTTTCAATACTAAAAAGTGCCTCTTTTTAACTAAAAAAAAAAAAAAAATCCTGCTCGGTCGCTATGTAACTAACACTAGGCTAAGTATGAAAAGGTTGGATCCAATGCCCTCATCTGGGGACAAACCTTCGGAAAGGGTGTTGTCGACAATTAGAAACATTAATGTCAGGGGCCGCAGAGCCGGGGGGGGCTGGGGGAAGGCTTCAGCCCCTCCACTTTCAAAAACGCTCCGCGGCCCCTGAATGAAGTTCTTCTTCTTCTTCTTCATATTTAACTGCCTCCTTCAATTCTGAAGATTATTGCATTATTCCGGGGAGGGGCTAGGTGCAATACACCGGGTGAAACACCCTTCTCTTTTTCGAATAATGTATCGGTTTTAACGTGCATAGGTTGTGAATCTCCTATACACGGGACCAACATTAGCGTCCTCATCCGATGGACGGAGCGTTTTCCAACTGCATTCACACCTGCACTGAATACAGCGGCGAGGCACGTATACACACAACGTTAGCATCAGTATTTTTGCAAGACGTCTTTCGGCTGCCTGGGACTCGAACCCACGCGTGATCATTATGATCTTGTCCGAAACGAAGGCTCTCACAACTGAGCTGCGGACTAGGTTGGTGGAGGGCTTGGGGCATGCCGCTCACAAAATTTTCAAAGCAAAGATCGTGGATTTGTTTTCTATACAATGTATTTTCAAAATGGATACTAAATAGGGTCCATCATGCACAATTAACTCAAACTTTGAGCTAAAAATTTTCGGCTCGCGCTTCGCTCTCGCTGATACTAAATAGGATCTATAATGCACAAATATCTTCAATTTTTAGCTTCACGCTCGCATTACTTTTTTTCCAATACTATAATGAACAGTAATCAAGGCAGCCATAGGCTAAAAGCATACATTCAAAGACAAATTCCATTCGCACCCCCTCTCGCACCCCCTCTCAAATCCGTTCCACGACCTCTGCTATATTGGTATAAAAAACGTTCCTTGTGTCACTAGTGCTTCTGTATGTCAAACAAGATTGCGACAAGTTGGCTAATTATTTCACTTATTCCCCCCACTCCTCTACACGGATTTACGCCGCTGCTGTATTGCCAGCATAATTAAGAAAGAAAAGAGTCGGGCTACGCTATTATAAATTAAGCGATTAAAGGATTTAGCTAAATATTGATTAATACATGTATAATAATATAGTAAATAGTGGTAGAAAAATACGTGTTGCGATTGGCTAGATCAGTACCGATTCGGTAAAACAAAATTCACCCGCATTACCTGTAATATTATTACAATTTATGTATTTATTATTTATACGGCTCTTTTAAATACATAAATTCATTCATTTCGGAACAAGAATAATAGTACAAAATCAATGCAATTTTTTTTTATAGCAGTCGACCCAGTGCATCAGTGGGGGCCTGGGAAGAGGAAAGCAAACGTAATCACTGTGACTATTATAGTCTCTCTGCCCAACCATCTGATGCACTCGGAAAACTGGAAAATATAGCATGACGGAACAAAACAAATATAAGTAATAGTAATGATCAAAATAAAGGTACACTTTAAAAAATATTTGGATTTTTACAGCAAATCTGCTGTCAGCAGAGTCGCCATAAAAAATGTAATTTAAAAAACAGTTTTGTTGTAAATTTCTCCTGCAAATAATTACATGAGAAATACAAAATATTCATCAGGAGTAACACGTTTGTTCCGTTTTAACCAAATATGTACCCTATAGAACTCTAATGATTTTTTCCCTTCTCTTTCATAAATTCTTAGAGGAGATATTTACAACAAAACTGTTTTTTGAATTACATTTTTTATGGCGACTCTGCTGACAGCAGATTTGCTGTAAAAATACAAATATTTTTTTTACAGTGTAAACAGAAAAATAAAAAAATCCTTCATAGCGAAAAAAAATACTTAATAGGCCTACATATTAGAAAAAAAAAGTTTAATGTTACCATTAATGTGATCGCAAAGTTTTCGACGTAGAGAATCGCTATTTAACTTCTGCTTGCTTTTAATAACGGTTTTAGGGATTGAGACAATTTTTGGAGGGTGAACTGCAATGTGTCAAGAGGAAACTCAGAAGAAAATATTTCCTAAGCATCATTATATTCTTCACAATAAGCAAAAAAGTGATTATTTTCCCTCCACCGACTGCAGTGTTACCTTAAGCGTACACAGGTATGTTTATGACTATAATGGAAATATCAAACGATTCCTCTCTGACCTAAAGATTCGTTATGTGAATACAGCGATAACTGAAAGAGGATTTTATTTTTAAATCCCCAACGAAGACAAGTAATTACTATACAGTCTGTGTAAAAAAAAAAAGGTACAGTCGGGAAAAAAATATTTAGGTGTGAAATACTTTCAGATAATGTTTGTATGTGGTACCAAATTAAAGCCAAAAGATTTTCCTTGCTGATGCGCTCTGTTCTGTATAATTTACTTTCGTAAAACAAAAGTTATGCTAAATTTTGTGCGACGAGGAACAAATCGAAATTGAGCACTTTATGGCCATTATGCAAAACCTATACACAAAGGCATGGGAAGGCGTGCGAAAAATGGATTTTTCTTGAATTTAGAAAACTAGTCATATTTCAGCAATTACAACACCAAATGTGATGAAAAAAATTGCAGGTGAACGTCTGATCTTCCTGCTTTATGAAAATACCAAACAATAGCAGGCTGTGATTAAACTTCATACTATAAAAAAATGTTTTCCACTTGTACCATTTTATTTGACACAGACTGTAATACATGTACTATGAAAAAAAATTAATTAGGGTAGGCTTTAAGTAATCGTGGAGAAATTAAAAACCAAAAATGAAATACAAACTGCAACGACAAGAAACAAAATTTATATGAACTTTGTTTTCTACGTCGAAACTCCACGTTTATCTAAATTAAATGTTGAAAAGCAAATTGTATAATTTTCAGTTCAGTTATGTTAAAGAAAGATACCATGTTTTTTACTTATTTATTTCTTTTTTTAAATTCTATTCAAACAAGACCTGACGGAAAATTCGCAGAGTGAAAATGACAAATTACGCAACGCCTGCATGGGAGCTCTCTTCGAGATCTACAAGTCCAAGCTTCCCGAGAGCCTGACAGTTACAAAAGCTGGCGATGGGTCACCACAGAGGGCGCCAACTAACAGCGTAAAGTCCAGTGGCCACATCATGCTGAGCTATAAATGGGAACATCCTTCACAACCCGTGATGCGAGAATTCAAGAAGCAGCTTCGGAATAGAGGCTACACTGTATGGATGGATGAAGACCACATGAGTGAGTTCATCATGCTCATTATGATTCTCTTGTTTAACAAGCACTGAGTTGATTCCTTTTTGGTTTATAGTAGACACAGATCCAGTGACATCAAGGTTTCCTGGCTGGCAGCCCCCTTAAACTGAAATCTGAAATCAAAATCTTGCCCCCCCCCTTAGAAACTCCTGGATCCGTTACTCTATAGTCATGCGATGGTTATACCCCAGCAATTTGTCATAGCAGGCATAAAGTGCCCTGTACAATGATTATGTATTTGAATTCAATAATTGCCAGGCATTATTCATGAATTGAAAAGATGTTTTCTGTCTTTGTTATCACTGTAGTGGGTGACAAGATAGGCGCCATGGCTGCTGCTGTAGAGAATGCTGATATGATCATCGCTTGTGTCACGCGTGGCTACCAGGACAGCCGAGACTGCCGGACAGGTGAGAAGGATCTTAAAAAGATACAAGGATGGAGTAATGGTGGTATCTCACTTGCCATAAGACGGATTTGAGACTAGTTTGGGACGGATTCGAGACGGATTCGAGACATGGTTTTGAAACTAGTCGCGGAAACGTCTCTTGAGTCCCCACGACATTTCATGATTTTCCGCGACGTCTCATGAGTCGCGGGAAAATAGAACATGGTTAAATAATATGTCGTGAATATGAATGTCCTTGAAAAGTCTCCCCAAGACGTCTCAGCGACAGAAAAAAAAATCATGGGAGACGTCTCCGAGTGTCCGAGTTGCGAAGGCGTGACGTCTCCGCGGAGTGAGATACTAGTATTAGTGACGAAGAGGGTTCGTTCTCTTGATGCAGAAGAATTTTCATGACTGAATGCACGTGAGAAAAATGGTTCGTCACTTCGCCGAGAAGCCAAGCTGAATTCGTATGTAATCGAACAAGCATTTTGCCGGGGCATTTTGTAATGTAATTTAATAATGATGTTATAGCCCTACTTTGATATGAAATAATAATAATAATAATAATAATAATAACGTATATGATTAGTAATGCGCCAAATCCACTCTGTGGAGTGCTCAAGGCGCAATAAGAAATCCACACATTGTAAATATACGTCACATTGCATCTATTTTCCCTCTTACCTTCATGTGGACAGAAGCCACCTATGCTTACGAATGTAAGAAGAAGATCATCCCAGTCAAGGTTGATGAATTCAAACCAACTGGATGGCTAGGCTATATCACAGCAGGAATGATATATTACATCGTACAGGGAGCCGACGAGGTGTCAACCGTACTACCTATCATCATTGAAAAAGAGTTTGCAGTGCAGAAAAAACAGCGCATGAACAACATGCTGTCCCCGGTACGTTATTACCCATTCTGCATTTCTCCTTTAATGCCTGTTATGATCAATGTCTGAGGCTAAAAGTAAACAACGATGATCGAAGAACGGTCGTGTTTGTGGCTGGCAGAGCTTTTACTCGAGTTTTACCTTGACATACATACATCACATTTAATGCATGTCCGAGGATGGTAAAATATAAAGGATCCCTTACAAAATTGTCGTGTGGTATTCCTATGGTATTTCTGAATTTCCTGTGGTATTCATATGGTATTCCTGAATGTCCTGTGGTATTCCTATGGTATTTCTATGGTACAGTAAAATACCATAGAAGTACCATAGGAAAATACCACACAGGAAAAGGGTACCATAAGAATACCATACAGCAGTGGTATTTGGCACAAATACCATATGTATGGTATTGCTGTATGTTTTTTTGGCACAAATACCATATGTATGGTATTGCTCTATGGTTTTTTGGCAGAAATACCGTATATATGGTATTGCTCTATGGTTTTTTGGCACAAATACCATATGTATGGTATTGATGTATGGTTTTTTGGCACAAATACCATATGTATGGTATTGCTCTATGTTTTTTTGGCACAAATACCATATGTATGGTATTGCTGTATGTTTTTTTGGCACAAATACCATATGTATGGTATTGCTGTATGGTGTTTTGGCACAAATACCATATGTATGGTATTGATGTATGGTTTGTTGGCACAAATACCATATGTATGGTATTGCTGTATGTTTTTTTGGCACAAGTACCATATGTATGGTATTGCTCTATGGTTTTTTTTTGGCACAAATACCATTATGTGAATGACATGTGCCAAAATCAGAACACTGTTCTTTAGATTGAAGGATTCATCTTTTTTTTTTTTTTTGCCAAATTGAAGAAAGTCCATATCACCCGTAAATTCAAATTTTCTCTCATCAACCAATAAAATTATGGTCCAAAAGTTAAAATTTTGGTTTAAATGAGCTCAAGAACTGTCCTCAGGCCTCCCGGTGGGTCTGACTACAAAACTGGAGCCCGTATTGGGAAGTGTCTGTATAGATATCCTCTATGTTGTATTCGCTCTTTGGCGCCTTCGTCTCTGGCTGGTCAGTGGTATCCATTCCGACCTTGATTGTGATCTGTGGGTTGTTGTAGGCCTCTCAGTATACTTATTTGGAAATTCCAGGAGACACTTTGCACTTTTAGTCATGCCCATGGTAGCTTTTTCCCAAATCTCTTACATCTGGTGCTCATGAAAGAGGCACTTGAGTGTTGAATTAGGGACTAAAAAGTGTGAGTAGAATGGTTATTTCATTGCAATAACAATGAAATGAATGTTCCTGAGTGAAAAATTCAAAGTCCTGACATGAAACCAATAATAAAGGGTTTGGAAAGCTGAAGACTCACAGGGTGGCTCAAAGACCATGCAACCTGACTCAGCCTGGAGTTTTTCCACAGAACACTTGGGCCAGACCCCACAGAAGCCATGAAGAAAGACTATAGACTATTGCAAAAACTATTTCATATGGTTATTGAAGTAAATAATATGTGCCCCTGGTTATTTGATAAGAGATTGGACTGGGTACCCCTATAGGGTATGAATAAGTATGAACCTGGCGTTTTTCGTAATTCTGTCAATAAAATACCCCTGGAATACCAAATTACTCAAAATGTCAAACTTTCATAATAGTCCAGATGTTGGTAACATACTGATCACCAAAATGTTTGACGAAACTCATTTATTTAAAAGCAAAATTCAAATAACTTAAAAAATTGCAGGGGTATGAACAATTTTGCGGACAACTGTATGTACATTATATTATTCAATTTATTTTTTTTAGGACGGGTTTTTCCATTGTCATACCAGAGACAAAGACATAGATATAGACACACTTTAAAAAGCCACCATGAAGACTTTGGAGATATTGTGCAAAGTGCATCTTCTTCTACCATGCCGGCTTCCCGCGATCAGAATATCACTGTACAAAACACCAGAGAGGTTCCCACTGAGGCGGCAAATGGGACAGATGACGAGCTTTTGAAACCACCTGCACCCCCCGTACATGCATTAATGGGTGGGGTGAAAATGGATGAAAATGAGCCTGACAAAGGGACCGAGTTCTCTTCTGAGATGTCAAAGACAATTCGACTTGAAGAACACCATATTGAAGTAAACATCCCATCAGTTGGATCAGTAGAATCCTATGTTCATCAGAATATATCTGTACAGGCAATCACAGAGGTTCCTCCTGAAATGGTTCTGAAGGAAGACGAAGCAATCATTTCAGTTGGTCTCAAGTTCTCACCGTCTGGTCTGAGATTCGACACACCTGTCAAGGTCACTTTACCACATTGTGGCATCTTCGCAAGAACATCTACGGCACAGGTCATCCTCTATACACGGGAAAACAGTGAGTACATTAATAGGGATATGAATAAAAGATCCGATGCTCTTAAAAAAAAAAAAAAAAAAAAAAGGGCGGTAAAGGTCAAATGCAATTATTGAGGAGATGTGATGTATCTCATTGGAGCAACTGTTGTAGAAAGATAAATTCTTTTCGAAAAAAAAGTATACTAAACAAAAATCAAAGATTAGTCCTAGACTGGGACCTGGGTCAGTAGAATCATGGAAATGACAGTCTGTGTCGCTCGCGATGGACTTAAGACAATGGGCTGACAACATATGGCACAGGGTTTCAAAGCTACATAAGCGCTTATTTCTGTGTTTAAGGGTACTCCCTCAGATCTGTAAAAAGCGGTCGAAATAAAAATTGAGTATATGAATATAAAAAAGGCCTAAGTCCAATTTTTGGCGAAATTGAGTTATATATGGGAAATTGTTCCTTATAATTTGATCATTGTTGCTAAATGATGAATCTTGAAATCATCTCAGAAATGCCTTAAATAACGGATGAAAATTCTGGTAAATGTAGAAAAGCCTAAGTCAGGACTTAGGCTTTTTTACATTCATATCTAGCGCCCTCTCTCATTACTTCTTGTTATACCTTGAGTACTCTCAAAATTGAAGTTGAAGTTTTGCAGATGTTTGTGCTTCTGTGTGTTGTGTGTGTGTGTGTGTGTGTGTGTGCGTGTGTCGAGGGGTGTGTGAGGGGTGTTTGGGTGGGGTGTGTGTCAATATATATAAAAAATTAGCTCCTCAAAAAAAAAAAGTAATTCCTATGCTGATGTGAGGTGTGGATGTGGGGCTAGCAGGGTGGATTCAGGATTTATGTTTTCTTAAAATTCGCTCACAACACAATTAAGTTTTTTTTTTTTTTTTTTTTTTAGAATTTTACCCAAAATTCACTGATAATCCATAAAATAAAAATTCTGCCATTTAAAAATCATTTTACCCAAGATCTCTGGCAAACATGAAATAAAGGTTTGCTAAGGAAAAGTTTATCATCCATTTACACCCCCAACTTTAGCTTCAGTGGGACGCCTCTGTATTTCTGTTTTTCTATTTGATAAAAAAAAAGGAGGGACCCATACCCCCCCCCCTCCCATTCTTGAACGGTTGTTTGTGTGCTTAAGACTTCTTGGTTTCTATGGATGGAAGAACAGTGAACTGTAAATAGGGAATTATCTAGTTTTGTTGCAAACTTTTTTTTTCAGTATTTGAACACCTACACATGTCCTCACATTTAAAACCCACACACCCACACCCACACCCGCTCGCTCATCCAAAAACACATCAGCGATAAAAGAATATAAAAACACCTAAAATACAAAAAGTTAAGGGGCCCTTTTTGTCTGATATATAAAAGAAATCTCTTGTGTATTATTTTTATACATTCAGTACTACAGAAGTCTACCATGTATATGAATGTAAGAACGACCTAAGTCCATATGATTCTAAAAACGACCCAAGTCCACCAGACAAAAGGCCCCGCCCACAAGTAATTTGAAAATTTATGTTCATAAAAAAATAACATTTAAATTTGTTTTATGATGTTCTCTGATGTCTTTTGGCCAAATATACTTTAATTGCCCAAATTAAAAAATTATTCAGTTTTGTTCGATTATCTCGAAATGGCCTCCTATGGACTTAGGCCTTTTTTATATTCATATACTCAATTTACTTCCGGGTCATCCACGGAGGTTATCATTCTCATGAGATGGTGTCACAGTGGTAAATATTTCCCCGTTAACTTGTGTGTTAATTCTAGATTTCGAAACGTTTGCCGATAAAAGGGTGAAAATTGGGCCAATTATAGTAGTAATTAAAAGACAATTTACTCATCTTCTCATTGTTAGTCTCAAAACATGGGCATAGCCAGCTCGATTTTTCATTAAACAAGAAAATATAGCGCCCTCTCGCGACACTGTTGGATAGGGATTTGGAAGCAGTAAAATAGCTTCTACGTTAACCCTCGTCGAATAGTTCCAGAACAAGAGCCGAGATCTTTCCCATTTGGGCAAAGGAGTGTCCAAGTTTTGCTTTCATGGGAATTGTTGTCAATAAACCAATCAGATTAAATACATTTTCGTCAATCTAGCGTTTGAAATGAGTTATTTTGTCTTTGGGTTGGCTCGGACTCACATTTTTGTGTCTTCGAGGTAATCAGGCGTGTATGGCCAGATAGTTTCTTTGAAGAATACTTTCAATCGAGATTCGGGGTATTTACCAATGGAAGGTAAAAGTATACTATTTGTCAAATTTTATGTACCTAATCGTTCACCTTTTTCGCTACAGGTGCAGAAAACTTCTCATCATTTTCCCCTTCAACCAATCAAATGCCACGGTGTGTTGTCAGACAGCGAGACCTTGACCTGTTCATCGATCACTTTTCTGATTGGTGGATCGTTGCTAAATTGAAATCATTGAGTGACACCTTACTCAGAACAAACTTTATCGGGAAGCGTCTCATTTGTACCCCTTACAGACCATTTTCAATGCAAAGAAATACGGAAAGATTCATCTACTTCTGCCTTAGAGACGATCTGAAAGGAATAATAGAGGTATTTTGTTTTAATTCAACTTAAAAGTTTTAAAATGTTTAAAAAGGGATCTTCAAAATTGTGTTAACAAGTCTTACTTATCTGTGACGCATATGATAAGGAATATTTCACATGCTTGGAAATCAAATAATCTCAAAGCTTTTACGATATACTGTAAATATTCGATAGGGCAATGCATGTATAGATGTACTTATGTTGTCATTCCATCGAACATTTGGCTTTGCAGCAGGGGAAATGACAAAACTTCATTATAACGACACTTCATTTCGGTAATGGAGAAAGAAATGTATTTTAGGGCAGTACAAAAGTGACATTCCTTCATTTTGTAACATTTTCTTTTTCATTAGCCCTAATCTGCCCGGGCTCTTTAAAAACGTATAGCCGGGGGGGGGGGGCTAATTTAGCCCCCCCCCCCTGAGATTTCGGCTGTCGATCGCACGATCGCGACGAAAATTGGCATGCACGTACCCTGTTTGGTAATCTCCGTAATTGGAAAGTTAATTTTTCCGAAAAATGTTTCGTTTTAATTATACACTGCCCTCCAAAAGTTTGGGTACACCTGATGTCAGCTCTGTTTTGGATCATTTTGAAGCATTTTATGTCCATTATTTCAGTCCAAATGATGTTTAAGTACAAAAAAATGTTATGTAACCAATATAATTCACGAATACCACGCCAAGTCTCCTTGGAATTCAGAAATTACTCAAAAATATGCAAAAAGTGTGAAAACGTTGTTTTGCACTAATTTATTCAATTATTGAAAAAAAAAAGATATCTCGGCTAATAATGATCCGATCAATCTAAAAATTTGTATGGATGTTGAGGCATATGTAAAAAAAAATAACCCTGTACTATTTGTTTGTATTTTGAGACAACACTTTATTAATTATGCAAATTTATGCTAATTAAAGGTCTATTTTTAGAAATTTATCAATATTTTGTTTTAAAAATTGCTATGAAGCCCAATTTTTTTAAAAAGTTGCTGAGTATAATAGTCAACAACATGTTGATTAAACAGTCGGACTTTCTCATGAATTCGTTTGTATTCTTTTGATTTGTCACTTTCTATTGTCTTCGATTATTTTATTTTCATGTATTTCTTAATGTTTTTGGCTCTTTTCTGTTTCTGAAAAGAAAACAAAATATTATCTTACATTCTATTTAGGTCTGACGTGCAACCTAACAACACAATGGGCAGTGTTCTTAGAACAATAATTGCACTACGCTTTAAAGGAAAAAGTCACCAAAAGGCATATTTGGGGTTGGCATCGGTTGCGCAGCAATCATAGATGTTTTTTAGTTGGTTACATTGGCTGAGACCCCTCCCCCGGTCAGAACAGTCATAATTCAGTCTTTATATAAAAAGTTATCAAGTAAGGAACCATCGTTTTGACGTGTAATTATGAAAGTTTTAAAATATCGAAAAATTCAGTTATTGCCCATTTGTGTACTGAATGCATCATTCACCTAAATTGCTCTACAACACTCTTATTTGCATCTAAAAGGCTTTAAGCATCATCTTGGATATCTTGAAATCATTCAAGGTACATTTCAGAAACATAAAAGAGCCGAAAACATTGTGAAATACATAAAAAAATAAAAATAATCGAAAACAATAGAGAGTAATGAAACAAAAGAATACAAAGGAATTCACGAGAAATTCCAACTTTTTAATCATAATTTTGTTGAGTATTATACTCAGCAACTTTTTACAGAAAATTGGGCTTCATAGCAATTTTTAAAACAAAGTATTGATAAATTTTAAAAAAAATTGACTTTAATTTGCATAAATTTGCATAATTAATAAAGTGTGGTCTCAAAATAGAAACAAAGAGTATAGGGTTATATTTTACATGTGCCTAAACATCCATGCAAAATTTACGTTGATCGGACAATTATTAGCCGAGATATCTTTCTTTTTCAATAATTGAATGAATTAGTGCAAAATCACGTTTTTGCACTTTTTGCATATTTTTTTAGTTATTTCTACATTCCAAGGAGACTTGGCGTGGTAATCGTGAATTATTTCCACTTCGAGACAAGGAGAAAGAAACAACAAACATAATTTTGTTATATGCATTTCATTTGTCCATGGCCTTTAATAAGACGAATCCTTTGCATGTTAACTTTTGAGTGGTCAACACAATTTCAAATTTGTTGGAACTTTCATATCAGCACATATTAATACATATACACGTAAATAATAGCATGAATATTGCTGCAAATAATGTTTCGTAGCTTTTACGTAAGTATATATGAATAAATGTATATATGAATGTTAGCGCAATTGTATATTAAGCTAGCGGTCTGTGGAAGGAACAAATTGGAGCCAGCTGATCTATCTGCAGTTAGTCAGCCGTGAAATAAATAAATAAATGCCAGGTCAAGCTCGATATACGAGACTACAGACATGTATAAAATTCATGTCAACAATCGGTTTCCCGCCTATCAATCTGGACAACAATATACTCTTTATCAAAAATATTGCCAGCCTTGTCGGGCAAACTAGGCCTGTTCCCCGCCTATACTCGGGCAAACTATGTATAGGCCTGTTCCCCGCCTGTCTGGACAATATATATACTCTTTATCAAAAATATTGCCAGCCTTCGGGCAAACTATAGGCCTGTTCCCCGCCTATACTCGGGCAAACTATATTTAGGCCTGTTCCCCGCCTGTCTGGACAATATATATATATACTCTTCATCAACAATAAATCCAGCATTCGGGCAAACCAGTGACCATGGCAAGAAAAACATTCCTCCATGAGAGAATATCATATCTCATATCATGGAATAACCATACTCCTATCCTCCCAGATCGCTTGCTCCCCCCTTTGAAGGAAAATAATAACATAAAATATTGGCGATTAGGCACACCATTTGACTAAATGCGGCCAAAGCAAAAACAAACCCTCAAAGATTTTGACCCAGATTCAAATGAATTTCATTCTGTACAATTCATAAAGAGTGACATCCCCCTTCCAACAATTCAGATAGATTCATATTTATTAAAATGAAATCCACAACTTTGTATTTTCATGAACCGGAGGTGGAAAGGGGGTGGGATGGAGGAAAATTTTAATTATCTGTTAGAATGACCATCTCGCGTGAAGACCATGGAATGAATGAAGACTGCCCGCGCTATATTCTCTGAGCACGTGGGCTAGCAGGCCTTGGCTTGTAGGATGCTTAATAATAATACTGAATTTAATACATAGAGGAAGTGTTTAGATTATAAATACCATAACATTATTTGGAAACCTCTATGCATGATCACTCATGTAGCTTTTTGTTATGGAGCCAAGGCCAGACATGCCACTTTTGCAACATGAAGACAACACTGACATTCACTCTCCCCTCCAAGTGTAAATAAATCATTTAAGCTCCCTTCACCTCAGCTCAGTTGCTAAAATCTATTATTTCCACTTCGAGGCAAGGAGAAAGAAACAGCAAACATAATTTTGATATATGCATTTGTCCATGGCCTTTAATCAGACGAATCCTTTGCATGTTAACTTTTGAGTGGTCAACACAATTTCAAATTTGTTGGAACTTTCATATCAGCACATATTAATACATATACACGTAAATAATAACATGAATATTGCTGCAAATAATGTTTCGTTACTTTTACGTAAGCATATAGGAATAAATGTATATATGAATGTTAGTGCAAATGTATATTAAGCAAGCGGTCTGTGGAAGGAACAAATTGGAGCCAGCTGATCTATCTGCAGTTAGTCAGCCGTGAAATAAATAAATAAATGCCAGGTCAAGCTCGATATACGAGACTACAGACATGTTTAAAATTCATGTCAACAATCGGTTCCCCGCCTATCAATCTGGACAATAATATACTCTTTATCCAAAATATTGCCAGCCTTGTCGGGCAAACTAGGCCTGTTCCCCGCCTATACTCGGGCAAACTATATATAGGCCTGTTCCCCGCCTGTCTGGACAATATATATATTCTCTTTATCAAAAATATTGCCAGCCTTCGGGCAAACTATAGGCCTGTTCCCCACCTATACTCGGGCAAATTATATATAGGCCTGTTCCCCGCCTGTATGGACAATATATTCTATTCTATCGTAGTGCCGTATCACTTGACTTTGGCGATCATGTTTTTCCACAACACTCTGTCTCTAGCCTTCTGCATTATGAGTTGTAATCCTATACCTTCTACTCCCTTCTCTTCCAGCCATTTCTTCAAACTATCCATCCACATCATTCTTTTTCTTCCTCTACTTCTCTTCCCCTCGATCTTTCCTGTCAATGACAAATTCTCCAAACCTTCTTTACGTATTAAATGTCCCAGAAATTTCAACTGTCTAATTCTTATATTGCAGAGCAATTTGGGTTTCTCATTCGCTCTTTTGAGTACATTTTCATTGCTAACTCTATCTGTCCATTTGATTTTTAACGTTTGTCTGAGAAACCAAATTTCGCAGCTGTCCAGACGTTTCTTCATATCTGTTGTTATTGCCTAAGCTTCGCTTCCGTACATTAAAACAGGATGGACATAACATTGCAGCACCCGTATTTTGGTTCTCATGCTTAGAAAGTGATTCTTGAGTATCGTTCGCAGCTTTGAGAAAGCAGACTTTGCAAGTGCTATTCGTCTTTTGATCTCTTTCTCGCATCTGGCATCTTCTGTAATAATGCTTCCAAGGTAATTGAAGGACTGTACTTGTTTGATGTCTTTGTCTCCCAGTTTGAGATTGCATCTAGGGTTGTCCTTCTTTACAACAGCTAAGCTTTCTGTCTTTTTGTAGTTAATGCTCGGTCCCATGCTTTCACTTTCTCTAACTATTAGGTCTAAGAGCTTTTGTAATCCTTCTGCAGATTCTGCTAATAATACTGTGTCGTCAGCGTATCTAATATTTGCAATATTATGTCCTCCTTGGATACCCTTTTCACCCTCTAGATTTCTAAGGATGATCTCGCTGTACAGATTAAACAGATCTGGAGACATTACGCACCCCTGTCTCACTCCTCTCTTGATTTCTGTATACTCGATGTATTCTCCATCAACTCGTATACATGCGGACTGATTCCAGTAGAGGCTCTGTAACAAATAAAGGTCCTTACCATGTATATCCAGTTTTCGTAATTCCTGGAATAATTTTTCATGACGAACTTTGTCAAAGGCCTTGGAATAATCGATAAAACACATGTACACATCTTTCTGCATTTCTAAAGTTCTTTCAGTTATATTCCTAATTATGAAGATAGCGTTTCTGGTGCCAGCGTCTTCTACAAAGCCAAATTGTTCTAATCCAATTTCACGGTTTATCCTACTCTTTGCTCTTAATAGTAGAATTCTTAATATTATCTTAGTGACATGACTAATGAGGCTAATTGTTCTGTTCTTTTTCACAGTCTACAGCCCCTGCTTTCATCGGTAGTGCAACGAAAATGGATTTAGTCAGTTCTTCCGGAAACCTTCCTTCTTCGTATATGATATTGATGATTTTTGTCAATTTTTCAATTCCAAACTCTTCTAACGCTTCTATCATTTCTGTAACTATTCCATCTGGTCCAGATGATTTGTTCATATTCATCATTGCCACTGCCTTCTGTACTTCAGACTTGAGGATTTGTGCTCCTTCGGTTGCGGCTGAGAAAGTCTGCATGGTATTTCTTTCATCTTCAAACAAGTCACCAATGTACTCGGTCCATCTATTCATGATGTCCTTCTTTTCAAAGAGCATGTTCCCATCTTTTGCTTTGATGCACCCAGAGTTTGAAGAGAAAGGTTTTCTGTTAGTGAGATCATTTATTCTCTGGTGTGCTTTATGGTTCTTTCCATACTGTTTTTCGATTTCTGCACACTTCTCATTTAAGCAACTCTCCTTTACCTTTTTGCAACTTGTCTTGATTTTTCTGTCAAGATCTTTGTATTCCTTGCCTTTTCTGTCTTTGATTTTTTGTCTCTTCTCCATCATCACTAGGATCCCCTTTGTTATCCATCTACTTTTGCGTCTTTTCTCTCTCTTTGGCACAGTCTCTTCAGCAGCTTCTACGAGGATGTTTATCATTGTTTACCATGTATCCTCTTCTTCACTTTTCAGTTCTTCAAACCTATTCTTCACTTGTATGGAATATTGAATGCGAATTTCAGGTTTCTTCAACTGTTCAAAATCCATTTTCTCTACAACCTTTGCCTTTTTCAGTTTTTTAAGTTTGCATTGAAGTGTACAGATCACGGGTACATCATCGCTCCCGCAATCAGCCCCTGGATATGTTTTAGCTTGTTTTATTGCTCTCTTGAACCTGTTATTTATTGTAATGTAATCTATCTGGTTTCTTACCAGGTCGCCCGGACTCATCCATGTATAGGTTCGTCCCTGGTGTTGCTTAAACCAAGTATTTGTAATGACCATATTCTGTCCTTCGCACCATTGTACCCATCTGTCTCCACGATCATTTCTACTACCAATTCCATGATGACCAACCGTCTTTCCTTCTCTCCCTTGGCCTATCTTTGCATTATAAGATCGCCCATGACGATTGTTATTTTATTTGTTTTTGCACTGCGATTTTGCTTCATCTTAGTTCTCGTAGAACATATCAATTTCTTCATCTGTACTTTCTGATGTGGGAGCATAAACCACGATAATTGACAAGTTAAATGGTTGACCATGTAATTTGACCATAAGAACTCGATCACTCAAAGTCCAATAGCCCAAGATGCTTTCAGAAATGCTGGGGTCCATCAAAAGTCCTACTCCTCTCTCATGTCTTTCACCTCCTGCATATATCATTTTGTATCGATCAATTGTAAATTCACCGTCTTGTTTCATTTATACCTAGTATGCTTATTTTTAACCTTTCCATCTCTTGTTTTACATTCTCTAGCTTTCCACTCTGATATAGCGTTCTCACATTCCAAGTTCCAATTCTGATCTTATCCTTGTTGCGCACAGTAACAGACTGACGGTCTGGGTCCACCTGTCGCCCATGGAAACCCCTACCGGGCGAGACGCTTACCAAAGATGTTGATTGGTTAGCCCCCTTTACGCCATTAGCTCTGATCATACAGTTGCTGTTCTTCATCTGTTCATCATGATTGTTCTTGGAAAATAGTAGTGAAGTGGTTTTCCGTTGCCTTCTTCACCGTCATATTTGGGGTCGCCAGTATGCCAAACATTTTATAGGAGCTCGCCGTTGTCCGTAATCTCAGGATCCTCCGCCGAGACATCCTTACTGCATTGCTGCTGCCCAATGCAGGGCAAACTAGTCTTATTTAAAGGCGGCCTACTTTCACCTTCTCATTGCCGTTTCGTAAGGGTTAATTGCTAGCTTTTTTGTTACCATCATTGCCACATGACAGTAACCCAGCCCCCTGATGCTGTAATGGTCCTCTATTAGTCGCCTTTTACGCCACGCCAAGGAATATATATACTCTTTATCAAAAATATTGCCAGCCCTCGGGCACACTAGGCCTGTTCCCCGCCTATACTCGGGCAAACTATACCGTCTGTTGGGAGCCATAAGGGCGTTATTGGATCTTATAGATGTTCCGTTGAGAGCCATAAGGGCGCTATTACTGTACAAAGTCAATGGTAGTAGCGCCCTTCTGGCTCCAAACGGAACATCCTTATTCTGCAATAGCGCCCTTCTGGCTCCAAGCCGACGATACATAGGCCTGTTCCCCGCCTGTCTGGACAATATATATATATATATATATACTCTTCATCAACAATAAATCCAGCATTCGGGCAAACCAGTGACCATGGCAAGAAAAACATTCCTCCATGAGAGAATATTATATCTCATATCATGGAATAATCATACTCCTATCCTCACAGATCGCTTGCTCCCCCCTTTGAAGGAAAATAATAACATAAAATATTGGCGATTAGGCACACCATTTGACTAAATGCCGCCACACGAGCTAGTATAGCTCGCCGCCAAATCGCCCTAGACTCATTACACTGTAACTTGTTTGTAAATACAATGGTCGGATTTGCCAAGGGAAATAGAAGCCTGCATTTTAGCATGTTTAGCTCTTTGCACGCCACATTAATTTTAAGTAGAAAATAGAAGACTTTTCTCTTTAATTACTAAAAATGGTACAACAATATTTGCTTAATATGATCTACAGAAAATTATGCTGCAGGCCCGGTCCTAGCATTATCAGTGATTTTTAGATCTTTTAGCCCAGCCATTACAGAGAAAATAAATTATTACGATTGTATAGTTAAAAAGTACAATTGTGACTATAGTCGAATTTGGCAGGCAAAAAGTCAGTGTCTTTACCGGCGTTGCACAAGCATATTCAAATTCACACTTATGATGATTCTGGGGGTTTATAAAAGCGGAATCAACTTCCCCACCATATTTTTGACATATTAATTGATATGACGTATTTTGTTCGGGACTACCTGATTAATTGTATACCCCCAAATAGGATGGATGATGAATAAGTCAACAGAGAATGAAAATAATATTCCCTGGAGTCTATTAAAGCATCAAAGCAGATCTACAACAAAACTACAAGTCGAACAACGACGAATACTTAAGTAACCGCTAAAATATAGCCCATTCATCATAATATTAAATAATAGTAGAACAACTAATAATAATGGTGGCTTCTTGTAAAGCGCTCAATTCCGTGATGTGGGACGCTCATATGGTGCTATTTCATCCATAAGAAATACATATTTATAAAGATACAACAAAGAAGAAAAAACAAAAACAAAACAAAACATTTTATCATTGCTTGAAATTTTAGCTACGAACTCACTCTTCGCCTCAATACTGTTATGTACATTTTTCTTTTTATTGTTTTTTTTTTTTTTTTTTTTTTTTTTTTTTTAGTTTTTTTAGTTTTTTAAAAAAAATTTAAAGAGTGATAATTATGTGGAATGGATGTTCAAGATAACAATTTATTGTGATCAAATCTGCTATATGAACATGCCATCGGTTTATGTTAGTATTGTTATTATAATTGCATAATGAATGATAGACAACCAGACCACTTATAGGGTAAGTTAAAGCAAACAGTTGATCTAAAATACGAGCCGAGTCTCTGGTTGCAGTGGGTAGTACGATTTGCGTCGTTAGGGTTCATGACTCAGTGCTGTCCAGCAGTGAAACCGCAACTACGTACTTGTAAATGTCCAGTTCTGGAAAAGTCACCTTCTATCTGCATGTTCTAAGTAAATGTTCAAAAACGATGCAAATACAATGTATACGGAGGAGAGAAATGGAACGTAGGTTCTATAAAAACAGAGGGAAGTATCCTTGTCCTCTTTCCTTCATACCTTGATTAACAAGTGCACTCAGACTACGTAATATAATGTTTCGTATAGATGAACCTGTTGAATGACATCCCTTGATTCGCTAGACTATTTGGGATGTTTCGGCTATGAGGGGGAAAAATGTCGAATGAAAGCCGAGGCAGAATATTTGGGGTGACCCCATTTTGAAATTGTTTACGATAAATGCCATCACATAAATTTTATATATGCGATACTCCGAGCATCAGCTGAAACATAATACAAAATCATTTGTGCCCACATCATAATACATGGGAGGGCGAGACAACCGTGTCGCACATGTTGTGTAGCGATTTGATTTAACGCTCTATCGCAGAAAGGCGAAATCCAAGCCGCACAGAGACTGAAGTGTTAAGAGCTCCGTAAACACCATAACCGGCAGTGTATAGTGGCACGTGGACAGTGTCTCCGCTTTGGCTGTAAAGCTGGCGTCACACTGTCCCGATGTTTAGGTGCGATTGTTATACGAAGGGGTCATTTTTAGGGTTCGGGCAAAGTTTAGAGGGTTTCACGATGGCACTATGAATCACACGCGAAGGTAATATGAAGTTTACCCGAAGGACACACGAATGTCAACCGACGTCGTATGGGCATCGCCGGCGCGAATCCAAGATTGCCCAATTTAATACATTCTGTGGGGCTAATTGTCTTGGGACAATAGAGACTTTATTATGTTTGCGCATGGGCTAATACGTTTTACTGAAGAAAGCATCACGTGACCTCCTTATAGTATAAAAATCTTCACCAGATGCAGACCGCGGGAAATTCAATAGCTGATCATACACTGTCCGTCATGAAGATGGATTATTATTATTATTATTATTATTATTATTATTATTATTTTATTCATTTTTTTATTTATTTATTTTGCCGCTATAGCGACATGATTTTGCTCCGGCTTTAATTTCTTGAATATCTTTTCCCCTGCTTTTACTTTTCGAGACCCTGGCTATACTTTGAACATTCTCCAAACCCTTCACGAAAATTTTCTTCCCAAAAAAAGTTTTGTCAACCCCCATGATGCTCATTTTTTATTTTATTTTTTCTTCTCATTTAGGGACCCCTTTTTGGTTACCCGGCTGATCAAGCCCACCTCCCCCTTCCACCAGGAACGCGTCTGAGGTGTACTGTTTATATTGGTTTTTAAGTTAAATCTAGATTTACGGGGAAAGGCTTGGGTCTCTTGTCTTGGGGGAGGGGATGAAACAAAAAGTATGATTGGTAAAAATTCGGAATATTGTATTCAACCTTTGTGCTAAAAACAAAAGAAATAAAAAACAACCTTTAACCCTTAATTATTATCATTTTCCCTAATTTTCATTTTAGCCTTGATGGTAGGATTTTAAATGGTAACTATCGATGATATTTTAAAATATTTGTGTTTTTATGTTTTGTTGATATTTTACTATAAAATTTAGGGAAGATAGAAATTTTCCTGGTGTAAAAGTGGTTAATATCAATGTTGAACCCCAATCAAAATAAACTTCGATCCGTCCCCTAGACAAACGAATCAAGCCTGTAACCATATAATTAGATTTAACTTAAAGAACAATAACAACCCTACACCTTAGACGTGTTTACTTGGAGTAGGACTGAGGGTGCCTTGGTAGGTCGCGTAAACAAAAAGGGGCCCCAAAATAAAATAAAAATGACGAAAATGGCCATCTTCTGGGGGTTGCAAACTAAATAAGAGAAAAGTACCTTTATGACGAACAGTGTAATTCATCGAGAGCAAAACACACTGTTCTGTAGAGCTATATTTGTATTGTCTTTGACTCAAATTAAAATTAAACACCCCCACCCCCCCCCCCCCCCCCCCCCCCCCCCCCCATGGTAGGGAGAGGTAGGGGGAAGAAGACAGCTGGTAAACACAGAATGGAGAAAAGAAGACTCCAATAACATACAGCAACCAGAGACAGTTTCAGATCGATTGGAAACAGTTCCAGTGAAAATCAGGGGGGGGGGGTGCAACAACACAGATATTGTACATTAATTTTGTTATGTCACCTAATTTACTTATTTTTCTTTTTCAGAGAAAATGAAATTTGACAATTTTGTGTCAAAATCAATTTCGTCAATGTTACTTTGGACAGATTAGAGAAAATATGTTTTAAAAATATGTCTATTTTAGAATTTGACTTAAATCATGGTATAATGAGAACGAATGGCAATGATATTAATGATGATGGTGGTGGTGGTGCTGTTCACCACCCTTACATTTATCCTCGTCATCTTCATTATCATCGCGCATAATCACAACCACCACCTACATCACCATCGCCATCATCATCATCATCAGCAGCAGCAGCAAATCTACCAACCCCTACCAACTTCATACTAATCCCCATCCTCCACTAAGATAAAAAATTATTATCTTCATCACCGCCATCACCAACATATCTCACAACTGCCATCACCATCATGACCATCACCTTCATCAGTATCATCATGAATATGATTGTCATAATCATGTTGTTATTATCAAGTTAACGTTAAAGTCTCTAAGATGGATGAAATGAAGCCTTTTCTGGGGAGAAAATTATTTTGCCTTCAGCTTCGATAGAAAGGATTTTGAAATTACAAATTTCTATTTCATTTTCATTACAGGTCTCGAAAGAAATGAGATTGGAAAGATGACACTTTAAAAATCAAACAATATACAATGATATATACACAACAAAAAAGTCCCCCCCCCCCCCTAATCAAAATGATGTAACTTTTGAACAAGCTTGTTTTGAGTACAATAATTTGGAGGGAAGTTTTATCCACTTATTGAGTACCTTCTGTGAAAAAATGACATCGATCACTAAAGACATGCATGAGTGATCAACGTTTAAACCAAAAATGGACATTTTCAAAAGTCACAAGAGTCATTTTCGAGGCTGTAAAAATAGCAATTTTGTGAAATTTTAATTTTACCTTGTGTTTAATTGTTTTGTAGGATTTATCATCCAAAATTTGATCATGCAACACCAATCTCGATACATTTCACTATTTTTCATGGATGAGTGAGCACAATTTTAAGAATTATTTTCAGGCCTCCAAAAATTTTTGGTAAAATCCAACAATTTTATTAAAGAATTGACATCAGATATTATTATCAACATTATCGACACATTTTGTGAGAAATAAGCACTATTCGTTGTTTCATGGACGAGTGAGCCACACTTTAAAGGTGACTTTTGTGACTTTTGTATTGACAATTTTGCCTTTAACACGTGTTTATTCATGCGTGACTCAAAGGTTTTATTCATTTTTACACATAAGTTAGTCGATAAGTGTATAAACATAACCGCCAAACGATATAACTCAACATCTTTTTGTTAAAAAGTTCCAGCATGTTGATTTTGGGGCTTGTTTTTGCTTCGAGATTGTACACAATGTCAATGGAGAGGAAATCAGAATTTTAACAAAATTGAAATTCGGCTTAATTTCATTGATGATTTTTGGTAATTCTACTGGGATATATTTTTCACGAAACTTGGCACACAACTTCAAGGTGGTGCTAACTAACAGGAACAAACGCTAAATTGAGAATCTGATAAGGCACGGGGTGGGGCCAAAGCTCTGAAATTCCTTCATATTTACATATTTTTCTAATAACTTCTGCTCACTGAAGCATAAAACACTGGAATTTTCGTGAAACTCAAATCAAATGAACTATCCAAGAAGGTCTGTGACAGTTATCCAAAGTAAGCTATTGAATTTTAGTCCACAAACGAAAAAATGGCTTTTCACGTATCAAGTGTTCATTGAAGCATGGATTTTTAAATAAAATGCCATAACATCATTTGAAAAAAATTATTTGCCATACACATAACAAAAAAAAAATGGTTATAAAATTATCTTATTACACAAAAATGGAACAATACTTACCAATGGAATTTTAAAATATCCTTTTTTGTTTTTATTAAGTGTTCATTCAACCGTGAATTGATGGGTATTGTTAAAAATACTTTTCCAGATTGCATATTCCGTCATAATCAATCATGTTTAAAAGTAAAAATTAGTGAAAAATGCAGTTTTTGCAAATTTTACTTCATGTTCATCCGACCGTGAAATTTAATGCAAAAGTTGTTGATGTGTTAGAAAATAATGGCAACAACCCTTCTGAACTTATCGTTTGTTTAAAAGTTTGAATTTGTTCCAATATTATTGAATTAAAGTTATGAAACTGACCTTGTGACTGTCGAAAAGTGACATTTTTGCCTTTTGACTGTGCTCATTGAAGCATGACTTGAATTTCAGTAAAATTCACCAAAATGGCAGCCCATAAAATTACCTACAAGTACATGTAATTACATTCGTAAAACTCCTATTGGTTCAAAAGTTACATCATTTTGATTAGGGGGGGGACTTACTTTTTTGGTTGTGTATAGATGGGGCAAAGAATACAAAGAGGAACACTAAATTCTTCTTCCATTCCACAAGACAATTCTAAGTCATCATACTATGCTACGATGGCTACATGATGGCATTGAGAAGGCGTCACGACGTCGTGTTGCCTTCAACAGATCATCGGGCGGGTCCGCGTTTCCCTCGCATTGCCTTCGCATTGCCTGCTGCGATGCTCAAACGAAGTGAACCTTCGCAACTCCATCGGGAGTTTTTTTTGGCTGCCAAAGATTTTGCCGATGCATCGGAAGTTGCTGCCGAAGCCTGAAAAAACTCCACCGATCGTCATGGTGGTTTTAAGATTGCTAATTATACAGGCTGTATCAAATAAAATGGTAAAGTTGAAAAACATTTTGTTTAATTATAAAAAATTAATCACAATCTAATAGTATTCAATAGTTCTATAAAGGGGGAACATCAGACATTCTTTAGCATTTACTATGTTTAAAAAATCTCATTTGGTGTTGCAGATCTTGAGATATGATCACTTTAAAATGTCTATAATCAAGAAAATCTATTTTGGGCATGTTTTTCCATGGTCTATATTAAGGTTTTGCGCATAGTGGCCACGAATTCATTGCTCCGGAAAAATAAATGTGTGTAATATCGATCAGCTCCCCAGTCTCCGCACACTTTTTTTTTAAATGTAGTACCAAATACAGACATTATTTCAGAAGATGTCATAATTTAATTACTTGTCCCCCATTGTTCCGTTCGTTTTGAAACAGTCTGTAGTGCTCCAAAATGGCCCGATGCTTTTGCGATGCTTTCGTAATGCCATCGTGTTCAGAGCAAAATTTGGGTTTTTCCGCCATCGTGTGTCCATCGCTCCTAACCATCGGGACAGTGTGACGCGGGCTTTAAGGAAGAGAAAAAGAAAAAGGACAACCGGCAGTTTCCTATTCCACTTGGCTGGAGGCTTAGCTTATTAAAATGTAAATCGTTATAATCAATGACTTTTTCGTAAAGGTCAATAGTTTAACTCTCCACGAAGATTTAATTTTATAACGGAATGTTCGATAACATTACACTCTGTGTGTGAGCAAGGAGTTCTCTTCCAACTCTCTGGTATGAGTATCCTCCTTTACTTCTTGCGGTTATTATTAAATCTTTATTAATATGACACAGCTTGCCTCGATCCGTCAATTAATAGCTTATCTCCTATTCGGACACGTTTGTGTTCAGTTGACCTGTCCCTTTTTAATTTTTTTTTTTTTTTTTTAATCACAATTAAGATGACAAACCCGCAAAGTAATTTTATACTGAAGTTGTATCAGCAGAATATCTGTGCCCAGACATAAACGTTATGAATAAAGCTATTTATTTAATAGTAAGAACATGTGCTATTCATTTAAACTAATTTTTTTTCAAATTAATGTACCCCTCTCAATTCCGTTTTAATCCAAGTACTGCACATGCATATGATTATTGCCAGCAGTCAGAGCAGACCACTCTGGTATAGGGAAAAAGCAATAACCATGATATTCCGAATTACACCCCCCCCCCCCTTCAGCTGTATGTCGTATTGCTCAATAAATTGAAAAAGAAGAATTGTACAAGAGGTACAGGGCATTAAGCGCCTCAATATTTATAATATTTATTAATAATATTTCTTAATTCTTACGCTCATAAACGTACTATTATTTATGCTGATGATGTGCAATATATTATTCTCACAATCATGTTTTACTGTAATGCGGCGGTCACAACTCGCCGTTCCTTCGACGTGCAACTCCCTACGATGGATTTCGAAGAAAAATCGTGCAGCGCAGGTACCTAGAAGGCACGTTTGTTAAGCTGCTAGAGTGTAACCCATTGCTAGAGTGTAACTCGCCCGCCTAAGTGACTGATAAGTAGTCAGTGTGTTTAGAATGAACGCCTCTCATCTCTTGCAGCCACGGCTATGATCGGCATTTGCTTTCTTCGCAAAATCATGCTAAATATCCACAAAAGCTTGTGTATTTTATGTAGTACCTTTCATACATTTACAATTAACAATATCTGAAAGTATCAGAGAAAATAGAACTCATCTACTATCTTAAAACAACAGATATAGCTGCATTGATAGCATTTGCAATTCACGAATCGTCCACTCGAACTAGGAAGCTGTTACGGCTAGCTCCCGCTTCTCCAGCCGACTGCGCCCGCTACACATCGCCTTGACGTGCAGTTGCTTGAACTTGTTTTGTGCCCTAGGCCTATAATAGTTTGTTTGATCTTATTTCTAATCATCAATATTTCTTTACACCTATAGTCAATCAGCCTATAAGAACAAAGGCGTCTCGATCCGGTTTGACCACAAGCCAGTTATTTAATTTCTGATTTAAATTTCCTTTTTTCAATTAATTTTTAATTCATGATTATTGAATAATTCGTTATTATAATGATAACAAACAACAATAGGCAGGGGTGGATCTAGCTTTTTGCAAAGGGGGGTGGGTTTGTTACCCGGAGTGAAAATTTGTAGCCAGGCACTGCGAGGGAGCGAAGCGCCCGAGGGGGGGGGGAGGTGTGGAAGAGGGTATCCCCCTTGCACGGTAGGGAGCTTTTTCAATTTGACACTGATGCAGAGTTTGGTCTAAGAATGGGTGTGTTAGAGTTTGTAACCCCCTTTCCCAGTGGCGTACACAGGTCCTCGAATGTTGGGGGGGGGATGATTCGTGGTCCAGAGACTCATATTGCCAAAAATAAAAGATATTCAAATTACAGTATTGGGTAACTAAAATATTAAAACCAACCATATTTACCCTTAGGTTAATGTTAGTGAGAGGCCTAATTTATTTTATTTTATTTTATTTTTAGGGGTGGGGGTGCGCCGACTTTCCTCAGCAATGGTACAATTCCAAGCGAGCGTGAAGCGCGAGCGGAAAATTTTGAGGTAACCAAGAGGAATTTTTTGTATCTATACACACAAAGAAAGGGCCAAAAAAATATTTTCTCGATTCGATTTGCTGAGGCTTTACAGCCGAACAATTGTCAGTGTAGAATATTGTCGTTCAACTGACACTAGCCCCAAAATTCTTTTTCATTTTCTTCGGGGGGGGGGCTGCTCACTTAAAACGCAATCATTATATGATACGGGTAGGCCTTCACCAAATTTTTCTCCACGATTAGGGAAGTTTTAAGCGGAACAATGTCAGCGAAGAAAATGTCTACCACCGATATTAGTCCATATTTGGGAGCGAGGTGAACGAAACCCCCCCCCCCCCCCCCCCTCTGTTCCTCCCAAAATACTGTTGCTATCATTATAATACAAACGAATTATTCAATAATCTTGAATTAAAAACTCAATGAAAAAAAAGTATTAAAATCAAAAATTAAATAACTGGCTTATGGTCAACCGGCTCGAGACGACTTTGTCCTATAGGCTGATCGATTATAGGTTGAAAGAGATATTAATAAGATCAAACCAACAAATATGTAGGTATAGGGCACAAAACAAGTTCAAGCGACAACTGCACGTCAAGGCGGTCAACAACGAATGTGTATAGCGGGCGCAGTCGGCTGGAGAAGCGGTAGCTAGCCGTAAACATAATTGTTCGAGTGGCCGATTCATGAATTGGAAGTACGAGCAATGCAGCTATATAATGAGTTCTATTTTCTCTGATACTTTCAGATATTGTTAAGTGTGAATTTATGGAGGTACTACATAAAATTCACAAGCATTTGTGGATATTTAGCATAATGTTGTGAAGAAAGCAAATGCCGATTATTGCCGTCACTGCAATAGATGAAAGTCGTTCATTCTAAACAAACTGACTACTTATCAGTCACTTAGGCGGGCGAGTTACACTGTTGCTGCTGGTTACACTCTAGCAGCTCAACACACGTTGCCTGTACGACGTGCAGGAAGTTTTTCCAATGCCCTTACTACAGAAACGCAGGAATCGCAGAAATTGACCAACGACCTGTGCATACATTGCACATGCAACGCAGGCTACGTTGATGGCACGTGCCCCGTATAGCCTACGACGAGTTGTGACCGCTGCATTAGGCATGCGCGTATTCTGGGGGGGGGGGGCTTTACGGGCCCGGGCCCCCCGAGGGGCGCGCAGGGGGGCGCCGAAAAGAGGAAGAAAAAGGGAGGAAAAGGAAAGATAAAAAAAGAAAGAAGAAAAAAGGAGAAAAAAAAGAGAAAGGGAAAAAAGGGGGAAAGAGAAAGGGAAAACAAAAAAACAAAAAAACAAGAGAGAGAGAGAGAAAGAGGAAAAGGGAGAGGGGGAAGGGGGCGCCCTTAAAAATAAGGGGGGGGCGCCAAATCAACAGTAAACTAAGGGGCGCCAAATTGACCTTAAACTTATTGGCCCGAATTCACAAACGTGGTTTAGTTAGTCCATGGTCTAAATCAATTGTTTAAACCACAGATTTAGACCATGGTCTAAATTTTTGTATTAAAAAACCACCTGATTTAGACCATGGACTAACTAAACCACGTTTGTGAATTCGGGCCATAGAGGCGCCAAATTGACCTTAAATTTATAGGGGCGCCAAATCGACCTTAAATTTAGGGGGGCGCCAAATCGACATTAAACTACGGGGGAGCCAAATTGAGCTTAAACGTAGGGGCGCCAAATTGACCCGAAACTTAGATGGGGGCGCCAGATTGACCTGAAGCTGAGGGGGCGCCTAATTGATATTAAACTTAGGGGCGCCGAATCGACCTTAAACTAAGTAAGGGCGCCAAATTGAAAAAGGGGAAGGGAAAGGGGGCGCCCTTAAAAAAAATTAGGGGCGCCCAATCGACAGTAAACTAAATTACGCCAATAAACTTAGGGGTGCCGAATGGACCTTGAACTAAGGGGCACCAAATTGAGCTTAAACATAGGGGCGCCAAATCGACCTTCAACATAGGTGGGACGCCAAGTCAACCTTAATCTTAGCGGCTCTAAATCGACCTTAAATTTAGGGGGCGCCAAATCAAACTTAAAATTAGAGGGGCGCCAAAATGAGCTTAACGTTGGGGCGCCAAATTGACACGAAACTTAGATGGGGGCGCCAAATCGACCTTAAACTTAAGGGCGCTAAATCGACCTTAGATTTAGGAGGGGCGCAAAATCGACCTTAAACTTAGGGGCGAAAAATTGACCTTAAATTTAGGGGGCGCCAAATCGAACTTAAACCTACAGGGGCGCCAAAATGATCTTAAACATAAGGGTGCCAAATTTAGATCAAAATTAATGTAGGGGCGCAAAAATGATCTGAAAATTAAGGGGCGCTGAATTGACCTGAGAATTAAGGGCGCTGATTTAACCTGAAGTTAAGGGGGTGCCAAATCGATCTTATATTAAAGGACGCCAGATTGAGCTCAAATGTAGGGGCGCCGAATTGACCTGAGACTTAGGGGTGCCAAATTTATCTTAAACTTAGTGGCTCCAACTATATCCTATTTACCTGAAACTAAGGGGCCCCCAAAAAAACAACAGAAGGGGTCTTTAAAATGGTCTCTATCGAGAAATAGCAAAATGTTAACATTCCATGTCTCCTGGTTTGTATATACATTGCAAAATTTTCGCTCGCGCTTCGCGCTCGCATCATCTTTTCCCATTGATTTATTACATTGTGTCGAGGAACGCGTGAAATGACCTGTTTTCTAATCATTCAAATGCATCCAATTTCCGTTCCCTATTCCCACACGCCTATGTTTTCCTCTTTTACAAGAATTTACATTATGGGATTCTAACCGTCAAAATATTTAAATTTACTTGTTTTCACGTTACATTTTTTATTTATTTATTTATTATTATTATTTTATTTTATTTTATTTTTTTCAAATTTATGTTCAACATATTAGCGGCGTCAAATTGAGCTTACCCGTACGGGCGCCAAGATGATCTGAAACTTATGGGGGCACTGAATTGAAGTTAAGGGGATGTCAAATCGATTTTAAAATTAGGGGCGCCAAATTGAGCTTACACTAAGGGCGCCCAAATGATCTGAAACTAAGGGGCGTCGAATTTACCTGAAACTAAGGGGGGCAACAAATAGGTTTTTAAAATACGGTCTCTATATAGATAGAGCAAAATTTTAAAATTAATGCATCCGGGTCAGTATATACATAGCAAAATTTTCGCTCGCGCTTCGCGCTCGAAATCATTTTTTCCCCCCAATGAATAATTACATTGTGTTCCTGAGGAACGCATGAAATGTCCTGTTTTCTAATTATTCGAATACATCAAAACTTTTTCCTCTTACCCAAAATTTACATTATGGGATCCTAACCATCAAAACATTTCAATTTATTTGATTTCACGTTACATTCATTTTTGCATTTCAAATTGACCTAAATCTTAGGGGGCGCCAAATTGAGCTTAAACGTAGGGGCGTCAAATTGACCTGAGACGTAGGGATGCCAAATTTATCTTAAACTTAGGGGCTCCAACTTTATTTTGAACTTAGGGAGGTGTGCTGAATTTACCTGAAACTAAGGGGCAACAACTTGGTATTTGAAATATGGTCTCTAAAATGTTTAATTCCTCCTTGTCTGTATGTACAAAGCAAAATTTTGGCTCGCGCTACGCGCTCGCATCATTTCTTTTCCCAATGAGTTATTACATTGTGTTTCTGAGGAACGCATGCAATGCCATGTTTTCTCATCATTCAAAGACATCAAAATTCCGCTCTCGCCTGTGTTTTTCCTCTGACCATAATTTGCATTATAGGATACTAATCATCAAGACATTTAAATTTATTTGAATACACGTTACATTTATTTTTGCATTTTCCAAGGGGCATCAAATCACCTAAATCGTACATGTATGGCGCCAATTCAAACTAACATTTAGGGGGCGCCAAATGATTAGTTGGCGCCAAATTGAGCTTAAAATTAGGGGCGCCAAATTTATCTTAAACTTAGGAAGGGAAGCAGAAGGATAGATAAGCAGCTAGATAGAAAGATATGCATCTCTCTTTCATAATCATGTAAAATTACTGGGCAACATACGGTCTTTAAATTATGGAGGCCAAATTGATCCTAAACTTCAGGTCTCTATTACACAGAGCAAAATTTTCGATCGCGCTTCGCGCTCGCTTCATTCACCAAAGAGTTATTACATTGTGTTCCTGCATGAGGAATGCATAAAATGTCACGTTTTCAGAGATCATTCCTATACATCAAATTTCTGCTCGCGATTCACGCTCGCCTATTTTTTTCTTTCTTGAACCAGACTATGAGGATTCTGAACAACAAAACATCAATAAATACATTTGTTTGATTTCACATTACTTGATGGACAAATTACAGCTCCCGTTCATACGATATTCTGATGAAGAGCTAAACAAAATTGATACCCCTAATTGCTTAGAATTCTTTGCTTTCTGATCGTAAAGTAGAGGGGGGGGGAGAGAAATCTAATCGCGCTTCGCGCTCGTATTTAGAAATATTCGTATTTTCATCTATAGCGGTAATACCTCATATACCTAGAAATTCTTTTCCATGAACTCACCATTGGCAAGTATTTAAAAAAAAAAAAAAAAAAAAAAAAAAAAAAAACCTTCAAATAAATTATTATCAAAATCCTTCAACATACATTTAGGCCGTAGGCCAATGCTTGCCTGGCGGGGGGGGGGGGGCGCCATATTTTGAAAAGTACACAGGGGCGCCAAATTCACGTCGGGCCCCCCGGGGTGCGAAATCCTGGATACGCGCCTGTTAGGCTCCACGAAGATTTAATTTTATAACGGAATGTTCGATAAAATTAGATTGTGTATGATTGAAATTGAAGTAAAATTAAGTTTTAAGAAATCGCATTAGAAGTAGTAATGATCGCTGTGTATATATTAGTATCCTATGCCTCTACAATGAACAAATTGAACAGGTGACATCTATTATGTAGTTCGGAATCGATATTGGTGACAAATTATACTGAGACTACCAAAATCTGAGTTGATCATCAAGTTATTAACTCTCTAATTTGAGGAAAATTATTAAATTCGTGAGCAATAAAATCCCGAATAATATCCTTAAATGCACAATACACCCAGTTTGTGATTATTCATGCACAGTCAGGGGAAATTGCACTTCGCTCTAATATCAACAAGCTCTGTACACTGCGTAGGTGACCTTGTCTTCCTTTTTTTATTTTCCTTCCGTCTTTTCTTAATATCTTGGACATATATAACTCATAAGTATGGCAGATATATTGCTATGAATTTTCTGATTGTCGTCAAGTAGGAATTTATCATAAGGCTTTGTCTTTTAAAAGAATTAAAATTTATTTAGTATTATTATTATTATTATTATTATTTCTAAATACCGTAACAGCCATGGCGTATTATTATTATGAATACTGCGTTCTAAAAATTAAAATCAACAACATTCTTTTACCCTACAAAGGAGAGCTAAGCGCATATTGTTAGAGGAAATTTGATTGAACATGCCATGGCTTGAATCATACTCAGTCGTTAAATTTTCAAGCTTTAGATCAAAGAAGAGATTCCTTGTCTGGGATTATAACCATGGAAATGAACCTGTGAGAATGTGAAATGAGATCCGAATGGTCTGTGGTATATGTGATGTACATATCCGACATTTTGACACGCTCACTATTATAGTCTTACCCAAGGTAAATTTTTTTAACACACATGATCTTGTTCTTAAAAGTAATGTTCTTAATCTGTTATAGCATCAATTTCACACGTCATTTTCACACGTCATTTTCAACTTGATTTATCAGTGTATTGTTTCATTATATCTTTGCGTATTTTTGTTAATATTTGGTTATATAATTAATTGCTCCCTGAATAGCCAGGAAGCCTATGTTCAAATAAAGAACGAATTGTATCAATATAAAAAATGTTAATCTACCCTGAATTTCTGGAGAGCCGACAGCGTTGTTTCAGTGTGACGGAATGTATTACTGGCCCTAGATGAATCTAGAAGATAGCGGTGCTCATTATATGAAGCTCTTCCACAGATGGGTGGCAACAGGGATCCTACAAAACCGGCATGGGGAGTCAGACGATAAAACATGTCCACCGAGAAGCAGCATGGTAAGATCGCTGTATCAGCCCATCCTGTGACTGGCGCTAGTTGCCCGATGCCCCTATACATTAATTGGAATCCCCGGCGTCGGGATGGCAGCCTCTGCATCCTTTGACTGGGTTGTCGATGAAGACGTCTTGACCACATGCCCCGATGAGTTTGTAGGGGACCGGCGCGGCCTGTCCACGGAGACTGCCCATATTGTAGTTAGCACCAAACCCGTGTAGTGTTCGCTCAGTAGGGTTCGAGGAAGAAGGCCCAATAATCCGTTATGTGTCTTGAGCAGTTTAACTGAAAAAGCCCGAATATCGATTGAACTCATCTCCTCCTCTGCATTGACATGTCAATTGATCGCTCACGAACTCACGAGATCTGACACAATTCGAAATTCCAAGTAGCCCAAAAGCACTTAAATGCGATTATGTTCCAGAATCATATTTTCTCCTCGTTCCTCCACCCCAAGACCGAGACGATAGCCAATTGTTACCCAGGCTAAGGGGATGGGGAGTGTCAAAATCCATAATTGTTCGCATTACAAATTGCATAACAAACTCCTCGTAAATGACATTTTTTGTCACACCATATTCAACGCAAGTTAAACATGTTAAACTAGCATAGTTGACAACCATTACGTGTCTCTGGCGACCTCTTCTTCGCCTTTGCCTTCGACAAAGTCTTGCTCTGAAAATTGTTTGCTATGAAATTGTTTGCAGAAACAAGTGACGCGGTCTGATATCATCTCAGAAAATCTCTCAAATAGTACTCTCCAATTACGATTCGCAGGCAAATAGTGAGGGGCGAGGGCGCCGAAATACAGAAGTGCGATCGAGTATACAACAGACTCTTAATAAATACATAAATTGTCAAATAACATTCCAATATAAGTAAACTGGTACAGTTAACACTACAAGACGCCCCACAATTTAAAAAAAAATATATCTGTTAGAATGACCATCTCGCACGAAGACCATGGAATGAATGAGGACTGTCCGCGCTATATTCTCTGAGCACGTGGGCTAGCAGGCCTTGGCTTGTAGGATGCTTAATAATAATACTGAATTTAATACATAGACGGAAGTGTTTAGATTATGAATACCATAACATTATTTGGAAACCTCTATGCATGATCACTCATGTAGTTTTTTTGTTATGGAGCCAAGGCCAGACATGCCGCTTTCGCAACATAAAGACAACACTGTCATTCACTCTCCCCTCAAAGTGTAAATAAATCATTTTAGCTCCCTTCACCTCAGCTCAGTTGCTAAAATCTAGTATATTGGTTGCATAATGTATGTTTTGTACTTAAACATCATTTGGACTGAAATACTGGACATAAAATGCCTCAAAATGATCCAAAACAGAGCTGACATCAGGTGTACCCAAACTTTGGGAGGGCAGTGTATATGCTAATTATGCTAATTTATGCATGAGATCATACTTTTTGCTCTAATTCACTAAATATAGCTCCTAGAATGCTAATTTTTTTGTGTGAATGTTCTTTATAGCATTCCTATCAATTGCACTTGAAAAAAATCTGGTATCCAAATTAATTTCTTATGTATCTTATTGTTTTTTGGATTTCTTATGTATTTCTTTGTTTTTTCCACCTTCTTATTTCTATTGTTTCTTCGACAAAATTGGTCCCCGACATTATTATAGTCATAAATAGCAGCAGATCAAATGACTATTATTAATAAAAGCAAAATTAATCACTCATTTATGAATTTTAGACGAAAACACAATTTGTATTGACTTTGTACATGAAATCACGTTTTTGAGCAATTTTGGGTCTGACACACGGGTACAAAACTATGCGTAACTCGCGGACCGGGTACCCGGGGGTCGCGAATTTGGTCTCAAAAGATGCGCAAGACTTCAAAACAAAAAAAATCATGAAGCACCGCGGCTTTAGATTCTTGCGTCAAAAATTTATCGCGAAAAATGTTGCCCCCCCCCCCTCCCCCGGGCAGATTAGGATTAATGTTTGACAATAATTCTTTAGGAACCGATACCAGACTATGAAGTGGCTTTTCCAGGGGAGGAGTATCTAGTTAAATGGGGCGGCGGACAGCTTAACATCTCATATCTTGCTGATCAGCGAATGGTTTTAAATGAGGTTTGTTTGCAATAATAATATTATCTACAGGGGCGATCCAGCATAGGTTCTAACAAAGGATTTAAAGACCCCATTGGCTGTGGACAATAGCAGCTATTATCTTAAGTCAATTTGGCCGATAAAGTCCTTTTACTTTGTCAGAACCCCCCCCCCCTCCTCCTCAGGCATTGTTGAGACTACAAATCCGACCAGGTTTTGGAAAGCCCATGGGCTTCGGAACCGGGGGGGGGCTTAGGGGCGCAGCCCCCCACAAAAAAATATTTGGGGGGGGGCTCAGATATCGTTGAGCCCCCAAATATTTTTGATGCTGTTCAAAATTTGGCGATCGCCCTAATAATAAAATCTTATTTGACTCAGATAATATTGAACCCCAAGATTTGTATTATTGTTGTTTTTTTTATTTGTGGAGGGGACTCAGACATCATTAAGCCCCTCTCATAACCTTACTGAGGATATCATTGGGCTCCCCACTAATCTTTTTATATAAAATGTTTATAGTTCAGGTCTCTATTGTCAAAATCTTTACCTCGCGGTGCGCGCTCGCATATCATTTCTTCAGTTTATATTTTTTTTTAGGGGGCCGTCACACTGAGGTCGTTCTATAACGTTCTATAACGTTCTTGCTGAACGGGCTTTGGTCGGGTTGGAACTTATAACTTTGAAAAATAATTTCTTGAATACGATACTAGGCAGTTCATAAATAGTTCTCGTCACGTCAATTCCGTCTTTATCGCGTCCGCAATACGTTGTTATCCAGTTCAGACCGAGTAAACAGCTCGTTCACTCTATACCGGTCGTAGCACGTCCAAACCGTCACTAAAGTGCCAATGCGCAGCATGATAAAAGTTAGGTACCATGTTCGTAGTACATCCTTCTCGTTCAGAGTAAGTCCTACCCGTTTAAGGAACGTTGTCACTACGTTTAATTTTAGATCTGGAAACCAGTACGATTTTTTTTAACATACTCAAAAAAATCGGAATGCCTTTCCGTTCTCTCCGTTCGGGCCCGTTCGCCAAGTTCGTAAACAGATTGTAAACGGTCTGTACTAGATTCTAAAATGTCTGTACTACGTTCAGTCCGTTTGTAAACAGATTGAGCCCGTTCAACAAGAACTACCAAGAACGCAGTGAGAACTAGCTCAGTGTGACGGGAATTATGACATGCCGTTCTGTTTAAAAATTGAAACGTATTGCTATCCAAGCCCGTGCTATAAAGTCTTGAGCAGATTGAAATAGGTCTCAAGTACGTCCACTCCGTGTGTACATAGATTAAGCCCGTTCTGCAATAATTTCAATAACATGGTAAGAAATTGTTCAGTGTGATAGTAGTATAAGCGAATAGATCAGCTATTTGATTGCCACACATTAATTGTTACAATTACAGAAATCTCACAACTTTTAGAATAAATACGAAAAACGGCCATTGGTCCGAAAAAGAACGCGTACATTTGACCTAATTATTTCTGGATTAAGATGAACAACGTTCGTATACATTCCTCAATACGTCCATCACGTCTTTGCCTCGTCTGCAGTCCGCTTGTATCTAGTTAAAATCGGGTGAAAATGACCGCTTCCACGAAACAGAGCCCGTCTGAAACAATCCAAACCCGTTCCCAGTTAGTAACAACCCGTTCTTAATCAGTTCCAACTCGTTTCCAATGCGTTTCGTCCCGACCTAACTAGTTCTGGGTCGTTTTTAATCCGTTAAAATCCGTTCTTACTTCGACCAAACAGCCTCCAGAAAGTTCATCTCGTTCTTACTGCGTAATTATCCGTGTCTACAGAGTGAGTCAATAAAAATGTCCCATCATTTTGAAGTCGTCTAGTGAAAAGTATGAACATTTAATCATAGGTTTCATAATATGTCCTGGTAGAGTCATCATCCTAGCAAATGTTGGTACCACTTTCATTTGGATCTGTGCACGCATGACTGAATAACAGACAATCTTCAAAAGACGGTAAGATCTCACTTGCGCCAAGTGACTGGGTGAAGAATAAAAAAATCGAGAATTCATTGCTTATGTGCACGCGCAAAGACACACACCCACACGTACCCTCATTTACACATACACAAAGCACATACACACCCACATCCCAACACACACCCTCAACACACCCCCACACACACGCTCCTTAAACTTAACACAAACTTAACATATCTCATCCATACCGGCACATGATATCATCACCCAAACACACCCATACACTCAGCAAACCTACACACACATACACATGCACACACATACACACCCTCACTCATACTCACAAACAGTTGTAAAGGAATTACTATGTCCTAAACATTCAGTGATGGTCTTGGTAAACAAAACATCAATTTGGAATTTCTATTGTGAATTGTTTACTGTGTGTGTGGGTGCGTGTGTGACGATGTGCATTTGTTTGAGGGAGGATTGATGTGTGTGTGGGTGTGTGGGTTAGTGTAAACACATATTCTGTCAGCATTTGCTTTTAATCTTCACCCAGCCACTTGGCGCAGGTGAGATTTACCGTCTCCATAAGATTGTCTGTTATTCAGTCTTGCGTGCAAAGATTCAAATGAAATTGGTACCAAAATATGCTAGAAGGATGACTTTACCAAGATATATCATGAAACCCATGATTAAATGTTCATACTTTTCACAAGACAACTCCGAAATGATGGGACATTATTTTTGACTCACTCTGTAGAACGTGTTGAACGCAAATGCGTGCCCGTTTCCCATAAAAACCCTAGCCCGTTTTTGCCAGACCTCATGCGTCTTCGTAACTTCAAGCTGTTAATGAATATATAATGCTCGTTTGTAAGACGTCCTAGCACATCTTTAGAACGATTTAAGTACGGCAATTCCGTTTGTAGTACGTCCATCTCATTTCAGGTACGTTGCCACCCCGTTAAACTTTAGGACGAGATGGGCGCACGATTTTTTTTTTTAACACTTTTTCGAAAATCCGACCGAGCTAGTCCATGAAGTTCGTAAACAGATTGTAAGAAGTATTTACTACGTCCACTCAGTTTGCACACAGATTATGCCCGTTCGGCAAAATTTGCAAGGACGTAGTAGGAACGAGCTCAGTGTGACGGGGGTATAAGAACGAGATGAACTTTCTGGAGGCCGTTTGGTCGACGTAAGAACGAGAAAGAACGGATTTTGACGGATTTAAAACGACCCAGAACTAGTTAGGTCGGGACGAAACGCATTGGAAACGAGTTTTAACTGATTAAGAACGGGTTGCAACTAACTGGGAACGGGTTTGGATTGTTTCAGACGGACTCTGTTTCGTGGAAACGGTAATTTTCACCCGATTTTAACTAGATACAAACGGACTGCAGACGAGGCAGAGACGTGATAGACTATTGAGGACTGTATACGAACGTTGTTCATCTTAATCCAGAAATAATTAGGTCAAATGTACGCGTTCTTTTTCGGACCAATGGCCGTTTTTCGTATTTATTCTAAAAGTTGTGAGATTTCTGTAATTGTAACAATTAATGCGTGGCAATCAAATAGCTGATCTATTTGCTTATACTACTATCACACTGAACAATTTCGTACTATGTTATTGAAATTATTGCAGAACGGGCTTAATCTATGTACACACGGAGTGGATGTACTTATAAGACCTATTTCAATCTGCTCAGAACTTTATAGCACGGGCTTGGATAGCAATACGTTTCAATTTTTAAACAGAACGGCATGTCATAATTCCCGTCACACTGAGCTAGTTCTTACTGCGTTCTTGGTAGTTCTTGGTGAACGGGCTCAATCTGTTTACACACGGACTGAACGTAGTACAGACCTTTTAGAATCTTGTACAGACCGTTTACAATCTGTTCACGAACTTGGCGAACTGGCCCGAACGGAGAGAACGGAAAGGCATTCCGATTTTTTTGAACATGTTAAAAAAAATCGTACTGGCTTTCAGTTCTAAAATTAAAAGTAGTGACAACGTTCGTTAAACGGGTAGAACTTACTCTGAACGAGAAGGACGTACTACGAACATGGTACCTAACTTTTATCATGCTGCGCATAGGCGCTTTTAGTGACGGTTTGGACGTACTACGAACGGCATAGAGGGAACGAGCCGTTTACTCGGTCTGAACTGGATAACAACGTATTGCGGACGCGATAAAGACGGAATTGACGTAACGAGAACTATTTATGAACTGCCTAGTATCGTATTCAAGAAATTATTTTTCAAAGTTATAAGTTCCAACCCGACCAAAACCCGTTCAGCAATTTTTTAAAGAACGGGCAAGAACGTTATAGAACGTTATAAAACAACCTCAGTGTGACGGCCCCCTTAATGAGATAAATATCTCCTTTGTTAACATAGCGAAAAAACGCTTAAAATGCACTGTTTTCAGGTTCATATATAAAAAAAATTCAGCTCGCGTTTTGCGCTCGTATTGTTTAACGAGATAAGTATAACGAAAAAAGCATGAAATGTACCCTTTTCAGGTTGATATATCAAAAATTTTCAGCTCGCGCTTCGCGCTTGCATTGTTCAATGACATAGATATCTCCTTTATAACCACAGCACAAAAAGCGCTTAGAATGCACACTTTCCAGGTTGCTATACCCAAATTTTCAGCTCGCGCTTCGCGCTGGCATTGTTTAATGAAATAAATGTCTTCTTTGTAAAGATAGCGAAACAACGCTTAAAATGCACTGTTTTTAGGTTGATATACTACAAATTTTCAGCTCGCTCTTCGCGCTCGTATTGTTTAACGAAATAAACATCTCCTTTATAACCATAGCACAAAAAGCGCTTAGAATGCACACTTTTCAGGTTGCTATATCAAAAATTTTCAGCTCGCCCTTCGCGATCACATTGTTAAATAAGATAAATATCTTCCTGGTAAGCATAGCGAAAATAAACGCTTAAAATGCACTGTTTTTAGGTTGATATATAAAACATTTTCAGATCGCGCTTCGCGCTCGTATTGTTTAACTAGATAAAAGTATAGCGAAAAAGAGCTTGAAATGTACCTTTTTAAGGTTGAAACATCAAAACTTTCAGCTCGCGCTTCGCGCTTTCATTGTTCAATGAGATAAATATCTTCTTTATAACCATAGCACAAAAAAGCGCTTAGAATACACACTTTTCACATTGCTATTTCAACAATTTTCAGCTCGCGCTTCGCGCTCGAATTGTTTAATGAGATTGATATGTTCTTTATTAAGAAAAAAAAAATAAAAATAAAAATGCACTGTTTTCAGGTTGATGTATGAGGAAAAAAAATTGGTGTCTTCTTTATGTTCTAGCACAAAAAACGCACTGATTGTAGTTTGATATATCACAAGTTCTCAATACATCCAAGATTTTTTTTTTATTTAATAACAATCATCCTAGTTTGATAAGTAGGAATACTATTTTTATAAAAGAAAAAAATTAAAAGAAGACTTTGACATTTTAAAAAACTCTGATAACGTATGTGGGGGGGGGGGGTACTTAAAAAGAAAATCCTAAAAATATTTGGTGAAAAATTGAGCCCCCCCCCCCCCCCCCCCCCCAATCCTGAAAATCTTCCGAAGCCTATGAAGCCAACACGGCGAATAATATGATTGTTGACTCGTGGTTTGACATTAGCGTAAATCTGGATTCTGGTAGAGCTATAGGCCCTAGCCTAGGGGAGACCGGGGATGGAAGTTACACGGGTCAGTTGTTACAGTTCTCAGTGTGCTAAGTTGGAACAAGAGAGTTCGTGCTAACTGGCATCTATATACAGCCTACACATAACTGTGATGAATTGCCGGTCGTGAGGTTTCTCCGTTGTTTAATGAAAAAGTAAATCAACAAAAACCATTTTTAACAGTTCCAAGTGAATTTTTGACAAAAATTAAAATTTGTAATAGTTCTTACAACTGAAGGCACATGATGATAGTCTGGTATTGTGAATATAGTACATGTTTGTCACTAATATACCCCTGAGCCATGCCCTGTAATTCTGCCTAATGGCTTTGCTACAGTTCATTTTATGTGTAAAATCACCCATGGGGTAGGTTGTTACAACAACCTACCCCATGTCGATGTAACAACATAGCCCTATTACATTACACATGTAAAGTAATTTTGTTTCAATTTTCTGGTGTTAATATTTTGATATTTCTATTATTACTTTAGTCTATTCTGCAGCTCTACTTGATCTACTGTTAACGATACCAAGAAACTGGAAAGTTGAAAAAAAGTATGGTATAAGAGATTTACACATTGTGAAATTACCCCGTATGTTTACATAAAAAATTATAGTAACAATCTACCCCGTATGGTGTAACAACTTACCACGTATACGGGGTAGGTTGTTACAAAAAAAATGTCTTCATTAATTAAGCTGTACTTAATTAGTGTTTACATGTTTTCAAGTTCTATGTGCCTCAGGTTCTAGCCAACATAATAGGCCAACTACAGACCAAAAATGGAGTTACTTTCATTAGAATTACACTGAATTATCAGGCCCAAAATGTGAATTTTGTAACGTCCATCCCCGGTCTCCCCTACTCACTTTTTGTTTTACCATGATTCTGCATCCATAATGATTTCTCATTTCTTGTCAAACCAAATTTTCTTTTTGTAACTCTAACGCAGATATTGTATATATACCCCTTCAAAAAAGTTGCGCAAATCGAATTTGGGCCATGATAACTTTTCAGGTATGCTTTGATTATTCCTGATAATCAGACTATTGGAAAGATAATTTATTACCCTTTTTATTGATATCAAATTTGTAATGCACAGAATGCCAGAATATGGAGAAAAGTAAAAAGTCAAATGTAGCAAAATGCAGTTTTAATGATCAAATTGAATTCCAAAACTCGACTTTAGGCCTAGTTAACTTTAGGGGTATTTTATCATTCTTATTAAATCTTATATCATTTTCAAGCTCATTTATTCCTCTTTTCAATGATACCCTAAATGTAACAATAGTATTGACCTTGTATGTACAGAACACCTGAATGTTAGGACAAGTCAGAAGTCAAATGTTGCGAATTGAATGCCTATTGTGCCTATTATTGTCTATTGCGAGATACTCAATTTGAGAAAAATAACAATGCATTTCGCAACTTTTTACTTTTTTATTTGCATTGTATTCATGATTTACAGTTGTCCGCAAAATTGTTCATACCCCTGACATTTTTCAAGTTTTTTTTTTAATTTTGCTTTTAAAAAGATGAGTTTCGTCAAATTTTTTGATGATCGGTATGTTACCCGGCCAACATCTGGACTATTAGGAAAGTTTGACATTTTGAGTAATTTGGTAGTCCAGGGGTATTTTATTGACATATTTACGTAAAACGCCATGTTCATAATTATTCGTATCCTATGGGGGTGCCAAATCTAACTCATTAATTAATCATCATGGCTTTAATTATTTATTTAAATTTCCACATAATATAGTTCAAGAGAATGTCAAAAACTATCATTCATGTCTTCCATGGGTTTTGACCAATGCGTCCTCTAGAAAACGTCCAGGCTGTGTCAGGTTGCATGGTCTTTGAGCCATTTTGTGAGTCTTCAACTTCCCAGACACATCTCTTAAGGGACTTTCGTCGAGTCATCGAATATCCCTCTCAAGATCATTCATTATGACTGTCCTTGAACTACTACATGCCTAACATGGCCGTATGCTTCTGAATTCCGTCCTGCTGACAGGTCCAATGCTGTCCCAGGTAACTTTACAAGCATACTTCTGCAAGTTTTCATCCAGGATCTTTATAAAAAATGTCTTCACCGGGATGCCTCCTATTCTGAACAAATTCCCAGTGCTACCAGCAATGATAATCCCCATAGCAGTTCTATGTGCATAACATGTGCCAAGATAAGGACACTGTTCTTTTGATTGAAGGATTCATCTTTCTTTTGCCAAATTGAAGAAAGTCCATATCACCCGTAAATTCTAATTTTTTCTCGTCAACTTATATAATTATGGTCCAAAAGTTAAAATTCTGGTTTAAATTAGCTCAAGAACTGTCCACAGACCTCCCGGCGGGTCTGACTGCAAAACTGGAGCCCGTATTGGGAAGTGTCTGTATAGATATCCTCTATGTAGTATTCGCTCTTTGGCACCTTCATCTTTGGCTGGTCAGTGGTATCCATTCCGACCTTCCGAAAGATTGGAGATATTATTTTGGGCAGTATAGATCCTATTATATTCAGTATCAGCGAGAGCGAAGTGCGAGCCTAAAATTTTGTATCCATTTAGTGGATAAATTTTACATGCTTTGTTAAATAACAGCGATAGAAAACAAATCCACAATCTTTGCAATTAAAATTTTGTGGTATGCAGACCCCAAGCCCTCCAACAACCTAACCCGCACACAACTACAGTAATGTTTTAGATTTTCAACAACACCCTTTCCCAGCAGTGCCCTTTCCTAAGGTTTGTCCCCAGATGAGGGCATTGGATCCAACCTTTTAATGCCTAGGTTAATGTTTGTTACTTAGTGCTCGGTCGCATAGCGACCGAGCAGGAATATTTTGGGGTTTTTGGAGTAAAAATAGGCATATTTTTTAGTATTGGAAGCGCTATTTTAACCAATAATACAATTATTTAATTTTTTTTTTTTTCATTTCTTTCTTGAAAACTGCGGGGGATGTTTGTTCAGGCCACCCCCCCCCCCTCCTCAAAAGCTGGGGGATGTATCCCCCCTTCCCCCCGGGATTTACGCCCGTGCCTCTCAGTATACTTATTTGGCAATTCAAGGAAACCCCTTTCACTTTTAGTCATTCCCATGGTAGCTTTTTCCCAAGTGTCTTACATCTGGTGCTCATGAAAGAAGCACTTAAGTGTTGAATCATGGACTAAAATGTGTGGGTAGAGCGGTTATTTTATTTCAATTACATTGAAATGAATGTCCCTGAGTGAAAAATTCAAAGTCCTGAAGCTGAAGACTCACAGGATGGCTCATGCAACCGGACTCTGCCTGGAGGTTTTCCACAGGACTCATGGGCCAGACCCCACAGAAGCCATGAAGGAAGAATATTGACTCTTGCAAAAACTATTTCAGATGGTTATTGAAGTAAATAACAGTGTGCCTCTGGTTATTTGATAAAAAAATTGGACTGGGTACCTCTAGGGTATGAATAATTATGAACATGGTGTTTTTAGTGTATCTGTCAATAAAATACCCCTGGACTACCAAATTACTCAAAATATCAAACGTTTCTAATAGTCCAGATGTTGGTAGCATACTGATCACCAAAAAGTTTGACGAAACTCATTTATTTAAAAGCAAAATTAGAAAAACTTTAAAAATGTCAAGGGTATGAACAATTTTGCGGACAACTGTATGTGCATTCAAACATGATGTTACCATTGCAAATAGGGTATCAATAAAAAGAAGAATAAATGAACTTTTCAATGCTACAAAAATTGATAATGATTAAAACCCATATTAAAATGTATCAAGGTTCACAGTTGTGTTGCCGAACATTTAAATTGAACATTATATTTGAGTTTGCCTTGCATTCAGGTGGTATTCAGGGGTTCTGTGGACCCAGGCATGACCTCACCATGACAAATTAGGTATCAATAAAAATATGAATAAATGAACATGACAGTGGTATAAAATTCAATAAAAATTATAGAATACCCCAAAAGTTATAAGGGTTTGGGGAACTGCAATGTGATCAATAAAGGTGCATTTTACAACATTTGACCTTTTTTCTCCATATTCTAATAATCTGTGCATTGAAGCATGACACAATCATTACAAATATGATATCAATAAAAAGGGAAATAAATAATCTTTCCAATAGTCTGACTATCAGGAATAACTGAAGCATACCTGAAAAGTTATCATGGCCCAAAGTCGATTTGCGGAACTTTTTCGGAGGGGTTTATTACTTGTGACTATATCTAGGCCCTTGAAGAAAGCACGTTTTACCACTTGACCAAGCAACGTAGACATTTCCTATTGGGTCCAGAAGGAACTAACAAACCACAAGTTCGAATCTCATCCATCTTCAAGCAGGACATTGAAATGGAGATCGAGTTCCATCTATGGTTGAAAGGTAATTGCAATGTAATTTGATAGCACTTAAACTATTTTTGATAGCATGCTATTTATTTCCGTATCAGGACAATTACCTGTGCTGTGACACAGCAGCAGCCCGGGGACAACTGAACCCCCCGGAGCAATTACCGCCCGAGGACAATTACCCCGGACAATTACCCCCCGACACAATTCACCTGAGAGACAATTACCCCGAGACAATTACCCCCACGACAATTACCCCCAGGGACTATTTACCCCCGCCCCGGATAATCTACCCCCCAGACAATACCCCCGGACAATTACCCCCGGACAATTACCCCCGGACAATTACCCCAGACAACTTACCGCCCAGACAATTACCCCCGACAATTACCCCCAGACACAATTACCCCCTGAGAACAATTACCCCCCGAAGACAATTACCCCCTCACAGGCATTGATGTTGGAATCAAGGTGGCGCCCATTGTGAGTCTCGCTCGCAGGTTTTCGAATATTTCTACTCGATCTTATCTTAATGAATTCTCTTTCTCTTTCTCTTTTATATTTCGTATCAGACAACTACCCCAGGACAATTACCCCGAAGGACAATTACCCCCGGACAATTATCCCAGGACAATTACCCCCCGAACAATTAACCCCCGAACAATTACCCCAAGGAAAATTACCCCCGAGGACAATTAACTCCGGACAATTACCTCCGAAGGACAATTACCCCCGGAACAATTATCCCCAGGACAATTACCCCCGAACAATTACCCCCGAACAATTACCCCAAGGAAAATTACCCCGAGGACATTTACCCGGCAGTTACCCCCCCCCCCTTCCACCGCAATTGATGTTGGAATCAAGCGGCGCCCATTGTGAGTCTCGCCTGGTGTCGCAAGTTTTTAGAATTATTTTCTACTTGATCTTATCTTAATGGCTTTCTCTTTCCTTTCTCTTTTATATTTATATTTCTCCTTTTCTCTATCTCTGCTCTCTCTCTCTCTCTCTCTCTCACACACACATACTTTCTTTTTTTCCTTTTTTCCTTTTCTTCTCCTTAAAATAATTTTAATAATAATATCAATATTAAGCATTTATAATGCGCCGGCTAATCTAGTAAACTATTCAGTGGCGCAGCTAATATTATTACCCGGCTATAGCCATAGCTGCCCTATAAAAGGGCGCTTTAGCCCATTCGAGGATTTTCTTCCTACCGGTACCCATTTACCTTACTAGGGTCAAGTCTGGCAAATTGCAGATTAATATCTTGCCAAAGGACATTAGTGGAATGGACGGGATTCGAACCGCGTACCTTGTGATCGTCAGTCCGCCGACTTATCCATTCGACCACACCACTCCACCCCTCCTTCCCCTTTTTTTGTTTGTTTAGCGGCGCCTTCTGCGCCATGAAAAAATGGGGAGGGGGCGCTTGCACCCCAGCCCCCTGTTTGGATACACATTATAGCATCAAAAATATGTAAACTGGCCCTCATATTCCCAACGGTAGATTCAGCAAAATACGTTGGTCCGAAACCATGGTTTCTATTGGCGGTCATCTGGCCCATAAGAATAACTTATGTATGATATTAATTTTACGATTAACCTTATTTTACATAAATTGATATTAAGCTTTAGTTAATATTTTCACTTAATTTGTTAATTTTATGGAGTTATTAATTATGACCTTTATTGCCGCCCTTAGAAACCATGGGTTCAGACCAAGGTTTTATCCATTTTTTCGTGAAATTAAACAAAAAATAATTAAAATCAATAGTTGGAATCAGAGATGAATCAGAGATATTCAACATGTGTGATTATTATGTGTATTTGTTGTCCTTTCATGATGTTCAAATTGTTGTTCTATGAAAATAAAGGTAATATTGAGGGCCCGTTTACATATTTCTGATGCATATATGAGTATCCAAACGGGGGGGGGTGCTTGGGGCTCAAGCCCCCCCCCCATTTTTTTCATGGCGCAGATGGTGAGAGGGGGGAGGGGAGAAAAAAGAGGAAAAAAGAAGAAAGTGAGAGAGAGCAAAGGAGAAGAGAGAATATGAAAGAGAAAAGATATTCATTATGATAAAATCAAGTAGAAAAAATTAGAAACTGCGACCCTGGGCGAGACCCACAATGGGCGCGCTTGATTCCAATCATACAATGCCTGTGAGGGGGGATTGTCGTGCGGGGGGTATGATCGGGTGTAACTCTCCGGGGGTAATTGTCCGGGGGGTAATGTCTGGGGGGTAATTGTCCTCGGGGGTAATTGTCCGGGGGGTAACTGTCCTAGGGGGTAATTGCCGGGGTAACGTGTCCTAGGGGGTAAATGTCCGGGGGTTACTGTCCTAGGGGGTAAATTGTCCGGGGTAATTGTCCGGGGGGTAATTGTCCTCGGGGGTAATTGTCCTCGGGGGTAATTGTCCGGGGGTAATTGTCCGGGGGGTAATGTCCTAGGTGGTAATTGTCCGGGGGTAATTGTCGGGGGGTAATTGTCCTCGGGGGTAATTGTCCTCGGGGGTAATTGCCCGGGGGTAATTGCGCGGGGGTAATTGTCCTACTGGTAAGTCCGGGGGTAATTTGCCGGGGTAATTGTCCCAGGGGGTAATTGTCCTAGAACCATTTATTTCATATAATAAAGTATAAAGGGAACTTCCAAAAACTTGCTTGGATCCCACTTGAATTATTTTTCTTCGAAGAATTATTTTTTTAATTATATTGTTACGAAGTACATGTATGTAGAAAGCAGATAACACAACAGTACGGTAATGATAAAAGTTTTATTTCACTACTACTACTAGAACGAAGGCAGAATAGCACTTATTATAGCCTTTGCATTCTCGGGCGCCATGAACATAATTTTTCCAAACAAATCTATCTTGCATGACTGTTTGTAATTCCTGGTTGGTAGAAACTCCAGTATCTTTTTTAAGTACATTCACATAAGTATCTCGGCAACGTCCTCTTTTCCTGTTGCCTTGCTTTGGTTCCCAAAGAATATGCGGGTTGGCAGAGAGTTCGGGATGTCGCATTCAATGACCTGCTAGTTTCAGTCTCCTCATACGAATTTTAACTGATACTCGTGGTGGGTTAGCAGAGAGTTCGTGATGTCGCATACATACATGTATGTATCATACAATTTTGTCAAAATCAAAGCATTTGATTACTTTCTGCTCCTTTTATGATTATATACATGAATGCAGAAAAGACATGTACAATTGTTCATCATCCTATTTTAGACACAACAGTCTCAGGTACCACTTTGGGATCAGGCACGCACCACGAGACGAATCAAATAGAAACTCTTGGTAGAACTCTTGTTTATTCATTAGTTTAGCCTTTTACCTTATAACAAGTTTAAATGAAAGTAATTATTTTGATAACACATCATCCTTTTATATCGCGTAATATACTTTAATCAGTATATTATGTAGTCAGATACAGAGTTAAAGTCTCCTTTTGGTACAAAATTTGTACTTCGGTTTAGGATCGATCGAAGGCTTCGCAGCATTCATTCTCTTCGGAGAGTTAGTGTAGCATGAGTGTAAACCAAAGTTGAAGCACAAAGTTTTTATTCTAGGAAAAAGTTGGTACATTAATTCGTAAATAATCCTAAACTAGAGTTATGGTTGTTTATAGAGAGTTTTAGCATTCGATATGGCTTTGAAAGTTTCATGTCAAAGGCAACTTAATATGGATCTTTTCTTGTTAACTTGAAGCTAAAGGTTGTCCAAACTCCGCTAAAATTGGGAATACAAGACAATTGCAGAAATACCTTGCCTTTTTCCACATTGCATTCATTTTCTTCACTAGCACAATTAGGACTTTTATTTTACCCAGTCCAAAATTTCTTTGAATTATAGATGTTCCAAGCACCAAGGTACTGATGACTCCAACTACCTCTGCAGTTGCACACGACACACCAAGGTAAATATATACTTTAACAAAAGTCAAAGTAATCATCAGATACTGATCATTGGTACACTGTAAATAAAAAAAAATAAATAAAAAAAAAAGGATTTTTACAGAAATAGAAATTCAGATTTGCTCCGTTCTAACTAAATACAGCAAATCTGATGTATTTTTTAAAATCACTCCCGTTAATGTGTGTAGAAAAAATAACAGCAATAACTGTATTTTTACATCAGAATCGATGGCGACTTTGCTACCATCAGATTTGCTGTAAATTCACCATGTTTACGCAGTTTTTTTTTACAGTGTACTACCAGTCTTATCTTTTTAAAAAATATTTCAAATGTGATTCTGATTGCATTTGGTTTGAGCTCGTTATACTAGAAGTTCATCATTCCAAAAATTTGAAAAATGAAAAAGTATTATTTATGTGTATGTTTGGTTGCCTTAACAAAATTTACTTTCAGTAATGTCAGAAATTGTACCTGCTCAATTTTCAGATCGGACCAGCTTGTGAATGAGAAACATTTACTCAAACTCTCCAAGATTCTCCCTCATGAGAAATACTTTGACATGTGCGTCTATCTGGACATCGGTTATGATAAGGGCAAAACCATTTTGGCACAGAACGCCAGCAATTATCAGATGGCTTTGATGGACGTGCTGATAAAGTGGAGAAATCGTACAAAAGATGATCGATGTGCCGAACTGAAAGCTGCGCTTAATGAAATTAAAGTTGAAGGCCTCATCGAAAAGGTTTTTCCCTTTCAACAAGGGAACGCTGCTTCTGGTGTTTAAAAAAGACAGAAGTTACAAGATGAGTAATCGAACAATAACGAGTATCTAATAAATAAATTCTCAGTAGAAAATGAAGGATCAAACTCCACTCATTCCAGAGAAGTATATGGCTCCTATGGACTGAGATTCAGGGTCAACGGTTTTTGGCCCGGAAAGTGTATGGTCCCAATGGAACCCGGGTCAAAATCTCTAATCGACCCAGACTCCAAGTAAATATGTTGATGACTCGGAGAAGGGTCCATTTTTTTTTAATTTTTTTTTTAAACCAGGATGAAGAGTACAACATTAGATTGGCAGCCAGGTGACCTTCGATGAAGCGAATAGGGTACCAGCCGAGGATTGAAACAAGATGGAGAGGAACCCCACATTTACCAAACTTAGATGGCGCTGTTCAGCAAATGTCTACCACCATATTTCTTCAGCTAACCGAATATTTTTACTTCTAAAATTCACCTTTTGTGCAATATCATTGGAACAGTGAAGTGAAATTCTGTGCTTTTGATATCTGATGATTCAGATGGAGTATGGATTGAAACAGGATGGCACTGATTTATGTGAGATTCTGACAGATTGTGATTGCTTATGAACATCTTCAATATGTACCCCATATTCACTCCAGCCCCACTCAGTCACTCTCTTGTAAGTACAACAAATGATTTGCTGATGACTATATCCTGACTATTTGATTGATTGATGAATCTAGTTTATGACAATGTTATCACTGAAGTGAACTGCTCTGATTGGAAATGTGGACCTCGGTCAAGCAGGGGATTTTATCCTCAGTTCTGTGCCGGTTCTGCCTACTCCTATGTGCTGATTCACAAAGCTCGTTTCCAATGCATGCAGACAAGTGTGTTACAGGGGTATCGTTCAACGCTCGGAGCATTCGACGGAAATTTGTCGACTTAGTGACTTTATTGATTGTAAACAGCCCGATATTATCAGTATTACTGAAACTTGGCTTGATTCTACTTGTGAGAGTTCTGAACTTTCAATACCCAACGATTATGTCACATTCCGACGGGATCGTGAGCGTCCTGAAGTTCATCGTCGTGTCGGCAACGTAGGTGGTGGTGTTCTCCTATGCCTCAAATCGTCCTTGTGCCCTCGATTATTACCCAATCTCCAGCACCCTGATTTGGAGAATGTTGCTGCTGAGATATCTATCGATGGATCTAAATGGATTGTTGCTACCATATATCGACCTCCAAACAATCTCGCAGATTTCTGGGACAGTCTACAGGATAATATTGACCAGATTCAGTTGGTATCACCGAATTACAGGGGTATTATACTCACAGGGGATTTCAACATAGATGTCTCCGATGGTAATGCTGAAGCTACCAGATTGTTATCTATGCTGGAAGCCGTGGATCTATCGCAGCAGGTAACTACCTTCACACGGCAATCTTCTCGTGACCCCACAAGAGGCTCCATTATTGATCATCTGTACGCTAATCGTCCAGACCTACTGGTGTCTGTTTCTACTGAGCCAAATCCTGTTTGTAGTGACCACTTTGCCGTCATCTTCCAACTGAGATCACCGAAACCTTACACATGCAGAAACAATCTTCGTGAATTTTTCTTGTTTGAGGAAGCTGACTTTGACCACTTCAACCGACTCCTTGAGCTAGCTCCTTGGGATCTCTTCTTTGATGTCAATGACATCAATGCCAGTTGGGAAGGTTTTCTTGACATTTTTCATGCTGCCTCCCGTGACGCGATTCCTCGGAAACTTGCTAAATCAAAGTCAAAACCTTGGATAACTACCGAAATAAAGAGACTGATCACTAAGAAACACAATTTATTTAGGCGGGCTAAGACTACTAATACTTCACGAGATTGGGATAAGTTCAAGACTGTCCGCAATGATACAAAGAACGCAATAAATGCTAGCTACTGGACATATGTTAATAACCTCTTCGCTCTCCCGGACAACAGGAAGCGCTTCTTTGCATATGTCAGATCTAGAAAGAAGAGTACTTCTCCTCCAATTCTACTCGTAGACGGGGATGTCATCAATAAGCCCAATGACATAGCTAACAGCTTTGGAGCATTTTTCCAATCTATCTACCCTCCCCCATGTGTATTACCGGCTGGACCAAGTGTATGTAATCATCCACTACCTCGACTCTGTTCTATTTCAATTTCTTCTGAGGAAGTTCACAGGAACATCATGCAGTTGGAGGATAAGAAAAGCCCTGGTCCTGATTTAATCACTCCTACCCTTCTCAAGAAATCAGTGGATGTGATATCGCCTGTCCTGAAGCGTCTGTTCAATATGTCGCTTCGCCAACAATCATTACCTGAAGGATGGAAATCCGCTAATATTGTCCCAGTGTTCAAAGCTGGAGATAAGTCAGTTGTTTCAAACTACTGTCCAGTCGCGTTAACATCTATTGTTATCAAGCTGATGGAGTCTTTGATTACCAAAGCGATCTTTGACCACATGGAATCAAATGGTCTTCTTACCCCGTTCCAACACGGGTTTGTTCATCAAAAGTCATGTTTTACCCAGCTGATGTCTTTGACCCATTCGTGGCTACAGGAACTGGACAAACGTAAGCCACCTTCGATCGATGCGATATTTTTTCGACTCGCAAAGCGTTCGATCGCTTATGCCTCATGATATTCCTTTTGCAGAAAAGCTATCTCTCTATAACATCTCTGGTGAACATCTGTTTTGGATTCCGTTCTTCCTTCTATCTGGAAGAGTGCAAACGTGGTTCACATAAAGTCATTTCTCCAGAGTGGTCAACGCCTACTCAGGTATACCGCAAGGAGTGTCCTAGGGCCTTGCCTATTTAATCTGTTCATCAACGACCTTGCCTTGATGCTGTCAAGTCGCAGGTGTGCGTTGTTTCGCGAGATGACACTGTTATCGCGACCCGATCCACCGACCACGCTGATTGCAACAGCTCTCAGGATGATGTCAATGCCCTTGCTGATGGTAATAGAACAAATGCAAGTCTCATACAATCCAAAACTAAAGTCATGAGAATATCCTGGAACGGCAGACCTGGCCATGCACCAGTACCATCTCAATGATACCGCAGTTGACGTGGTTTCTGAGATAAAGTATTTGGGCTGTAATCAATGACACCAAATCGTTATGTCCTGGATAACCATTGTTGCGTTTGTGATCTCTAGAGCAAATCGTTACTTGGCCTGAATAACCAGCCTAGCCGCGGTCTTTCTCGGTGCTGTTTTCACCCTCTACAGAGTTTGGTCCTCCCAATTCTCGAAATATGGTCTCCCGTTTGGACACCGCACCAAAGTCGCGCTCTATCAATAGGACTTGAGTCGATTCAAAGCGGCAGAGCAACGCGTCTCGCTTTGAACAAAACGACGAGAGTCAAATGCCCCTACGAGCCAACGCTAGCAAAGACTTGAACTGGGAAAATCTCTTCAAGTTAAGAAGGAACTTACTTATCCTAGGTGTTCATTACTAAATGTCTGTTCAAATATTCAGTTGCCCTGTAGTGAACTCTCATGTTGTGATGAACCCACGTCATTTAGATAACCTTAGATTCAAACATCTTTATGCACGTAAAGATGGACTCCATTTCTGTGTAATTCATCAGTTCCCCAGGCTTTGGGACTCACTACCTATTGACCTTAGGAACTCACTCCTTACTGTATCTTTCGGGACATGGTGCAATCACTTGAATTCCCATCTTGTTGATGTACATTAGGTAATGATTCGGTTTGACACTTGCATCTATATCTACATGTATTTGTAGTTTTAAAGGGATACAAATGTATTTTATCGGTATTTTATTTTGTCTTGTGCATCAAGTTTAGCTAGATATCTTTATAAATGTTTTTAATGACCAGATAGTACTGATCAAGTAATACTACTATAGGTACACAACATTCATAGTTATGTTTTAGTGATTTTATGGCCGACTGGTTTCATTCATTCATTCATTCTGATTCAGGTACATTGTCAAGGTTAAGATGGGGTGGGTCAATTTGCTCGTATATCTATATTTTATAAATGTTGTTTTAATGACCAGATAGCTTGATAAAAAAATATCATTTTGCACACAGTCATCATTATGTTTTGGTGATCTTGTGACTGACTCATTCCATCTGAATTAAAATACAGTGTTAAAATTTAGATGGGGTGGGTCAGCCATGGGTTAAGTAATTTTACTACATGTCTAATCATTAGGTTGAACCTATTTGGTACCATATAATCATTAATTTGTTGAAGGTTCATGAACACATTTCATGATGGCTTCATGGAAGCCACCAACATTCTTAAATTGGTAACATTTCAGATATTGTGGTTTATCACTTGCATTTGCATGTATTTGTAATTTTAGAGGGATAAGTATTTTATCGGTATTTTATCTTGTGCATCAAGTTTAGCTAGATATCTTTACAAATATTTTTAATGACCAGATAGCACTGATTAAGTAATATTACTATACATACACATCCTTCATAATTATGTTTTAGTGATTCTATGGTTGACCGGTTTCATTTATTCATTCATTCTGATTTTGGTACATTGTTAAGATCGGATAAGGTTAAAAACTGATTAGTTTATCATATTTGAATAACAATCTCACCTTTTTTTTTTGTTATAATAATTTTAAATTATGAATGTTATAATTGTCATATCACATAAATTGCAACACTGGAATTACCTGGCTGGGATATAGGTTAGGGCGGTCCGCGGACTATAGTTATTTAGTTAACTTTGCTCAATGCCTGGCAGCCCAGCCAGGTGATTCCAGTGTCTTTATATTTTTGTGTTCTTTATATCGATATGTTTTTATATGCAATCAATTTTATTTATTATTGTATGTCATCTTTCTGCCGAATAAAATAATGATAATAATAATAATAAAACTTTACAAGCATTCCCGCTGGATGTGGCCCTTAGAGCCTTTTAAAAAGGGGAATGAATTGATTAAACGAAGCGTTGATCATAATCATGTGCATTGTATTGTTCATATGATCAGTTTGCATGGGATATGTGAAGCTTATTTACTTTCTGAAGAAAAATATTGGACGTGACTTTCTCGACTTGTCCAATAATATTCTCTTCCTTAGTCCAATATCCCCACTCAAAGTCATTCAATATTCTCTAGATAAATATGTATTATATTGGTATTGCTTTGGAGTACTTACATGTAAGTCTGCCCAGTATTATGTTTTCCCTATATTGTTCATAATACAGGGGGTAAAAGTTGCTAAACATCATTACATGTTATCTATTTAAGTGTTTTTGTTTTTGTTTTTTTGTTTTTTTAATGGTAACTGAGGATGTTATTTAATATACATGCTATATGTAACTAAGATTGATGCTTCCCTGTTATACTTGAGTGGCCATGGGGCCACTTATGTAAAATTTGTCTAAATCAGTCAAGGCAGTGTACTTTTAATTTCGAACAAGAGTTTAAAAAAATGAGTGAGACGAGTAAATAATTTGTTATTTTTTGGACATTTAAGACATGTTAATTGATGTCATGAACATACGAAATTTCCTTACTAGCAGTGACTATTGCTGTAGAATGACACAGGATCTCTCCATTTTGCCACAATGTCTTACAAGGCAAATGGAATTAGAGAAGGGATCTGTACTCGACGGAGTAAATACAACCTTACATCGATCCAGGCCCGTAACTAGGATTTTCACGGGGGGTTCGAAATCTGAAAAAGTGGACCTTTTCAAGGATTTTTTTTTTCGAGCGCGAAGCGCGAGCCGAAAATTTTTGAGTTAAACTTGGAGTAAACTATGCATTATCAATTTATCATGATTATAGACTCTATTTAATATCCGCGAACACGAAGCTTAAAACTGGTGTTAATTGTGCGTTATAGACCCTACTTATAGTATCCGCGAGCGCGAAGCGCGAGCTGATCATTTTAGGAATCTTAATGGCTTTTATTTGTAATTTTTCATTTAGTAATAAATATAAAGGAATGCGAGCGCGAAGCGCGAGCCCAAAGTTTTGAGATCAAAATCGGAGTTAATTTTGCAATATACAGCCTATTTAGTATCCGCGAGCTGAAAGTTTTGAGCTAAAAATTGTGCCTTCTAGACGGGTGTTTCCATTAACTGCTACCCTGCTACACTTGCAACTTCTGCTATACACCTTTTTCCCATTCAATTTGGACTCGACCATTTTTCCCTTTCTGTGATTGGCTATTTTGCTCATTAATATATATCCGATTCCGTTTCTGTGATTGGAGGATTGGATGCTGTAATTGTGTGTGTGTGTGTGTGTGTGTGTGTGTGTGTGTGTGTGTGTGTGTACTCTGTGTGGTGATCTAACGTTTACGCTATACGTGAACCCGTAGGATTTTGACTGCCAAATCCTTGATCTGTACACGTCTTTCTTCTCTTTATTCTATATTTCTTATCATTTTCACCATTATCTGTTAATAATAAGGGCAGTCGGGTGCTTGTGATCGTTCTTAGATGTTGATTTGGGAAGACATATATATCTGTATACTAAATACCACATTTTCACGAATAGTGGGCGGCAGCGCAGTCAGTAACGTCATTGTCTGCCAACGGGAAGGTTTTGAGTTCAATTCCTCGGGAGCAATTTTTTTTTTTTCCCCTTTTTTTCCTTCTTTAGTTTTGCTGCAGCAACATTAAAATATAAAATAAAAAGGAAACATACAACAACATAACTTTTCTTTCAAACACCTGTGGATTTTCCACGGGTTCCGCTATAGGCCTAGTTATTTTGTATTCATGACTACAGGAAGAGGTAAAGATGAAAATGATGAGGCCTCAGGTAACTATAAGGTGCATGCAATGTCAAGGAGCTCAACTAATATGTAATTATACATGTTTTTTTTATTCTCGTTATCACACGTTTAAAGAACAGTTCGAGCCATCAATTGAATTTGAGCCGAGGCATAATTAATTATTGATTGCACTCCAAAAGAAAAAAAAAATAAAAAATATATGATAGTCATAACAAAGTTGATAATTACTATCATATGAGTGTAATGATATGAATAATTACAATAATAATAATTATTATTAGTATATAAATAAATGGCTTTTTTATGAGAAAGTCGTAATGTGGTGACTTGTGACCTTTTTTTAACTTGAGTGTCCAAAAAAAAAATCCACTGGAAAGTTAGAAATGGTGGTGAACTATTTTTTTTTTATTTTTTTTTTTAATAATTTATTTCTTCTTTTTTTTTGGGGGGGGGTGTTAAAAAAATAGTGGGTTCCCATAGGGCTAACTCTCTAGAAAATCTTGTATATGCCACTTTAGGCTACACTGATTATCTTTAAGAAAAAAAAATAATCTTATTTTTAGGTTGTTTTTCTGTTTTTCAATAAGTGAATGACAGTCAATGACTGTCAGAAAATCAAACTCAAGAAGAAGAAGAAGAAGAAGAAAAAAAAAATCCGTCGGTTTTCGGATTTGAACACACGACTTTCAAATGAAGAGCTCGTGACGCTGCTGACTGCGCTGTCGCTTCTCAGACAACAAACCTTGGTATTTTGTAGTACCATATGTACGTCTCCCGAAATCAACATTTAAGAACGATCGAAAGCATCTAGACGGCCCTTATTATTAACAGATAATGATGAAAATGATAAATATAGAATAAAGAGAAGAAAAGCGTTTACAGATCAAGGATTTGGCAGTAAAAATCCTACGAGTTCGTATCGTATTTTTCGCGTGACGTTTATCGCCACACAGAGTACACGCACACAAAATTACATTCCTTCTTATGCAAATACATTTATAAGGAAAGGTGGCGATATATATATTCATGAGCAAAATAGCCAATCACAGAAACGGGATAAATGGTCGAGTCCAAATTGAAAAAGGTGTATAGCAGAAATTGGAAGTGTAGCAGGGTAGCAGGTAATGGAAACACCCCTTATAGACTCTCTTTAGGATCCATGTTGAAGATACATAATAATCTTGGCTCATTAATAATCTTTGCTATGAATATTTTGTGGGCTGCAGGACCCTAGCCCATCCCCAAGGCTTCTTTTTAGTATAAAAAGGGGATTCTTAAGCTAAGAAAAGGGGCACTGTTAGAGTGTATGAAAAAGTGGGGGCACTGTGCCCCCTGGTTTTTTTAGTATTAAAAGTGCCCCTTCTTTATTGTCCACGGGACTTTTCAAAAATCTGAAAGGCTTATTTTTAATATAAAGAAGATACTTTTTTTAGCTTAGAAAAGGGACAATTTTTGGTCATGAATAGGTGCACTTTTAGTGTGGATGGAAAAGTGGGGATCATTGTGCCCCCCCCCCCCCCCGCGGTCCAACCGCCTCTGCCACTAGGCTTTATTTCTGTTTCATCATTTCCTAAAATTGAAGATAAAATATAAAAAATAGGACACAAATGCAAAGGAAAACATACCTGCGAAATGGTTGAAGTGTAATTCCTGCGTAATTTGTTCTGAAAAACATGATTATCATCCCCATAATAAAAAGTTGCGAGCGCAAAGCGCGAGCGAAAGATTTTACATGTAGGGGGACTGAAAGCAAAGTGTTTTAATCTTCCTTTCTAGTATTTCTGTTAAAATATCTACTGCATATCTGCCAAAAAGGGGGTTTTAATTTTTAATTTTTATTTTTTGTTCAAGCGGACCCTGTTCGCCCGCGGGGGGGGGGGGGCCTTGTTCGAACCCCCGAACCCCCCTAGATACGGGCCTGTCGATCGAAAGTTAAGTAGGCGTATAACATATATACACAAAAATAAAATTCAATTTTCATGACATTATTCATAAAAAGATGACTGAACCACAACCAGGCCATATCTCTCCCAAATACTCGAAAAAATTACCCCTTATTAAATTGTACAGGTGATGCCGTCAAAGGATGTTAAAGAGCTTTAAAGGAATGCTACATCCGTTTGGCGGCCAGGCATGATTGGGTTTCACCTTTAGAAAACACGTTTGTAATGCTTTGTCAGAACAATATGCCTCATGTGTGCTAGAATTCTATTACTATGAAATGAAAGGTCATTTCAATCATGACTGGCTGTCAGGTGGTTGAAACATTCCGTTAACATCCTTTGATGTCATCACCCACGCCATTAATTAAAGGGGTATTTTTTCGAGTATTTGGGAGGGATTGCCTAGTTGAGGTTCAATCATCTTTTTAATGAAATACTTTCTAGATGGACAATGAAAATACTTATATTTTGAATTGTCGTATTATTTAGCATATTAGCTTTCGTTTTAGGGCAAGTCCTTGCTATTCTAGTATTTGTTCCCAAGGTGGTGATTTTTCGACTTTTTAAAACCATTTTTGTGTCCAATGTGTCAGTGGGTTTGTACCTTTACATGTATACATAATGATGACGTATATCTGTAAAGGTATACATAAGATCGCGTGTTATGAACTCGCCACCCAAATAGGGTGGTGCTGTTACGCTTTTTGCTATTTTTCGGCATTAATTTGTCAATATTTTCCAAAGTAAGAAAGTTTATGTAACAAATTTGATCTAATTTTGAAGCTGTGTTACTGTGCTAGCTCCCTGTGAAGTTTCATTGTTCTAGGTAACATTCTGGTGGAGTTACAATGGTTTAAGTTTGGGACAGTAGGGGTGGTGCTGGGAGCGGCGCCGCCGGAACCAGCGCCGCCTGTACAAAGTCAATGGGAAATTTTACATTTTATGGTTGATTTGGGGAAAACTTGAATTTCTCTGCCAAATTTTGGTTAACGACTGTGAATGTGGTACCAAACTGAAGCTTATAAACTGTTTTATACCATGAAATCACTGAGCAATAGGTTTGATGTTACAATAGTACCCAGGAAGACTCAACAATCGTTATTTGACCTAAAAAGGCAATGCCTCCTGTACAAAATCATTAGGAATTAGAGATATTGTAGTACTGTTGGGAAAACAGCAATATCTCTCTGCCAAATTTTAGCCTATGATTGTGAATTTAGCATCGAATTGAAGCTTTCAATCTGCTTTATACTATCATATCACTTTAACAATATGCTTGATGGTGCAACAGTACTTGGCAGGACTCAACCCCCTCATGAATTTGAAAAAAGCTCTATTTTCGGTTTCATCCCGATAGTTCGCGGGTCCGATAGTCCGCGGGTCCGATAGTTCGCGGGTCCGATAGTCCGCGGGTCCGATAGTCCGCGGGGGGGGGGTGATGTTTGTTACTCTGAAGGTTCATTATTCCGAAAAATAGAATGAGGTACGTTGTTCCGAAAATAGAAAAAGGTTCTTATTCCGAAAATTAAAAAAGGTTTGTTATTCCGAATTTTTGTTATATCCAAAAATATAAAAGGTTTGTTATTCCAAAAATAGAATGAGGTTCGTTATTCCGAACTTTTGTTGTATCCAAAAATAGAACAAGTTTGTAATTCCGAAAACAGAATGAGGTTCGTTATTCCGAAAATAGAAAAAGTTTTTTTATTCCGAAAATAGAAAAAAAGTTCGTGATTCCGAAGATAGAAAAGGTTCGTTATTTCAAAAATAGAAAAGATTTGTTATTCCGAAAATGGAATAAGGTTCGTTATTCCGAAAATAGAATAAAGGTTTGTTAGTCCGAAAATAGAAAAAAGTTTCGTTATTCCGAAAATGAAATAAGGTTCGTTAGTCCGAAACTGAAATAATCTGTGGCAAACCCTGGAAAATGGAAAGGGCAGGGATGGTGGAGGGGGGGGGGATAGAATCGCCATTGCTGTTCAGTTGTTGATTCCGCAATTAAATCCGCCCGTCCATCGAGGTAGTGCAAGTATTAGCGGCGAGTTGTTCCGACAAAGAATAAGTTCCGCTTTTAAAAACGGGCCGTTATCACCCTTGACTAAATATTCAATTATATATATAAATTATCTAGTTATGGCCTGTTTAACGGGCCGATTTTAGAAGCGAAACTTATTTTTTATCAGTAGAAATCGCCACTGATAATTTTGTGAAATAAATTCTCCGAAAAACAAAATTTAACAGCAGAAGCTGTTAAATAATTACACCCCCCCCCCCAAAAAAAAAGGGTATCTGGAGGTTATTCACGGGTGACCGTCCTCCACTGAGACTATTATAGCATAATATAATTACCACACCATTTTTGTTACTAAAATAGGTTTAGTTCGTTTTCGGAAAAACGAACCTCATTTCATTTTCGGACTAATGAACCTTATTTCATTTTCGGACTAACGAACCTTATTTCATTTTCAGATTAACGAACCTCATTATATTTTCGGAATAACGAACCTTTTCTTTTTTTCGGAATAACGAACCTTTTTCTATTTTCGGACTAACGAACCTATTCTATTTTCGGACTAACGAACCTTTTCTATTTTCGGAATAACGAACCTCATTCTATTTTCGGAATAATGAATCTTTTCTATTTTTGGATATAACTAAAATTCGGAATAACGAACCTTTTCTTGTTTCGGAATAACGAACCTTTTTTCTATTTTCGGACTAACGAACCTATTCTATTTTCGGACTAACGAACCTATTTCTATTTTCGGAATAACAAACCTCATTCTATTTTTCGGAATAACGAACCTTCAGAGTAACAAATATCACCCCCCCCCGATTTGACTCGATGTCAATTTTATGAGTTAAAGGTCACATAAAGTCCAAATATAGGGAAATTCATATATTATTTTGATTATACTGTAAATATAAGATTATGAATGGCTAATTACATGTAGATAAGAGCAGGCGACATCTTTTGTGGTTCTAAAACAATTTTAGCTTGGTTGCCAAATGGACAACCTTGAGCAATGTGCATAATTAGCATAAATTCAAAATGGCCGCCATGCTATGTGATGAAACTTAACTTTTCAACTATAGATCGCTTGTTGAAGTATAAAACATGCATATAGGGGTTAATGTATGCTTAGAATCCATTGCGAATGTTGCTTTTATGACTCGATGTCAATTTTATGTGTTAAAGGTCAAATATATGGAAATACATTATATATTTGTTTTATTATACTGTGAATACGAGACTTTGAATGGCTAATTAAATGGAGATAAATTGGTGAAATTGATTTGGGTTATGCAGGATCATTTTCATACACAATTTCTTCATTTTTTTAAAAGCATATCATCAATGCTGGTCAATCCAAGGTCAACTTTCATTCTGGAAAAAAAAAACAGTGACACAGTACGCTGAGATAAAGTAATTTCGAGACTTCCAGAAAGCTGCATTGCATATATATAATATCAGTAGAGACCTCTTGAAAAAAAAGCCCAAGAAGCACTAAATGTGTGATTGAAACGGGGGTCTGTTGAGCCCTCAAATGTAAAAATCGCCCACTAATGTAAAAATGCCCTCAAATGCCCTCAAATGTCTCAACACGTCAACCACAAATGTAAAAATTGCCCTCAAATGTCACAACACGTCAACCACGAATGTAGAAATGCCCTCAAATGTAACAACACATCAACCACAAATGTAAAAATGCCCTCAAATGTCACAACATGTCAACCATAAATGTGAAAATGACCACTAATGTCATAACATGTTGACCACAAATGTAAAAAGTTTTCATTTTAACCACTAATGTCTTAACATGTCACCCACAAATGTATAAACTCATCACATGTATTATAACAATGAGGAATGTTGCTAAATGGAACAAAAATGTTTCAATTACGATTATAAGCATAATTCATAGTATAGAAAGATTTTAAATCTTTCTATATTATGTATTATGTTTCATTCATTCATTATGTTTTTCATTCATTCATTATGTTTTATAAAACAAGAGATTAGATAAAAAGACGGGGTATGGAATTATCTAAAAATGATTGCACCATTTTTGGGCATTCTTTTTTTCCTTTTTGGGTGCAAAATTGTAACTTTCGTTAGTCTCAAGCAAATACTGCGTTATTATGGAGTCTTTGTTTGATGCCGTATAGCCTTACCAACCTGTGTGGCACAAGCGTCCATTTCATGCGAAACGACCCTCCCCCATAGGCTCTTGAAGAAAGGTGTAGAATCGAGCGGGGACATGCACCCTGCCCCCCCCCCCTTCATAGGGATTTCATGCACGAATTTTCAGACTCCTACTCACATAGTCATGACAGTTATGTGCATAGATGGGCATAGTTTTCAAGAAAAATTGCTTTGTTTAACGCCATAATTTTGGCTCAGCTTGAATTTGTGAAAAGATTGGGAATGGCATTTTCCATAAAATTTTCCGTAAAACATGTCCAGATTGATGGAATAGAGGCTGCTCATATAATAACATAACACAAAAAAAAAAGACACTTATAACATGCCTCCAAATAAGAATTTACCCATTTTTGCTCAGTTTATATCCTAAAAAAGGGACTCATGTGACTTTCAAAATGTGCCTTTTTTATGTGTGTTCAATCACGCATACCATATTGGATCATGCCGATTTTTACACACAAGCTAGCCAGATAGTTGATAAACATTACCAGTAAATCTTGTTACTGGACACTCCCCCGTTTAAACGTTATGCGTGTGGGTGTGTATGTCTGTGTATATGTGATGTGTATGTATGTGCCTGTGTGTGAGTGTGTGCATGTGTGCGCATATGTATCTATGGAAGTATGCATGTGTGTAATATTAATTGAAAATGTTTTGTTCACATTCCGCATTATTATGATACATGGAATGAATTTTTACATTTGCGGTTGACATGTTCAGACATTAGTGGTTAAAATGAAAACTTTTTACATTTGTGGTCGACATGTTATGACATTAGTGGTCATTTTTACATTTGTGGTTGACGTGTTGTGACATTTGAGGGCATTTTTACATTTGTGGTTGACGTGTTGTGACATTTGAGGGCATTTTTACATTTCTGGTTGACGTGTTGTGACATTTGAGGGCAATTTTTACATTTGTGGTTGACGTGTTGTGACATTTGAGGGCATTTTTACATTAGTGGGCGATTTTAACATTTGAGGGCTCAACAGGGTCTCATCAGGCATTATGGCCTTAGAGCCTGCTGCCTTGATGGCCTTCAGTAGCCTCCTATCTCTAGGAGCAGCAGAGTGATCGAAATATCTCAAAATATCAAGGAAAGTTTTTCCGGGTGGCGAAAGGACTTTCTTTTTGTCTTTTCCAATATACCTTTGAGTTCATCGGTGATAGAAGAGAAAACTGACAGGAGATAAGGCACATCCTTCAACATGTTCGATGACCCAGAAGAATTAGATTGTTTCTCATGAAAGATTGCTTTGGAACTAGGCGAACATCCCGACTTTCCCAGAGTATAATGTATGCCCTATAGAAATAGAGAGAGAGCATCAAGAAAACACTTACGTTGCTCCAAAGCATTTGCTATGAGGAAGACTGTCTTGGAATGGTCAAATGAAAAGCGCCAGAAGATAGCCGTTAAAAAAATGGAACGCACCAACGCATCCGGGACCTTTTAAGTAAGCCATGGAGGAAAGAAGCAGTCTCAGAGACTGGAGTGATCTTTTGAGAAAGAATAAAAGAACCCAACAGATCAGAGAGTAGATGAGCGAAAGAAACCGATGAACCACAAACAGAATTTTAATTTAAATTGTAGCCTCGGGTCATCGATACAGATGAGATCAAAAAGACAGATCAGAAAGTTAGTGATGGATGGTAAAAATACCTCCCTAGGATCAACACCTATCTCCTTGCACCAAGAGACTCCCTCCTACTCTGAACTAAAAACTGAGCAGCACGCTCAAAGAAGCCCAACGATCGAGCTCTCTCCCATAGTGGCAAGGCAGTCAATTGGACAATCCATAGGCATTGGTGTAGTATTCCCAATAGGGGCTGAGACATCAGAATCCGGACTCTATGGAAACCACATCAGACGTTCCAAGAGGTCTGGAAACCAACGTCGAGGTATCAAAACCAACGCCACCAGATTCTCTTGAATTTTCATGAGAACCTGAGGAATCAGCAGGAACGGAGGAGTTCTCCCCTCTTTCTCCACGGGATTGCGAAGGCATTCAGAGCAAATTCCTCCGGTTCTTGAACCCATGAACAGATCAGAGGGAGGTGACTATTGAGCAACCGCGTGTACAAGTCGATATTGAGAGCAATCCTAATTAGCTGTTCGAACATAACCAGACAGAGAGTCGACTCCGAGGGTAGACACTGATTTCTCCTGGAGAAGCAGTCCGGTAAAAGATAATTTTGGCCCGGGATGTGTGAAGCTATTAGAAAAATGTCTTCCGAGCCACACCAATTGTACGGTTTGATGGCAAGTTCATTCAGCAACGTTGAATTAGTGCATTCCTGTCTGATTTAAGCCGCCACTGATGTACTGTCCGTCAGAAAAGGACCGAAGTAGATTCCAGGCAGTGAGGAACATAACGATGAGACTCGAAAATGCGCACGACCTCATCAGTTGCTTAAAATCACTGTCTGACGACAATAACCCTTCCCCAAACCTAGAAAAGCCACGTCCATGCATGGGGACAGTTCTGGATGTTAGGGAAATCTGTTAGGGTTTGCCTTAGACAAGAAAGCAGCTACGAAGTCAAAGAAGAAGCAGACATTTGATCCAACCCGACAGAGGGATCATAGTGTACAATGGCTCATACTCTCGGCTTGTACCCCCAAGAGACCAGGAGATGGAAATGTCTCATCAGCAGGCGACAATCGTGCAAGACATCGACTAAACTGGAAAGCTGTTGAAGCCAACGTTTGGCTCCCGCCTCACGAACTTCTTAGGGACTTTCCATGCTGCTGAGTCATTCTAGTTGATGGTGAACGTCCAAATTTGCGTCTAGATGAGGTGTGAGTGGGAATGATCTCGGACTTTTTGCTACTGACCAGGAATCCTCCGGAATCCGAAATGTCGTGTGGTGTGAGGAAGCTGAAGATGGAGACAAAAGAATCTCCGACTCCTCCACTAACATCTAATCATATAGATTTCTGGATTTCTGGGAACGTCATGAGCTAGGCGACCATCGACCGGATTCCCCCTCTATCTGTCCGTCTGTCTGTATCTTTCTCTCCATCTTCTCCCTCCTCTCACTCTATGTACTATTATATTTGATCATCGATTAGAGTGTTTTCGTTTAATGAAATGGCAATCGTACTGTTAATCACTATTTTCCAGAATAGAAGTTGACCTTAGATGACCAGTATTGATGATATGGTTTGTAAAATTGAAGAGATAGTGTACGGAAATGCTCCTGCACCTCCCAAACCAAGATATTCAGCCTTTCAAAGTCTTATATTTACAGTCTAATAAAAATAAAATAATTCCCTATATTTGACCTTTATTTGACCTTTAACACATAAAATTGACATCGAGTCATAAAAGCAACATTTGCAATCGATTCTACGCATACATTAATCCCTATAATTTATGCATGTTTTATACTTAAACATGCGATCTATAGTTGAAAAGTTAAGTTTCATCATCATATAGCATGGCGGCCATTTTGAATTTATGCTAATTATGCACATTGCTCAAGGTTGTCCATTTGCCAACCAAGCTAAAATTGTTTTAGGACCATAAAAGATGTCGCCTACTCTTATCTACATGTAATTAGCCATTCAAAATCTTATATTCACAGTATAATCAAAATATAATGAATATCCCTATATTTGACCTTTATTTGACCTTTAGCTCATAAAATTTAAATCGAATCATAAAAGCAACATTTGCAATGGATTCCTTGCATAGATTAACCCCTAAATGCATGTTTTACACTTCAACATGCGATCTATAGTTCAAAAGTTAAGTTTCACCATATAGCATGGCGGCCATTTTGAATTTATTCTAATTATGCAAATTGCTCAAGGTTGCCCGGTTGGCAACCAAGCTAAAATTGTTGTAGTATCACATGAGATCACAAAATCAGCAAAAAAAACTTCAGTGGAAACAACTTTTCTAGGTTCACTACACAAGATATAGGAGCTTCAAATGGACTATAGATCCATCCATGACAATTCATGCTAAGGGGAGATCCAAACCTGAAAAAGATGCCTAGTTAGTGATTTTGATGTTGTTTCTGTACAAACTAAGCGCACCTTGTCTATTCTAAAGAAAATATTATAGGGCACAATATTTCAGAGGTGTGCTCTTCAAAATTTGTTGCGATCACCTCTAAATTCAAGGGGGCGTCCAAAATTGTTGCCCTTTTTATGACAAATAGTGTTTTAGAGATAGCATTTTAAGGAAATATCAAATCGCTCCAAAATGCGGATCATATAAAAAAGAAATTAATTGCCTACAGGCTGAAATTTACTTTGATGGAATTTAAATACGTAAAAACGAAAAATTAGCCCAAACAAGTTCATTTTTCATGTTTAAAAAAAAAAAAATTGTAATCTAAATTTATACTTCGCACATATCAGAACTGCGTACAAAATTTTTAATTGTAACTTTTTAGAAAATTGTTGAAATACATGCACTAAATCTTGTGAGAACTGCAGGTTCGTATATTATTTTTAATAAAAAGTTATATCATCCTAAAGTTGTGATCTTGATTTCGCCGAAAATGACATTCTGGTCAATATCTCTGAAAGCTCCGTACACGAACGTGTATTACTCTATTGGAATGGGTATGGTGTCTTATATTAACAAACCATCTTTCAATCTAATCCCTAACTCCATTGTATCAAACGAAATGATAATGAATCAGGTATCAGTCTAGGCCCTATTTTTTTTTTTTTTTTTTTTTTAAGCATCGACTTTAAATCGCTAGTATCAACTTAATATTAACATTACTAATCAAATCAAAGGGGAAAATCTTTAAAGGGATGCAATAACATTGAATGATATTCAAATCACATTTATTCAATTTAGCTTATTTTGCCAACATAATTATAAACACTTATGTCAGTCTGGTATCTCTTCAAAATTGCAAGCTAATTGCTTGCTTTACCTTCGAGATATCAATGATGTCATACTCAAAATTTATAAACCAACACCGGATGGTTTATAAAACCATGTGCTTTTCCACACACCCATTTCCTGTTGTAAAGTCCCCCGTCTCTAGCGGCCTGGTGAGCTATCAGCAAAGGGTACTGGTGTTCGGCTGTATGCTTGGCATTGTTTGTTACATTGTTTTAAGGTAGTATTTGATCTGAAACTTTCAGTAGTTTGTTTTTACTGTTGGAACAATATAATTTTAGTAATCTTGATATAATTGCTCTTGTTTTTTAAAGCTAAAAAATCCCTTTAAACTGATAACGAATGCTGAGTCTGCACTCTCAATTCCTCTGAGGTGCAACTATTTCCTTTATTCTGTGAGCCCTACGTATTTGTTTCTTTTTTAGCGATGCATTTTAATATTTTACTTAATTTATGTAGGAATTTTTTCCTTTTTCAATGATGCAAGAGTTCTTGAAAAATATGGACTCGGATCCCTAATGCGGCGGTCACAACTCGCCGTACCTTCGACGTGCAACTCCCTACGATGGATTTCGTAGAAAATTCGTGCAGCGGAGGTACCTTGCAGGTACAATGCATGTACGACTTGCAGGAAGGTTTTACAATTACCTTACTACAGAAACGCAGGAATCGCAGAAGTTGACCCAGGACCTGTGCGTGCGTTGTACATGCAACGCAGGCTACGTTGATGGCACGTGCCTCGTAGCCTACGACGAGTTGTGACCGCCGCATGCTTGTTGTGCAATAAAGGGAAGTTGATGGGTGTTTTCCGTTGCGGCTCTTTAATCTGAAGGCTGGGCCATTCAACTTTTCTAAGTTGAAAATATCAGTTGGCAGTTGTGTCATGCAGACACCACCCCCCCCCCACACACACACACACACACATACACACACATCTATCAAAAATCGATACTGTTTTCCCTCAAAAAGATAAATAGATAAATAAAATAAGACGAACAACAAATAAGATATCGGAATCTTAGAAGACGACTCATCAAAGGATATTTTTGATAACAAGAACCTCTTTACAGTAGATCGATATTTTGAAATGGAGGAGGCACAGCAGGCCCGGTCCCAGACCCAGTTATATTATTAAGGGGGAAATAGTGTTTAAAATCAAATATTTTTCATCCGTGGCACCCCATCCCTGAGCCCCCAAAACACCAACAAACAAAAATGTACCTTTTTTTTTGGGGGGGGCATAATACTCTGAGGTAAGACACTAGATTCATTCATTTACTGTGGGTATACTCTTACCAGAGCATATAATACAATTAATTTGGGAGTTAACAATTAAATTTGAGTCTTTGGTTGCACACAAGACCGGGGTGAAATGGCTACCTGATTTTGTTATCATTGTAGTCTATTTTCAATATTTTTAAACAAGTATGTTTGTAACTCCAGCACCCCTTCCCCACTCAAGGCAATCCCTGCCGGTTTGACCGACACAAAAAATCTGAAAAAATAGCCCCTCCCCCACCCGTCATAGAATCATGGATCCGCCAGCCCACTATTAATTTCCCACTGAGCACCGTTAATGTTAATAGATTCAAGATTCAAGATTCAAGATTACTTTATTGATTTTCTTTCATGTTTTCAAAAGTTAACAAAATAAATAATCAAATTAACAATATCAGTATGTAACATAGAACATTTTGTTCAAAAGTAACAGAGAAAACAATTATAAAAAAATTCAGGAACCAGCAAGAAGCAAAGCTTGTAAGGCGCTGGTCCCTTTAATATTAATAGAATACAAAAGTAAGCATTTTTTTTTTAACTGAAACATATTCATGAAATAATTCATAATTGAATAAATCTTAATTGAATAATTCTTGCCCCATCCCAACACGGACAAAAACTGACTAACAGCGCACGCACTGTCAACAACAGTTACTATCATGCCGGGATGAGGCAAGAAATATAATTTACAATTATTATACAAAAAGAAGGAAAAAACAACAAACTTAGAGAGACAAAAAATACCCGGGAGGACTAGGGTGGGAAGGGGGGGGGTGTCGAAGATTTAGATAATGATTTTTTTTTTATATAGTGTGCATGAAAAGTAAAGTTTGCACTTTGGGTGTATTTGATCCTTGGTGATATCCGTCTGTCATTAGAGAGAAAACAGAGTGATATTAGTGGTTATAAGATGATAACAATAATAATTTAAGTTTGTGTTTTAATAAAAATATGCTTCTTATCTCACGCATGTCTCTGGGTAGAGAATTCCAAAATTTAGGAGCAGTAAATATATAAAGTGTTTTGTGTGAGCACTGTACGCGTTCTTGGTAAGTGGTAATGGTTAATTTGCCTGGTAGGATACTGATGTATTTCATTATTTAGAATAAACATGTTGCCAAGCGCTGGGGCAATTCCTGATTTTGTTTCTGGAACATGAGTACTGCAAGGTTAAGTTTATATAAGTCATGAACTTTTAAAACATTATTAGAAAAAACAGTGTATCAGTATGGTGACGGAAATGGACGTTACTGATAACTCGCATAGCTTTTTTCTGTAGTAATAAAATTCTTTCTAATAAGTATGAAGCACTGTTTCCCCAGGATAAAATCCCGTAATTAAGTATGGTAATACCAAGGTAGAGTAAAGTGATAAAAGAACCTTTGAGGGAAATGTGTATTTTAGCTTATTCATCATACCTATATTTCTTGAGATTATCTTACAAATATTTTCAATGTGATATTTCCATGTTAGTTTATCATCTATTATAGTACCTAAAAATTTAGTTTTCGATACTTTTTGTATTTGTACATTATTCCATGTAAATTGGTCGTGGTAGTTCCGGAAAAGTTGAGCTAATAACATAAAATTAGTTTTTTTCTAGATTTAGTGATGATTTATTGGCTTTGATCCACTTTGTAACTGCTTCAAGTTCTGTATTTACTAAGTTACATAAAGTGTCTATGTTTTTTGTGTGTAAAAAATAAATATTTGTGTCGTCTGCGTACATAATCGGGGTAAGTAAATTGGAAGATTTATGTAAGTCATTGATGTAAATAATAAAAAGGAGGGGTCCGAGGATTGACCCCTGCGGTACTCCACATATGATATATTTTGAGGTGTAGATGCATATTTATCAATAAAAACAAATTGTTTGCGTCCATATAAATAGCTTCGAACCAGTTAAGAACGATCCCTCGTATCCCATGATATGTTAGTTTGTGTAGTAAAATGTCATGGTCATGGTGTCCAAGGCTCTTTGAAAAGTCAATAAATAACCCGATTGTATTGGTTCGATTATCAAGCGATTTGGTAATTTTATTTATCAACGTCAGAAGAGCGTGTATTGTGTTTTGTTTTTTCCTAAACCCAAATTGAGATTCGTGTAAAATATTGTTATCATCCAGAAATTTTGTTGTGCGTGTAAAAACTATTTTTTCTAATATTTTGGAGAAAACTGTTAGTAAGGAAATTGGTCTGTAATTGTTTAATGATAAAGCGTCACCTTTCTAAAAACTGGAATATTTTTGGCTAATTTCATTTTTTTAGGAAAGACACCCGAGGTCATGGATAGATTGCATATGTATGTGAATGGTTCGACGATAGTCGGAATAATCTTTTTTAAGATAAAGTTATCAAAGCCGTCGTGGCCGCAGCTACGTTTACTCTGGAAGTTATGGACAATATCTAAAATTTCGTTTTCAAGTACAGGAGCAAAAAACAATGAATTTGAATTACGGTTTGTTAAGTAATCACTAAATTTTTTGTCACAATTTGGAATTACTTTAGCCAAATTTGGTCCTACATTTACAAAGTAGTCATTAAAAGAATCTGCAATATTTTGCGGATTATCGATGATCTTTCCATTAACCTGTATTTTGGAGACTGAGACATTCTTTTTTTGCCTATTCAAAACATTATTAATAATTTTCCAAGTGGTCTTAGCATCTTTGCTGCAGTTTATAAATTGTTGTTCAAAATATTTTTTCTTTTCTCTTCGTAGCAAACTAACCAGCGTGTTTTTATAATTCAAGTATTTTGACCGTGAGGTATTAGATGGTTTCGCTTTGTATTTAAGATAGAGATTATGTTTCCTATTAATTGACCTTAATAGATTCGGAGTTATCCAGGGTGATTTAGCATTTCTTTTTTCTGTTTCGGGGATTGACTTTTGTCAGGGGAAGGCATTGATCATATAAAGTATTTATTTTATCATAAATTCATCAAAGGAATTGTCTACATCAGTGATATCATAAAGATCAGACAATCTATATTATTAAGATTATCCATAAATAGTTCAATATTGTCATTACAAATGTTCCGTAAAGCGACTCCGGGTACAGACGTTTGTGTTTTGATCTTGAAGTCTGTAAATATCGGGAAATGGTCCGTTATATTCAGAAACTACAATGCCAGCTTCCAACGGTGGATACATATTGGTAAAAATATTATCAATTAAGGTTGATGAATGGTCTGCTATACGGGTGGGCTTAGAGATGAGTGGTGTGAATGATGAAGTGAGAAGGGTCCCACAAAATTCATTGACAAAAGCATCAGAGTTATAATTTAATAAATTAATGTTAAAATCACCCATCAAAAAACAGTCTTTATCTTTTAGGATGGACTAGAGAGTATATTTTGTAATGCGATAAGAAAGTCATTTTGATTGGAGTTGGAGGCCGGTATATAATTCCAAGAACAATATTCTTTCTGTTATCAAAAACAATTTCTACAAATAATGATTCTATATATTCATTCATGTAAGTCAGCTCTGGCCTTCTTGTTATAATAAATTCAGAGGAAATATAAAAGCTAATAATGCAATATTCAAGAAATACACTTTAAAAAATCATACAGTTGCAAGAAGAGACTGTATGAAAAGGAAGGAAAATTTGGGAAAACTAACTAAAAAAAAAACAAAGTTTTGAATAATTTGGGAAACTGACCAGATTATTCAAAATTTATTATAAAAAAGCTGCATCACTTCACCGTGATCCCTCGCATTTACTCCAAGTTGATTTCTATCCTTCGGTTTATGCCAGTTTCTATAGCTTCTGACCACTCGAGCATTGAAGAGTTAACGGGTATTAGGGACAACCCCTACCGGGGCTTACTATAGCTCATAGGTTAGAGCGCCTGACTAGTATCCAGGAGGTCTCTGGTTCGAATCCCGATGGTACCCCATTTTCTTTGCTCAATTTTTCATATTATATATTTCTGGTCAGTTTCCCAAATTATTCAAAATTTATAATAAAAAGCTGCATCACTTCACCGTGATCCCTCGCATTTACTCCAAGTTGATTTCTATCCTCTCGGTTTATGCCAGGTTTCTATAGCTTCTGACCACTCGAGCATTGAAGAGTTAACGGGTATTAGGGACAACCCTACCGGGGCTTTACTATAGCTCAGTAGCGTTAGAGCGCCTGACTAGTATCCAGGAGGTCTCTGGTTCGAATCCCGATGGTACCCCATTTTCTTTGCTCATTTTTTCATAAAAAAAAACAAAGTAGGAAATGTGAGAGCTTACTTTGTAGCATAATATATAGAGAGAGATATTTCATTTTATTTAGAACATATTTTGATATGTTACTAAATTTTTCAGGCTAAACTTATCCGCTATACATTGCAGGTATATAGAAAGTAATGGTGGTGTCACATGCACCGTGTAAAATGAACGGGTCTTCGCCGTTCACCGAAAAACCGAAATTTGCAACACGGCAATAGAACGGCACCGGCCACAGCATTTTTCATCATTTCCACCGAGTCTGTATCGTTCTATACCGGGTCTATACCAGGTCCTAGCCAGCCTGGTACCGGGCTGACCGTCCTCATATGTAGTCCATGCTTTCATTTTGTCCGTGCGATTACCACTTGCCCACCGGCCTTACCGCTCTCTGACAAGAAAAAGAAAATTGTTTTCTTCGCCGGGTGACTCGCCGTTTTTCACCGTTCGCGACCGTGCAAAACAGGTTGATGCGGTGGACACGGTGGCTACCTGGCGATGGTACACGGTGGGTCGGTGATGACCCGTCAAAAACGTTCACGTGATTTTGTTTTCGGTTCAAGCCCGGCGAATGTTTTGAGCATGCCCGGGCATGCTCAAAATTTTCGCCGGGCACGAATCGCAGGCACCTGTCGATGGAGACCCGGTGTAAGGGCGGTATAATGGCGTTGTGATGACGGTATGCGGATGGTGTGAGGACGGAACAAACGCTCCACACCCGTCCAAAAAGCGGTCATGCACGGTGTTGGACTGCACTGGTGGATCTACCCTGTGTTTTCGGCCTTCGGTCAACCGGAAGGTAATATATCAACCATAGGGGTAGGTTTATGATGTTAATCGGCTCAAATCATGTATATATTTCCGTTTTGTTTTGTCTTGTTTTGTTTTGTTTTGTTTGTTTTTGTTTTTGTATTTTTACATTTTGCTCGATTCGGCGCCCCGTAAGGTCAATTTGGCGCCCCTTTGAGGTAATTTTGGCGCCCTTTCGGGCGCCCACCCGGGGGGCCCGGGCCCGTAAACCCCCCCCCCCCCCCCAGAATACGCGCATGTATAATTTATGTAATTAATGTGGTATATATTTATGGTAATGACATACCAAAATGGAACCACTTTTCAAGGAAGCCTACAAAGAATGGAAAATACAAAATGAGACTTAACCAGGCATTTCCCGACCGAAAATTCAAGTAAAAATAGTGCCTAAAATTGAGAATTGGGGGCCTTTGGCCCCCCCCCCCCTTATCGCCCGCCCCTTCCCCAGAATAAATAAATAATGATATACATGTATATAAATGGATGGAGTGACCCGTGTGGAACGACTCCTACCCCAATAAAGATGGGATATCGGACGCCCAAAAACTAAAACGCATACCCTCTATCAATAATTATAATCAAGACAAACAAAGTAATATTATTTCAAAATGAAGAAACTTTGTGGGGAAAAAAAAAGCCTTTGAGGTTTTCCCACCTTTTCAGAACTCTTAGTTAGAACAATTTAATAAGTAGGACCAATTCGATATTGTATAAAATCTATTATAAAGTATAAATAATAAAATTAGAAATGAATTAATATGAAAACAGAGGCTTAACAAATGCGACAAATAACACTATAATTTCCGAGTAAATCAGCCCCAAATAAAGTTGATAATCATCTTCCTGTTTATGTCATATGATTTATTCCTCATGGTTTATAATATTTTTGTTTTGTAAAATATTATTTTGGGTATTAGTTTTTTACTCAAATTCATTCAGTTATTGATTGATGTTGTTGGTAAACAATCAAGGGGACCACCGACTTAAAAACGTAGTTTTCACGTATAGTTTTCATGTACTAGGAGTTGGCAAGTTTAGCCACAATGGGGCATACTTGATGCGGAAAGGAAAGGGGGTGATCGATTCATGTTGCCCGACCTCACCACGGTCCATCTCCGTCCTGCAAACGGGCATGAAACGGGTGCGGCGTCCTTATTCGGTCCTTTTACCGGCCTTTCAACGGCTGGTCCGGTTTAAGACCGTACTGAAATACCCGGAAAGAACCCGGCAAGAGTTCGGCCGTTCTTAAAAATCCTCTCGGGAACGGGTGTCCAGCGAGCTCCTATGAACGTGTTGGACGGGCTCCAACCGCTTCATTGTGTGCCTCACCGTTTGCCGCCGTGTGCACAAATTTGGCCAGAACGGTGGCGAACGATGGGCAAACACGGCGCACGTGACACCTGCATTATAAAGTAAATGTAATTTGACATTTCATATGCAATTTATTATGTACATCTAGTTCTGTAAAGAAAGTTAATGCATGATGCAGTTAATCTTGATAAGGTACACGTTCTCATCACAGCAGAAATTTTGTAAAAGTACTATCAAAAATAAATATTATGCTTCTTCACCTCCCCTTCCCCCTGGAGCATCCCATCCCATTGGTTACAGCTTGCAGTGAAAATGAAATAAGGCACATTCATCCGATAATTTGATGTATTAGTCCGAAGGTTTATTCGTCCAGAAATCAAATAGGGTTCATTTTCCGAAGGCACTTTCGTCCGAAACTGGAATAAGGTTCATTCGTCCAAAAATGAAATTTGGATTATCGAATGAACCCTATTCCTTTTCGGACAAATAACAACTATTCAATTTTCGGACGAATGAACCCTATTTCACTTTCGGATGACCGAACCTTATTTCACTTTCGGACGAACGAATTTTCATTCAAATTAACCTTCGCAACAACGAGGTTCACCCCCATTCCATTTTCGGACAAACGATCACGAGCGTTCGGAACAACGAGCTGCACCCTCGACAACCCTCTTATCACAAAATACCCCTGCCGTCTAGCGTCTTTAAGCTCTGTTAATGTGGTGGTCAAAGCCAATGTAAGAGGCAATTAAGAAAAAATCCTAGATTATCTTTCAAAATATCACAAAAATAACACTTAATATGGGAAACAAGACAGTAACAAGGATTTTTATGGGGGGGGGGAAAGAAAATTGAAAAGTGGACCTTTTTCTGAAGGAGTAAACTTTTCGAGCGTGAGCGCGAGAAATTCTAGAATTTTTTTTTATAGATTTCTACAAAACAAGATGACGATCAGCTACATTTTACATTGAAAAATTGAAATGCGAGCATGAAGTTGAGAGGAAAAACTCTTATTAAATGACTCGTATTTTAATTCTTTATTGTAATCTTTCCTGAAAACCAGGGATGAAGGATGGGGGCGTGCTGCAGCCCCTCCAATTTTTCCAGTAGATATTGAAAACAAAAAAAGCTTGTATACTTTTCCTCGTGTTCAGCCCATCAGCTTTTTAATAATACTCACCCCGCCCCCTCAAGCCCTTTCAAAAACGCTCAGCGGTCTCTGAAAATAATGATTTAGGCAAGAGCCAGCAAAAATATTGCACAGACCTATCTAAAAAGGGGGGGTTTAGTGCACTATTTTTTTTCATTTATAATCTAGCTATAAACATTTTAAAATAAGGTAAGTAGGTCTATTGAAGAATCCGTTTCTTTCTTTCCCTCTCTCTTTTTCTTTTCTTTTTTTTTTTTTTGTCAAGCGGACCCTTACCCGTTCGAACCCCTCCCCCAACTGGCGAGTAGTGTCCGCTTGACAACAACCCCCCCCCCCCCAGTTACAGGCCTGGAAAAGGGAATGGATTGTCTTCTCAAATTCACTTTGCACACACTTTATTTGTTTACTACCTTTGCATGTATCACAGATGTCAGAATATACACCTTTAAACAACTTTTGGGATGTATTTTGGAAAATGCTAAGTACCCTTATGTTTATATACATAAAAACAATCAAAATAATATTTATTTACTTGTAGATCATTTAATGTTATCAAATTTTACTGCAGAAACCGGTTGATCTGGGGTTTAAAAAGTCAAAGACATTTTATTTATAGAAGACACCATACCTATTCCCATAGGTCCGTGTACGGAGCTTTTAGAGATATTGACAGATTGGTGTTTTCGGCGAAATCAAGATCATGACTTTAAGATGATATAACTTTTTGTTAAAATAATAAACGAACCTGCATTTCTCACAAGATGTCGTGCACATATTGGAACAATTTTCTAAATAGTTACACTTGAATTTTCTTTACGCAGTTTTGACATCAAAAAAAATTATGCGAAGTATAAATTTTGATTACATTCCATTTTTTGAAAAATATTTATGACATGAACTTCTATGGGCTGAATATTAATTTTTGCCCCTCTAAATTTCATCAAAATTGGTTTCAGCTTGTAGGCAATTTATTTCTCTTTTATATGATCTGAAATTCGGGGCGATATGATAGTTCCTACAAATGATATCCCCAAAATATTATTTGTCATAAAAAGGGCAACCATTTTGGACGCCCCCTTAAATTAAGAGGTGATCGCAACAAATTTCGAAGAGCACACCTCTGAAATATTGTGTCCGATGATATTTTCTTTCGAAGAAGCAAGGTGTGTTTAGTTTGTACAGTAACAACCTTCACATGTGAACCTTCAATGTACGGGTTGGATCTCCCCTTATACACAAGAATCGAGGAAATAAACCAGAAGTTTCAATGGAGATGATTCCTAATGGTGGTATCTCACTTCGCGGAGACGTCTCCGCGACGAATAAAAAGCATTGGAGACGTCTCCGAGACGTCTCTGCGACATTTTTCAAAAATTGTGACAAAGCAAATAAAAGAACCGTCTCAAAGTTGTGTCCGCGACTCATGAAAAGTCTCCGAGACGTCTCCGCGAAAAAATTTTGAAACATGTCAAGGAGACGTCTCCGGGACGTCTCCGAGACGTCTCCGCTACGTTTCATGAGTCGCGGAAACAACTTTGAGACGGTTCTTTGAAAATGCTTTGTCACAGTTTTTGAAAAATGTCGCAGAGACGTCTCGGAGACGTCTCTAATACTTTTTACCCGTCGCGGAGACGATATTTTCTATTCCGAGAAGGGAGATACCACCCTTACAATAACACAATTAACGCCATCTTTCTTTCAATGTCAGTGCTGTAGTTAGTTAGGGTGCTATCTCACGTCTCCGCGACAGAATAGAAAAATCGTCTCCGCGACGGATAAAAAGTATTAGAGACGTCTCCAAAATTTTGGAGACGGATTTTTTTTAAAGTAAATTGTCGCGGAGACGTCTGGTATTGTGAATATAGTACATGTAAGTCACTAATATACCCCTGAGCAATGCCCTGTAATTCTGCCTAATGGCTTTGCTACAGTTGATTTTATGTGTAAAATCACCCATGGGGTAGGTTGTTACAACAACCTACCCCATGTCGATGTAACAACCTACCCCAATTACATTACACATGTAAAGTAATTTTGTTTCAATTTTCAGGTGTTAATATTTTGATATTTCTAGTATTACTTTAGTCTATTCTAGAGCTCTGCTCGATCTACTGTTAACGACACCAAGAAACTGGAAAGTTGAAACAAAAGTATGGTATAAGAGATTTATACATTGTAACAAATGACCCCGTATGTTTACATATACAGTAACAATTTACCCCGTATGGTGTAACAACCTACCCCGTATACGGGGAAGGTTGTTACAAAAAAATGTCTTCATTAATTAAGCTGTAGTTAATTAGTGTTTACATGTTTTCAAGTTTTATGTGCCTCAGGTTTTAGCCAACATAATAGGCTAACTACAGGGTGTATCGGGGTGGTAAGATGGCGCTGTAGGGAAGTACGACGTGATTTTGCAACAGTGAAAAAAGACCGAGGAAAATAGCGAAATGAAGAGGATCTTGAAAAATCAAAACATTTACAAGTATTTGGAACAGCCTGGATACGCTCCTGGAGACGAGGACAAATCGAAATTAGCGAAGAAACAGGAAAATATGGAGATTCAAGGGATGGAAAGTGAACTGCTTTTGACGGAGCGCCGGCTGATGGGCTAGCCACCGAGGCCCGGGGCGAGAGTCGGCAATACGCTGGAGCTTGATGGACACGTGAAGAAAAACGTCGACGAACGCATGACAGCAAGGCAAGTACTAATAATAACCCCAGTGATATGAAGAGATGCTCCTTACCATCATCACTAAAGTAGATTGTACTAACAAGAAAGTTGTACAAG
>CALNVZ010003433.1:45324269-45340400 GCA_940671915.1 Paracentrotus lividus
CCTCCATACAAAATCTTTGACAGTCCCACAAAGGCTGCTAATTACTTCTGATGATTTATTTTTCTACAAACTTCAAGTTCAGAGATATATTACAAAAATTAGATATCTGAAATACACTGTCCGTCATAAAGGTGGAATATTTTTTTGCCGCTATAGCGACATGATTTTGCTCTTACTTTAATTTCTTGAATATGTTTGTCCCTGCTTTTACTTTTTGAGACCCTGGCTATATCTTGGACATTCTCCCAACCCTTCACGTGGACCTTTTTCCAAAAAAGTTTTGCCAACCCCCATGATTCCTATTTTTGTCATTTTTTTCTCATTTTGGGGCCCCTTTTTGTTTTCCCAGCCGATCAAGCCCCCCTCAGTCCTACCCCCAGGAAACGCGACTGAGGTATGCTGTTTTATATTGTTCTTTAAGTTAAATCTATATTTCTGGGGATAGCCTAAGGTCTCTTGTGTAGGGGAGGGGTTGAAGTAAAAAACGAGATTGGTGAAAATTCGGAATATTTTATTCCATCTTTATGCTGAAAACAAAAGAAATGAAAAACCACCTTTAACCATTAAATATCATCATTTTCCCCTTAATTTTGTTTAGCCTTGTTGACAAGGCTGTAATAAGTCATTACTGATAATATTTTATTTTTATTTATGTTTGGTTGAGATTTTACAATACAATTTAGGGAAGATAGAAATTTCAATGGTGTAAAAATGAATAAAATGAATGTTGAACCCCAATCAAAATAAATTTTGACCCCTCCCCTAGACAAAAGAGTCGAGCCTGTAACCATAAATCTAGATTTAATTTAAAGAACAATAACAAATCTCCACCTAAGACGTGTTTCCTTGGTGTGGGACTGAGGGGGCCTTGGTGGGTCGCGTGAACAAAAAAAAGGGCCCCCAAATTAAGAAAAAATGACAAAAATGGCCATCTTCTGGGGGTGACAAACTTTTTTGAAGAAAAATCCCCGGGAACGGTTGAGGGAACGTCCAAGATATACTCAGGATCCAAGAAAGTGAAAACGGTGCCCAAACACATTAAAGAAATTAATAACGGTGCAACATAATGTCGCTTGAGCCAGAAAAAAATATTCCACGTTTATGACGAACAGTGTATGTTACCTAAAATTCATAACATTTGTACGTGATGTGAGGCATGCTGGGCCAAAACTGGAAGAAAAATCGTATTTTGTTTCTGTACAATACACTGTTTTCTGAAACTATAAATTATGCATCTACACTATTTTGTAGGTGTGTTTCCCAATTTTTCTGGTCTTGAAACAACCCCCCCTCCCCCCCAAAAAAAGGAGATAGTAATAGTCAGTTACATTAAAAATATACAAACAAAACAATATAATACTAGCGGCTGTGGAAAAGGAAAATATTCAATTCTATAAGCAGGATAAGTGAAATACATAAATTCTTTAAAAATAAATGTTTTTTGCATAAATTCTAACAGTTTGGGGACTTTGAGATGAAAGAAAAAAAAGAAGAAAAAAAAAAGGGTTTGGTAGTTTTTATTTGTGCAGTGACATTTGTGTAAAATGCAGCACTTTATTGTAGGTTTTAAAACGTAGACACTTCGTCATCATCCATTCCGGGCCACCCCCCCCCCGCCAATGAGAACCATTTCTTTCGAAAAATTCAGTCAAAATAGGAATAGCTGTGGGACTCGTAATAATTTCTAATTAAAACTTATAAAATATTTGTTATCCTCAAAATTTTAATCATGGCTGAACTGTACGTGGGTTGTGTACTACGAAAAAAATATGATTTAAATTCCCATTAGATTTATGTTGTTTTACTTTTTGTCATTTTATCATTCTTATATTATATATTTTTTTAAAATATATTTTGCAATTTTCATTTCATTTTCTGTTTGGCAGATACCTTTTGATGGCACATCTGTAACTGGCTCTAAACCTGGGTGTTTACCAAGCTTCTCTACCAAACCAACAGCAAACCGACTTTCTATAAATCTGCCGCTGACAGAAAACAATTATCAGATTCTCTAAACAAGAAAATAATACCCACACTATAATCTTAAAATGTTTCAAGTAGGTTTTGGGTTAGGTTCAGGTTAATGCAAGGAATTCATTTCTTTTTTAAACGAACTGTCTGCTTCTTCCAATGCGGTGTTCAATTATTTCTGATGCCTGTGCACGCCTAACATGCCTAAAGTATAATGTTACATGTAAGACATGATTTTCTACTTGATGTCCATCCGAACTTGTATTCTTAAGTACAAAGCAATAGGCCTATATGTAATGTATCATTCCTCTGACTATTATTTAACAAAAATAGAATTGGTACTTCTTCCTCTACAATCTTCTATTATTCTTTTCATGACTAATTATATTGCAAATGTAATGTGATTTTTTTTAATTTGAATCAAACTTCTTTCATTGCACCTGTTATTTAAAGTAATAAAAATATGACGTGAACTATACAGTTTTTGCAGCTAAACCTTTAACTATTTTATTTTATTTATTTATTTTTTTTTTTTTAGATATTGAAAAAATTATTTATGATAAGATACAAATAGTACAATTGTTATTCGCGAGAAAACTAAATAAACTGTATTCTATGATAAAATACTTTTTAGTAATGGGTAAGTTTTAAATAAGGTTAGAAACCTTAAAAGGGTTTATATTGTGTTGCATATTTACTTGTAATTACTAAATAGACAGAAAAGCAATATCTTGATTTGTCCACACCCTTCAGCAACCACTAGAATATTAATCATCATGACTGAAGCAAGAGGTGGGTTACAAAATATTAAAATGATAAGGCAACAGCTACAGGTATGTTTCAAATAGATATGTTTGCCTACATGCTATTATTAGGCCTGTATTGGATTTTCATTAGATGTGGAAAATTTAAGATGAATACATGTAGATGACTTATATCCATGAGTATCATTACGTTTAGATAGACTTGACCTGCCTTTATCTATCATTAGGATTATAAACTGGAAACACTCTTTCAATGTTCAAATGTTTATTACAATTTAAATAATGCCCCTCAAAATCGCCATATGAAAACATATTAAAAGATTAAAAATAGATAACTAAATAAACATAAATTGAAGAAAAGCAATACAACCTATAATGGACAGATCCAATTTTCAATTATTTATCAGGAAGAAATAAACTTTTAGCAATTATCAAATTAGACACCTCCTAAACCAAAAATTACAGGCATCTCTTAATATCATTTTATATCATTTATAGCCTAATCATAGTGTTGTTGACATCTGAAAGAAGAAGCCTGTCCCTTTTTATTCCTGAGAGCAGATAACGACCAATCCCCGTCATTTTATTACCAAACGGGTGGAAAAAGCCCCCTAAAATTGATTTCTGTGTTAAAAGTGTTGATTGTCAGTGGGAAAAAAATAGCTGTTTTATGTTTTCTCCATTTTTTTATACATATTTCTTTAATAATTTTTACAAAATTAATAATGACCATATGATTCCAAAACAAGGGCGGAGCAAGACGACCCGAAAAAATAAATTTATCTGTGCCGTTGCCAAGATATATTTCGGCCTGTATCGCAAAACGTTTTCATGCAATTTACTTCCATCGATCGATATGTCACAATTGCCATGATTATTCGGTCTCTAAAGAAGAATATATTGCATTAAGGGTTTCTTTCAAGTATTTATTATATATTGCGGGATAATCACATCTTCTGATTTCAGTGCAGAACCCCCTCGAAACGACACAAAAGATAATATTTTCTCGGGGCCCCGTCATCTTGCTTTTGTATGGAGAGCCCCCTAAAAATATAAATATATAAATCTATATATTCACGTCAAATCCTGGCTCCGCTAGTGGTTTGTTTGAATTTATTTTATGACTCGATGGGGTGTCTCAATAGTGTATATGTGTAGGGTATTCAAGAAGTCGAGAGATAAAAGAAAATGCTTAATTCAGGAGAGAGAGAGAGAGAGAGAGAAAGAGAGAGGGAGAGAAAGGAAACAAAGAAAAAGATCTCATGATGACATTGTAATGAAATTCTCATCAATTGGCAATAGTTTGTGACTATATTAAACATTTTTTGGTGACAGTTGTTCACTGCATATTCACGTCTTCATTTGCATTAGGTTTTACTTTCACATGAAGATGTTGGTCAGTTTACTTATCATTTATTTACCCAAGTTTATGGTGTAAATAAAACGAAATGAAAACATAACGAAGATAAATCGAACGCCCCCTACGCTGGCAAAACGCGCTTGCTATATAACACGTACGCCTATGGACAAGGCCCTTTCCAATACTGTGGCGCGCTGCGTAGAAATTTCCCCAGCAGAAGGGCACTACGCGCTTACGGCCCTTTTACCAGGGGACGGCGCGGATGTTTTTGTCCCAGCAGAAAGGCCTTAGCATGAAACGCGTTAATATCTTAAAACTAATGCTGGTTTAGAAATTGCAACTTTTCAAATTTAAAGTTCATTAAATATTCAAACATTTGAAAAATATTTTAGATTCATGCACAAGTATTCGTGATTCGAGAGCCGTTTTAAACCATTAAAACGTGAAATAACTCGAAAAGTGTTTTTACGCGCACAAGGCTGCTAAGGCCCTTCTGCCGGCCAGAACGACGATTCCTCCATTTTATATTGATTTATTGAAAATGGTTAAAGACAGATATTTATTTAAGCTTGGTCACTAACGATCAAGCCAAGTTAATCTATTAAAGCAAGGTGTATGGAATACAAGTATATTTCTGATTAATAATCAGTCAGTGTACTGTAGGGTCTACTGAAGCAGGAGCTGTCTAATATTTATCAATTATTTGATGATGATGGAATATTTTTTACATTTCAATTGTTGGAATAGAAAAGGTGTTCGAAATATTATTTTCTACAATACATGGCGGATAATACAATCAGAAGAAAAAATGGAAATGTGAATTCCATCCAGTGATATTGCAAATGTTTTTGGATAAAGATGATGAAGATCAGGTACACAAAGTATGTAGCCTCTGGATTATATAACCTGAAGCCCAAAATAGTGTACATGACCTTCTATCCGAGGTTCATAAAAAGACCAAGTTAGTGAACAATTATTTTCTAGAACATTTGATATTCAAGAGGTGGACTGGTCTCAAATTTATACCCTTGCCATTTAAATGGCACAATAGAAACAAAATGAGAAGTTTTCAATTCAAATTAATACATAATATACTATAACTAACTATAGATTGTGTAAGATGAAAGTAGTCGACTCAGAATTTTGCACCTTTTTCATTCAAATTTTAGAAACACCCATTCATTTGTTCTTATGAATGTGATGTTAATTCAAAGCTGCGACAGGAGTTTGTTTGTAGAATTGGCAAGAAATTTAATGTTAAGCCTGAAAGACTTTAGTAGGAAAAGAGTGATGTTTGGATTCATTATGGACTGGAAAGGCCCAACACAAATCACTGCTAAACCTATTTGGTACTAATGTTTAAAAGATATGTTTATATAGAAAAATGTAAAAACACACAACCACATTTAAAGGGACTAATATCTTTCATTTCTAATACGAAACTAATTGAACTTAACATTGCAAAAACTGAAGAATATTGAAGGATTGCATTATAAAAATGGACCCCTGTTGAAAAATTATTTTGATTACATTTCTTGACGTAAACTTGGTAAAGATAACAATTTTTTTACCCACTCTTCATGTATTGTTATATAGGTTTTGTAATATTGTTTTTTGTATTTTACACCATTAAAAATGCTGTGATTTATTATGTGATTAATGTTTGTACATACAGATTATCTGAGCAATAAAAGTTTCAAAAGATTAAAAAAAAAAAAAAAAAAACTAGCAGGTGGTATCAATAAAAACGAGACAGTTTTGAAAAGTCTGTCAAAATTTCGTTTTAGATTATGATGTCTATATTTTGATGTTAATTGATGCTCTGAAGTCTTATCTTTCAAATGTCATTTAAAATAATAAGTCTCGTTCATGCTTGAGCGCACACAGAACGTTTTTGTCGGGGGCTCAAAAAAAGGCTTGCGCACAAAATGGAAGAAAATGAGAAACACGATCATCAGACTTTTTGCTGCTAATCAGCAGACTTACTTTCAACCTTTTCATTATCTTTGCCATTATTTTCGAATTATGCTTTAAAAATTAATTTACAAAGCTATTCACTTACTTGAATTGCTTTTTGTTTTGTTTTGTTTTTGTTTGTTAATATGTTAACATGTTATCTTTTAGCATTGAATATTGCTTCAAACTAAAAAATAAAAAAAATAAATACAATTTGTTGTCAGCCCAAGAAAGGGGATTTGGTTGGTTGGTAGACTAATTGATTGATTGAATCCTTTGTTTGTTCGTTTGTTTGTTTGTTTGATTGATTGATTGATGGATTGATTTATTAATTGATCGACTGATTGAATGAAGGATTGATAGATTGACCATTTGAATGACTGATCGTTTGATTAATTCATTGTTTCTTTGAATGATTGATTGATTGATCGATTACTTTTTTTATTTATATGATTGATTAAATCGTTGGGAGAATCATAGGAAATCACCTCATTAGACTAACATAATCATTTATCAGTGTAAAGTAACAATCAATCCGAATGGAGTTCCTGATTCAAAATAAATAATACCCTTTTTTCCCTCCTTTTTTGAACCTCAGACAAAAACTTCCCGTGTTCGCTCAAGCGTGAACGAAACAAACAAATTAATCGATCATTCAATCATTCAATCAATCAATCAATTAAACAACCAATCAAATCCCGTTTCTTGGGTTGACAAAAAAGATATTTAAGTTTGAAGGAATATTTATTGCAAAAAGATAACATATTAAAATGAAAACGAATACAAAACAATTAAAGTAAATAAATAGCTTTGTAAATGAATTCCAATTCATTATTCGAAAATAATGGCAAAGAAAAAGAAAAATTTTAGAGGAAGACTGCTGATTCGCAACAGGTCGGATGATCACATTTCCCATTTTTTCCATTTTCTGCGCAAGCCTTTTTTTGAGCCCCCGACAAAAATGTTCTGTGTGTGCTCAAGCATGAACGCAACTTATTTGTTTAAATTGCATTTGAAAGATAAGACTTCAGAGCATCTATTAACATAAAAATATAGACTTCATTATTTGAAACAAAATTTTGACAGACTTTTCAAAACTGTCCCGTTTTTATTGATACGCACTGTGCAGACCCAAAATGGAGTGTGTGAGTACTTTCATTAGCCCAAAATGTGAATTTTGTAACGTCCATCCCCGGTCTCCCCTATAATCGATCAAATATGAGGAAATTCCTGTTTTGGATGTGTATGCAACCAATAAATATTCATTCACGGTTGAATGAACCCATCAAACAACCAAAAAATAGGCCATTTTAGAATTGCAAAGAGTTATTGTAGTAATTTTATGCGATAGAAAGCATCTCAATAATATTTTTTTGGCTTGTATTTATATTTTCTGGGCATGTGTCAATGATCATATGGCATTTATTTACAAATTCATGCTTCAGTGAGCACGTGAGACTAAAATTCTAATTCTTACTTTGATTGAATATATCAATTCTTTTCGGTACGGTGAGTACTTTTGATTTTATTTTCTTAAAAATCCGAATGTTTCACGCCTCAGTGGGCACAAGATACAAGAAAATCATGCAAATGAGAAGAAAGTTTAGGGCTTTGTCATGGTTCAGTGACTTTTCGAACACGTAATTTGAATTAGAGACCAGTTGAAGCTATGTGCAAAGTTTCATAAAATAATTCACAGTCAAATGGACAAAAACTGACAATTAAAATATGCAAAATTTCACTTTTGTTAAACTTTAGTTAAACCTTTGTACATAAAGTCAATGGAGGAGGAAATCAATACCTGAAAATGTGAAATTTGGCCAATTTCATTGATGATTATTGTTAATTCTACTGTGAGTTACGTCACGAAACTTGGCACACAGCTTCAACTGATCTCTAACTAACATCATCTTGATTCAAATTACGTATTCGAAAAGTCACTGAACCATGACGAAGCCCTAAACTTTCTTCTCATTTGCATGATTTTCTTGTATCTTGTGCCCACTGAGGCGTGAAACATCGACATTTTTGTGAAGAAAAAAAAAATCAAAAGTACTCCCCCAAAAGAAGAAAGTAAGAATTTGAATTTTAGTCCGGACGTGAAAAAAGGGCTTTCCCAGTCTCACGTGCTCACTGAAGCATGAATTTGTAAATAAATGCCATAAGATCATCGACAGGTGCCCAAAGAATATAAATACAACCCAAAAAATGTTATTGAGATGCTTTCTAGTGCATAAAATTATTGCAATGCATTTTCGTAATTCTAAAATGGCCTATTTTTTGGTTGTTTGATGGGTTTATTCAACCGTGAATGAATGGATATTGGTTTCATACACTTCCAAAACAGGAACTTCCTTATATTTGATCAATTATACCATGGCAAGGAAGTAAAAAATCGCAGTTTGGGCAATTTTTGCTGCATGCCTACTCAACCGTAAAATTTGACGCAAATTTCGTTTCCCTATATTGGGAAGCACGTTTTGCATACATTCTTACTTGTAAAATGTTTAATATCTGAAAATGGGTCCGTTATCATTGAATCAAAGTTTGCATTTTAGGCTTGCGAACTTCAAAAAATGACATTTTTTGCATTGAACCATTGCTCACTGAAGCATGACTTGATTATTTTTCCTAAAATTCGCTCCCATTGTGGCTAATTAAATTCCCTACGTGGACATATAATTAGATTTTTTAAATTCCTCCTGGTTAAAAAATTATTGATATCTGAAATAGGGGGAACTTTTTTTGGTGTTGTGTTTATATAAAGCTCATATCCTCAACTATCATTATGACACCAAAAATTCCGAAAATAACGCATGCTTCAGTGAGTAATGCCCATTTTAGTAAAGGACACAAAAATTAGCCTGCGCAGGAATTCACTATTCATTTTCCACCTGGTTATGGAACGCCATGAAGGAGTCAAATTTAATGATGGAATAAATCAGCCAACAGAGTCAAAGATAAACCAAAAGTCAGAAGAAAAAAACAATATCATGCAAAAATGTAATGTTTCACTGTTTTCTTTTCATATCATTGCTTTTTGCTTTGACTTCGGTTTATTTTTGTCTTTGTTGGCCGATTGATTCCATCATTAATTTTGACTCATTCATGGCGTTCCGTAATCGGGTGCAAAATGAATAGTGAATTCCTGCGCTGGCTAATTTTTGTGTCCTTTACAAAAGTGGGCATTACTCACTGAAGCATGCGTTATTTTCGGAATTTTTTGGATAATGATAGTTGAGGATATGAGCTTAATATGTTTATAAACCTTTTCCCCAATAATCATATATTTTTCTATTTGGTAGCTATTCAAAAGTGTATAGTCTTTTTTGGACGCACTGTATATATATAAATATAATTATATATACATGTATATGTATTTGATTATTAAATGCAATAATTATTGATGTGATGGACAACAGTAAATATATTTGATTCCCTAAGAATAACAATCAAAGCATCAAATACAAATTACTTCTCTTTGAAAATTGTATAGTAATAGATGCATTTCAATAAACGCACTTAAAATATATTTATATAAGTGTCATCAAAATTTGTGATATTTATTTTCATGAGCATATAATTATTAAGTTTCAAGAAAAAGTTCAGTTTTCGCAATGCAGATCAATGTAACAATATAAAGTTGCATCTGAATTAAAAAAAACGTTAGTTTCAAACCTCGGTGCTGTATTTTGAGTGCTTTCATTATACCTCATCTAAAAGGCTTCAAGCTGATTTTTGAAGATGTATAACTTATACGACTCAACGAGTTATACAATATAAGCAAACTTAAAAGATGTATAAACTCTCCGTGTACTTCAATAATTCACCCAAGTTCATGTCTAATATTGTTCAGTTCTTGTTTTCTTACAATCTTTCGTTCTGTTCAATTTAGGTTTTATAATTATACTAAACAACTTTGTACATATTATATTTCAAAGTAATATTGTATATTGAATGTCGATATTTTTATGTTTATAAACAGAAATAAATTCCAATCCTGAATCTAGGCTGATGGGCCAACCTGATCAGGCTGATAGTCGGCGCAATACAAGATGTTAGAAATTAAAAAGGCAAAACAACCCCCCCCCCCCAAAAAAAAAAAATAAATAAATAAATAAATAAATAAATAAATAAATAAATAAATAAATAATAAATAAATAAATAAATAAATAAATAAATGAAATTAAATAAATAAATGAATAAAATAATAATAAAAAAATAATGAAAATATTTAACAATAGTTAACTCGACTAGTTACATGATTTTTGATGTTTTCAAGAATATTGAATAATACGTAATATAATGATCATATACATGTATATTTCAACAACTTTGTATTACAATGCTTGAAAAAATTAATAAAAGAATAGTACGCAAACTGCAATTTATATTATATTCTCGACAAGCATGTCGTCAAGTTCAATCCATTTATGTCATTTGTACCAAAAACAAATGTGGCTTAAAAACAAAACGTGGAATACAATTCATGAATTCGTATTTTCTCTTCTGGATGCATATTCCATGTCGATTAATTGCATGAAGAGCACACACTTGCACTACTCCCCTCGAATGTTCAGTGAGTGTGCAAACAAGGGAGACCTTAGCGGGCCAACCACGCCATAGGACATCGCTCGATCGCTCTTTCGAGTGAGTGAACATTATGAAAAGCACAGCCTGCCATGGGAGAATAGCCCGAGTAAGAGCAAGGAGATACACTGTAATATCTAGGGTACATGCAGGTAATATGGGCCCCCTAAGCTCATTTGCCTAATTTGCATAAAATTGACACACAGTCTATTCTTTGTTTATATGAATCAATAACTACTGCTCTAACTTTTATTGTGAAGAAAAACAATTATCACCAACCCCTCTGTCTGCAATATTCAAATGTTGACGTCATTACCAAAGTGCCCATATTACCTGCATGTGCAGGTAATATGGGTACATGTATTTAATGTATGTATTAAAAACTACAATGAATCTACCATGTCTGGAATTCGCTTGAAATGTTAAAAATCATTTACTTTAAGATATCATTTGAAATTATAAGACCCTTCAGTAAATACTTTGACTATATATTTCATTGTTTTGTATTTTTTTATATTGTTTCTTTTTTAAATATTATTTAAATATTTATATTAATTATATACTGTGAATATACCCCAAAGAATCGTAGCAAAGAGATTGATGCCTCATCCCAATACTGAGTACCAGAATCATTTCCGCCATTTTGGATGGCCCATATTACCTGCACTAATGTTGCTATGTCAGGCACGCATTCAATGCCACATTGCACCCCTTCACTACAACAAATTGACCTGTTCACGCTAGTATGATCAAAATGAAACTATAAGCTTACTAAATAGACAAAACAATTGAAGTTACCCCCTCAAACACTCTTTCACCATCACATTCTGTGAAATATCAAATTTTACATCAGGGTAAAAAAATGCCGTATGTTTTACGTACCTTTTTAGTTTTCAGCAATTTTCCCAGAGAAGTTTTGCCATCAGATGCTCTTACGACGATATATTTGCGTATACAGTTCATATGAACAACATTATGGTGCTCACATCGGTAATCGGTCACCGGTCGACGGTCACGACATGATTTGCTTCAGGTGGCCCAAATTACCTGCTGGCCCATATTACCTGCATGTACCCTACTTGGTAAGAGCTCGAAGAGAGATAGAGAGGGGCAGATTAAAGATAGAGAGAGAGAAAGAGATAGGGGAAGAGAAAGAGAGAGGGGGGGGGGATAGAAGTGATAACGATAATAAACAATGACAATATGAGACAGAGAAGAATGTAGAAAGTAAAGATTTTGATATAGGCCTAATGCGTATTATTTATTAAGACTAAGTATAGATCTAGGGGAAAAAAACTACCTTCATCAAGAGAAACGAAGATGTAAATGCATTTAATGCATTATGTATTCATTATTTAATGCTATATCAGGTAGGACCGGGAATATATATTTCGAAACATATTATTATCAATTGCATTATTCTTAATAAATAATAGAGAAAAAAAATCGTTGTCGGTTATCCACGTTCCTCTTCATTTTGATATACTGTTTTCATCATAAATATGATTATGTGGTTTCTAGAACGGGGTCTTCCCACGAGTCCTCGGTCCCACGAGTCCTCGATCCCACGAGTCCTCGGTCCCACGAGTCCTCGGTCCCACGAGTCCTCGATCCCACGAGTCCTCGGTCCCACGAGACCGAATATTTTCCCACGAGTCCTCGGTCCCACGAGGCCGAATATTTTCCCACGAGTCCTCGGTCCCACGAGACCTCGGTCCCACGAGGCCGACTATTTTTCCCCTCGAGTCCTCGGTCCCACGAGTACTCGGTCCCACGAGTCCTCGATCCCACGAGTAGGGGAGACCGGGTATATGGACGTTACAAAATTCACATTTTGGGCCAGATAATTCTAATGAAAGAACTCACGCACTCCATATTGGGTCTGTAGTTAGCCTATTATGTTGGCTAAAACCCGAGGCATATAAAACTTGAAAACTTGTAAACACTAATTAACTACAGCTTAATTAGTGAAGACATTTTTTTGTAACAACCTACCCCATATGCGGGGTAGTTTGTTACACCATACGAGGTCAATTGTTACAATATGTAAACATACGGGGTAAGTTGACAATGTGTAAATCTCTTATACCATACTTTAATTTCAACTTTCCAGTTTCTTGACATCGTTACCAGTAGATCAATTAGAGCTCTAGAATAGACAAAAGTAATACTAGAAAAATAAAAATATTAACACCTGAAAATTGAGACAAAATGTAATTTTACATATGTAATGTAATTGGGGTAAGTTGTTACATCAACATGGGGTAGGTTGTTGTAACAACCTACCCCATGGGTGATTTTACACACAGAAATCAACTGTAGCACAGTCATTAGGCAGAATTACAGGGCATGGCTAGGGGGTAAATTAGTGACATACATGTACTATATTTACAATACCAGACTATCATCATGTGCCTTCAGTTGTAAGAGCTATTACAAATTTCAATTTTTGTCAAAAATTTACTTTGAACTGTAAAAAAAATGGTTTTTGTTGATTTACTTTTTAATAAAACAACGGAGAAACCTCACGACCGGCAGTTCATCACAGCTATGTGTAGGCTGTATATAGATGCCAGTTAGCACATCCTCTCTAGTTCCATCTTAGCACACTGAGAACTGTAACAACTGACCCGTGTAACTTCCATACCCGGTCTCCCCTACTCGGTCCCACGAGGCCGAGTATTTTCCAACGAGTCCGATTTTTCTTATATCGCATATTTTGTTCATTAGGATCGATGTTTGTCTGCGTCAAAAATTGACAAAATTTATGATGGAAATGTCTAAAATGAATACTAAATTCATGATCTCATAAGTTGTGATTAATACAACGGGCATTTGTTTGCTGCAGCATTGGTAAATAGGGGCAATATTATGATTTATACTTGAGTAGCATCATGCAACTCTGAGGGGGACCCACGGGGCACTGGCCCCGGATAGGGGAAAGGGGGCTCCGCAAAGGATGAAAGGAAATAGAAGAGAGAGAGAGAGAGAGAGAAAAGGATGGAAATGAGAGAGAGGGCAAAAAAAGGGGGGGTGGGTAAGAAGACAAAGAGGAAAAAGGGCAAAAGACAAAGAACAAAAACAAAACAAAAAAGGAGGGGAGAAAAAAAAAGAGCCGGATAGAGAGAGAGAGAGAGAGAAGAATAAACAACAAAAAAATGATTAAAAAGAATAAATAAAAATAGGGGCCTGAGCCCGATTTCGTTTCCACAAAACTAAAATAACATGCGAGCAGAAAGTTTTGAGGCTAAATGAACATAATCTTGTATAATTTACAAAAATTATATATATTCCTGACGAAGATGCTAGTCCATAGCAAGTGACTTCCGTGAAAAGTGACATGTGTGCTCATATTTTTGACACCCTAAAGATTTAACGGACTATCATACTACAGTTGAAAAAAGTATCATTGTATATAAATTTAACCATATCATTAGATTTGTGTCAAGTAAAAATTTCACTTTCCACCCCAATTAGTAAAAAAATAAGGTGTGGGGTTAGTTGAGCCGTTGTTGATGGGGTAAGTTGAGCCTATGCCTACATGGGTTTAAAAAAATTTAAAGAATATTTTGGGGTTTTGTATGGCGTGTTACATGAATTAACTATTTTGTTATCATTCTTAAACAGGAAAAAAGCATCTGTCATGCCCCAAGACTATTTATGAAGGACGTCCCTGCGAAAATAGAGAAAAAAAATAAATGCACCAAAAAGTAGCCGTAATGTGTGCGTGCATGCGTGTGAGTTGGTGTATGTGAGGGTGTGGGTATGTGTTTATGTGTGTCTTTTGGGATGGGGGAGTCAGCCCCACCAAATTGATTTATGCCGCATGGCTCAACTAACCCTACGCCTTGGCTCAACTTACCTGCGTGTTGGTGTTAGTTGAGCCACTTGACTCTTTTTTTTTAATTGCCCGGGGCTCCAATACCGAAAGTGCTATTTTCGGGATAAACCTTTTATAATTTGCCTAACATACTACTCTTTCAATCCCAATCCTCAACAGCCTAAAAAAACATCACCCATGGGCACCAGGTGACCTTGAGTAAAAAGTGGCTCAACTAACCTGAGTCTCCCCTACTTGTTTTTGTTTGATGACTGCCAATAGGTGAAACGCTATGTTGTTTAAAAATATAATAGATAATGTAAATAATTAATCTGGATTTTCATAATAATAATAATAATAATAATAAATAAAAATAATAACAATAATAAGGCCGAGCGAAAATTGTTAGAGTTCCATGGAAGAAAAAGGAGTGTGGAAAGCCCATTTCAGCTTTAAAAAAAATACTTATCACCGCGAAAGTGGGGGGGGGGGGTGATTGTACATGCCACCCCCACCTTTTGAATTGAGGGATGCACCCCCCCCCCCCGGTGTCTACGCCCCTGTTTGTGATTCATGAATTATGATCTCTCAAATTCGAGATTAGATTTGAATGTAAATCATTTGATAAGGATATAATTATGATTTCTGAAGGATGTAAATCTTAATTTTTCATGTAAAACCAAAGAACTGTCTTCTTTAAAAATATATCCGCGACAGCTAATGGTGGTATCTCATTTCGCGGAGATGGACTTGAGACGGAATTGGGACTACTTTTAGACATGTTAGACGAGTTGTGAGAGGGTTTTGAAACTTGTCGCGAGACGTCTCCGACACTCTTTTCCGTCGCGGAGAAGCCTCCTATAATTTTTTTTGTTTTTATTGTCGCCGCGACGTCTCTGAGACGCAGTGGCAAATCCAGGGGGGGCGCGACCCCCTATAATTTGAAAACCACTCATTTGAACCGTAGCAGTTGTTTAAAAACCTAAATTTTGTGGACGCCCCCCCCCCCATCTTTTGTAATCCTGGACCCCGCCACTGCTGAGAAGGATTAGGGACGACTTTAGACGTAGTCCCAAATAAGTCTCAAACCCGTCTCCGCGAAATGAGATGCCACCATCATTCGCCATAAATTAAATGAAGTATAATTCAGCTTACAATGACGAGTACACTTTTCAAGATGTTTCATCAATGTTGAAAAACATCCTGATTAGAGAAAATATGGTATGAGAAAATACTCGGCCTCGTGGGACCGAGGACCCGTGGGATCGAGGCCTCGTAGGACCGAAGACTCGTGGGATCGAGGACTCGTGGGACCGAGGACTCGTGGGAAAAATACTCGGCCTCGTGGGACCAAGTACTCGTGTGATCGAGGACTCGTGGGAAAATACTCGGCCTCGTGGCACCGAGTACTCGTGGGACCGAGGACTCGTGGACCCTCCCCTCTAGAACAACTACCCCACCCTTACAAAAATATCGTGTGGTACCACACAACGGTACCATACAAAATACCAAAGAATTTTCCTATGGTTTTTTGGCACAAAAACCACACAAAATACCATACAGGAGTACCATACAGCCACAATACCATAGGATTTCCTATGGTTTTTTGGCACAAATACCACACAAAATACCATGCAGAAGTACCATACAGCCAAAATACCATAGGATTT
>CALNVZ010003433.1:45341340-45479104 GCA_940671915.1 Paracentrotus lividus
GATTCAATAATCCGAAGCTCATAATACCAATGTGGGCGACTAGACACCCAAGGAATATCCCACGGTATTATATCATATAAATAAGCAAAAATATGAATTGGGTCACAGTTATTATTACCTAATAATTTCCTGATAATATAAACACCAAAGTCACAAAACAATCCTCACTTGGATGTTACTATGTGGTTTAGAAATATATTTCCCTAAAAAGAGAAAAAATATTTAATATGCAGGGGGATATAGTTTGAGTAAGCTACAAATCTGGATTTGTGCATACAAAAACATTGTTATGCAACTGGCAATACCATAGTACACGCAGAAGTAATCTACAGGAATACCATACGAACCAAACTTCAAGCAGTAACTGGCCATAAATAGACAACTTTAGACTAATGGCCGTTGGTTTTCATCCCTGTTGATGTTTTGTCTTCAATCAGTTCGTCATATTACATTTTGGTCTGAATTAATATCTCATTATCAGTCTAACAAGCACTTCAAGACACTGGCAACCAAAGTTCATTCCTGTAAGAAACATATCCCTTGAAAAAAAAAATCCATTGCAATACTACACAACGGTAGATCTTGGCGGAGGCGTCACGGTGGACGGGGGGAATCGAGTCCCCTCCCCCCACATCGATTTTTGTTTTCTGGGGGATCGTCCACCCTCGATTTTTAAAGCTTAACGAAAATATATGTACATATAATAGACGAAGAGGCACAGTGTGCGCAAAATGTACCAAGTTCAGGTCATTAAAAAGCAAAATTTTCGGCTCGCGCTTCGCTTGCAAACAAAAACACCAGACAATAATTGAACTAATAATCTTTATTCAGGTCCCAATATTCATTTATTCTTTTATTTGTTACAATGCTTTATTTGTAACTTTGGCATAATGTGTGAGATAGGTCATTCTATTGTGAACTATGGATATTAGCCTATATTATATGTCTCTTCGGGGTGCTTTATTTATTACGATCTAGTGTATAATTAATTCCTCTCCAAATTTGGCGGCAATCAGGGGGACGTGTCCCCTTGATTTTCAAAGCTTCACATTTTGTTTTTATTTTCTAAATAATTTGGATACATTTTGTATTTGCCCACTTCTCCAAATGTGATGAATATAAACTTTTAAATTTCTTTAAATTCTTTGTTTTCAGGTCCGTATCGTTATAAAAAGTGACCATATTCAGAAAGGGATTACAAACATATATACATGTATATTGTAAAACGTTGATTAAAGAGATTTTCACTCGCTCTTCGGAATTGTATTTTCTTTAAGGGTAGTGATTATCAGCTAGTGGATACAATGATTAATGTTATTATAGCGCTCACAAACAAATAACAATACAATGATTTAACGATTTAACTATGTCTTCAGGTCGTAGTTTGTGGAATATGTTTTATTTGTTCCAACCTTATATTCTTAAAATTGTCATTAGTTTCTGCATATCATTCTATTTCGAATTTTGGGTATACAAATATTTAGGAAGTCTTATTCCGTTCGAGTCTATAATAATTCCCATTCCGGGGTCTCTGTTCTCCCCCACCCCTGACCGTCATCACATGAAATCGCCGCCCTTGATGGTAGGGGAGACAGGGACTTGTAACAAGGGGCGATTGTAACAGAGGCTCCCATCCCTAGCAGAAACATGCTTCAAACTTAACCTATGTAAAAAAAAATAATAATAATAATAATAATAATAAAAAAGTGCATTTCGTCACTCCACGTGACGTTTGAGTGTAAGCCAATGTGACGGTTCATTGAAATGTCTACATGTGGTATTTGTGCCATACATGCCGTATTTGTGCCAAAAAAAACATACAGCAATACCATACATATCGTATATGTGTAAAAAAAAAAAAAAACATACAGCAATACCATACATATGGTATATGTGCCAAAAAACCATACAGCAATACCATACATATGGTATTTGTGCCAAAAAACCATACAGAAATACCATACATATGGTATTTGTGCCAAAAACCATACAGCAATACCATACATATGGTATTTGTGCCAAATACCACAGCACTGCTGTATGGTATTCTTATGGTACCCTTTTCATGTGTGGTATTTCCCTATGGTACTTCTATGGTATTTGATTGTACCATAGAAATACCATACGAATACCACAGGACATTCAGAAATACCATATGAATACCACAGGACATTCAGAAATACCATAGGAATACCACAGGATATTTTTGTAAGGGCAGGCCAAGGACCCTCAGACAACAATCCCCGCCAAAAATCTACCCCTATATAAAAAAAAATACTACACATAACCCAAACCTATTTCTGGGGTAATTTGTGGGGGTTATTGTCCAGTGGGTGGTTGTTCTGATAAGGATTATGAGTTTATATTAAAAGTTAACAATAATTCACTCAAAGGTTAGATAAATAAGGAGCAATAAATTAAGCGATGAATTGCCCTTTAATGTTGGACAGTCACAATGATTGAGCGCCATTCCCATAAGGCAGGGCACTCGCAGCAAATGATAGTATTCTTCTTACAGCATGTAATGATTAAAAGCCAGGACCGGATCCAGGTGGGCGGGGATCCTCCTAAACCAAAAATTTAAATAGAAGTGCCTAAAATTGGGAATTTTGTGCCTTTGCCCCCCCCCCCCCCATCCCCCAAATACTTATGGCTGACCAGCCCCTACCCCAATAGCTGTTATCATTATGATATTTTGGACGAAAAACTCACGCTAACAATTCCCCTTCTCCTGCTGAGAACAATTTTAGCCGGCATGATGTAAACAAAAATGAGTGTACCTTCTTGCTTATCCTGAAAAATTGGGTGCACCAAAACAAAAAAAAATAAATTCCTATTATGCCCCCTTCTTTTTGAAATACTGGATCCGTACATGAAAGCAACCATTAGTATTCTATTTAAAAATGATAAATATAATTAAGTAAATTAGAACTTTAAATATAATGATAAATCCAATGTAGATATAAGAGATTTCAGAGACTACAAATCCACGATCATATAAAAAATAGTATGGTCGCCACTGTCCTTATTACTTTGATGGACCTGAATGAAGTTCAAACTTCGTGAACATCAGTTCGTAGTCAAAGCATGGCGATCTTTGTATGGAAATGGAGCAATCATTTACAATTTTAATGGTTATAATCTTCAAATGCACCCTAGATTAGATAACTGCCCTGGTCAACTTGACCAGAAAAGTGTATGGCCCCGATGGACCCAGATTTCTGGTCAACAAGGTTACGATTGACCCGAATGCCGGGTCAAAGGCCATGACTGACCCTGATTCCGGGTCAATAGGTTGATGACTCTGAAAAGGGTCATATTTTTTACCCTTCATTGCTTAAAGTGTAAGCCAATGAATAACAGCCTTTCGCTAGAATTTGATCTGGTAATTAAAATTGAATTCAAGATAACGTTAGGGTACTTTTAAGGGAGCGAGTAGTGGTTACTATGGAATTCATGCATTTAGTTACCATAATAATCAACATAATCAATGCAATACCCTACACTCCATAATTCTTGCAATAGGCAATAGGCCTATTAATCCCCCTTATTTTCAAAATCATTTTTGAACGCTCAAAATCTCCCTCCCTGGCCTTTTCTCTTTTTCTGTTAGTTTTCCCTCGTTACTCAATTACTACACAGTATCAGTTCTAATATAGGTATACCTGAATTGTGTAAGTGCGGATCTGTTCATTCGAGGTCTTCCAATGAGGCCGAGGATCTTCCCATGAAGCCGAGGGATCACGAGGCCAATTTTTCTCATGTCGTATTTTCTTTGATCAGGACGTTTGATTTCATGAAAAAATCGGCCTCATGGGGAAACCCTCGGCCCCGTGGATCTTTGGCCTCGTGACCCTTGTTCTCAAAGAATCTCCCCGTTCATTAAACTAGTTACCAAGTGATGGCTTAATGAAATGATTATAATGATGATAACAATAATAATGATAATGATAATAATAATAATAGTAATAATGATAAAATACCACTTATAGTAGTTACTTAGAAGACCAACATGGTTCTGGTGAACTAACCCCAGTCAACCTGCAAGAAAACTGTTACCTAACTTGTCCTCAAAGGTGATGGTCCAATAAATATTAGGAATGGTCAGAACGATTAGAACATGTTTTTGGTGTCATACTAATCACACATTCAATCATTCAGCAGAAGAACTGATCACCAGTCATTCATTAAGTTGTTCGTAGCAATTTACGAACGACTTGTTGAAACACCCCCCTGGGATATTTTCCTTGTGGGCAGTTTTCCGGAATGCAGTTGTCCGCGGATGGGTATCCGGATACAATGACAAGTTTTTCATGTCGTCTTATCAAGAAATACGTATGTAAATATAATCATCGATCGCTAATAAAATCTAACACTGAACATCGGTCTTTGCGAAATTTCTCCAAATTTGTGCGAGTTCCTCTACGTCATCATGTACGTGCATGACCATAAAACTTTTATCCTTCAAAGAACATGTATCGGTCGGTCCCATAATTGTGTAGAGGAAACCTTCGTTGTAGACTAGAGGTACCTGTAACTTTTTCATAAGGATACAAACAAAGACATCATCCCTGGAAGACACCATGGGTGTCCTAAGTGCTTCCTGTAGAACACGGATCACCAAGTCCATGGACAACACGTAGCCCCCACCTACGCAATACCGTGGGAAGACCTTGACACTGTACTCTTCAGATGCTACGTGGTATTTACTGTTTTGGTTTCTATTTCGGTATTCCCTTCCCCCTTCACCAAGGTAAAGATCCCGAAGTCCATTGCCATGATTGTTCATTTTCTGGAGGAGATTGACGACATTTTTGAGATTTACGAAGACATCATCGTCACCCTTAAAGAAATAGTTAGCGTTGCTACAATGATCCACTGTCCAAGTTAAACCGAACAGATGTTTTAAAGTGAGGTTCTTGAAAGTGTCATGAAAACTCCCCTCCAGGAGATCGTGAGTCTGTTCGTGCTCTTCGTCTAAGTCTACCCTCAGAGCAGGATCCCTTGGATCTGGTTGTCCTATTAGAAAGAATACTTTGACCTTCTTAGGGAGAGACTCCAAGAAGTCCTTGTTGGCCCATGTTTCCCTTATAGTATTACGAGCATTCTTGCGTGCTGGATGAGAAGAGATTAAAACTACCATGAAAACATCTTGGTTGGCACACGCGTCTGGATGGTCTTTTACTGATTTCAAGACTGTTTTAAAATACTTCGCATTGTGAGCTTTTTTCCCCTCGTAGATGACATCAAGATCAGGATCATCACACTCCTTCATGTACATTCTATCATGAAGCTGTTCCCATATTGTAAGACTGTGGTAAAAGTGCCTAGGTGATAGGGCCGAGAACCTTCCACTCAAGGGACACGCATCGTTTGGTTCCAACTGTGTCAGAGAGAAAGCGTGGCTATGCCTGACCTGCCATCCATATTCCTCCGCACTGAGTCCTAGAAGGGCATCAGCGAAAGGGACCAGATTCGGTGTGGACCAAGCGTACTTGAAATGTTTCTCCGCCAAGGCAAAATGTATGAAAATTCCGGCACGCAGAGAACAGTAGACTGGGTAGAACTCCCGGTTTAATACGGAACTTCCGACGTAGAACTCACTGGATGAATCGTGTATGACTTTAGATGAGTTAGATGGTGCTCCGAGAATAAACTTCTGGTTCTCCTCTTTCTTGTAGGTACGCAACAACTAATCGGTAGTTTGTCCAGCCACATGAACGTGCTATCCTTTTCTTCAACTACATAATTTACATGGGAACAAAAGCTAATAATCCATCGCAGTCCAAGCAGAGATTTATCTGTGGATGATCGAACAGTGTCGGTGAAATTCCCGACAATAACATCATTATGTGTCTTAGACTCTTCTGTCAGTAGTTCAACTTTGTCCTGGTCGCCTGGTCTTCCCATAACAAACCTGAGAAGAACACTGTGTTTTTGACATTCCTCAGGGCTTCCCCATGTCTCCCTGATTTTGTCCCTTAACGCTACCCTCATGGGGGACGAGTGCAGCAGAATGATAACGCTGGGTGAACTTGAATCATCGCCATCAGCATCATCTAGGTGACATTTACTGGAAAATCCAAACAGATCTATAAGCGCCTCAGAAAGGTACTTCTGGTGTCTCCCCTCATAGCTTAAGGCCTTTCCCTGATCCACTCGTTCTTGATTCGGTGCCACCATACAACTTATCTTTTGCCAAGAGCCTATCTGTCCTGCGGGATCTTGGAAATTTGCAACAGACCCCTGGTCTCCTTTGAATGTTTCGATTAGTATTATCAGTAACAAAAGAGCGATCCCTATCCCTATCACTTTAACCAGTATCTTTCGATTTAAACTTTCGATAATTAGGCCCTTACAGTATTTCACAATACAGTGTAAAAGCACCAGCAGATTAAAAGCATTTTGATAATTGATACTTGTGAAATGCTCAGACCATTGGGTTGATATCCTTTTCATTTGATCGTGTATACAAATGTATATACAATATGTCCGAAACTACGCAGCTTGCATACACCCTCAACGGTCGGTTCATATAAATGATACACAATTAAGCGTTATTGAATATTATGGCTTTGTCCGTTGCCAAGAAACCATCACTTGGCAAACAGTTTGCCCTTCAGTGCACGAGCCATGGGACAGTTGATGAATAAATAGAGTAGATAATGCGGTATGGAGAGGGCGATCACATATGCTTTCTAGCATATCTATACGTTAGCAATGAACTTGTTTGTATGTGTATAAAGGCGACTTTATTTCAAGTGGGCTTGAACCAATTCCCTTGTATTTTACCACTTATCGTCGTTTTTGTACATCAAAGCCATTACTCGAAAGGAACATTTACATGCAGGTGGTATATAGCAGGGGATTTAATGAGGAGAAGACACGCATGCAAATAGATCCATCGCGGAAATGTGGAATTTACATTCAGTCACGCTCAAGTTTTTGAAGGAATATCATACGTGTGCTTGAGATATCATCCTCAACACACCGGTTCCCTTTACTTTCAGTGATGATTATAACCGAATCTACTGTTTGACAGGAAAAAACAAAATAAAACATACACACTAAGTCATTGGTCTACCAGGAATAAATACGGAGAGACATATATTCAAGACAGTCTTCATCATGTTCATGTCGCCACTTAATGTACGCCTATTGCGATTTGTTTAATACCTTCAAAACTGCGATACAGTGTATTTACAGGAACCCTTTTAAGATCATGGGATCTGGAGCGAGTACTCAGAAGGTGTTGAAGGCAAATGCTCAATCCACTAAGAAAGCAACTAATGGAGGAGGTGCAGGAGGAGAAGGGGAGAACAACCCGGTGGCCCAAGCCGTTCCTGCTGTGGACCAGGATGAAGTCGATACAGGACCAACCACAAAGAATGCAGCTGTGTCTTCTAGTCAGGAGAAATCTTCTGAGAGTAGGCCTACACAGAATCCCAAAATTGCGGAAGAGGACAATGCCGAAGATCTATCGATAGCGCCCTCTACGGGCGTCCAACTCATTATTCAGGAAGCCAAGGCAAAGCAGATTGAAGACCTCAGTGATAGACTTCAGGGATATTTGGAAATGATGACAAAAGTCATCGATCATGTCCTCGACTGTTCAGATTTCCCATGCCCAACATGTCTGGAAATAAAAGAAATTCAAAAAGTATCACGTAACGGCAGTTTAGATCGCAGTGGCATTGCGGATGCATTGGCTGTACACACTAGGTTTTGCCAAATGTTTATCCATACGTGGAAAAAGCAGGACATGTTGCGGGAGATTGAAGACTGTAAGTCAAAATTTGACCTGTACCCTCACACAAAACCAATTTTCTCTTTCTATATTGGGCTATTGAGTTCCATCTGGAACTTCACAGATAATTCGGATGCATTCTGCGTACAAATGGATCAAGATGAATGTATACACAACAAAAAAAGTAAGTCCCCCCCTTATCAAAATGATGTAACTTTTGAACGGGATTGTTTTGAGCAAAATAATTGGGAGGGGGGTTTCTACACTTATTGAGTACCTTCTGTGAAAAAATGACATCGATCCCCTGAGACATGCATGAGTGATCAACGTTTAAAGCAAAAATGGACATTTTCAAAAGTCACAAGGGTCATTTTTTGGTCTGTAAAAATAACAATTTTCTAAAATTTTCTTTTTACCTTGTGTTGAATTGTTTGGGTGGTTTTATCATCTAAAATTTGACCATCCCACACCAATCCCGATACACTGCACTATTTTTCATGGATGAGTGACCACAATTTTAAGAATTATGTTCAGACCTCTAAAAATGGTAAAATCCAACAATTTTATTTAAAGAATTGCCATCAGATATTATCATCAACATGATCGACACATTTTGTGAGAACATGAGCACTATTCGTCGTGTTATGGACGAGCGAGCACACTTTAAAGGTGAGTTTTGTGACTTTTGTCATGACAAATTTGCCTTTAATGTGTGTTTATTCATGCATTACGCTACGGTTTTATCTCATATTCGCACATAAGTTAGTCGATGAGTGTATAAACATAACTGCCAAATGTTATTGCTCAACACCGTTTTGTTAAAAAGTTCCAGAATGTTGATTCAGGGTTTGTTTTTGCCTCGAAATTGTACACAATGTCAATGGAGAGAAAATCAAAATGTCAACAAAATTGAAATTCGGCTTAATTTCATTGATAATTTTTGTTAATTCTACTGAGAGTTTTTTCACGAAACTTGGCACACAACTTCATGGCGGTACTAACTAATAGGAACAAACGCTAAATTGAGAATCTGATAAGGCACGGGGTAGGGCTAAAGCTCTGAAATTTCTTCTTATTTCCATATTTTTTAAATATCTTCTGCTCACTGAAGCATGAAACACTGAAATTTTCGTGAAACTGAAGTCGAATGAACTATCCAAGAAGGTCTGTGACAATTATCCAAAGTAAGCAATTGAATTTTAGTCCACAATCGACAAAATAGCTTTTCACGTATCACGTGTTCATTGAAGCGTGAATTTTTGATAAAATGCCATAGCATGATTTGAAAAAATTATTTGACATACATGTAACAAAATATTGTTGATAAAATGATTTTCACAACACAAAAGGGAAAAATACTTACCCAACAAATTAAAAAATATTCTTTTTTGTTTTTATTAAGTGTTCATTCAACCGTTAATTGATTGATATTGTTTAAAACACTCTTCCAGATTGCAAATTCCGTCATAATGAATAATTTTTTAAAGTAAAAATGTGTTAAAAAAATGCAGTTTTTGCAAATTTTACCTCATGCTCATCCAACCGTGAAATTTAATCTAAAAGTCATTCGATGTGTTAGAAATAAAGTACAACAAGCCTTCTGAACACATCTTTTGCGGAAAAGTTTGAATTTGTTCTGATATTATTGAATTAAAGTTATGAAACTAACCTTGTGACTTTTGAAAGGTGCCATTTTTGCCTTTTGACTGTGCTCATTGAAGCATGACTTAGCGAATTTCAGTAATATTCACTAAAATGGAAGCTGATAAAATTACCTACAAGCACATGTAATAAAATTCGTAAAATTCCTCTTGGTTTAAAAGTTATACCAATTTGATTAAGGGGGACTTACTTTTTTTGTTGTGTATATGTCGTTGATGGTTGATTGGTTTATAAATCACCATGAGAGTGGGAAACCAATTAACAAATGGGTGGATGACATGAGCTTTAAAGCGATGAACATTTTCCACAATGTCTGCATAAGGGTCCCATCTCTTTCCCCTAATTATCACCAAGTTGTGCCAGCTTTGCAGAAGTTTGGCCAGTCTGAGGAGACTCTGACGCAGACTATTGCTTTCATCACCCTAGCCAAATTGGTGAAAAAAGAAGAGGCAGATAAACTTTCTACTAATTACTCATGCATTGTATTGCTTCTTTCACTGCTCAAGAAATGTCTCTCGGATTCTAAGCACATGACGAAAACAACACGGAAGACCAGCACTGAAGGCATTTTAGCAGTGGTTAGTTTCCCGGCTGTGGAATTGGTCCAAGCTGTCGAGGAGTTGGCAATTAATGACGAGAACAAAAAACTTATATCAGAGAAAGGAGGCATCCCAATCCTTGGGAAATTGCTCAAAGAAGACTGCTCCGTCGAGGAGAAAACTTTTGCCGCTAATGCAATATGGCGACTTGCATTTCTCAAAGAAAACAAGGAACAACTGCGAAAGGATCAGGGTATCATATACAGTGAGTGCAATTTCTACACTGCTTGTAGTTATACGGATTTAGTGTTAGTTATCATGACATACAATTTTGAAAGATTTTCAATAAGAGTTATCATGATTACTTTAAAAAAATAGTTACAATTCAATATTGAGCAGTCTTTAGGACGCCTGTGAGACAATGACAGTACAGAAAAATAAAAGTGTGGCATTATATTTTCAGTAAATGAAATCAATATAACAGTTGACTAATGTTCAAGGTAATTTTATGTTACGTTCGAACGGCGGTGTGGTCTCTTTAGTCATTTTTGGGGGTAAAAATTATTTTATTAATGGAAAAAGATAGGTGTACGAATGGACACTTATATCACTGATATGTGTACGATTGGATGCTTATATCACTGATAGTTGAAGTCACTATATCGTGTATTGCCAGCATAATCAAGAAAGAAAAGAGATGGGCTACGCTATTATAGATTAAGCGATTAAAGGATTTAGCTAGTATTGATTAATATATATGATATATTACATCGATAAAACAAAAAAAGTTATTATTTTCCCCCTCGTCTGCAGTGTTATCTTAAGCGTACACAGGTAAGTTAATGACTATAATGATATTCAGTCATCAATATCCTGGAAATATCAAACGATTCCTCTCTGACCTAAAGATTCGTAATGTGAATACAGCGATAACTGAAAGAGGATTTTTTTTTTTTAATCCTCAACGAAGAAGACTAGTCACTTTAATACTATTGTATAATTTTCAGTTCAGTTATGTTAAAGAAACATGCCATCTTTTTTTATTTATTTATTTATTTTTATTCTATTCAAACAAGACGTGACGGAAAATTCGCAGAGTGAAAATGACAAATTACGCAACGCCTGCATGGGAGCTCTCTTCGAGATCTACGAGTCTAAGCTTCCAGAGAGCCTGACAGTTAAAAAAGCTGGCGATGGGTCACCGCAGAGGGCGCCAACTGACAGCGTAAAATCCAGTGGCCACATCATGCTGAGCTATAAATGGGAACATCCTTCCAAACCCGTGATGCGAGAATTTAAGAAGCAGCTTCGGAACAGAGGCTACACTGTATGGATGGATGAAGACCACATGAGTGAGTTCATCATGCTCATTGTGATTCTCCAGGGACATCAAGGTTTCAAGGTTTCCTGGCTGGCATCCCCTTTAAACTGAAATCTGAAATCAAATCTTGCCCCCCCCCCCTTAGAAACTCCTGGATCCGTTACCCTATAGTCATGCGATGGTTATACCCGAGCAATTTGTCATAGCAGGCATAAAGTGTCCTGTACAATGATTGTGTATTTGAATTCAATTGCCAGGCATAATTCATGAATTGAAAAGATGTATTCTGTCTTTGTTATCACTGTAGTGGGTGACAAGATAGGCGCCATGGCTGATGCTGTAGAGAATGCTGATATGATCATCGCTTGTGTCACACGTGGCTACCAGGACAGCCAAGACTGCCGGACAGGTGAGAAGGATCTTAAAAAGATACAAGGACGGAGTAATGGTGGTATCTCACTTGCCATGAGACGGATTTGAGACTAGTTTGGGACGGATTCGAGACGGATTGGAGACTGGTTTGAAACTAGTCGCGGAAACGTCTCGTGAGTCCCCACGACATTTCATGATTTTCGGCGACGTCTCATGAGTCGCGGGAAAATAGAACATGGTTAAATGATATGTCGTGAATATGAATATCCTTGAAAAGTCTCCCTAAGACGTCTCAGCGACAGAAAAAAATTATGGGAAACGTCTCCGAGTGTCCGAGTTGCGGAGGCGTCTCCGCGAAGTGAGATACTAGTATTAGTGACGAAGAGGGTTCGTTCTCTTGATGCAGTAGAATTTTAATGACTGAATGCACCTGGGAGGAAAAATGGTTCGTCACTTCGCCGAGAAGCCAAGCTGAATTCGTATGTAATCGAACATGCATTTTGCCCGGGCATTTTGTAATGTAATTTTATAATAATGTTATATATTTCCCTACTATGATATGAAATAAGAAATCAATGTATTTTCAACATTGTAAATAAACGTCTCCTTATATATTTTTTCCTTTCCTTCATATGGACAGAAGCCTCCTATGCCTACGAATGTAAGAAGAAGATTATCCCAGTCAAAGTTGATGAATTCAAACCAACTGGATGGCTAGGCGGTATCACAGCAGGAAAGATATATTACATCGTACAGGGAGCCGACAAGGTGTCAACCGTACTACCGAGCATCATTGAAAAAGAGTTCGCAGCGCAGAAAGAGAAAGCGCAGGAACAGCATACTGTCCCCGGTACGTTATTATCCATTCTGCATTTCTCCTTTAATGCTTGTTATGTTAAGGCGTCTTCTCCAAACAAAGTGCGTCAGTTTCCCGCAGCTTCCTGAACCAACGCAAGAAACAATCGGCTTTCTGCTTTTAACGTGTTTAACATGTTTAAGCCGTATTAAGATTTTGGGATTCTATTCAAAAGTCGATGAATCGTCTTTTGGTACAAAAGACGCGGGAAGCTGACGCACTTTGTTTGGAGAAGACGCCTTAATCATTGTCTGGGGTTAACAGTAAACAACGATGATCGAAGAACAGTCGTGCTTGTGGCTGGTACAGCTTTTACTCGAGTTTTACCTTGTCATACATACATCACATTAATGCATGTCCGAGGATGGTAAAATATGAAGGATTGTTCAGTCTTACATTGCTTCTTATCAGACTAATGGTAACATAATGGTTAATTCCAGTAATGGGGTATATTTCTGTATATTCCCTTCTAAAAAAAAGAAATGAATGAACAAGAAATAAATAAATAAAGTATTTTTTTTTTTCGTTAGATATATATATGTTTTTCATACTTCTCTCTTTTTCTGATTCTTTTTTCCTTTTCCCTCTGCGCCTCTGAATAGTTTACTAGAAGAATGGCGCATTATAAATGCTGTATTTATTATTATTATTATTATTTACCATCTAAGTTAGATATCACACATCACCGGACACATATGTTTCTGTTTTGTGCACTAGACAGCATATATGATGACTAAGAAATGTTTTAGTTATTTGGGGCTTGTGCAGCATTTATAATTTTACGGCTTCTTGATTTTTTTTTTAATATGCATATTCATTAAAATATTTAATGAGTTTCCATGCTGAACAGAATATGAATATAATAAGGATACTTGTACATCTAAAATTATTTGTAAAAACGTTTATTTTTTATATGTTACTTGGAAGAACAGGGTAAATCCATGATACATTATGATGCAATATTATTCCTTTTCCTTCATACCCAATCGTCTTTCACTTCTTCCATTTTTTGTTTGTTTCATTCATGTTATTGAAATGGCACAAACCTAATATATTTTTGACAGTTCTTTTTGTATACATGTATAATATTTTGCTAATTTTCAATGTTTACTTGTCATCATTACTTCATTACCCCCTTGTAGTTCTTTATACATAATTTGATTATCATCTCAAGTGGCGTGCTTTTGCATGCCCACTGTATCAGGTGTTTTAAAATCATATAAGTCGCATAGGCATGTTGATAGAGCTTTAGATTTAAACTGAAATAATTCAAGTCCATTTAGCACCATCTGATTCGTCAGATTCTTTAATGTTATATTTATGAATGCTGAAGTGTGGTATCGTATTAAAAATGTGAAAGTGCCGTCCTGTTAATCCATTAACAAGATTATATACACTGACTTAGCACTGGTATTGCAACATAGCTAAACGCGTGCATTTTTTCCTATTTACAAGTCTTTTATATATTCTCATATTTCGTCCATGGCCAGAGATTTTGCAATTTTTTTGTATATTCTGAAAGAGGAGACTTGTCCCTTTTCATTCCTGAGATCAATAAATACTCAGACAGGGGCTCTTTTTTAAACAAAGGGGCGACAAATAAATAAAGGCCCCTTAAAAATGAAATTGTAAGAGGTGTGGATTATCAGTGAATTGAATCATTAGGGAGGAGTCAAATTTCTTTGCAAACTGTTTACATTTTTCCATTATCCTTGTGGCAATTTAAAAATAGTCATAAGGAACCATCACAAAGGTTAATGAAAGAAACATCACGCACAGAAGGAAAAATAATGTTACGCCGTTGCTAAGGAGGATGCGTGGCAAAATCAGAGGTAGTGAATATCCAGCAAAATATAATAAAAGTGTGAAATTTTTTATTTCTATTGTAAACGACATTATATTTAGTACAAGAATTCAACAGCAATTTGGGAATTTGGAGGAACAAACTTGCATTAAATCGTCTCTGTAATACGGGGCTAAATTTTTTCTTGGCAACGATAGAAATAAATTTATCTTCATCGGGTGTTCCTCCATTTGTCCTTCAGTGCTACCTTTTTGGCCATTTTTAATTTGCCACAAGCATGGTGGAAACATGCTAACAGTTTTGGGACAAACATGACTCCTCCTTAATAACTTTATTCACTAATAATCCCCACTTCTTAGAATTTCAGTTTTAGGGGTCTTTGTTCATATGTCGCCCCTTTGTTTAAAAAGTTCCCCTGTCTGAGTATTTACTACTCTCGGGAATGAAAAAGGACAAGTCTCCTCTTTCAGAATATACAAACTTTTTCGCAAAATCTATCGCCAGGAATGAAATATGACAACATATAAAAGACTTGAAAATCTAAAAAACTGCAAACAGTTAACTATGTTGCAATACCAGTGCTAAGTGAGTGTAGCTCAATTGTAATTTTGAAAATTCAGTGTATTACAACAATCACTTTATTATTATCGTTATATTATGTTTATATTGCTCTAGCTTTCAATCGTTCTGATCTTTTGTAAATATTGTAAATCCTTTTTTATTCTATAATAATAAAAATAAAATGAAAAAAGCAACTTGATTAACCCTGAAATATTGTCATAATAAACATAATATATTATGGGACATATAAGTAAAAAATGCCTATTGTCCGAAACAAAGATGACCGGATATTTGTTTTGCCCCTGATTATAATAATGGTCTTTATTGTCAACTCAAAATGCAAAATTACAAAATTACAAGATTATGTTGGAAATAAGGACTGGGAGAACTGACTGGTTATGATGAAGTTGTATTTGTGCTTGATATAACAGGAGCAGACTGTTCAGGTATACGATCATGGAATTTGAGACGTACTCTCTAAATATTTAAAAAAAAAAAAAAAAAAAAAAAAAAAAAAGGAAATTAGAAAAAAAAAATGAAGAAAAAAAAAACTCAGGGTGAATAGTTCACTCTTGACGGAGAGAATATCAGAAATAGTGAACTAAGAGTGAAAATGTGTATTTGCATATATTTTAGAGGGTGTCTTCACATATTTTTGAGTGTACTTTCACTCATTTTGGAGTAAATTTCTAATCTTTGATTTATACATGTGCTCACTCCACTTCACTCATAAATGATTCAAGATATACATTTTCAATTGAACGGACTGTGGTTGGGGTAGAAGGAATAATTTGGTCAAACTTATGTCTTCAATCTTCAGCAGATATCAACAGAGTTCCTTCTTAGTCCATTTCTTTTGCAATCAATTTGAGCAAAGAATATATAGTGGGAAGAAATTTCGCTCCGACCACTCTGTGTAGTACATCGAGCGATTGATCGAGCGATAGAGCGGCTCTAATTTTTGACGGTTTACATGCGTATTGCACGTGAAAACGGATCTTTTTACTGCGTCATATTTCATATATTATTCTACCTTTTTAATTCTTGATTTTTGGATGGGAACAAGGTTGAGAAGTTCGAGATGCATACTAACAACCTTTATTTCCAAGAAAACCTGCCAAAAAAGTCAGTGACTATGCCTCCTTTTGAGCGCATTGTAGCCGCAATACGTTTTAACGTAAAACAACAAGTTTCAAAATGGATAATTTCCCCTTTTATTTTCTTTAAAAATTTGGAAATGTAGATTTTATCAAATCTAAATAAATTTTCTATTATTATCATGCATTTTAAACTCTTGACACCCCTAAAAAAAGTCAGTGACTATGCCTCCTTTTGGGCAGGAAAATGCCTATGTTTAACACGTAAACACATGTTTTTGAAATGGATAATATTCCCCTTTTCTTTCATTGAAACAATTGAAATGTAAATTTTATGAAATTTCGATAAATTTCCTTATATAATCAAGCATTCTAAACTCTTAACGACCTCACAAAAAAAGTCAGTGACTATCCATTACTTTTTAGGTTTTCACATAGATATTATCGCCATCTGCAGTATCAACACATGCAATAAATCAGCTCATGCGCTAGACTGATTGAATAACACATGTATTTCCAATATACTACAACATTTTACGTGCATACAGGCGAACTCGCACCTCTCCGTTATATTCCCTCTGGTTTGAGCACGTTCGGCAACGAAACTATTCAAGGAGGCACATGGGGAACAAAGTCAACTAAAGTACATTAACCGGTACCATGCGCGTAATCTGGGGGGGGGGGGAGGTTCTACCTGCCCGGGCCCCCCGGATGGGCGCCCAAAAGGGCGTCAAAATGACCTCGAAGGGGCGCCAAATTGACATTAGAGGGGCGCCTAATCGGGCAAAATGTAAAAAAAAAAAAAAAAAAAAAAAAAAAACGAAAAAAGATACATTATTTGAGCGGATTGACATCTGAAACCTACATCTACCTGGTTACGGCGACAATTTATGAAAAAAAAAATCCGTCCCCGAAATTCAGGAGACGTCTCCGAGACGTCTCGGAGACGTCTCTAATACTATTACGGAGACAAACTTTCTATTCTGTCGCGGAGACTGTTGGTACTCTTTTCATTTGGATCTTGGCACGCATGACTGAATAACAGACAATTTTCAGAAGACGGTATAGTGCGCCAAGTGGCTGGTTGAAAAATAAACAAATTGAGAATTTATTACTAATTCTTATGTGCACGCACATAGTATAGGTTTTCCCGCTCAATTTCATCTATCGTTCACTCAATTTCACATTTGGATCAAACGATTTAACGCAAGTTGCGATCGCGCTTAAGCATCGTCAATCAAATTCATTTTTATTCACTCAAATTCCCTATATTTGCAAACGATTCTACATACCATCAGTACGAATTCACATTAGGAGCATACAATTTCATGTATGTGCACTCATTTTAATTTATAGCCGGCTTCGGCATAACTTGTCTTCTTTCGTTCAAACAAATTCACGAATAGGTAATCGAATTGTAAATAAGTGCATACAATTTTAAATTTTAGTAATACTTCTGTGAAAGCTTATGATGGTATCTCACTTATCATGAGGACAGTTTTGAGACGGTTTCGAGACAGTTATGCAGAGACGTTTCGGAGACGTCTCAGAGATGTATGGCCGAGTCTCCGCGCCGTTTCATGAAAAATCGAACATGCTTAAAAGGGTTTTTCGTCGCGACGGAAAAAAATTATCGGGGACGTCCAGTCGCAGAGACGTCTCCGAGAAATGAGATCCTTATCATTTCGAGGTTCTTACAGTCGTGTAAAAAGCATTTTTGTTTATTTTTGTTTTTTGTTTACAAGTCTTTATGCCAAGATGCCTTCCTTGTTAGGAGATTGATGGCTAAAAATTATCAACCATAATGATCAGAGGGATTTTCAAGAACAAAGTATTTATTGTTCTTGTAATAAACTGTCGTATTCATCTGTATTGCGTAAGATACAAAATTAATGCACATCCAGAAAATTACAAACACTGTCTTGCCTGACGATTTCATATTTTATAATTCGTATGCTGCATGACTGAGTCATATTTGGTTTTGAGTGTTAGTTTGTGTGTTCAATTTCAAAATTAAAGATAGACAAATCCAATACAAGGCATTTAAAAATGGAAACTCGATTGAACATGGAGAATTTTGTACATGATATAAGATCACGAAATGGGAGATTATATGCCTCCACAATCTCAAAAATTGAGGTGCGTATATGGTCATATTCCTGATAATTAAAGAGTTTAATTAAATGAAGTGCGCAAAGTAGGAAATAGAATTCCTAGTAATGAAATTGTTTGCCCCAAAGCACGCCCGTCGCCGTTTGGTTTTAAATTGAATGAAGGAATCGGGAAATTGGTGCATGAAATTGACAATTGAATGAAAATATAGTGAATTAGTTTGCATCGAACAAAAATGTTAGTGCTGATAAATGAAATTGAGTACAACAAATGAAAATTTGCGTGCACGTAAATGAAATGCCTTGCTCGAATTGAAAATTTGTATGATCCAACCGGCACGAAAGCGGCAGCTGCGTGAATTTGAATGAACATAAATGAAATAGAGAGAGGAAATGATGAAATTGAACGGGAAAACCTATATTACATACCCACAATTACACATACACAGACCTCATATACACCCACACCCTCAACAAACACATCCACACGCACACACACGCACATACCCTATCTCATCCACACCAGCACACACCCACACATACCCACCTGCACCCTCGCACCCACATCCTCAACAAACGCACCCACACACAAACACATCCTCACACACACTCACATGCAGTTGTCAAGGAATTAATTCATTCCAATACATTCAGTGATGATCTTGGTAAATAAAACATCAAAGGGGAAATGTTATTGTGAATTGTTTACTCTGTGTGTGGGTGCGTGTGTGATGATGCGCGCGTGTGTGAGGGAGGATATGTGTGTGTGTGTGTGTGTGTGTTTGTGTGTGTGTGTGTGTCTGTCTGTCTGTCCTGTGTGGTGTGGTGAGAGGTGGTGTGTGTATGTGTGTGCGCATAATTATTCTGAAAACATTTGTTTTTAATCTTCATCCGTCATTCTATGTTGTTGCACATATTGACTACATTGTGTATGAAAATTAGATTGACTCATCAAGTAATGCACGAATGAGTACACATCAAAAAGTAAATTGCCACTAACAGACCTGAAAAGGACCTGAATAACTTATAAGTATGCTTCTCATTACTATTATATAGTTGTTAAATACATGTATATGAAAATATATATATATATATATATATAATTATTAGGCCTTATTTTTCATAAAACAGCGTAAAAGCACCAGAAGGTTGAGAGTATTTTGATATTTTAACATAATTATGAAACACAGAGATCGTCGATTTAATGTCCTTTTCATATACAAATACAATATCTCCGAAACTACGCAGCTTGCATACACCCTCAACGATTGGTTCATTATAATTGATATACAATCAAGCGTTATTGAATATAATGGCTTTGTCCGTTGCTAAGGAACCATCACTAGGCAAACAGTCTGCACTTCAGTGCACGAGCCATTGGACAGTTGATGAATAAATTGAATAGATAATGCACTATGGAAGGGCGATCATATTATATATGCTATATAGCATATCTATACTATAGCAATGAACTTGTTCGGTGTATAATTTCGGTGCAGGCGACTTGATTATTGATGGACTTGAACCGGCTTCCATGTATTTTACTACATATCGTCGTTTTTGTTCATCAAAACCATTACTCGGTATCAGGGGTAGTATTTGATGGTGAGAAGACATGCAAGCAAATAGATCCATTGCAGGCATGTCGAATTGACATTCGGTCACGGTCAGGCTTTTAAAGGAATATCACACGTGTGCTTGAGATACTATGCACAACATATTGGTTCTCTTTACTTTCAGAGTGATAATAATAACCGAATCTACTGTTTGACAGGAAAAGACATGCACACTAGGTTATTCATCTACATTGATTAAATACGGAGAGACATATTAGACAAGACTGTCTTCACGTCGCCACTGAACCTACGACTCCTGCGATTTGATTATACCATAACAAAACTGCGATACAGTGTTCCTACAGGAATAATCTCAGGATCATGGGATCTGGAGCGAGTACTCAGAAGGTGGCGAAGGCAAATACTCAATCCACTAAGAAAGCAACTAATGGAGGAGGTGCAGGAGGAGAAAGGCAGAACAACCCGGTGGCCCAAGCCGTTCCTGCTGTGGGCCAGGATGAAGTCGATACAGGACCTTCCACAAAGAATGCAGCTGTGTCTTCTAACCAGGAGAAATCTTCTGAGAGTAGGCCTACACAGAACCCCGAAATTGCGGAAGAGGACAATGCCGCAGATCTATCGATAGCGCCCTCTACGAGCGTCCAACTCATTATTCAGGAAGCCAAGGCAAAGCAGATTGAAGACCTCAGTGATAGACTTAAGGGATATTTGGAAATGATGACAAAAGTCATCGATCATGTCCTCGGCTGTTCAGATTTCCCATGCTCAACGTGTCTGGAAATAAAGAAAATCAACGAAGTATCTACTAAATGCTATTTAGATCGCAGAGGCATTGGGGATGCATTGGCTGTACACACTAGGTTTTGCCACATGTTTAACCATACGTGGAAAAAGCGAGACATGTTACAGGAGATTGAAGAATCTGAGTCAAAAGATGAACTCTCTCCTAAAACTAGTAAAACGTTCTCGTTCTATATTGAGCTACTGGGTTCCGTCTGGAACTTTACAGATAATTCGGAAGCATTCTGCGTACAAATGGATCAAGATGGATGTATGTCGTTGATGGTTGATTGGTTTATACATCATGGTGAGAGTGGGAAACCAATTAACAAATGGGTGGATGACATAAGCTTTGACGTGATGAACATTTTCGACAATGTCTGCCTAAGGGTACCATCTCTCTCCCCTAATTATCACCAAATTGTGCCAGTTTTGGAGACGTTTTGCAGGTCTGAGGAGACTCTGACGCAGACTGTTGCTTTCATCGCCCTTGCCAAAGTGGTGAAAAAAGAAGAGGCAGATAAACTTTCTACTAATTACACATGCATTGTATTGCTACTTTCACTGCTCAAGAAATGTCTCTCTGATTCTAAGCACAAGACGAAAACAACACGGAAGACCAGCACTAAAGGCATTTTAACAGTGATTGGTTTCCCGGCCGTGGAGTTGGTCCAAGCAGTCGAGAATTTGGCAATCAATGACGAGAACAAAAAACTCATCGCAGGGAATGGAGGCATCCCAATCCTTGGAAAATTGCTCAAAGAAGACTGCTCCGTCGAGGAGAAAACGTTTGCCGCTAATGCAATATGGCGACTTGCATTTCTCAAAGAAAACAAGGAACAACTGCGAAAGGAGCAAGGTATCATATACAGTAAGTGCAATTTCTACACTGCTTGTACTTATACAGATGTAGTGTTAGTTATCAGGACATGTGATTGTCAAAGATTTCAATCAGAGTTAGCATGATTTATTTGAAAAAGAAAATCGTTTCAGTTCAATATTGAGCAGTCTTTGTGACGTCAGTGAGTCAGTCACAGTACAAAATAGTAAAAGTACTCGTACTGTGGCATTATATTTTCAGTAAATGAAATCAATGTAACGGTTGACTTATTTGCAAGCTAATTTCATGGTTACGTTCGACCGGCGGTGCGGTCTCTTTAATAAATATTTTTTTTGTAAAGATTATTTGTTATCAGGAAAAAAGATAGGTGCACGATTGGATACTTATTATTTAACTGATAGTTGAAGTCACTGTATAAATGTTTTAAGTTGTTTTCTTCGTCGAAACTCCACGTTGATATAGGTTTATCCTTGAAAAGCATATTGTATCTGGTTGTATCTGGTAGAAACATGTCGCCTTTTTTTTTATTCTACTCAAACAAGACCTGACGGAAAATTCGCAGAGTGAAAATGACAAATTACGGAACGCCAGCATGGGAGCTCTCTTCGAGATCTACGAGTCTAAGCTTCCCGAAAGCTTGACAGGTAAAAAAGCTGGCGATGGATCGTCGCAGAGGGCGCCATCTAACAGCGTGAAATCCAGTGGTCACATCATGCTGAGCTATAAATGGGAACATCCTTCCAAACCCGTGATGCGAGAATTCAAGAAGCAGCTTCGGATCAGAGGCTACACTGTATGGATGGACGAAGACCACATGAGTGAGTTCATCATGATTCTCTTCTTTAACGCAGATTCAAGGAAATCCAGGAAGGGGGGGGGGGCTGGTCAGCCGCCCCCAGAAATCTGAAATCTGAAATTTGAATCTTGCCCCCTCCCTCCCATGAAATCCTGCATTCATGGCATTAGTTACCCGAGAGTATAACAAAATCTTATAATAAAACATGCTTCAATGCTCCAAATTTTATTGTCCGAAACAGAAATTCTTTTTCCATAACTGATCGCAGCCTTGAGTAGCGCCAGAACGACGTTGCTCTAATGATTTCTTGTTAACGCCAAATAGGGTATCAGAAACTCCCAGCTTTTTTACGTATTTTAATTGTCTGTGAAATCAAGCAATGAAGGCCGGTTAGAGTGCATAGTTTTTTTTTTCATTACCGCCTTGAAAATTCGGATAAAATACATGAATTGAACAATATAACTCTGTTTTCATTTTAATCAATTCAGTGGGTGACAAGATAGGTGCCATGGCTGATGCTGTAGAGAATGCTGATATGATCATCGCTTGCGTCACACGGGGTTACCAGGACAGCCAAGACTGCCGGACAGGTGAGAATTAACAGGAGAATTATCCTAAAATTGATGTGCTATGTCTGTTGGTCTGTAAGAATTCATCTTTAAGGTTTCGCTCAAATATGTACCAGAAAGGAATTAATCAAGACCATGCTGTCAATATGGTAGCTCAAAATGTCATTTTTTGTTATTGAAAACTAACAACTTACTCAAAGATTAAAATATCTTTCTTACAGAAATACATTTCCCATTGGAACATCTCCGGCCCCTACGTCATTATATAAACAAAATGGCAGCCTCCATTTATTGTTGAACGACCATATATTGACAAGGCGATCTTAATTAATTCCTTCGCAGACCAACAAACAAGAATATAATACATCTATAAGAATAATTTGATGATAATTCCCCTTTTGATGACGAAGGTTGCGACGTAGGTTAAACGCTATATTGGGTCCTTTCTCCCCACCCGCGTATTGTAGGCCTAAAACAGGGGTCGAAAAATCTGGTGAATCCGCTGTCTTCGAACAGAGGAAAGAAAAGAACGAAAAATGAAAAGACAAATATGAGACAGTCTTTTAGACATGTAGAAAGCTGAGAATAAGGTCAACAAACGAATACACCTAAACAAAATAAGGGGGGGGGAAGGAAAAAAAAAGGAGAGAGAGAAAAAAAAAAGCTTCATTATAATCATGACTGTTATACTTTGATATAACATAATTATATATTGTAACTATTGTAAACAGACGTAACATTTTATCTATTTTTTTTTTTTGCTTTCCTTCATGTTGATAGAAGCCTCCTATGCTTACGAATGTAAGAAGAAGATTATCCCAGTCAAGGTAGATGAATTCAAACCAACGGGATGGCTAGGCGGTATCACAGCAGGAAAGATATATTACATCGTACAGGGAGCCGACTATGTGTCAACCGTACTACCTAGCATCATCGAAAAAGAGTTCGCAGTGCAGAAAGAGACGGCGCAGGAACAACATGCTGTCCCCGGTACGTCATTATCCATTATAATAATATTAGTAGGCCGTTATGTGTAACCATTGTCTGAGGGTAACATTATTAACAACAATAATCGAACAACGGTCGTGTTTGTGGCTGGCAGAGCTTCTTCACGGGATGTAACTTGAAATATAAGATTCATCACATGTCCGAGGGTGGTAAACTATTAGGGATTGTTCATCGAAGATGTTACCATCTAAGTAAGACATTCCATGCTGCACGTGATCACCTGACACACAAGTGACAATGCGCTCAATTTTTGTGCTCTATAAAGAGTATAGACAGACTACTTGAAGTCTTACATAATTTTCTAGCTATTTGTGACTATAAAGTGGCACAAATTTTTCATGTAAGATTGATGGATGCAGTCACACATTCCCTACGATGGCCGTACGGCGAGTCCAAAACGGCCGTTATTTGTGTAGCAAAAATAGTTTTAACGGCTGTTTTCGACTCCCCGTACGGCCACCGTCATGACCGTAGGGAAAATGTGACTGCGACATCAGATACTCTAATTGTTACCAATAATTTAGGGCGAAGGAAGCGATTCAAATCCCTGAGAATGCTGATGCCACCCTCATTTTGGAGGGGGGGGGGGAAGGTAACGGAAAGCGACCTATTTTTGCAGATGGCTTTTCCTACAAGGATGGATAAAGGCCGAATTTTTTCCACACCACCCAGTTCTTTGATAGGGCTGCAAGTTCTACTATCATTACAAACATAGTAATGAACTTTAAACTCTTCTACAATCCTAGTCTGTATCCCCCCCCTTTTTTTTTTAGGAACTTAGACGGTATTTATACTTTTACGGCTTTTTGGGCCATTTTGTTTGATACAATATGGAGGCTTTTAACTTACAAGAAGAAGAAGAAGAACAAAACTATCACTGTTGTTTTTATTTTCGTTACATTTGTCATATGGTTTCTCTTTATTTTTTAAGGACCCCCTCCACCCGAGCCAGAATCAAAACCCGTAAAGGTGGAATCTCAAGTACCCGGATGGAACTCACAGCAGGTCCAGGATTGGCTGGCTGCCAACAACGTCACGACACGTAACAAAGCTCTTAAGACTTTGAATGGTATTCACTTGATGCAACTAAAGAAGCAACTAACCGAGGCGCGACAATCTTTCTTCCAGTCCATGAAAGAGGATATGAAGGTTCCGTATATCGATGTCTTATCGCTAGCAGCTGCTCTCGAAAATCTAAACTAGGAGAATAAAAACAGGAACAAAGTTCAGGTGATAATTAAATAATAATTCTAATTAGAAGAACAGTAATTCATATTTTTTATATTGATTTCTTCCGCTGTAATAGAATATAATCATAATAATGAATAATAATAAAAACGAATATAGTAACAATGTATACGTCAAACAATCGGCCTGCAAATGATGATTTGGGGGAAGGGAGGGGGGTGTTTTGTCAACTCTTAAGTGTTCAAAAGTAACTTCCTCTCAGATACCGCTTTACCCGAAATTTGAATAAAAGAAAAGGAGACTTTGTATATTTAGATTTATTTAAAAAAAAATAATAATAATAAAAATAAAATCCTAATATTACTTGGAAGAACAGGGTAAATCCATGATACATTTTGATGCAATGTTATTCCTTTTCTTCTTACCCATTCGTCTTTCACTTCTATCAAATACTTGTTGTTGTTGTTGTTGTTGTTGTTTTTTTCATTCATGTTATTGAAATTGCACAAACCTAAAATATTTTTGACAGTTATTTTTATATATATTTTTCTAATTGTCAATGTTTTTATTTATCTATTTATTTATTTAATTGAATAAATAAATAAAAACATGTTAATTTATTCATCATTGTTTCATTTCCTCTCGTTGTTCTCATTATATTATTCCATTGTTATATTACTTGAATGACATTCTTTTGCATGCCTACTGTATAAAAATCATAGTCCTATTAGATGCATAGGCTTCTTGACTGACCTTTAAATGTAAGCTTGATTCAATTTCGCCATCTAATTGGTCAGATACATGAATGTTGGATTTATAAATGCTGGAGTTGGGGTATCGTATTAAAGTTTCGTCCTTTTATTTCATTAAAGGAAACCAATACCCAATGAAATAATCTCTTTTATAGGAAAGAGGATAATGAGAGGAGCAATGGAAGTTTAAAAGGTCTCGTTGTACCTTCTATGGGCATATTCAAATTTCAAATTTTCCTCATTTTCTTTCAAAATGTATCTTACCTCCTTCTGAGCTCAACATGTTGTGTGAAATATATTCTCCCATGACATATTTCGAGCTCAGAAGTAAGTAAGACGTATTTTGAAAGAAAATAGGGAAAGTCTGAAAATTTGTGTACAAAAAAAATGGAGAGTTGTCCATAAAATCAGCCAGTTTTAAGCCGATGATGCCAATTTGAGGATACCCGTAGAAGGTACAACGACACTTTTCAAACCTCCATAAGGCATAACTCTCTCATTTTAAAACCGATTTTTATGAAACTTTTTTTTAAATTGCTCCTCTCATTGTGCTCTTTCATATGAAAGTAACTATTTCCTTTGGTATCGGTCCCCTTTAAAAAGAATATAGCTCGATTGTAATTTTGAAAAGTAACTTTATTACAACAATCTTTTTATTCTGCCCACTATTATGTTTTCATTGTTGTTTTCAATCATTCTGATCATGTGTAAATATTGTAATTTGTTTTATTCTAAAAAAAAAAACACCATAAATAAATATATATATAAAAAACTTATTACAACGAAATCTTGTCATACTGAACATATCGGAAATATAGACATAATTATGTGGTCATGTTTGAAACCAGGACTGGGCGAACTGCCTGGTTATAATGAAGTTTTGTTGTGCTTGATATAACAGGGGTAGACTGTACACGTAAACGATCACTCTCTCTTTCTCTCTTTCTCTCTCTCTCTCTCTCTCTCTCTCTCTCTCTCTCTCTCTCTCTCTCTCTCTATATATATACATGTATATATGTATAACGAGTGAAAAGTTCACTGTCGATGGAGAGAATATCAGAAAAGAGGGAATTTATAGTGAAAATATGTATTTTTCACTAATTTAAAAGTGTATTTTCACTCATGTATTTTCACTCACTTTGATTTGAATTTGGAGTAACCTCGGAAAATAGAATACACATTTTCAATCGAAATTCACTTGAAATTCACTCATATTTCACTCTAAATTCAGTCTCTTCTGATGTTCACTCCTTCAATAGTAAACATTTTCACTTGTAGAATAGAGAATGTAATGACGTCGTTGCATAACAAATTTGGTAACTCTGCTGCCTTTGTTTAGTAATTAACAGGATTATGTGTGACAGTGTAGAGGAAGTAAACAGAAAGTGAGTAGCGCCCTCTCTATATTGCATACTCCTATTTCATATCCCTTTAAACCTCAGATATACGATAACTCAGGAGTCAATGTGTTCAGGTGTTATAAGACATACATGTAAATAGCAAAAATGGCACATAAACATGATCAAACTTGAAATAAATTTTACTTTTTAAGAAGAAAGCGCAATTTATTTATTCATTCACCAAGCATTTAAAAACAACAGACATAATTATGTAACATGTAAATTTTTTTTAATGTAAGAAATGCAATCCTATGGATTCAAGAATACAATATAAATTTGTGTTATAGTAAACTTTCATGGGCATAACAAGTTTAACATTCTGTATGTACTGTGAATCACACCATTATGAATAGTAGAAGAAAAGAATTTTATACTACCGATAGGCCACAGAATGTTTATCATAAGGTAACTGTATAAGAACGAAAATTAAATTATACTGATATATCCTCCACAATGTTATTGCATACACTGTTAAAAAAAGAGAAACAAGTTTAAATTGGACATTCAATAAAGGCATTTGGTTAAAAAGCAATTATTGCTTATAATGTCGCACAACCGCTTGAGGCTGATACACCATACATCAAATTCTATACATGGGACTTTGAATAATCCTTCAAACTCTGAGCAGAGAAATTTGGGATTTGGAAATCATATCAAAATCATTCTTTGTCTTTAAAGGGATTTTTTTTTCGTTAAAAAGGTCTGAAGTTTGAACTGTTTATTAGTACTGGTAAGAATGAATTGCATAAGATTTACTACATATCGTCGACTTGGAGCCAGAAGGGCGCTATTACAGATCAAAGATGTTCCGTTTGGAGCCAGAAGGGCGCTATTACCATTGACTTTGTACAGTAATAGCGCCCTTCTGGCTCTCAACGGAACAGCAATAACGCCCTTATGGCTCCCAACAGACGATATTTGACATGGGAGAAAACTTTTAAAAAAGAAAAAAAACAAGAAAGGTGAATAATACAATTCTTGGTACTAGACAATTTGAAAATATCCAAATGCATGCATTATGTTTATCTAACAAAATATGATCTCGATGGGATGAAAGCTTCCCTGACATAGAGAGATATGATGTAAACCAGTTGGATGTACTAAACTAAAATCACATAAATAAAAGTCTTCTAATGAAAAATTACCAAATGTGGAACATTAAAAAACCAGGTCTATCATTTTCAATCTATATTACTTGGTACCAATAATATAAAATTTCATCTATCTGAAAAATATGTGCAATTTACAAGAAAATTTAACTACAATATAAACAATTCTAATTTAAAAAAAAAAAGAAAAAAAAAGAATTGAAACATAGGGCCTATACAATAAAACATGACAAAAGAATGTATTGTGTACTGTGTACAAATATTTAAAAAAAATAGTTCCAATTTAAAGGGTGGTGTAAATCCATGGTAAAGATTTACTATGAAATTATAATTCAACTCATAAGCTAATAAAGTATATTCCCATAAACAACAAAGTGCTAAGGACCAAGCCATATAGACACATACTGCGCACATGTTTGAAATTGGCACTGGGAGAATTTCCTTGTTCTTAATGAAATCTCGGTACTTTCTGTGCTCGTTGTAATGGGAGTCGACTGTAGTTAGTGCTTAAAATGTTCTGTGCCATTGTAATACAACATAACATAGAAATCAATATATGGGGCTACAGCCTCATACCATGCATCATGTGTAGGGGATGCTCCAATATATGATGAATGAATTTGGAATGTTTCATTTGTTATTCACACAAATACAAAATAATTGCAACATATGTATGTATTAACAATGAAACACTGCCTACTATCAACAATCGTATGATATGTTTAGTACAAGTAATGATTTCTTAAACTTTTTCCACAAATATGTGCTTAGGCTAATACTTCTTCCAAAAAAGACAAAAATAATTCTAATCAGCTTGTTTAAAAGATGTCATAAAATAAGTGCAATGCCTGATTTATTTAAAAAAAAAAAAAAAACCCACTGCAGTCTTCAGCATTTCAGTGCGATGCTAGAAAGTCAAAAATCTAAAATATAACTGAAGTAATGTATTATTTGCATACACTACAGTCTGTGTCCAAAAAAAAAAATGGTACAGTCGGGGAAAAATAATTTAGGTGTGAAATATTTTCATAGAATGTGTGTTTCTGGTACCAAATCAAAGCCAAAAGATTTTTCTTGCTGATCATGCGCTTTGTTTTGTATAATTTGCTTTTGTAAAACAAAAGTTATGCTTAGTTTTGTGCGACGAGGAAAAAAAATCGAAATTACGCACTTCTATTGTTCTGGAGCACTGAATTCATGGCCATTATGCGAAACCTATACACAAAGGCATGGGACGGCGTGCGAAAACTGGATTTTTCTTGATTGTAGAAAACTAGTCATATCAAAAACTTACAGCACCGAATGTGATGGAAAAATTGCAGAAGAAAGTCTGATTTTCCTGCTTCACAAAAATACCAAACAATACCAGCTTGTGATTTATCTTCATACTATAAAAAATGTTTTTCACTTGTACCATTTTATTTGACACAGACGGTATAACAATCATTCATGTTTTTGTTTTAATAAAAGTCATAAACACTGATGTCATATATACCACATACAGACATAAGATGTTTTATCACGTCTGAAATGTTCAGTGCTTTGCCGATTTGATATGCTTATTACGCTTAAACCCATTTGGTATTAAATACCTCAAATATTCCCCTAGCGTACAGGTCATGACTCAAATTTTATCAACATTTTAAACCAAGCCCATACAAATCAAAACCTGTTTCACCTGGCTCAATCTATGACTTGTTCATGGTTACATAACTAAGATTAATTAAGATATGTATTTAAGTACAATGATTTAACACACACAATTATGGTACAAAGTATGATTATGGAATAAGGAAGGAAAAAATAGAAAAAAAAAGAAAAGAAAGGAGATGAAAAGAAAGGAGATAAAATGAAAAGAGATAAAGGGCACATGGAGGAAGAGGAAGAGGAAGAGGAGGAAGAAGAAGAAGAAGAAGAAGAAGAAGAAGAAGAAGAAGAAGAGGAAGAGGAAGAGGAAGAGGAAGAGGAAGAGGAAGAGGAAGAGGAGGAGGAGGAGGAGGAGGAGGAGGAAGAGGAAGAGGAAGAGGAAGAGGAAGAGGAAGAGGAAGAGGAAGAGGAAGAGGAAGAGGAAGAGGAAGAGGAAGAGGAAGAGGAAGAGGAAGAGGAAGAGGAAGAAGAAGAAGAAGAAGAAGAAGAAGAAGAAGAAGAAGAAGGGAGAGAAGAAGAAGGGAAAGAAGAAGAAGAAGAAGAAGAAGAAGAAGAAGAAAAGAAAAAGAAAAGAGAGTTCTAAAGACTGTTGATGATACCCCCTCCCCTCCTCCCAGAAAGATGGAAAACGATTTAACAGAAATAACGGAATGATATCATCACCTAATCTTTTCACCTCTTAACATGTACAGCATATATATCACAGGCTTACCAAGATAAAATCTTTCCACATGAAATAAAGAATATGGGTTTAATTTGCATATTTGAGGGTTGGCTTATCTATGAATTCATGGCATTATAAATGACGTTGAAGAGTAAAAATGTGATTAAAAAACTTGTTTGCCCAACATGAAAGCCCAATCTTTCTACAACTATCCACATGTACAAGTATAATACTACATTAACGTCTACATTATTATGAGTAATATTATTTAATTACCCAAAGCCAAGTTAACGTTAGGCATAGAAAGCTTCAAACATGCTCAATAATATTAACTTTTTTTTTCTTGAAAAAAATATTGAATCAATATATAAAATGTACATTAATTATTATAATAAAAATGATTATGAATATCATAGCACTGTAGTTATACTTTCAGCAATTTGTTTTTCTTATGATACAAGAGTTCATCAAGCAATTGATGGTGATTGGTTAGTTTAAATTATGGAAGCTTCTGATTGGTCATTCATCTTCTGCTTCTGCCATAGCTGCTGCCCTCGCTGCCTTGATCTCCCACGAAGCATCCTACAGAGGAAACAAAACAGAATAATGCGAGATTAATATTTTAAGAAAAAATATGAAATATGAAAATGAAATGAAAAGTCAACACAGAACAAAAAGGTGTGATTGTAAATTCCCCACTAAAATGAGCAATTAAGTTAAAAAATAGCTCCTACTTTAACTTTTTTTTTTTATATACTTGAAGATTGGGTAGAGTTTGGGAAATTTAAAAAAAAGAAGTATAATTCAATATTTCGCTTGATAGCAGGTAATATGGAAATGGAAAATTGCATGCAAAAACAGTTTCCAATATATCAGTCATGTTGTGGAGGAGTGTATGTTGCTTGAAAAGGTCAAAAGATGACGGTACAATCAGTTAGGACATACAGTGTAATAATATAATGGTGCAAACAATATAAGCATTTCAGAATCAATTTAGAACAGTCTGTCTCTTTTTTTTTACAATTCCATTACAAGAGCTTGAGAGTGGCTTTAACCCTCAAGCCCTCAAGCACCTAAACCGTCCGAGACCAGCAGTCAGCTTACTCACGAAACTGTTGTTATTTTATGCAGGCTTTAGTTATGATAATATAAAAAACTAGTATATGTGATCAAACATGCCCATATCATTTGTGCATTACCCATAAGATGTGTGCTGTCTGATTCTCTGCAAAAAAAAGTATGTTTTACCACTATTTCTTATTGAAACACCCTGATGCAAACACAGCAAAGTCCTTCTGTTAGGGAGTAAGCTAACACTTTTCAAGCCAAAAGGTTAATGCTATGGTCACAACAGACTGTGCATGCTTCTGCAAGTGTGTGTCCTACAGTCTGCCAACTTCTGGCTGTTTCACAAAGAGTTATGCAGAATTAGAGTCACACTTAAACCGCTAGTGGCATGCAGGATATTACACATCAACTCATTGGTCACATCATGCTCAGGGAATGCCCGCCATTGAGAAGTCTATCAATTAGATTGCGCATTATTAAACAAGATGCACACAGAAGTTAGGAGCGACTTTAAGTATACTTGTGAAACACCCCCAGGACTTTAGAATAGATTTTTATATTAAAGAATACTTACAACGCTGCTCTCTTCTTCCTCCTCCTCCTCTTCCTCCTGTTCTCTCTCCTCTGTAATTCCGTTCTGATGTTCAACCTCACCGTTAGTTTTTTCATCGCCTTCGTAGTACGCTGAGAAACGCTTGGGTTTGTTATCCGTCTTCTCGGCTTTCAAGTCAGCATTGTGTACCTCACCGGATTCCCATTTAGCTTTCACTGAGCTAGCACTGCTTCCTGGAATAAACATAACAAAGATAATGGTTTAGGATAAGGATTAGGATCAGCTTTAAAGGGAATCTAGTGTAGTGGGAAGGTCTGGGAAAGATGAAGAAAATCATTGTGAGATTTCCTGTTATTTTCATGCTATTTGGGAAGAATATCACAAAAGAGAGCTCCACAAGAAAGGATCGCTCTTCAATTGCCCTAATAGTCATAGTATGACCCAGAATATACCCAAACAGCAGCATGTTTGGGCTCAAACATTTTGTGTTGCCCCACACATGCATTTCTGTGTAAGTACATGTGACTCAAAGCTGAATTGGGTTAATTTCTTATCATTTTGGCGATTCCAAAACCTCACAGCAAACAAACTGTTCCCTGAAATAAACATAACGTAGATATTGAATTAGGATAGCTTTCAATTCAGCATTGTTGACATCAAAAGATTACCATTTAGCTTTCAAAATATAAATGAAACAACTGATTTAAATGTACCAAATTTTCTAAACATCCAAATAAATCATGGGTCAATGAACACAGCATGCTTTCACACTGTGCCACCGTGGAATCATATTGCAATCTTATTTTACATGATTATTAACTTTGAAATATTACCATATATCTATATTTCCAAATTAATAATTCCTCTACTCAGGAAAATTGCTAATTTGTTGTGATTTGACTCAATAACATGATTCCGAGCTTTAACAACATACCAGATGATGAGAAGAAAGAGATATTTTTTGCACACTAGTGTTACCCTCTAGAATCAAGAAAAACTATTAAATTCTGTAAAAAATGGCAATCATGATAATGACGTCATAAATCATTATTTAACACAGGACAGTTTTGGTTTAGATTCTGAAGCAATGAAATAAAACCAGCAGCATTGCCAATTTGCATAAGGATAACTGATCATATCAGCTCTGAAATATTTCCCTTCACTAGAAGGGAATGGTGTGCAACCTTCATCGGTAGCAGATCCAGTGTCAGTTCAAATAAAAGATTGTATCGGCCCATCCCTAAACATAATAGAGCCGATGTTGTCCCAAGACAATTGGGCCTGCACAAGCTTTTATGAGAGCGAATGCTGGTTCTATGCTCGTTCATAGAGTAATAAACTGACCTCTTGATGTAAGATAGTCATCACTATAGGCCGATGATTTGACGATATCGGATCGCTCTTCAGGAGTGTTCTCAGATACAATCATCTACAAAGAAAACAGACAAAAGAGATTATTATGTGCATCTGAAAACAGAGCCTGGTTAATTAGGAAAAGCATATTGGGAATCCTCTGTGTGAGATCCGACAAATTTATCGGGTTTTTTTTTTACTGCTTGCCATTAGACAATAATACAGAGAAGTAAAGAGAATAAAAAAAAATGGCTTAAAAGCACAAAAGATCCCCCGAAATATGGTATAATGTTTTAGCTCAAGGTGCCTTTAAATATAAAGTACTGAATAAGTCAATATTTTCCCGCGTACAGATATTTTCACGATTTTTGACCAGTTGGGGAAATTTGCGGGAGCAAAATTTTGCGATTTTGGTGACGATTTCATTACCATAAATAGCCTAGTATTGAAGTGGAAATTTTCGCAATGACTGACTTGCGAAATTCGCGAAAATAAAGTCACCGCGAAAATAACCATTTCTACAGTATGACATAGACGTTTCAATCCATAACATTTAAAATTTATAAGATCAAAGTTGTGGTAAAATCAAATGCTACTCATTTCTGCTACATGGGATTGATCTATCCATATTATTTGTTTTACTACTGAAATGCTATGGCCTTTTAGGAGAACAAATGTAAGTGAAAATTAATAAACTACCAGCAAATGTCTTATAGATTATGATTATGGCCTAGATTTCTGGTAGAGATGTTCCCCGTAATACCTCTCTTGAGGTTTACCTATGAAGGTATCTGAGAGGCATCATAAACCTACCTTAAGTAAAAACTACTCTATATACATGCAAGCCATGCATTTCACAAATATCTTATTCTCAAAGATAAGAGTCCATCCTCAGTAATGAAAAGATCACAAAACATGTGAAATTATCCACTTGCGAATTGCCCCAACTAGTCCAAAATCGTTAAAATCACTTGGCTTTTACAGTAGTCGATGTGAAATCCCAAATAATTATTTCTATAGAGTCGTATCTGTTGGAACTGAAGAAATAGCTTTGACTTTTAAAAAAAAAATGGAATTATGAACGGTCGAAAACAATAGTATAGAAAGAACAGATGACATTGAAACGCTTAAGCTTAGAAGATTATTCAACTTTTATATGCAAGTTCGACTTAGGCAAGGTTGATTGTAATTCCATTGCCAACCCGGGACATGTGTTGTAGAATTAACAAACGTTTTGATGGGATGTCCATAAACTCAGGCCCCTGAGGTCTAACTATCACTTACCGTCATACTGTAGTTATCTAATGACCCAGGTGTCCTCTCCAGTGATGGCTTGGGTTTCTCTGGTACTCTCTCAACCTGTCCTGACTCCCATCTCTGCTTCATAGACCTCGTGCTCTCTGATGACCTCATGGGTTCCTCCACCGTGGTCGCTGAGCTAACCACGTCTTCTTTCCTGACCGGTGTGCTCTCCGAGACCTGGTCCTGCATTTTATAGTCCTCCAGGGAGCGTGGGCTACGTTCTGGACCAGCCTTGGATCTCTCCTCCACGTTGCTGACATTGCCCTTCTCGAAGAGACTACGTAGTGATCGAGCCTGACCTGCTTAGAGACAAAGCCAAAAGAGAAACGGTGACCATTGCTCAAGTGATCCCTTAGTAAAAGCATCATAGTCTATTGGAGACAAGACTGGCGATGCATAAGTCATGGGTTGATCCATTCTATTACCATACAGATAATTTAATGTATATTGAGGTGCTGCTTTTAACAATAGGTTAATCTCCGAAAAAATAAATGCATCTGAACTGTGAGCACGGTAGCCTGTCAAGCTTCAAAAGAATTCAGAAATATGATCAATGTTAAGAATATTGGCTTTCTCACTCAGAACAAAGAGCTTCCCTTATATCAAGACAGTTTAGAACAAGAAGCATTTTTTTCAAAGACATTTGTACAATCTTGAGAGCGTGGTGGACATGCCTTACTATATCTACAAATAACTCACATTGAAAGACTCTTGGAAACAGTCTTTTGCCATTGTCTTTTGGTAAATTTCATTTTTAAAGGGATGCAGTAACATTGAATGATATTCAAATCACATTTATTCGATGTAGCTTATTTTGCCAACATAATCATGAACCACTTAGGTCAGTCTGGTATCTCTTCAAAATTGCAAGCTAATTGCTTGCTTTACCTTCGAGATATCAATGATTTCATACTCAAATTTTATAAACCAACACCGGATGGTTTATAAAACCATGTGCTTTACCACACACCCATTCCTGTTGTATAGTCCCCCCTCCCTAGCGGCCTGGTAAGCTATCAGCAAGAGGTACTGGTGTTCGGCTGTATGCTTGGCATTGTTTGTTACACTGTTTTAAGGTAGTAAATGACTTCCATTTGATCTGAAACTTTCAGTAGTTTGTTTTTACTGTTGGAACAATATAATTTTATTAATCTGATATAATTGCTCTTGTTTTTGAAAGTTACTTAATCCCTTTAAGAAAGATACAGAATTGTTATATTATATCTTAGGTAAGGAAATGTTCAGACATGATATCCTTGATTTAATCATGCCTTTCATATTTTTCTGAAATAATAGGATTTTATTGCATTTATTTTCACTATACCTCTTACATTCCTACCTGATTTGATTCCAGGGTCCTCTGTATCAGGTCCTGCATTTACGACGTCCTCACGTCTTGGCTTTTCAGGTGCCTGATAAACCCTCTTCTCCACAGGTGATGAGATCTCAATCTTTCTTTGGGCTTCTCTTCAATGTTTGAAATCCTCTCTGACTCGAATCGATTCTTAAGGGATTTGGACAGACCTCTTTTGATTCCAGGGCTTCTGATGTATCTGAACTCCTGATGACATCATCCCTGTACACCGGCGTGCTCTCTGCAACGTGGCCTTGGTTGGTGTTTTCATATTCACTCAGGGATCCGACAGTAACAGGCTCACGATTCGACTTGTGCTCGAGGTTGGTAACCCCACCGACCTCAAACATATTCTTGAATTTCCCGATCCCGCCCGACGTGGCCTTCACCTCTTCAGGTGCTTCATTTGAGTGCATAATGTCCTCCCTGCGGACAGGGGTGCTTTCAGAGACACCTTCTCCTGGGGCGCATCGTAGATATTGAGGACTACTGGTGTCAGCGGTGGCGTTCTGGAAGTCTCCTCGCTCAAACCTGGACTTGACTGAACCTGTGCCTCCCTCAACTTTCATGGCTTCTTCAGGTCGGTCTGAAGATCTGACTATACTAGGAGGAGCACTCTCTTCTGATTGGTTCTGAGATGGTGAGATGGGAGCTTCTATCAGTCTTGGGGATTCTAGCGTACTTCCTTCCATACTGAAACAGAGATCAAGATCAAAATGTTCACTTCGGAAACAAGAATGCAAATTAACACATAGATGATCATATCAAATAATCTATGACTGATGTTCTGATAAGACAGAATGCTTGAGATGACAGCTTCTAACAGTCTGGTATGCCTGTTTACAACCTGAAACAAACTTTACACTTGAAGTGTGTACCTTACAATAATCGCAAGTCATCATGGAACTTTTTTGCAATGTAGTTGCCAATGACATGTTCTTCAGATTTGAAGGCAAGTTTCCTAAACTCCAACAAAATTGAACATCATTTCAAAATATTGAGCTTCGCAGATACAGTCGTACTTTATTTTTAAACCTTGGAAAACATGAACCATCTAAGACTGTAGTAAAATGCAATGCCCTGGTCTGAGAGATGTTCAGCTGCTTTGGCTGTTCCTCAGTCTATCAAAGAAAATCTAATGGAATTTGACATATCAAACGCTCATTCCAGTGTTTTGATAGCATGCATCAAGGAGATCATAATTGATTTTATTATTTTGATAATCATCGCAGAGGCAATTGACCCTAATACAAAATGCTGAGAGGTAGAAGGGTGTCCATATACAGGGTTCTGCTTTTAAAAAGGGAAACCAAAATTTCTCCAGCAAAATCTGCTTATTCTTTTTAATTGCAATACATTATAAAAAGGAATTAATCCCCTCGTCATATTCATGATAAGGGAAAAGTGTAGAATTCATCTGCAACATTACTAAAATCCTTTCATAATTCTATTTTGACATCACTTAGAGAGTACATGTACATTTCAGATTCTTTCATGCACAATATAATATAAAAGATGATGACTTGAATTTCATTTTAACGTTAAAGAGGTATAGATACGTTGATTTATTGATGTAAATAAAACTTTATAAATCCGGATATGATCATTTTCTCATAATTCATAAGGGTGATACTAGTTTTCCTCTTTAAAGGTAGTGTCATCCTTTTGCAGGCAAAAATATTACATTTCTAGTTTTTGAGAGGATATAGTAGTATATCAATGACTATATCTTCCCACAACATGATTAAGCTCAAATGTGTATGTTTGTCATTATATTGCGATTATCAAAATTCATCCCTATTTTTTCGAACCTCTAAAAATATACCGTACGGTGCGAACCGTTGACCGCTAGCGCAGAGAATAATGCACGCTGATGCGCCGTGTGTACATTGCTGTGTGTGGTCCATGCTGCGCGCGCTGTAATATCAACGATGTTGATGGAGAGCTGGTCTGGATTGGTAGTCAGATTTTCGTTTCATATTACTGATCTAGGCAACCTATGACAGTAAGATTGAATAGACAGTATAGGTTGATCATATTCTAAAGTTATGCCAAGTTGCATTAGTTTTCGCAATTTGTGAAAAAGGATGACACTACCTTTAAGACAAATCTGAACGATCAGCTAATGGCCCTATAGCCCTCATGAGGAACCTCCATTCATCCAAGAAGATCATCAGAATTTAAGTGAAATTGGTTTTGACAGAACTATTGGATCACAAGTGATTCCATAATAGTCGCCATCCAAGCATAAAAAAAGCTCTCCTTTAAAGCCCTGTTCACATATGGCAAGGCTTACCTGTGTTAAATTATGTCTCCTGTAATAAGACTATAGCTTAGAAGGTTTGCATAGTGAAGCTATGTGGTGCGTTAAATTGCTCGGCACGCTGTGCCATAGAGATGAGATGCTCAATACACATTTAAACCATTGATATGGCATAACTACACAAACTTTCTAAACAGAAAGGAAGCATTCTGGAGGAGGTAAAACAAAAACTTCACCATATGGGAAAGGGGCTTCATGAGTTTGATAAGACAGCAGGCTCATTCTTTATTAAATGAAAAGGGAGCTTCATTTTCTCTCTTGGTTCATATCAAAACAGGTTTTGTAAGCAGCTTTATTGACCATTCTAAATAATTATTTCTCATAAATGAGCACCCATAGATTAATAGTTTGTAGTCATGGCTACCCAAATTCAATAATACTACAAACATTAATCCAATGGTTTTTTTTAATGAATAGATAACAAATTGAAATACACAATTGAATTAAAATGTACCTGTGCACAGTATCGCACTACAGTCCTACATTTCGCTACTAAAGCCTTATCACTATACATACCTTCTATCTGTATTGATGGAATCTGTGTTGTCGTCAAAATCTGAAGAAATTAAAAGAGAGAAATAAAGAAACAGATTAGAAATTAGTCTTCAATATGCATTTTTTCCACTTAACCAGAGCAGATCGACGGTTATTACAACATTTTTCATATCTATATTTTTCCATCACAGTACCGGGTAATTTCATTATGAAAATACTAGTATTTGGAGGTTCAACTTTCTTGCTTTTAATGAAGGATATTTACCATGGGCCATTTTCATAAAACCTTAGTAAGTCTACTGTAGGAACTATAGTCCATGCACTCACAGTGCATTTTAGTTGCTTTAAATAGACTTTTAAAATAGACAATTTCATGAATATGACAATATGTTATTGCATCTATGTATTTTGATAAAATGAGAATCATAATGACATTTCAAAAGAAAAGCGATATTTTTCATAAAATTCATCATTCTTGAATATCTTCTTTCTACACGGAAAACCTACTTAAAATCTTTGTTTGTTGTATTTCTAGATGGGATGTTGATTTTACAATAGCATATTACCATCAATATATCTTGGCCAAAGTTGTGAGGAAAACAAATTTCTTTACAAATAAAGTGAAAAGTTATCATAAAACAATATAGAAAATGCATGTCAAGTTTTAATTGTGCCCCTGTGACATCACAGGTTTGTGACTGTGTTGCCAATTTGGTATAGCAATCAATTTTTTGTGCATTGTAGAGATATTCATAACTTTATTGTTATTAGTTCGATTTTCTTCAAACTTTTTAAATTCTGTTTTTCTAATTTCTCTGCTTTTTATAAAAGCAACTGATTTTGGGTCCAGACCTTCCCTTTAAAGCTCTACACATTTGGATGTTAATCTCGGACCCTTGCTGTAACAGTGAAGCGGAATATTCATCGCAGTGTGACGAACCTCAGCATCCAAATAGCCATTGCTTATTAATTATACAGCTTGGGAAATAATTATCAGACCAAACCGCATGGAAACTTGGTAGGAAAGTGGTCTAATAATTATCTTCCAAGCTGTATACATTTCATGAGAAAGTATTGTAATGTCAGTTACCATGACACAAACAAGGTATGTTTTACCATGCACTTGAATAGTATGCTGCGGAAAAATATAACAAACACATTGCAACAACTGAAACATACAATAAAGTGTAACCATGTCAATGCATTATAGAAATCATTAAAATCATGTTAAGTACCTTGAATTGAAAGATTGAGAAATTGTTGCCCTTTAAAATATACCCGCTGCTATTTACCTCCTTCAATAAGACAACCACCAACAGACCAATGATTGAATAATGGAGAAATTATAAAATTTCCTTGCTCCAACAAGTTGAAGAATACACGAATGATGATAAGTCAAAAACGGTTAAATTTACAGAAGGAATAATGGAGGATCACATGAAAATGAAGAAAATCTTACATTCCACTATACTGAGTATCCACTCTTAAACGAGCCGAGAATTATGAAGTCAACGAGATGTACACAATACAAGGATTGATATCACTTAGTTGATGCTAATATTCACGGAGTAAATTCACTGACAAATGAATTCAGGGTATGAAAATGATCAAAATCTGAGATTCCACCAATATATCTTTTCTCGCACACAGTGAAGAAGCAGAGAATTACGAAGCCAACATCGTTGATCGCTATCACTTACTGGATGCTACACAGAAGGAGATGCATATAATGTGGATAAATGCCACTCCCTGAAGATAAGAATCACAAGAAAAATGATGCGCAGTATCTCTTTGTTCGCTCGAGCACAATAGCTTGAGAGAGTGAGGACGATAGCTTGGATGATGTTGACTCCTGGCTGAGGAGGCAGAGAAATGGAGTTAATTCAAGAGATGAGCCTTTGTGTGTCAGACAGCGACACATTAATGGCAGCAGCAGACAATACGTTGCATAAGGCCACGTGTTAGGATGGGGGTGTGGGAGAGCTGGCTTAGTCGCACGTTGAATGTGGATGAGGCAAGCTGGTAATCTGGAAACGTAGCTCCGTGCACATGCAAGCTCCGAATGGAATGGTAAAAGACCGAGAAAGATATTACTGATTGGAAATCCATACTTAATTATGAGTCATGGAAAGATCTCTTTCGTTGAAAACCTTTTCTTCTTTAGTTCCCTCTTCTTCTTCCTTCTCTCTTCACATCCCTTTCACGTATATCTCTCTCTTCTAGATGTTCCCCTCTCTCTCTCTTTTCATGTTCTCTCTCCCTCTTCTCTATCACCCTCCTGCTCTTTACCCATCTCTCTCTCTCTCATATCCCTTTCTCATCTCTTTACCTCTCATCTTTTTATGCACTCACTCTTCTTCTTTTTTTTTTTTTTCTTTTTTTTTTATGTCCCTTCTCTCTATCCCTCTCTCTTTTCGATATCCCTTTTCTCTCCTTTGGCACCCTTTCTCAATTTTATCTTCCCTTCGATCTATTCTATCTTACTCCTCTGTTTTCTATTAGATCTATTAAAACCTGGATGCCTGATCAGTCCCCTCTCTTTCACTATCTATCCATCCATCTATCTATCTATCTATCTATCTATCTATCTATCTATCTATCTATCTATCTATCTATCTATCTATCTATCTATCTATCTATCTATCTATCTATCTATTCAGTCACTTTTTACTTACCTCCTTATTCATTTGTCATTTCTTTCCTACTTCTTAATAAAACCTTCTACACCTCCAATCTTGCTCGTTTGTTCATCTATTTCTGTTCATCACGTTGGTCTATACACATGTCAAAATGCAGTGGGTTTTTTTTCACGAGTGAGTCATTGATGAATGACGATCCTATGAGTGCCCCACCCCCCCCCCCCTCCTTCCATTGGCCTTTGTTCATTCCTCTCTGACATCTACTCCTTGTATCGCAATTGCATCTGGTTTGTAATGGCTCTCTGACATCTATTATCTGTTACCAATTACCTCTGTTGTGATAAAAACAAAATAATTTGGGTAGCAAAAAGTAAATTGGCATGATACTGATTATCAACGCTGCATACGAATTCCAGTTTTAATTTTAGAGAAAAATTCAGTACTTTGGCCCATTCTGGTATACTGTAAGAGCCCCTAAAGTTTGTTTAATGGTGACATGTTTTTGTTTCTGTTTTATTTCTTATTTTGTTGTTGTTGTTGTTTTTGTGGAAGAGGAGGGGTACACTCTACTTTCAGATTGAACATGTTGAAGGCCCCTGGCAAGACAATATGAGAATAGCTTTCTAGTTCATGTTGAAGTGTAGTACACCTGCTAAGAGGTGTGAAGGGGTACCCTTAGGATATAATGATGATATCATAATCTCATTAATTACATCATCGCTAGGCCCCTCAACACAACATTGCACCTGTACACTGCATTACAGCTATAGAGACAACGAGGTACTTCTCGGCCCTATTCTAGCAGTATCTCCTTTTTTGCGATTCCGAGATTTTTTAGCTGAAATGTTTAAAATTGCTTCTTTTGCTTTCTTTGGAAAAATGGAGAATGGAGATATGTAGTTTTGCCTGATAAAGCAACTTCTACTTTCGAAGCTATTGTTCTAACAAAACCACTTATGTAGACTTACATAGTTTTGTTTTTTCATTATCGTCAAGATTGAAAAACTACTTTTGTAAGTGGACTTACATAGTTCTGTCTGTTAAATTTACTGACTTTTGAGAGAATTTCACAAAAACTGGGTTTTCGAATCTCCAAAAATAAATAGAGTTAGAATTTAAAAATTTTGCCTGATGAAAGAGCATATTCAAAATTATAAGAAACCCTAAAAAAACCTGAAAAACGCCCAAAAATGACTTACATAGCTTTGCCAGATCATGGCCGTTCTACGAGGTACTCAAGTACTCTTTTTATGAGGATGCATATAGGTCGCATAACAGAAAGGTTTTTGATCGATTGCAAATTTGAAAGCATTAAATCCTAATTGGTTGATGGTAAGTTGTAAGTGAGCAAAAAGGGCATGCAACAATGGATTTTGTTTGGCAATTGCCATTTTGTGATTGATTGCAAACCTTTGTGTTATAGGAGTCCAGAAGGTCTCAAACGAACCCAATGGTCTATTTTGATGTTGTACAGAACTGTTTCGTGTACCTAGCTTTTTTGACAAAGCTTTTGAAAAGCTGGACTAACCTGGCAGTCTTCACTCCAGACCAAGTATATTTTGTCATTCCATTAAAGTGCTTGATTGCAGACTAGTCGATCTATATCTTCCAATAACCTACCTTGGAATGCTGATCATTGGCCATGCGAGTGTCATTAACAAATTGATGGCAGGCTATTTCTATCTGTCTAAGAATTCCTACCATTTACAGAGTAGGCGTGTCATCATTTCAGTAAGGATGATAAAGCATTGGGGTAATCAGACAGCATTCTTTCTCGGCAGATGGCCTAATACTCCATAATGAACACTGCAATCTTATGTAAACGGAATCAATGTTGCCGAGGTGCCAAGTTAACACATATTTAAAAATTCATTTTGCTTATACACCCGAAGAGCAGAGGTTTTGATCTTCAAGCTAACGTTGAACAAGGAAATTTCTATTGTATGTTAACAGAAAAGAGAGTTGAACAGGGCGAGGAATTCTAAGAGAGCATTTAGAAAAGTTCATATAACTCCTGAAATCATAACCAGTTTCCTCATCAACATCCTCTTCTCAATAGTCATGTCTGTAACCATGGCAACACTGCCTCCACTGGTTACTGGGTACATCATCACTATCAAGTAATGGTTTACACTGCAAAGCCTCCTCAATCAGACAATACCAATTCACAGTCAGCCTCTTAAAAGCCCACTCGGGTTTTTCCCGCTTTCTGTGGATCAAAGACTTTCCTTTCTTCTGCTCTCTCCTCATCTTTTCCCAGCCTATATTGCAGAACTTTATATCATCAGTCAAATTTTCATAACACAGAGTCTGAATCGTGAAGCTACTATTGTCCTTTACTGCATGCAGCTGTTTGGACAGAGCCAGTGGTATAGACTAGGCTACACTCAAGACACTAGCATTTTGTTGAATTGCAAATTAAATCCTATGCTTGCATAAATGTTAAACCTGGTGTATAGTTTTGGTAGCAAAAAAGGAATTGGCACAAAACCGATCAAATGTAGTTACATGTTGTCCACAGTGCACTAAAAGATATGTGTGAGAGATCTTGTGACATTCCTTTCATTATTTCTGATGAATTTCATTGAATTTGTTTGAATATAGCGTAATTTAACTGCCGTTTATACCTCTGCTGACAAGTTCGCACGCCGGAGGTTACGGCGTGAATTAGTGCGAACGATCTGTGTGTAACACCCACACAAGAGAATCCCCATTGGTTTTCCACGTGAGCGCTAACCTGTGACGGGTCCCCGACTTATCTTTTTTATCCTTATATTATGAAATAAAGACACTAAAAAGAGATTTCAAGTACTATAATTTGCTTTATTATGGTTCTTGGATTCAATCTTTCATAATTTATCTTAATGTGAACCAAAATTAATTTTTCTTTCTCCCAAAACTATACACCACCTTTAATAAGCCCAGGATACCTTATCTTTGTCTACACATGTATATTTATCTCTTTCTGTCTGTCTCTCTCTCTCATTCTCTATTGCTATGTTATTAAGACATCATCATCCATTCCATCTCATCATCTTCTTAATCCCTGGAGTGATGCGATCCCGGTATCACCTGAACTCCATTTATCAACAATGGTATGTGATATCAACATCCACTCATCAACTCCATCAGGAGGCTTGATACCTCAGCCGGTAGAGCAGTGGTCTCCGAAAAACAAGTTCCTTCATTTCAAATCAAATTAATTGGTAGTATGCTAAAAGGTGTATTTCCTTTATTTCTTTCTTGCATTTGTCTTATGATTAAGATATTATGATATTTTATCTTATTGTTATACAATTTTAACTGTTAATTGTACTATTTGGAATCGGAATAAATCGATTCCCATTTAATTAAACATAAAAATATTATAAGATCCGAGTAAAAGCAATTACTTTTTAGGCATATGGTCCAATACATCTAAGTTAGAGCCCTTTGGTAAGGTATTAACCCTCATCGACATATCCCTCCGAATAGAGCCATAGGTCCCCTAGGTGGCTGCTAGTAATAAGCATGTAAATGCTTACCTGGCAGTAAGGAAACAATATCATGATGTTCATCATCAAAGAGGGATAAAGAAAAAGTAGCTGGAGGCTTCAGCCCTCCCCCACTTTTTTCAGCAAACGTGTAGGGCCTACAAAAACACAAAAATTGTTATAGATTTGTGATTTTTAGCCTCCTCACCTCAGCCACCCCTCTTTTAAGGCTCAGCCCCTCCATTAAAAAAAAATAAATAACCTCTACGGCCCCTGATTTTGAAGCGTGCACAGCATTAATGCACATGAATTTGATCTCATGAATTTGCATCTGACACTGCCTCCTCAATGTAAGGGTGTTTCCTAAAATACTTCCCCTAACCTTTGACTCCTTACAGAGTCCCAATGTTTATTCCAGATATACACAACCAGAGAAGGTGGGTGCACGAAAGTTAAACTTGAGGTGTGGTAATGGAATTGGAATTCTAGAGAAACTGACTTTAACTGGTTCTGTAATGTTAATCTTTGTTTTTCGACCATCAAAATATAAGCAAACTTAATAACTATGATGGAAATCACTTCGAAATCACAACTGGCATAGAGACCACATGTGCATGATGGACGTTACTGATGGCCAGAATTTATGTATTATTTTATTTTGTTTTGCATCAAAATGGTTGGGTAGTTATCATTTATAAGCCTCTTTCCTCAAAGGAATATGTGAGAACTTTCTTCCATCACTAGCATATTATATCACTAACATATTTCAGTAGCATTGGTATCAGGTACACAAGCTCTCCGCTCAAGTGGTTATTATCATCCATTCTTTCCATCTTTACGTTATAAAAAATCCAGCAAAAAGTTGCAGTGCATTGTGAGAAACACTTACCTCCAAACGTACACTCACTTACTTGACATTCAGATATTTCTGGCCATTCTATTAAAGCCTACCTTTGGTATTCACCAATGATGATATTCCAATTTCCAAGATCCACAGAGAAAAAAGTCAGAGAAAATACTTGTTCCAGACGAGCTTTCATGAAACAGGATACCTATGCTCCATTCCTAATTCAACATCACACAGAGTATCATCTCAAAACTCCTCATAAAAGTCAAATTTCTTCTTTTATCAGTTCCTCAGAATGTCCAATATACTTTCAATGCTCCTCATTTACCTTGCCTTCTAGACTTAAAAGCTTGGTCTAAATATAAACATGAATTTTTTGCCTTAATTATTCCAAAATGAGCTCAAAATTAGGATTATCCTCTGGAAGAGAATCGAAATGTAAAAGGCATCGCTAGGGTTGTCAAACTCCGGTTGGGTGTGTATGTTTGTGTATGTACACCAGTAGGATGTCTGTAGTCTACTTTCAAGGTGGTATGACTTTGTTTTCTATTCTGGCTTTGTTTACTTTGATGCTGAATTGCCACAAAGGGGGAAAGTGTATAGCAGACACGATTTCATCTATCAAAGATGTATATCTGTGCTTGGGTTGTATTGAGAAAGTTTTAAATTATCATTCCATTTTCCATTGAAGTAGTCATGTGAACCTTAATCCTCTGATCACAGGAAGTCTTTTCGGGTATTACATGTATGTTGTACATGTTGTATAAAGCTGGTTACAATTCAACAAAATTGATAATAACTATCCTCAAAATTTGAAGCTTTCATTTGTTAAGCTAACAAATGCAATATAGTTGAGCTACATGTAGTTTAACCTTCAAAGATACTACATGTAATAACTCTAAATGTGTAAAATTATCATTATGGTTTCTTTTTTCCACGACTCTTTTGGTGTAATACTAATATATTATCTTGCAATTAATTTACTTCCTTTTAGTATTTTTTTTTAACATAGTTCTTTTTGAATGCATATATTTGCTCAAAACGGTGTAAACAATTGCATGATTGACAATGCAGAATGGAAAACGGTTGTTTAAGGTCCTTTCATAAACCACTATAACAGACCTCATGGTACGCCTACCTTTAATTTCCGACCCATGGTTCTCCATACATGTACGTAAGGGAGGGCTTGCAATGCATGAGCAGCGCCACACTAGGGGTTGCCAATTTGACAGATGACAGGGAAAGTCATTCCGTACCAGCTGTGTGGGCAATCATGCAATATGAATGGGTATGCCATACCAAGATCTAACTCACAACAGTTTAAAGGGAAATAAACAAATTTGGAAAAGGACAGACAAAGAAAATTTAAAGAAACATATTACAAAGTGAAAGTTTCTGTGAAGGAGACAATGAACGAGGAAAACGTAACCACAACAATTTAAAGGAAATAAACAAAAAGTTGAGGACGAAAAAAGAAGTTAAAGAAACATATTAGAATTTGAAAGTTTCTGTGAATGAGACAATGAACAATAAATGTGACAATGTGTGATTAGCTAAAACTTATATTATGTACAAGAAATGTAATCAAAAAACATTTTTCCCATTCTAATGATATTTAGATAAGTCATTGTCCCGATGACATTACATGTACCACTTCTACATCTTTACTTCCTCCAAATTAAAATAATTCTGCTCTACTACATGTATCATTACAAATAAGTCTCTGACGTAGATTCTGCTAGGATCGAAAGCTCAGGCTCCTTTTGACTTCATTTTACACCATTAGCTCTCCTTTATTGGATAAGCAGTTTCAGCAGTTCTCTTATTTTGTATTACAAATAAGATTTAAGTAATTTATGTACAAAGGAAAGATTCAGCGATTCTTGCCACATGGGATAACAAAGTAGCCCCAGCATTGCCCCCTTTAGGCCCTTTGTGCTGCACTTTCCTTCTTGATGAATAAATGTATGTCTGTTATTAAATGATACTGAAAAAATGATGACAGTTATTATTAGCATCAAGGTCATTACAGATCCTATGGTTGTCAATTTTCTTTGTTAAAAATTTGGAAAATGGCTTCGGGGGGGGGGGGGGGGGGGGTGGCCTACTTCATTGAGTCGCCACGTGTTCAACTATTGAAGTTAATGGATCACCATAGGTCCTAAATTAAGAACTGTTCTGTCATGCAGGGACAGCGACAGAAGAAAGTTTCTTGATCTTGCTGAAATTTCTGAATTACTGCATTAAAATTTAATGCTATAATTATTTCTAAAACAAATGATATTCAGATTATGCAGGATTAAGTAAATTCAATATCCTAAAACGATGTGACTAATTAAGCAGCGAATAAAAAATTCTGTACAAGTAGCTCCCCTCCCCCCCCTGTGGCATTCAATAAAAACCACATTGTACATACAATTGTACACATCACATTGTACGTGAGAACAGTCTTTGGTGAGGTACACACTAACAGATGAACATCTGTTCATCCAATGGATCATAATGATTCCTCCCATATTTGATACCATTCAAAGCCATAACAATAGATGATCTTTCAGCCTCAGACATTATGATTGATGATTGAAGATTGAAGATGGCTTATAGTTTCAGTAGCAAAAAGGGAATCAGCATGAAACTTTTCAAATATAGTTTCATATTGTCCACCAGGCGCGGATCCAAGAAAATTGAATTGAATGCATTTCTCGGCCCCAATTGTCTGGGGACAAAAGTGGTTCTACTGTGTTTACGCATGGCCCCGGTACTTTCATTGTATGACGTCGGTCTGCGTCCGCTACTGTCCACAATGTGTGTGTGTGTGTGTGCAATCATGTGATATTCCTGTTATAATTTCTGGTGAATTTAGTATAAATGTCTGAAAGAAACATAATGCAATGGTCAATTTATCACAATGGTTTTACAATAAAATTTTTATATATCATCTGGTAATGAATTCAAAAAATTATTTTCTTTTCTTTATTTTTTTTTTTAGATCTCCCAAATTATTTAGACTATATGGTACACCATCAATAAATTTACAAGATAATATTGTGGAATTTCCAGAATGCCCCCAATGAACCAGTTCTCAGATCCCATTTTCAATTAAATGTGGAGAATATGAACACACCCCCTGACCCAACCATACACAGCAGGGATCGACCATGACCTATCCACACAGAGCTAATATTAGTGCGTTAGTAATCACAACACCAGTTCATTAGTCATTTCAGGTACCATCCCCTGTCAGTCAAAACAAGGTCTGAATTGTAGACTAGCATCGTATGGGCAATGCACAAGGAAAGTGGCCTAAGCCACAAAAGAAATTTCAAATTTTGTTCACAACACCAGCTTGCATTTATATTGCACCTAATAAGAAATATCAATCTCTTTTGGCATATGTAAATATGTAGGCCTATATATTCCAGACCTCCTATCCAAAATAATTAGCCATTCATATGTAACTGTACATATATTGTACAAAAAAATGTATTTGAGAACTTTGTGTTGCTTGTTTGTCATGTTTGAAAGATTTTATGTTCTTTTTACCAACTGATACAAAACAGTTAATTCATTCCTGTCGGTGTGGACTCGTTTTACTGTGAACTTGATACGGAGCATTGAATATGGGATACAAGATTCTGGTGCGGTGGAGAGATGGTCAGATGCGAAGATGAAAAATTCAAGAAAGTAACTGTCCTACAGAGACTAGCACAACGATGGTAATTACATCATAATTGACAGAAGAATGTTAGCTATGTAGTATCATCATAGTATACTTTCAATGACCATGGCCTAACTGTATCATATGGAAGGGAGGGGTGGAGGAGGGAAGGAGAGAAGGGGGACGAGATAAGGTCTGAATCATCAAGACTAGAATAGGTTATGTAAAGTAGCTACTCCAAAACATTGGCAGGAGTGTAGTCTACCCTTCATACATGATACAATTTGTTAAAATGTCAAAATTAGAGTTTGTGCTTGCAGGCTAAATGTGGCAGAGAGAAGCTAGGGAAAGGGAACATGGAAAGGAAAAGGGGAAGACGGAAAGGAAAATGGGAAGACGGAAAGGAAAAAGGGCAGAGGAGGTGAGAGGAAAGAAAGAAAGGAGGGAGGACGGGAAGAAGGGGGGGGGGGAGTTCTATGTTTACAACCCCCTCCCTAAATAGAGGAAAATTTGTGAGATGGGGTGGGATTATAAACTTCAAACTTAAATACAGTGTATACCATAAAAATGTGATGCAATTTCAAAGACAACAGAGTATGTGTGAAAGGAAGGACCAATTTCATTAGAACTTGTTTGATGAATTGCACCCTCTGTTGTCAGATAGTGTACACACCTGTATTGCCTCTCCCTTAACTCATGAGATGTGTTGAAATTGAAAAAATCATTTCATCAATAAATGTTTAATAACAATTTAATTCTAATTTTTGGCTTTACTTTGTCATGAATTTTTTTCTTCTCGTGAATATGTGAAAGGGGGTTTTCTGCTTTTTTTTTTGTTGAGTAAATGAATACGACATGATTTTGCAGTTTATCCCGATTCTCACAGTCCTCTTGTTGAGCTTGGAGTAGAAGACTTTTGTGACTGTAGAGACTACTGGAGGAGTTGCTTAGAGACTACTGGAGGAGTTGCTTAGCAACAACTGATGCAGCCTGGATGATGCTGTACTGAAAGGAGGAGAAGAAAGATGGGAGTATCTGTGTTTCTATGAAATGCTTTCATCTAAGAATGCAACATAAATTGAAGTGATTCAACATCCATAGATTATCTTTTAAAAAAAGCTTGTTAGAGCTCAAATTGTTTTACTATAGACAACACTGGAGGAGTTGCTTAGCAACAGGTGATGCAGATTGGATGATGCAGTAGTGAGAGGAGATGAAAGAAGATATAACCAGTTTCTGTGAAATGCTCTCATCTGAGGAGTTACATTCAGAGAGTACCTAAAAAACTATGATGACTCGGTATGAGTAATACACATTGTCTACATTATCTATGTTACAATAATATTTGTTACTCGTTTAGTGACTGTTTTGTTTTTATGGCATCATACTCTTCAAATGTGTAAACATACTTTTGAGAATATTCCTAAAAATTATATTTCTATTCGATGAAGAATAAGTTTTATTGCATCCACTGTCAATAGTCAGAATGGCTCTATACTTCTTTGGTTATTTTCAATTCCAAGCCCATTCGCAAGATGAATTATATTTCTTATGTAATAATGCACATTGAGTGTAAGATATAGTTTGGAATTTTGATAGAAATTTAATTTTCCTTATTAGCAAAGTTTTAAGATGCTTTAATTTCACTCTGCTAAAGGTGCTAGAAGCCCATCAGTTAAGATATAGAAGAAGAAAAAGCAGACCAAAGCGAATCTTTTAAACAGAAAGTCCATCCTGAAATTAATTTTTTCTAAAAATGCAGAAAATGAGAGTAATTTATCAGTGAAGGTTTGACGAATGCTATGAATTTTCCAATTTTTAATTTTGTGACACCACTTGCGAGCTGCTCTCTTGCTATTTTTTTGCACTGCAATAACAAGAATCATCCTTTTTCAAAGAGCATAGTACGTGCATCTCTTTGCCGATTTTAATGGTTCTTGATGAAGGAATGGATTTTTTTCCCCCGATGAGATGTTTATTAGAAAAACAAGAGTTGTTGACCAGGTAAAATTGTGTATATTCTTCTGAGATAATGGCAAATTATGAAATACACAAAGCATGAAAGGGCAACTCGCAAATGAAGTCACATGATTAAAACTTTTAAAAATTCACAATTTTATCCTTTGATAGATTATATTCAAATCTTCTCTCACTGTTACTATAATTATCTGCTTGTGTTAAAACCAACATAACTTCAGGGTGGGATTAAAGAGATGACTTCCCAACTCGAAAAAATTTGGTCACTCTCTTTCCTTTGCACAGTAAGGGTAGTATCTCACTTCGCGGAAACTACTTAGAAACAACTTTGAGACGGATTTTAGACTACTTTGAAACGGTTTTGAAACTACTTGGAGACGGTGTTTAAATTTGTCTCCGAGACGTCCCCTGAGATGTTTCATGAGTCGCAGAAACTGCTTTGAGACAGTTTTTGAAAATCGTTTGGAGACGTCTCCGCGACGGAATAAAGTATCAGAGACGTCTCTATATCCGTTGCGGAGACGTCTCCGCGAAGTGAGATACCACCCTAACCATCAGGATTTATGAGAAAGTGAATAGCAAGTGAACAGAAATTGAATACAGTAGCACCCCCTACATTGAACGCTTTGGCCAGTATTCTGAACCGAAGACTGAGTTTGTACGAGTTGAAGTTCGTGTGATCCTTTTGTCTGAGCATTTTGACAAAAGATTGCAGTCGCAAAATAGCACCTCACAAACTTCACCTTATAAGTCTTTGATTCAGAATATAATTCAGATAGTTCATAAAGTTCAGAAAATAACCCTCTCACAAACATCTATAACACTATTCAATTTGTCTCTTGAGCAATCACCTACTACGATGGTGGAGTTTTTCGTCGTAGAGAATGTTTTTCAGTTTTATGTTCACTTGCCCTACACTTAAACATACTATACCATGTTTTACCCTAAAAGGGCAGCAGAGTTATCTTTTTTTTTCTGGACTAGAAGTCACACATTCAACGTGAGCATGTGGAGAAAATTATCCCAGCATAGCATTATTTACGTCTAAAACTATAAGACTATTTCTCTCTCAGTTAGATTGCGTCACACTATCCCGAAGTTGAGTAAAGATAGACCCATGAAATGTGGATGTTAGGGTTCGCGCGAAGTTAGCCCTGAACTTTGTCAACCGCCAAACGAGCTGAAACGAGACAATGTCTACAGTAGATTACACGATGGCACTCGAACAACATAGAAGGGTACATGAATTGCTCGATGCTTTCGTGATCAGAGCAAAATTTGACATTTGCCATTATCGCATGTCCATCCTTGCTCAACTTTGGGACAGTGTGACGTGGGCTTTAGCCTTCAAACACACAGCTCTTAAATTATTCAATTCATTACTAGGAACAAACACCAACATGGTCATATCACCCACCAATCAATCATTTTATCAATCAATCAATCTTTCTGTACATCAATCATTCATTAATCTAATTACTGACTCATCTTGAATTAACCAATCACTTGAGTAATCATTCATTAAAAGAACTGTGCTCATTAATAATTGAACTCCGCTCAGATATTGATTTGGTCTTTAAAAAAATTTGGTAATGTCTGAATTTTCTTGCAAGAAGATCTCATTTGATATGTAGGCCTACTAACCATTCTATAAAGTCTATAATTTTTCTTTATTTTTCAAAAAGTCATATCTTTGTTATCCCCAATCAGATTTTTTTTTTTTCAAATCTTCACTGATCTCTCCAATTGTTCTGCAGTTTATCAAGAGCTAACCATTTTCAGGTTGGACCCCATCAAGTTTTCAGTGAAATATATGCGTTAAAAAAAAAATAATATTAGAGTCCTGCCATGAAAATAACCAGGGAGCAAGCAGAAAAATTACAGAAGCAGATCAATAAAATTTTGAACAAAATTTGACACGATAATAAGCTGGTCATGAATTTTTGGCTCTTTCTGCTGATTTGTTATTAATTTTTTTTTTATAGCTTTCTAAATAATGAGAAAATGCAAAGGCATTACATAGTAGAGATGTTTCACTCAGCTTGGTGGCAAATTTCTCTTTATATGGAATCTCTTGATTAGAGCATGAGATAAGCCTTACGCCATGACCACAAATGATATTGCATGTATTTTGGAAATGCTTCTTGTTCAACATGTACATAGTAAGAGTATTGCCGTCTCTAATGGTGGTACCTCACTTCGCTTCATTTGTTTTTTGTTTTTTTCTAAATTATGAGAAAATGCAAAGGCATTACATAGTAGAGATGTTTCACTCAGCTTGGTGGCAAATTTCTCTTTATATGGAATCTCTTGATTAGAGCATGAGATAAGCCTTACGCCATGACCACAAATGATATTGCATGTCTTTCGGAAATGCTTCTGGTTCCTGCACTACCTTGTGTGTTTCACCATGGACATAGCAAGAGTATTGCTGTCCCTAATGGTGGTATCTCACTTCGCGGAGACGGATTTGGGACTTCTTTGAGATGGATTTGATACGGTTCTGAAACTTGTCACAGAGATGTCTCCAATACTTTTTTCTGTCGCAGAGGCTTCTCTGATACTTTTTTTTTTCCATCGCGAAGACGTCTCTGATACATTTTTTCCATCGTGGAGTATGTCTCCAATACTTTTTCCCACCGCAAAGACGTCTCTGATACTTTTTTCTATCGTGGAGTTGTCGCAGAGACCTATAGGCCACAAGTTTCAAAACCGTCTTAAAACTGTCTCAAAGTAGTCCCAAATCCGTCTCCGCAAAGTGATATATCACCATTACATGCCTAAATAAGGAGAAGCCAGACACAAATTCCCATATTCTGAACTGGGGTATCTTGAAATATTAACTTGAGTAAAGGTTTAATCTGACAATAGGATCACATTGAAATTGTGCGATCCTATTATCCAATTAAACCACAACGAGAGTTTATTTCTATACCGCGGGTTCAGAATACGAACAGAGTATTCCACAGAGGACGCACAACCATTTGCGATTATGGCATTACGCAGTAGGTTAAGTGAATTGCAGTAATAAGGGACAGACGAAAGTATTAGTTTACACATGTAGAAAGGAAGTGAAATAAATAGTTATTTAGTCATTAATCTACAAGAGACTTGAAAACATTAGAAGAATGTTAATAAATGCAAGAAAGGGGAAACAAAAAAAGAGAAGTGTTTTGGTTTATGAATAAACTACCTCAGGATTAGAGTGTCAAAACACCAAGTTAACAAATACATGAATAAATATATCCTAGTCAAGCCCTTGCTTTAAATGTCAAAAGAAAGGAATATGGGGGGGGGGGATCAGTTATTGTTCCTTCCATCCAAAGGTCAATTTTTAGAGATATCAAATTTTCATTCTCAAGTTTTTCGAGTGCCAGAGAGACATGCTACCTAGATTCATAATGATTGCTGAACTATATCAGTAAATAGCAATTTTATTTTCACTTCCTTTCTGCTTGCAAGAACAAACACTAACAAATGAAATAATGAAAAACTCAAATGATCATTTATTAAACAACAAAACCCCTTAATAATAAAGATTACATTCAATGAACATGGAGTGAAATAAGCAACAATACAATACATAATACACATAGTCCAGTAGTATCGTGTGCGTGCCTCTAGTTTTAAAATATTTTAAAATATTGCTTATTCAAAATGGTCTAATTTTAATTGCTACAAGCATTTTATTTCCTTTATAAATTGCCCTGAAGGCACAGAGACTTCTACATGTACATTATTTCCTAAAATTCACATTAAAACAGGATTAAAAGGATTTTTTCGTTGTTTCATGATAGGCAAGTACATATTTTTAGAGTTGCCCTTGGTTTCCAAGGGGCACCCCTAAATTTGTTTTTTATTTACATCCCATATTGGTAAGAGGGGCTCGTAAACTACAGCTTGGATGATATTTCAATGACTACCAATTATTATAAAAGATGTATTAAAACGCATTTAACATTTTCCATTAACATTTTTCAAACATTAAAATTCTAATAATTAAAAGAGATAATACTTCATTAATAAATGAGTCTTTGATATTTAAAAAAAAAAACTTCTTAGAGATCAATGTGAAACAATGTTGTTTTTATAAGATATGACTAGATTTACAGAAATAAGATAAGCGGATGAGGAATATACAAAATATAAAATATTAACTGTTCTTATTGATATCTGAGGACCCTGTAATAATAATGCTGCAAGGATTTATCCCCAAATAAATAATACAAAACATTGTATAATATATGTGCACAGAAACAGAACAGTTATTACGAAGTGGCTACCCTGGGTACATACAAAAAAGTTCAATATTATTTATTATAATCTCTACAAAATTGAAAAGTATGTGTAGTATTACACTATGAAGCACTATTTTTAATCTTTTGTTGATATGTTCTTGTTGGAATTAAACGTTTTAGACAGATGGCGCTATACATGTTTAAATAATTTGCAATAAATTCAAAACCTTTTAATACAGAGTTGGCTAACTGATTTGAGTAGGTTACAACATGGTGTGCATTGCTTTGTTATGGAAGCATAATGTACATGAAAATGCGTCATCCTGAGTTAGCCAAACTCGGTAATAAAGAGTTCTGGCATTATCAATGATTAATACGAGTACACAGAGAAAATGAAAATGGTGACCATAAGAGTGTTTCATTAGTAAATTTGAGAGAAATATATTCCTACCCATATAGGCTTAGAAGCATATCTAGAATGCTTAATACCTCAGAATATAATAGCATCACTGGATCATATCTTCGTTAAATGAAAGCAATATCCTACATCTTGCAACAAGGCTGTGCATTTTGTAAAGAATGATATTAGTGTTTTCCCCTTAAATAAAACCTTACATCTGCAATCATCATGAACTGCATATGCTGATCATGTGCCGATTGTTTGAAGTACCTTTATAGCCTGTACAACCAGCTCTTACACACCCATCATATAATACTAATTGCACCATCTGCATAATAAGTTCAACCGCTTCTAGACGAAAGATGAAAGTCCCTCGTCTCTCGGTATTAGGCATAACAATCCATAACATAAATTTCCCAATGCATATTCCAGGCAGAAAGGATAGTAAACCATCACCATTTATTATGCATGGGACCATGTCGGAAGACGGACATACAGATAGAAAATGTATTATTACAAAAACAATGAAGAAGAATAAGAAACAGCTTACATACAGTTAGTGATGATTAACAGACTCTTAGAAAATGGTGATTTTTTAAGATTTTCAGAAAAGAAGAAAGCATGATGAAATGAAGAATAAAGAACATACTAAACTTGCATCTCTATTTCCTTTCTTATTGCGTTTAATTTTCAATTATAATGCTACGTTGATGTGCTTTATACCTCTCCCTCTCTCTCCTCCTCACTCTCTTTCACCTTCTCTCTTTCATATTTTTTTTCTCCATTAGTATAATGTCTTCATGTATATAAAAAGCTCATTGAATTATCACAAATATCATTCACATTCTTTCATTACATACAAACTTACAAAATAATAATAATAATGATGATCGACGATCACAATCACCATAAAAATATTTCCAACAAAGACTCAAGTAAAATATCAATCCTAGTTTCTTGTCCACTGTATCTTTGGAAAAAGTGAATTTTTGGGGGAGTTTACTTTCCTGCCCCCTCCTTCGAAATTATATGGGATCAGTATATTGCCTTCATGAACTGCATTTGGTTTCATTTTTACTCACACAATAAGTTTCAATGAAATGAGTTATTAATAATTTTATTTTTTAATTATTATTATTATTAATTAATTGACTGAAAATATTTCTATTGATTGTCCTTCATAACATAACAGAATTGCATTATATTTAAATCTGTTAACTACTGAATTTTTTTTTATTCCACTAGGTTTCATAGAGAACACGTCCAGCTCCCATAGCCAAAAGGTTCAAGAGAGTAGTGATAACAAGAAAATAGGGTTTCACTTTTAACTTGGCCAAAGCTATAGAAAGGCAAGATAACCTCTTTAACCCATTCCCTCCCGTATCCCAAGTATCAAACAGTACGCCCGGGAAGTAAAGACTTAATAGCGAAGCCAAGTTGTATGTCGATGAAACAAGGCAACATTCAGATAGTAAGCATTGTCCGTTTCACTGGTCTGAAATGAAAAGACAATTTACACATTATTCTAGAGAGATCAAGGTCGAAATAAATCGCTTTTCCTCATCAAATTGGCAGCATCGTTTCCCTCATCAAAATACATATTTGGATAAAGTTTTCTGAGGTATTAAATGTTATTGTGACGTTGCCGATTTAGAAATTTCAATGATGATTCATTATGGTCTGAAACAAATAGTCAATTTATCTTACAAAGAGACCGGTCATACATGTGGCTTCATATTGTTCGGTATTATAATTAATCAGTTTTATCCACATAGCGACTTCAATTTTTAGTTCAGAAAATCTGATTTTTTACAAAGTTAAAGATATATTTTTTTTTTTACATTAAGGACATTTTTCTTTAAATTGGTAACTAATAAGCATTCTTTGTACTGATGAATATTTTGATTTGTTGTAAAGTAACAATGAGAGTGGAGGTTTAATTCATGTTCACATCTTTTCAATTTGAAATAAACTGTTTTCTAAATTTGCATATTGTATAATATAAAAAAAAAATGTAATGATTATGAAATAATTTTTGTGGAGTGTAAAAATAATAGTGTATTCTAATATGCTGAGTGCAAATTGCCCATGTGTTAATAAAATCAAAATCATGGTTTATTAAATGAGCACTTCATGGAGTGAAAACCGATCCCGCCATTCCAAGTATTACCCACCATGCACCTCATATTCCGACCACACCTTCAAAATGCCGCCTCTCTCTAATTTAGAGTCTTTCCCTAAATGCGCATGCTCGCCCCACTCCCCTCTTAAAAACAGATAAGAAAAAGCGAAGACATGAACAGGCCTTGTATAGTAGCATCACTATATCCTGATGTTTGAAAGTCGGAGTGGTTTAACCCAAACAAAACAGCAATAAAGTTAAGATCCTTCTGTTTCTCAACCGAGGTTTACCGCATACTGAGAAGCATAAGGGCATTTCAGCGTACCTACAATTACATAGAGGTATAGTTCTTTCAGCACTAAGCAGACCACCACCTTCCACAAACAGTACAGAGTTTTCGGGCTTAGCAAGATCTAAACTCTTAATTGTTTACAAAGACAGGTTGGTGGGAGAAGGACATAAATGCCAGAGATGGGAATAAGTAAATCCGTGGATTCTTCGGAAAGGGAGCAAAATATCCACATGAGTCCACATGCAAAACACACCCAGATCAAAGCAGGGATGCAGAAGGACCTAAAGCACATTCAAATCAAACGTACAATATACCATACATCTATTATGACTTTCTTGCCCTAAGAAGTATGGAAAAGACAAAAGGAAGTCAAATGATTTTCAAAGGGAACACAGTCCTAACATGGTTTCCCTAGATATGTCATTTAAACGATCCCAACATAATATTCCTGAAATCATAAAGCAACAAATATGGATTGAAATAATATAAAACAGACGATTATAAATGAGGAATATATGAAAACGATTTGTGTGCTACATGACAATGAACATTTTAATGAGAGGCGTATATGAATGAAACAATATTTAAGACACAGTTAGGAAGGTACAATAAATGGCATATAATACAGGAAAAGCATGAATATACATGATTAAAATGGAAGCTTGCAAGTTTGGTATAATGAAAAGCAATTATCTTCTAATTACGTGAAGCATTTCAAAATATAAAAAGAAAATAATTCCTATCTTGATTTGCTTTTTACCACCACCATACAAACAGTTGGGGAAAACAGCAATAGGCTGGATTGTCGGGTTTCAAGTTACATAAACACAGGTAGGTCACTAGCACTCAAAGAATTTTGAACTATTTCATAACAGGCGCTCACACATATTAGCATTGGCATAAAGGCAAGAAATGCATGGTATTTTCACTTCCATAGCAACAAGCAAAGGGGTTATGACAATGGTTGGTTATTATCTTAAAGTAACAGGCCCGAAACATTAAGGCTAATTTTCCTTGCAATTTAACACCATACTGCATCAAATATTTCAAACAGAAAATGCAGAATATTTCCGCCTAAAGCCTTCCACAAGAGCAAATTACAATTAAAAAAAGAAAATAAATAAAAAAATCAACTACAAAATTTCAAAATTTGATATTCACTTTCAGTCAAAGGACCTAACATAATTGATCTTAGCACAGATAAATTTTGAGGGCAAAATTAAATGGAATGCTTGTGTTATTCTGGATCAATCTTGTACAAATTACAGCAAGAATACAAAGGTTTTCACCTCTCTTCATTAAAGAAAAACTGGAATGCAACAATACCTTTGAAGAAAAATATACACACCCATGCATGCAAGATAATATAATTTGAGGTTCCCACTGGTTTTCCTCTTGTCTAATATGGACCAGAAAAATTGTGAACTCAATAAAATCCCAGATTTAGCATCTTTCTCTTAATGGTGATAATATTACTTTAATTCCCTTCTTTAAGTACAGGCCATCACCACACCCAGAACATGCTAATGATAAAATATGGCATTCAACTTGTTGAAACATGTTTCGAATTGTGCTGAAATAATGTATTTCTGTTGTCATACATGTACAATGTATGTGGGGTGCTAAAATTAAATAGAACTTAGCAGCATATTTTATAACCTCTTATTTAGTCCTTTTGACTCTCATATCGTCGGCTTGGAGCCAGAAGGGCGCTATTGCAGATCAAGGATGTTCCGTTTGGAGCCAGAAGGGCGCTATTACCATTGACTTTGTACAGTAATAGCGCCCTTATGGCTCTCAACGGAACATCTATAAAATGCAATAACGCCCTTATGGCTCCCAACAGACGATATGTTAATTTGAGTTATTCTATCTGTACAAGTGTGTTTGTCTAGCAGCTATACATGCTGACAGCCAAAGGGTCTTAACTCATATGATATCAGAGTTAACGCCCAATTGCCTCTCAGCACATGATGTAGTGATCGATGCTTTACATGCAAGTAGCATCTTTAGGCGTGATTGTTAAAGGGCTGTAAGTACAGTGAGATGTGACCTAATTCACCGTTTCCAACGTTCCTCAGATGATTAGCCAGCTCGAAAATGAATTTTTGTCTTCATTCTGAATTCCTTACATCCTCCACTAACCACTATCAGGAGTTTAAAGGCATCAAACTCATAAGACACAACATGCTGTTGATGACTTGCTGGCATAAGACAGACAGTTGCCTGGCATGTGGAACCACTTTAGAAGTTCGTTTGAATAAATAACTGTAAGGAGGGACTGGAAACGGTGAGCTCATACATGTATTTGAGTGAATCGCATTGGTGTTAAGACGTAAAACTGATACGTCGTTGGTCAGAATAATGAATAACTATGGAGAGGGTTTTGGAAAGAGTGAGCTAGTATTTGCGTGAATTGATGGTTGTGTTAGAAGGACGTATACCTGATACGCCGTTGGTCTCCTGTGGTGGTTTCTGGATGCCGAAGTCATATTTGCCTTTGAGTTTGAAGTTCTGCTTGAAGTGGGGCTTGCAGAAAAGGACGCCCTGTAAGGCTGCATATGTTCCCAAACTGTGAAGCGAGAGAGGGGTGGGAGGAAATAGAGAAAGAGAGAGCGAGAGAGAGAGAAGTTTTGGGATGGGGGTGAGGGGAGAGACAGAGATACAATGAAATGGGAAAATGATTGGAGACAAATAAAGAGAGAGAGAGTAAGATGAAGAAAAGAGAGATACAGAGCAAGGGAGGTGGAGGATATACAGAAAGAGGGAGGAAAGAGTAGACAGAGGTAAAGAAAGATAGAAATACAGACGGGGGGGGGGGTCGAAAGTAGGTTGAGTGAGCAAATAGGAGATTGTTAGCACGAATAGAGGGGATGAGAGAAGTGAAAAGAAAGTGGAGAAAATGGAAAAGAAAGGAATGGACAGTAGAAATATCAGGGAGAGAGGCAGGAGAGAGGAAGAGAATGAGACAGAAAGAGAATACGATGAGGAAGTCAAAGGTGAATGAAAAAAAGAGGAAGATCATATAATAATGATCATTAAGAAAAGTATTTCATTTACATTGAGAAGGAAAGAGAGTTCAAGAGTGATAGAATGATAGATGGATGGGGGGGGGGTGGAGACACATGATACAAAAGTAGAGTTGGGGAATATTGGGAGTAAAAGAAACAACAAAAGAAAATAAATATTAATATCAAGAACAATATTCCACCTATTTCATGGACTTCACATTAAGTTTGAAATCCTCAGCATTGTTTATAGCCTACAAACATCACATCTTAGTACCAACGGCTCTCCATTTTCCTTCTTTTTCTCCATCTCCTCCTCACCCCACCCCTCATCATCCATCCTTTTCATGCTCTATCACGGTATTCTTAATAATCCCATCATTCTCTGTCTCTACCACCCCTTCAAAACCTTTCTCCTTTCTCACCTAACCATGCTAAATTTAGCCCAGAGAAGAAAAGGCAATGTGGCGACCGATACGTCAGGGCATCTGAATGTTGGCGAGGCGTGAAACATGCTTCACGCTCTCTAATAATTAACCCATATGGGGGTCACTCAGTACAACTTGGTAGAAGTGGTATCAGCCTTCTATAATGGAGTTTATAATCTTGTATTCACTCCTATCGGATTCCTCTCAGAAAGAAGTTATAATCTTATTTATAAAGAGTAATGCTCTTGCTCTATACATCTTATTTATCAAAAAGTTGGAAAGCACTTTTCAAAGGTCTGACTGAATCATTTGTACCTCTTCTTTAAGTAACTGGTACAAATCAATTCCTTATCTTAATTCCATTTCTATCCTACAACAAGCATAAATAAAAACTAAATAGAAATGAACAAATATCCCTATTTAATGACACTTATTTTGCAAATTACATATTTGCAAAACGCATCAACAAAGATGTGTCAACTTTGCACTTCAAAGGGCTATCAAAGTAGTGATTATAATTTTTTCAATGTGTTGCAAATTTTTAGAGTTCAATGATTAATCTTACTGACTGTGGGCCAAGCAAGACAGACTCAAGTGCTTTCTTATGGATAATATTTCAGACTAGTAAAAAGTCTTGATTGGTTGTAATCTCTGTCCTAATAGATTCAGGTCCGGTCCAATGACAAAGTGCCTTGCTTATTTTATTAACCAATGACATGTACTTAAATATTTTTTGAATCATTTGACAAGTATATTTACCTCAAAGACTTTGTTGTACTTTTGTTGGATTCTTTTAGAATTTATTTTGTGATCGTTACGACTCACACTTACAATCTTGAATAAAGTCCGTAGGTATCCAGGTGTATACTATGCATAAAATTTTGATTCCAAGACATTTGCTTCGACAATGACAATTATTTTGATTTAAATTCAAAATACTAATTGAGTGATTAATTTTCAACTAGAATTTAACACTAAACCCATTAAAGGGAATCTAGTGTAGTGGGAAGGTGTCCGAAAGATGAAGAAAATTATGGTGAGCTTTCCTCTATTTTCATGATATTTGGGAAGAATATCATAATAAAAAGCTCCACAACAAAAGATTGCTCTTCAAATGCCCTAATAGTCATAATATGATCCAAAATATACCACACAGCTAACATGTTTGTGTCCCAAACATTTTGTGTTTCCCCATACATGCATTTCTGTGTAAGTGCATGTGACTCAAAGCTGAATTGGGTTAAGTTCTATCATTTTGCCGATTCAGAAACCTCACAGCACAAAATAATGCTAAGGTGAAATATTATCAACCTTTCCAAATCACTTTTAGACAGTGTCTTCCACATTTCAATGTCATGACCAGAACACTAGTTTCACTTTAAACATTAAACCCTATTATAACCCCTCACCCTACATCTCATACGAAATAAAGCCTTAGGAAATTGTTGTACTAGGAGCAAATGTAGTGTCACCAAAATTTCCGGCCAAAAAATCCTATATAATCATAGCACCGTTTCCTAAACATCAAAGCACTTTACATCGCATTCATTTTACACAGAATATATGAACACTGAACACCTACCTGAGGGTCTTTTTACACACACTACATTTGAAGCAAGTCTTGTGATAGATGATGTTGTCAGCGGTGATCTTCTCCATGGGGTAAACACGTTTCTGGCATACATGGCACAGTTCTGAGGTAACAGTCTACAGAGGGCGACAAACAAAGAAAACAACAAAATATCCTCATTAATTAGTATTCAATTATTCTCGGTGAAACTACAATGTTTGGGAGTAAATGAAGTGAGGAATACATCTCAGAAGAATATTCATTCCAATTTTTCGGCAAATTAACTTTTCATTGAATTGTAAAGAAAAAGTTGGACAGAAATTTCAAAACAAATGCAATTCTCATATTTTTGAGAAATACTACACCCAACATTTTTTGGCATATTCCCCCCAATCATATCCCTATATCTTATATACATTTCCGTTCTTAAATTGGATGGTACTTAAAAGTGTTAAATTGGTTTCAATAACCTCTGAAATTACATAAATGTACACTCAAAACAAAATAAAAAGGATGGAAAGGGATAAATCACCCTTAAAGGGACCGAGGAGCGACAGCGTTTTTGAAAAAGGAAAAGGGTGTCACTTCTCAGCCATTCTCCACCCTTTTCAAGCCATTTCTTCCTTTTTGTATTTAGAGTTTAGTATGTCATGGAATGGGAAGAGTATAATGTTGTTTTTATGTGTGTTTGATTGTTGATTGTTTTTTGTTTCCTTTTCCACTTTGGAGCTCAAGCACTTAGGGTTTCATGTTTAAAGAAATATAAAAAAGGTGGAAAATTAGACCAAGGAAGTCACCAAGCCTACCCCCAACTGAGACACATCTCCTCATGTAATAAAATATTTTGGGGATTCTTAATTGATTAGGATTTGAAAAAATATCAAGTTTCATAGGCTTATATTAGTTGAGAGAACTGATATCACTTCATCATAATGTAAGCACTTTGAGCATTACAATGAAGCCCAACATGTTTAGAAGTATGTATTGACCTTCAAGTTTCTGGAGTTAAGTACTGTAAATTGAAATATGTAAAAATTAAAACTGACAATTCATCTTTGTCCAATGAATGAACAATGACATTTTACTTTACCATGTAATAAGGGGGGGGGGGGGACTACACTAGTCCAGTCTTCCAAGTTTACAAGTCCAATCAGGATGCAAAAATTGAATGTTTTCAATGAGAACATTTCCCTATTCCCCTTTTGTAAACAAATATATTTACAAGTGTGAACAGACCCCATACTCATGAAGTACTTTCCACCAGTATCACAGCCCACGTTCCTATATCAGTTTACTTCGAGCTGTCATCACAAGCTGAACATGATACGCAGAAGTGGGTCAGAAAACAATCCCAGTCAAACTCACACAGACAGCCTATGGCTTGTAGTACAAGAAAGATTGGATCTCAATTTCAACTGTTATAAACTGTGTTATCAACTGAATAAGGAAGTATGATATAGCAGGTCTACATTGTGGAGCAGAGTTTAAAAAAACCTTGTTAAAAAGAATGCTGTAACTATCATATCTCTCCTAAAACCTGTATAAAATCTTTGTTTGATTGTGTAATAATTGTGGTCCCGCTAAAAAACAAAGGTTTTATTATAGCAAGGAATGTTCTTGTATGCACTCCTAGATTTTCCTTATTTTTGGGAGTGCATTTGGCTGATAATCAATTCAATAAATGTAAAGGTAGGGAGGAAAACAAAATACGAAAACAGAGGAAAAGATAAGTGAAGTTCAAATCATTCTTTGTATTTGTTTTAGGACTCAATCTACTGTAAAGATAAACAGGCGGTCCTTCATAGCTAAGATACTTTGTGTGGTACAGAATCCAGCCCTGCACACTGATGGTTGTAAAAACTGTTAACAGCGAAAACGGCCAAAGCTATTAAAAGCTGATGTATAACACCAAACTCAGGGTTCAGCCGACTTCATGCTCTTCCCCTGGTCCACCATGAAGTGAACTATTTCAAAACTTGGGTCTAATGAAGAATAAACTACAAAGTAATGTAGAATGTAATGGGCCGTGTTTTATTTGTTGGGTTCATTTAATGCTGGACTACGTAAACTTGTGAGATCTCCAAGGGTGAAAATAATTCTCTGCTTAATCCTACACAGTATTTGAATTTAAATTGAATTTATACTGAGCAATACATATTCTGGTTAGTAATTGAATAGCACCTAAAACCAGGTTTTTAATTGACTATCAAAAAATCTATCCAAGAGAGAATTAGGCTAAATAAATCCCGAAAAATAAGTGTTTGAATGTACTAATAAATGTATACATGTACGTTCACAGCATAAAGTTCACTTTCAATTGCTTGTGATACATTTGTGGGCACACTGTGCAGTCGCAAAACATTTGCACATTCTTAAATTTGCACTGCATTATGTAAGCGCACAATTGAACCCATTCAAAACATAAAGAAAGTATGCTCATAAATTTGCCTACTTTTAAATTTGCACCTGCCAATTTCCATGCGAAAAAAAGAGAAAATTTTGTTGTTCTTCTTCTTTTCTAATCTTAAAACTGCAAGAAATCTCTACAAATCTGGGGACCCCAGCAACGACAAATTGGGATTAAAATGCAAAAGTCCGAGTAAGCCTTTTGGATACAAGCATTGGTGATTGTCATGATGAAGTCATCAACAATTAATAGACAAGTCAATGAGGTGTCAGGTATAAATGGCTGGGTCTTGAAAGGAAATAACCCATTTCCTTATGTTTGTCAACATCAATAACAATCCTGACCAGCGTTCGTACAAGTATGTACATGTAGGATAGTTCAATGGTTCCCATAGATGACAGAGATTTCCTAATGGTCAAAATTAATCCCTTTTTGATCCTCAAATTGGCAAATTTTATAACTTTATTTTGACCCTGCAACCTTTGAAAAAATAAAATTAATAATTAACACTTTCCTAATGAAAATTACAAAATGCATCAAAAAAATTGCCAATTTGCGCTTGAAAATAGCGATTATTCATATTTATTCGCGTTGCCAATTTAGAAATTTCAATGATTATTTTCATTTAAAGTGTTCTAACTCAAGAACCGTACAATGTACGGTGGCAGAAAAAAATCAATGTATGTCAGTGATTTTTGCTCTTTCTGTTGATATGTAATTCATATTCCATGACATTCTAGTTTCAAAGATAATGCAAAAGCGTCACTAAAAGGAAACATTGTCCTTGATGGGTTAATGAAGTGTACTAAAATTAGTAATGAAGCAATATAACCATTAGGGCCTGTTTTGCTGATTAGCTTCTACTACAAAGTAGTTAGATTTTTCAAGGTATTTATATTTCAGTAAACAATATGGGCACCCCTGTGTACTTGGGAGGGGGGGGGGCAGGAACTAAAATGAATTATTTGATACTACATGCACAAACACATATTTTATAAAGCCAATCCAATCTCCAGAAATGCATGCCCCTTTCACCCATTTTGTGCACCCCCCCCCCTTAAAAAAAAACAAAAAAAACATGTAGGGCCTACACATTCAGTTTGTATGAGGGGCTGCAGAGTGTTTTTGAAAGTGGAGGGGCTAAACAGCTGAAAATCACAAAGCTATAGCTATTTTCACGTTTTTATACATGTTTGCTGGAAAAAGTGGAGGGGCTGCAGCCCCCCTAGCCCCCGCGGCCCATGTGTGTGACTGTCTTTCGCAAGAATAACAAGTTTCATGTCAATTCATTGAAAGAAACCTGTGGGCCTACATGTATTTCTATTACCTATCCCACCCTGAATAAAAACAAAAACAAACAAAAAACATAACAAAACATAATGTGAAGCCCTATCATTAGAGACAGTTCTATCAACATGTACCTACTTTCCTTATTAGCTTCCTGTACATCCACCCACCTTCCTTATAAAACCCTGGTACGTTTCCTTTTTCAACGGTCAAATATGCCTATATCATGAAATAAACCAGTTTACTAACACTTTTTTTAACAAATGTGTTTCTTGATAACCTGAAAGCTTGCCTGAGGCTTGCCCGACATTGCAACAACTACATAAACTGGATTCCATGTATTAGAGTTCATTCTTTTTTTATTATGTACAGGTTGCTTGAATACCTTGTTACTATGTCGCCAGGAAAGAAACATGGATATATTATAATAACTTAGTAAACTGGTCTACTTTCATCAAAGATAAGATATTGTTATCAAAATTTGGTGTTTTTTAATTGTTTCAGCCTTACATTGCAAAAGTGCATAAGAGCAAGGGATTACATTCTACTATTTGGCATAGCCACCTACTAATTCGGATATAGATGTCTGTAAGTTGTAATAAAATGTGGTGGTTGCATCCTGAAAACAACACTATATTAAATCTTACAGACGACTTTATCCATATGACTGGATTGGAAGGCGGCTATGCCAAATATTCTACATGACCTTTTAGAAATTAGGTCATAACTTTCTTATGGCTTTTGATCTGCAAGTTAAAGCTACCCAAGACTAATTTAAAATCAAATTTTATTTGAAATATTGTATCTGTATCTGGGCTTTTAAAAGTAGGTGGTTATTTACATGTAGACCTTTTAAACCCATTTGACATTTTGACACTCATATTTCAATTGGGAATGGTATGAATTAATAAGACTACATTATAGTAACTTTTGACCAGAAGTAGCTAAAATCTCTGACAAATTGAAATTCATGGTTTCCTTTTGCAGTTTAGGGAGGGGTAGAAGGGGGGGGGGTGGTTATAGTGTAAGGGTAGAATGCTTGTAATACCCCTAATTACTTGTGGTATAGGTCTGAAGGTTGTGTGCATTAATGTCATATGAGTATCACGTTACAGGATGTAATACATTAATGTCACTGGATAACCCATTTGTCCAAACCTAAATGTGTGGTAGTCTCAACATACAACCACGATTGGGAATTAATTAAATTAAAACATCATGCCCTTTCCCTCAACTACTGTTATTTACCACAACGGTTAAAGGAACATATTTGAATACCATTTTTTAAAAATAAAGATCATAATATTTCCATTATCGAAATGAATGGGGGAGAGGCTGCTAAATTATTCATATTTATAATATTTATATTTAGGCATCCCTCTCCCTTTCTCTCCTGCTGACCACACCCCCTGGCCAGAGTGGAATGATCCCTGTCACATGGTACCAGCAGCTGTTCACATTCACAGACGTGGATCACAACACCATTCACAGAGGGGTGTTACATTTCATAACAAGGAGGTGACATAGTGATATTTCAGGCAAGATGTTGAGAAGCACATGTGCCATTCCTTTCCTACTATCACCTCATACCTCACAACCTAAAAATACGCTAGTTATTATGGAGTGCTTTTTCCATATTGTGTTGATCCTCCAAAATTATTCTTAAACAGTGAAAATACAGGGTCTAAGGGGGGTGGGGAGCAAATTGGGCCTGAGCCCCTTCCATGTTTATCTTGAGGGTTGATTATATTCAATGGGTGGCAAATGGTACTTTTTATATTCATTTTAGCCTTTAAGGGCGGGGGGGGGGGGTTTAAGTGATTCTAAGTTAATGACCCCCCCCCCCCCCCTCTTTTCTGCCCAAATACAGGTAGCCAAAGCAGGGCTTCATTTTTGAAAATTGCAGGAGAGTTAAAAATTATTCTCCTGAAAGGCTCGAGGAGAGTTGTGAGGAGAGTTACTCCATATTGGGTAACTGATTAAATTAGCAATTTAAGGAGAGATAACTATTGCTCTCTTAAGAATTGTTTAGGAGAGCTTAAGGAGAGGGAGAGCAATCACTCTCCTTAAAAATGAAGGCCTGCAAAGTATGGTATCTTAAAGGGGAATCCAACCCAAGGAGAGAATCAACCTTACAGGAAAGAGGAAAATGAGAGGAGCAATCTAAAAAAATTTTCATCAAAATCGGTTATAAAATAAGAGAGTTATGGAAGTTTGAAAAGTCTAGTTGTTCCTTCTATGGGGATCCTCAAATTGGCATCATCGGCTTCAAAATGGCCGATCTCATGGACAACTCTCCATTCATTTTGTACACAAATTTTCAGATTTTCCCCATTTTCTTTCGAAATATATCTTACCTCCTTCTAAGCTCAACATATCGTCTGTTGGGAGCCATAAGGGCGTTATTGCATCTTATAGATGTTCCGTTGGGAGCCAGAAGGGCGCTATTACTGTACAAAGTCAATGGTAATAGCGCCCTTATGGCTCCAAACGGAACATCCTTGATCTGCAGTAGCGCCCTTATGGCTCCAAGCCGACGATATGTTGTGTGAAATATATTTTCCCATGACATATTTTGAGCTCAGAAGTAAAGAAGACAAATTTTGAAAAAAAGGGGGAAATCTGAACATTTGTGTACAAAATGAATGGAGAGTTGTCCATGAGATCGGCCATTTTGAAGCCGATGATGCCAATTTGAGGATCCCCATAGAAGGAACAACTAGACTTTTCAAACTTCCATAACTCTCTTATTTTATAACCGATTTTGATGAAACTTTTTTTAGATTGCTCCTCTCATTTTCTTCTTTCCTGTAAGGTTGATTCTCTCCTTGGGTTGGATTCCCCTTTAAATAAAAAATAAAAAAAATGTGTTAAAAAATGTGTGATTAACATAATCACCGGTAAGGTGCTCAGTGCTTTTCAACAAGAGACAAAGCCAATGGCGTGGGGAAAAAAGTTGCTTGAGAGTGTGAGGCCAAAAAATTGAGCAAATTTCAAGCCCACACATAAGGAAATTAATTAAGACTGCTCTTATAATAATAGTTAAACACATTGATCAGCAAAGGCAACATTTTTTAAATCCCTATTTTTCCTGTGTTTATATTAAATTGTAGTGTAGAGGATGATAGGCGTCAACAGTGAAAAGCTTTACTTCCTTATAAACTGGTCGATAGCGTGTCATCTTACAGTGGATAGATTTACACCTTCATTATAGTGTGAAAGGTGATAAGATGTTTGTATTTATAAGGGTATGTTTGTATGTTTAAAGGCAAATATGACCACACGTACATAAACAAAGAAGCTAATGATATAACAGATTAGCCAATCAATTAAAAGTAACTGCACTGTACAAACTTTCCTCATGGAGGAGAAACTGTCATCAAATCATCAATCTTCTTGTACATTCAACCTCCTCTACGTCAGTTTTTACTTATTACAATTTTCCATAAACTGGAAAACAAAGTCAAAACGTTTTAGGAAGGTGTCACATTGGAAGTTGCATATAGGCCTATATTTTAAAGTGGAAATGTATCAATTTAAAAAATGTACTATTGCGATGCATGTATGAGATGATGTTGGGTCTCCAAATCTACAATATAAGCTATAATAGCATAACTTTTGCGAATTTCACGAGTGACAAAGGAAGCACAAATTTAATACCATGCGAATTTATCCTCACTTGTGATTATTTCCTTGTATATTGTTTAATAATAAACTACACTTTGATAACTATGATCTTGAATTGAACGAAACGCGAATATGCGACAGAATCCCTCAATCGCAAAAGTTTATATTAGCTTAGGCCTATACAGTATTCAGAAACAGGAGGTATGAGGTTCAAATCCCAGATAATTCACTACATACCCTTTGGTTTGGCATGTTATTGTATAGTTATTAAATTGCATTTAACCCAGTGACTTTAATATGATGAAATTTGAATTTGAATTTGAAATTTGCTGTATGTATATCAGACTACTATAGCCTGCTTGAGTATCTCATATGAATTCCTCTCAGCCTAAATTTAGCCTTGTATAGATGCCCGAAGGGTGCATAGCCACAACATCACTGTGAATCATAGCGGCCATACAATTTGAATCATATACAATGAATGCCAATGGTTAGTAGGTAGTGCCAACATGGAATCTCTACAGATGCAAACATACTGAGAAGATATACAAAAGTATAGCCTCAAGAGAGAGAGAGAGAGAGAGAGAGAGAGAGAGAGAGAGAGAGAGAGAGAGAGAGATGGACGTACAAGTAAATAAAAAGAAATATACTCAGACTCAAAGAGAGGAAAAACATAACACAGATAATGCCAGCAATCAGATGATTGAAAGACACAATACATGTAGGATAATGATACAGAGATAGCAGAAAGAACAACTTTTTAGATCAAATAAAACAATGAGATAGAATGCAAGGAAAAAAGGGCAGAGGTGTGGAGGGGGGGGGGCAAAAAAAGAAAGAAAAAGCTAGGCATATTATTAACAAAAGTGATATAAGATGATGCCCCATAAGATACTAAATGGTTATCCTGAAATGATGAGTAGTTGAGTATAAATGAAGCTAGGATTTATAATAATCTTGTACAAATTAAAAATAACATTCCTTTATCGCAGCTCATTGTTCATTTTGCATTCAGAATGAAATTCAGATTCGTGCTTGCACCCTAAATTTTGTCTGTTTAAACTTTGAAATATTAGGAAACCAGGATTGAAATTAGGAAGCTTATGTAAAGGATCTCTGCTTGTGTGAAACACAACCATTAAAGGTAGTGTCATCCTTTTTCACAAATTACAAATACTAATGGTCATATTCAAACGTGAGTGACACGACATCTGGACTGATAGAAGGGCACATATCTTTACACTTGTAGGTTATGAATGGATCATGACTACCAAATTATGTATAATGTAGGAGTGGCATGTGTCATTACCAGTTGGATTTGAATTTTACAATTGGTCCTGGAAATTATGATTAAAAAACAGTGCGTGAGTGACACGACAGAAAAAAGACATGGGTTTCTGACCATCATTGGTTATGGTTGGATTTGTGCCCAAGTAGGTCTCTAAGGGTACCATAAGTGCTGGTATATGTATATGAATAGTGTACCTCTCTGACATTTATTGTGTTTATCAATCATTCCCTCTCTGTGGAAAATGGTCCACCTCTGTATGTCGTGAGTGACACGACATCCAAAATGTGAGTGACACGACCAGTGCCTTAAATTCAACATTTCAAGTAAATAACTAAATCCAAATTACCTGTATTTGTATGCCATGTTAGAGTAGTCCATGAAAATTACTTTAAGCAAAAAATATTTGACAAAACTGATTGGTATTAAGAATAAGAGGCATTTAAAGCACCATAGTCCCATACGTGCAAATTCCTGTTTGCTCAATTATTCAGCGTAAGAAAACTGGATCATATAATGTTTGAACTTAAATAATTGTTTGTATTGTAAAGAAGCCTTTGTGTTGATTTCAGATCCTAATTTGCATTTTCAAAGGCACAGCGCCACATTAAAATTTCAGCTAAATGTCCCACTTAGTCTGAATATGACCTAATGCAACTTGGTATAACTTTAAAATACGATCAACCTATACTGTCTACTCAATATTACTGTCATAGGTTGCCTAGATCAGTAATAGGAAACGAAAATCTGACTACCAATCTTGACCAGCTCTCCATCAACATCGTTGATATTACAGCGCGTGCAGCACGGACCACACACAGCAATATACACACGGCGCATCAGCGTGCATTATTCTCTGCGCTAACGATCAGCGGTTCGCACCGTACGGTATATTTTTCGAGGTTCGAAAAAATAGGAATGAATTTTGATAATCGCAATATAATGACAAACATACACATTTGAGCTTAATCATGTTGTGGGAAGATATAGTCATTGGTATACTACTATATCCTCTCAAAAACTAGAAATTTAATATTTTTGCCTGCAAAAGGATGACACTACCTTTAATGTTAAAAAGGTACATTAGGTCTACAATTCAAGCTTCAATCTGTAATCTCAAATAAACTAATAATTTGATAGTCATGTTGAAGATAGAGTTCTTATTGACTCTGAAATACTATATCCCTCTCTTTTCTTGGTCATTCTATATGAAGAGGACAAAATTATATAAAAATCAATAGAAACCAGAGTCAGCTGTTGAACTACATCAATAAAATAACCAGCCTCTGTAATTATCACTAAGAACAGATGGCAATCAGGCTGAACATAGCGGACCAAGAGGGCCAAGATATGGTTGCCAATACAATGATTGCGCCAAGTGTGAGGGTCATTTCTCAGGGGCCAATTTAGATTAATCTATCTTTAACTACCGATATACTTATAGTAAGCTAGCAACAACAGAAGCAATATTTAACGTTGCTTTTGCCTTATTTAAAATCTGAGATGATGTTATTTTGGGAAGCACAAATATGAATCACTAATGAAATACTGTTTATTTTTTATATTCTATTGTTCCTTTGTTCCTATCTACCTATAAGGTGTAGGTCAACATGTAAGCCTATGTGCAATCATCAACAATTCATTAGGCCTACTATATTCTTATCATTACACAGTTCTATTGTTGTTTACTACAAACCTGACAATAATCAACATTTGCTATTTATGACATGTGTTATTGACTAATACCATTTCATGAATGGAATTACAATGCATACTTGAGGCTGCTGCTAATATATCATGCACTTTGCTTAGATGGGCTGTACCTCCTAATGAGCTTCAGTGTGTGCATGGATGCAGATTGGATTAGGGTTGTTGTGTAGATTATAAATGCTGATAGAGAAAATCACATCTACCATTGCCTGGATTCACAACTATGCACAAAGGCACTTAAATACGAGGGCAGAAATTGATATTAGTATCGTTCACACAGCAAGCCTTAACTCCAAGTTAACTCCAAGTTATCCTCGAGAACATAGTCCTCAGGGATAACTTGGAGTGAACTTGGAGTTAAGGCCCGTGTGAACGAACTCGGTGTTTATATTCTCAAAGACAAGTCGGGGTTTATGTTCTCGACAGATCTTAGGGTTAAGGCTCAAAACTCCAAGCGGTGGGTGGTCTCCGATCGCGCGTTTGACAGTGTGGACACGATTTTGTCTTGGAGTTAGTGTTCTCGAGGATAAGAGTGACCTCTTGTAACGGTTAAACTTCCGGTTCAGTCAAGCGACATAGCCGAATAGTACGGGGAAATAAATAGCGCACGCTACATACAACTTGTACTTCCGGTCATCGAGCCTCTCACTTATCCTCGAGGATAAGCACACCGTGTGAACCCGACTCGAGAACAAGCCATGGGGGTTTAAATTCTTAGGGATACAATCCTCGAGGACTAAAACCCTGATGGTCCCGTGTGAACACAGGTATTATAACTTATAAGGAAAGGATGGTGCATTATTTGCTTGGATCCTGAATATATTTCTAACACAATATTCCAGGTTGGAGGTCAAAGACAATTACCTCCTTCAAGTTCGAAACGATTCACCTGCAATTGAGCCCCCATATTTTACCTTCAGACCCCCACCCCCCCCCTCCCTCCTATATTCAGACAATCAAGTATGGGCTACATGCATCCCTCAAAATCAAAATCTTGAACCTGATCAAAATTTATTGAGGAACTGTGACTAAGGAAAGATTACCATCAAGAATTTCATTGCTTCAAATAGATGGCATTCCAATCTTGTTACATGGCAAATCGCAAGTACATGATAAATGCCAGGAGAATTTGACAACCAGATATTATTGATGTAACACTAGTTTATAAACATAGTGTTTGGGAATGAGAATTGGGGAATGGGAGGGGGTACAAGGGGGGGGTGTACAAGGGGGGGGTTTGCCAGGGAGGGTTTGAAGGGGGTAGAAATAAGACGGTAGCTGGGAGGGGAGAGGGGTGGCACTCTGTATAAACATTATGTACCATGAAGTGAGGAAAAGGGAGAATCGAGAGAAGCGGAGCAGGGATGGGGCCGGAGGACAGGGAGGGGAGACTACCGGGGAGAAGAGGGGAGGGGGAGATCATGTGAATGTGATCATGGACATGAACCCTACACTATATCCTAATACTAGTTGGAGGCTTAACCCTCATCTCTTCTCAGGGCATAGCAATGGTAGATTGGGAGGATGGGGAATAAGGGTGTGTTCAATGTCCAGTTTCAAATTTGTACGCCAACATGAATCATGATACAAAAACGCAATTACAAAACACAAACACAAACGCGATCAGCGGTGCACCGTTCAGTGTCAAAAATTTTAAGCTGATAATATTTCTATCGTCTTTAAATTCCCCGCTCTCAAAAAACAAACATCTTCTCCTTTTTCACTTGCACCGGAAGCTTCCACTACGAGAGCACATTTAAAAACGCTTGAAAACTCAATCCTGTTCAGTGTTGCATTTCGTTAAAATCGTGACACTCCAGGTCGTAAAATTGAAGCTGATTGGGGACAATGAACACACACTTTGTTTCTCTTTATAATTATATCAGCGTTTTGTACTTGCGTTTTGTATCATGATTCATGTTGACGTATAAGTTTGAAACTGGACAATGAACACACTCTTACCCTCATCCCTTCTCAGGACATAGCAATGGTAGATTGGGAGGGTGGGGGAATAAGAGATGTAGGGGGATGAGAGGGGTGGTCAAATGCAAACGCTGCGGACATTCTCCCTACAGTCTGATATATAAATAGGCCCTATGATCAATAACAAAATCCCTATTGCCTTTATTCAGATTTTAATTTGAATCAAATTCAAATTGCAGTCCTTTTAGATCACTAACTTACATTATAACCCAGGCTCCGTTAATAAGGCCGCCCCCCCCCCCCCCCGGTAGAATAACGTATAGAACATACGTACATGTACACACAGATATTATACCAATATTCAATGTTTTTGAGTGCGATTGTTCGGAATATCACATCAGCATGCAAGTTGAACCATTCTATTCAACGACACGAAGCGGAATACAGAATGGTTCAACTTGCACTGAATGAAATATTCAAAACTTCACACGAAAGCCAAAAAATTGAATATTTGTTTTATTCAACTCACGATATGGTACAGATGAAGACAAATCCAATGTTAGGTCTTGAAGTAGGACTACATCTGAATCATTAGTACAAGTCTTGTTGTGAGAGCAAGAGGCGCTGGCCTTGAGACTTGGGAGGGATAGTTTGCAGAGAGCGCATTACGCGCATTCAGCTCATAGATACGGGTCATAAATTCAGTGCGCCCTGGGACCCAACTGCACGCGTGTTCAATGGATCCATCGACTATTCAACTGGCTACGTCATCACAGTTCAATAGCTGATTCTGCTAAAAGTCATGTGACCCACATTCATCCAATAAGATGTCGAGGATCTATGTAGGCCCTAGGTGTTGAATAAAACAAATTAATTTCACCTTGAGTGCTCCGATTTCAATAAAATATATTACGTATTAAGGCATTACGAAGGTACAATGACATCAGTTAAAATGTACAAATCCATGAAATGGGCATCTATTTTATTTTTTTTTAAACAAGTGATATTCAGCATGTTCAGCCCCCCCCCCCCCCCCCCCCCCGCCTTTAAAAAAAATTTTGTCCTAGACTTCATTTTGCAATGGGTTACAGTATCTTGAAAAACAGACAAACAAAAATTATTACTCCACATCCCTCCATACACATTGGCCCGAATTCACAAAGGTGGTTTCTGCCAAACCCACGGATCCGCGGATTTGTGAATATTCATGTAATAATTACGCTTAATTGTAGCGCGTACATTGAAAAAGGTCCAATATGAATGCGCGATTTTGTCATTTTGCACGAGATATACGCCAGTTGCTATGGTGTTGACATAATGAGCCCACGGTTTTGAATTAATGAGTCCACTGTTGAGTCAACGGTTTATTTAAATTAATTTGAATAAACAGCAGGAAAACCATAGCGACAAGCGTAAATTTAGAGCTCTGTGACAAAATCGCGCATTCATATTGGACTTTTCTCACAGTACGCGCTAAAATTAAGCGTATTTATTACACAAAATCTACATAATCCACGGATCCGTGGGTTTGGCAGAAACCACCTTTGTGAATTCGGGCCAATAGGTTACAAAACAGGAAGTCCTTACTTTCTACAAACTACAATAGGTTTCACAAAGATTATTATATCTATCCCACAAAAGTGAACGAAAGGCTTTGGGCATGAGCCTTTAATATCAAAATAGAAATAAACAACGAGTCATATATATTTGTACTCATCAGCTTTGGCTATGCAAGCTTTGCTCCAATCATAAGTTTATCATACCAGCGCAAAGTGGGTTTCAAGGAAACAATCTTGAGAGGCATGCCTACAATAATAAAAAGTAGAAAATAACAAATCATATTAAATCTAATACTCCCTGCCGGAGCCGTCCTACTCACGAAACGAAACTTCTTCTCTGTATCGGTAGACATCTTTGTTTTACGGCGAACGTTTCAGGCGGGTGGACTTGCGAGGATATAAAGCGAACTACAGTACTGTTCGAAGGGGAGGTCGGTAGGTAGTCAAATTTTGACTGTTGAATAGTCTGTTGTTTTGAAGGATGCAGTTATGATGGCAGAGGTTAGGTAGGTGCGTTACAGCAGAGGTACTGGTAGTAATGTACACTGGTAGGGTTGTGTACGTGGGGTGAGCGTCTTGTATCGTTGTGTGACATGTGTCCGGGTATCGGCGGGAGGTAGGACTCGATGAAACATCTACATGCCCTACATTTGTAGATGGATGGGCGTACTGACGGTGTAAGGGTATCTAACGTCCAGTGTTTTTGAGTCACGCAGAGAGAAGGCCCTTTGACGATGTTGGAGAGTAGAGCAGCGCTGGTCACGTTGCACACAAGGCAGTGTAGTCTGCTTGAGTAATGCAATGCCCAGTCTCTCGATCTCTGCCTCACTTTACAATGGAGAGAGATTTCTTGGTATATCTAGTCTAACCCCCAGCACCGAGTACTATTTACTCTTTTCCTTATTCAGCATTCTTTCGTTCAAATTTCAGTTCATCATCCCAAAACAGCCTTTGCAACAATGATTTGAAGGAGTCGTAATAGTTGGGATCGTATATTTGGATTTGAATTTCGTTTCATTTACAAATATTTGCAACAATAAAAAACCAACAATCAAACTGGGTCTGTCGATTTAGACTACCTACAATAGAAGGAGGCTAGCTAGCTGTGCATACCACATGTAATGAAGTAATAGAACCCTAAGCACGTTGTGTGTTTGTGTGTGTGTGTATGACAGCTGGGCAGCATTGCATACAGTGGGACTATTGTGAACCACTTACTTTCACTAGCTGACACTTCCTGGTTCACAGTCTTGTGATTCAGACTGACTTTTGCTTCCGTGCAACTCAACTGTCTCAAATATTCAAAAAATTTACTGTTCTTTACAAATTCTTATTGTTTTTATTTCATAATTGATAGCAGTTTGTACGAATGATACCCAAGCATTTCTTTTGGCATCAATTCAAAATATTCAAAATAATATTAATAGAATGGGTCTGGAATGGAGACTCATATCTGGGTTATTCCATTGTCAGCAAGATAGAGGGGAGGTTAGTGTAAAGACAGAACAGGAAATCTGTTATAATAATATTTCCTTTTGGAGATTATTTGAGACAGTCTAACAACATAATTTCAGGGACCCAGTAAACTCCAGATTCCCATTCTGACAGAAAACAATAATTTTATTGGTTGAAAGTTTTGTATTATTGAACTTTGACGATGTCTATTAAATTGCATTGTTATTTTTTTGTTGGGAGGGGGGGGGGGTTCCTAATACAATAATATCTTAAATTTGTATATTGATGTCTATAATTGATTACTTTATTTATTTCAATTATTTCATGATATGTATTGTGTTCTTGCTCAGTGTGTTTATTTACATGCTGATGATCCAATTCTCCCATAGGCATACTACAGAAAGCACCCAATTCCTGTTAGTAGGTTGAATGTCTTTATTGTTTGTTATTGTTTGAAATTGCCATATTTCAGTTCATAAATTTCTTAAATTAGTGTGCATTAAGAGCTATGTCTGAAGTAAATCAACTGTATGAAACTTTCAATTGAACGTTTAAATGGGAAGTTCACACTGGAAATCATTGGGTTAAAAAATAAATCAGAAATATAAAGGTCAATATTAGTAAATGTTCAAAGAAAATTCTACAAAGAATAACAAAGTTTAATATGAAAGTTTAAATTATTGATTTTGTGATGTCACTTGCTAGCTGCTCTCCCATGGGTTGCGTAAATTTCATGAATTTGTCCTTCTTTCATGGTTCTTCATGGGTTTTGCGGACCCCCTCCCCCTTCCAAATAAAAAAAGGAAATTTTTTTTTGCCCCCCCCCCCCCATGCTCAAGTTTGGATAGACGCCCATGTACGTAAACATAGGTTTGATGATATAACAATAGCAGAGGGAAAAAAAGAGACAATTTCTAGAATTTATATTACACAACATATGGGAGAGCAAATTGGCAAGTGACGTCACAAAATTAAACTTTCAAATTTAAATAACTTTGTTATTATTTGATGGATTATTTTTAAACTTCCACTCATATTTGTACTTTATTTTTCTCCCTTTTTTCAAACCAATTTAATTCCAGGGTGAACTTCCCCTTTATTTTTACAACACCAAGACTCACCGCAGAACCGAATTTCAAACTCTTCGACCGCGTCCCAAATTTCTCTTGATAGGTCGCGACCTCTCCGTCCGAGCTGTCAGAGCCTTGTTCAAATTGAGAGAACCGGGACATATTTAGAGCCGGTCCCAGCGGAATGTCGTTTGCTTCCCGAAGATCCTTCGCTGTCAGACGAATGGGTGGAGGAGGAGCTCTCGAATTGGAGAACTTGGAAGAGTCAAGACGGTTGGACTTGCTCCTTGTTGAGCCCAGGATGGAAGCGCCATTTTCTGTAAAAATGGAAAAGAAATTTGATAATTGATAAAAAACAATTTTTTACACCAGTATATAGGTAAACAAAAGATGTTGCGGTCTGGCGGAACAGTCGTAGGCTGTTGATGCAAATGGTTCGAATCTCAGCCAAATTCACAATTTTTTTTTTTTTGCAAGATATAAGGGTAGGCCTATCAGTAGGTAGAAATTCCTGTTGGCCTTTTCAGGGATATAGCCTGGGCACTGGGTAAGGGCTATAAAGGCTTTAACAGAAAGCAAAGGTGGATATCATAGCAGGCACTATATGTTATCTTCATATTACATTATGATTATTAAGTAATGTGCATCTCTACATTAAAATAACTTTCACAACCATATTATGTTGCACATTATTATTATTATTAGCACTAACAGGTGCCAACAGCTAACAGTATTCACACATACTCCATAATTCAAACTCTGGACCCACACCCCCCTTTTAAATATTCAAAATCTAAATAGCGGCCCCTAAGTAAAAATTAAATTAAATATAATAGCATTTGTGCTGTTATGCTTGGTTAAGTGTCTAAACAAATTGGTTCTTAATATACATGTGTAACAGATTAAATATTAGAGTGGTAGTAAAATTATCAATATTATATATTTTATACTCAATAATGAAATCTGATTATATAGCACCTAATTACAGACTTTATGTCCGTAGCTGTTTACAGAGATGTAAAATTCATTTCCTAAAAAATATATATACATGCATCTGTAGTTGTTTTGGATAATATAATATGATATTGCCATTGCATATTTTGTGAGTATGGGCATGCTTGGTATTATACAGCATCTTGACTGCAGTAAGATATATGGTCATCAATACAGTCTCCTCCTGTTATAACGAGCTTGTAATCAATCAAAATTTTGTTTCAACAGGATTCTCATTATAAGAGGGGTGGACTGCATCCTTCTGGCTCTCTGCCAAAAACGATACAAGTATCTATTTTTGACCCACAGTGCTGAGGGTGCAATTGCCGAGTAAACCTGTCATTGCTCATTACAGTCAGTTCCTCTCTCATATTTCATTATATGACATAGATATTATTGGAATGAAGTACTTCACCAGCCAGCATTGCCTCAGCAACTTGTATTAATGGCTGAATAAACCTGCTCTAATGTAAAAGAGAGTGGAATTCTATCAGTCAATTTCTATCAATTGTGCACTGCAATATCACTTTTGCATGGTTTCAAGATTTTTTTTTTTTCATTTTTAAAGCATTCATGTCCATGATGATGATATTATTTAAAGACATTATATCAACTGATAAAATATGAATTTATTTCTAGTGTGGACATATAAAGTGGTTTTTCTTAATTAAATATCTTCAATTGAAATAATTAGTAGCCGAATTCATCTTGCAAAAATTGGCCCCATGAAGGAAAAGATATATTAATTACAGTGTATTCGTGTATGAATTGGCAATTTTTTTAAATGCACTTGTCTATGCTAATAGATTAAAGTTTTGAGACGAGAAGTGAAAAAGAGCATTTAAGAACCTTTGGAAACCGCTTACGAGCTGCCAGTAAAAGTAAGCGCATGATATGATGACGATATCAAAGAGAAGACTATGAACACATGTAAGAGTCATGCTATGCACACAGACATTCCTCTTCATGATAGCCTGCATGCAAGACTCTGTACGAATAATTTCTAGATCTTCTTCCCTCTCTACGATTATAAGATCTCTGTAAACGTTACAGGGCACTAGACAAGTTAGCAAATTGTGTGTTTTGACATGGGTGAAAGTCAAAGTAAATTAAATTAAATTAAATCTCATTATTGACAATGAAATAGGACACGCATTTTTTTTTTTTTTTTTTTTTTTTTATGAACCGATTACAAGCTGTAAAGCAAACAGAAATGCACAGATTTAAGAACAAATAAGTACAAAGTTGCTTGAGATCAGGCTAACTGAGTGGGAGAAACAACTCTTGAGTTGCTCATCGAGGCTCCCATCAGGGATAGCAGAAACCATTCATAACTGGGCGATTGAAATATCTACAACAAAAACATTCCTAATTACAAATTTATTCACTAGTCAAAGGCCAGAAAAGGTGTTAAACTACTGATTTTCAGCATATGGTTTTTAAAGAAACCAACCCTTTCATTTTAACCCTAAAGAAGCCAGGGGTGGGAATTTGCCCACCCCCCCCCCCCTCCCCCCCCCCAAAAAAAAAAAACTAACAACAATAATGACCCACTCTATCAAAATTTGGCATGCAGTTAGCCGATCTATATCGAACAATCAGGTGTTATTCATCATTTATTTAATCATATAATAGGCCTGGATGAAGGTTTGCTTGAATCTCCTTTTGTGCATTTCTGTGTTCCTTCAATCTTCTAATTAATAGGAAATAGTGATTTTTTTTTAAAGCCGAGTGTTTCTTGATGAATGAAATCAATTTAAGAGTGTTATATTACAGTTTGAAAGCGTGACATCACCCCTTCAAAAATGATTAAAAAAATACATTAAAAATATATGATTTTTTTTTTTTGTATCATGTAAATTGTAGAGCCCCCCCCCTTTTTTTTCAGGGACAAGGTCAACATGGATATATAATGGTGTCCACTACAGGTGACCTTATCAAAAGTTCTCTCTGAAAATTTTATATTTCACTGTCCTGGAATGAATCCTCAAGCTTAGTCAAGGCCCCTCTTGCACATCTCTCTTTTCTCAGAATATTTCTCAATTTGACTCATAGTGTCTCTTCCATTTCTCTGTAAATTATGTCTGCTATTTAACTATGGATATACTTCATGTCTGACATTCCTACATGTGCAATATATGCTTGCTAATATTTAAAAATTCTGAACAGTTTTGCTTACACAATATATATTGTAGGTTAAAAATGCAGTAAATGTGCTTTTTTTTTCTTTCTTTCTTTTTCAAATCTTCTTTTCTTTTCCACTGGGTCCCTGTAGATAAAATTAGTTAAATCATTTAATAGAGCATTACAAATAAACAAAATGTTGAACTAAATGTACAAGTAATGTTCAAAATAGGAGGTAAAACTCTAGGGATATTGAATCAAGACAGAGAAAATGGACCACTAAGAAAATTCTTTTAAACAGAAACAAATTGTGTATCAATCCTGTACAATTCATTGGCACAAGAGGGCAGCATCCAACTCTGTAGTTGTGCTCACATTTATCATCTTTTGAATGATCCATGCAATTAGCATGGTATGGTATGCGACTAGTTCAGCAACAAATTTCTTAGATTAGATTTTGAGAGCAAGAAGATTGATAATTCTCTGGATGAAATGATATAAGGCTGCAATCATGGACACCCAAACTGGAGTTCTTGACTCTGTAATTTTAAACAAATTAAAAAACTTTAAACAGGGTCTAAACGCCCAAAGATTTAGGAAGCATGATAAGCCCCATAACACAATGATGTGTCATCAATTGCAAATTTGAATAAAATTTCTAATTGTTTGATGTCTTTAAACAAAGCTTGCATGATACAATGGTTTTGATAAGCCATTACTATTTTGCGATCCACTGCAAATCTTTCTGTTACAGAGCCTACAACTTGAAAAAAAACAAAAAACATATTGGATCCCTGCATAATAGTTGTTCATATTGTAAAAAAAAAAAACAATGCAAGGCATACAGTATTACGCAAATGTACATGTACATGTAGTCATTGTGTTTTTAAAATTATGTCTTATTTATTTATCTTATATATGCTACCTATATTTTTTAGTTGTTTCGTTCTCAAATTGTAAATTATATTGTATGTTTTGTACTATGTTGATTATGATCCTATTAGTCTGGATTTTGTATCAATAAAGATTGAATTGACTTGAATACTAAATCATGAGAGCCAGGTGGGTATTAACTCTGTGTAAAATGATACGAGAGTCATGACATTCTCTGTCTCAACTCATTTAAGATACCACCTTGTCACCAGACTTTTCAAAAACTACATGTGGGGGAAATTTGATTTTTCAGAAGGTGCAGCGTCATCGGCATGAATCTGAGAAATAGCCTGTTAATCCTATAACATGAATCTAAAAACAATATCGGCATGAACCACATCTTTAAAGGGATTTAGTAACTTCCAAAAACAGTGCAAGAGGGATCGAGATGAATAAAATTCTATTGCTCTGACCGTAAAAACGAACTACTGAAAGTTTCAGATCAAATGCAAGTCATTTAAACAGTGAAATTTCAAAAGAGGCTAAGGATACGGCTGCGCATGATTAATTTAAACCACTCCGTTGCAAGCTTAGTAGCCCGGTAGGCACAGGGACTTCACGACAGGAAATGTGGTGAAAACCATGTGCGTTTAAACGCACGCGGTTCTCAAAGGCGTCCGGGAATTGGTTTGAAAATTTGAGTATAAAATCATAGATATTTCGAAAGTAAAGCAAGCAAGTATACTGCAATTTTGAAGGAACACCAGACTGACCTATGTATTCATAATCACATTGGCAAAATTAGCTAAATCCAATAAATTGTAATTTGAATATCATTCGATGTTACTGCATCCCTTTAAAAGATAATCAAAACAACCTTTTTTCTGTACCTTGCAAGGGCCTGGTAGTGATATGTGATTGAGGGGGAATAAGAATCAGTACTGTAATTCATATATTTTTATGAAGAATGGGATGATGCTTTTGAAATGAAATTTTCAGGGTTTATTTTTTACACAATTTGAACAAAGAGTGAAAATGCCCAGACCCAGAAAGTCACAAGGGCTTGCCATAGCTCAGTCGGTAGAGCATATGTCTCAGGTTCGATTCCTGGTGGAATCCAATCTTCTTTGCTCATTTTTTTCATATTTTTACACAATGTTACATACATGTACACTGTAGCATGCAGGATATTTTGAAGACTCCACTAAGTTACAAACTTCATTTAAAACGTCTCTCATGACTCAGGTAGCACATGGATTCTACTCCGTGAGTATACATAGACTGTAAATCCAGCTCAATCTCAACACTGTGTCTTTGACTTTCATGTGTGACCTCTTGAACTTGAGATGCTGTCCTGTGATCTGGACACAATAATTGTACGTTTCCTATGATACTAACCCGCCTGATTGGCGAGCTAGGAACGGGTCATAGCAAAAACTATCTACCTGTTCAATAATAACATGATATTCTAGGCTTATTTATTTGCAATCCCCCAAGGATTCTACATTCAAACATTTGAGCTGAAGCTCAAAATATCAACCCATGTGGTCCAAAATATCTCAGCGAAAAGACGAAGATCGGGAGGGGTGGAGGAGGGGTGTTACACCACAGACTTACAAACAACTTGAATGTGAGGAACCAAATGAATGCCAACAATTCTTCCTAAAGTGACCTTGTTTCCCATAATCTCAATTCTAAATTGTTTTTAAAAATCCTTTGAATTCAAAATGAATGCTTATCTATATCTACATATTTCAACTTTAGCTACATATAGTATGTGATATGAGTAACCCATTCGGCTCGTTTGCAAAGTTGTGCATAATTTTACAAATACCTTAGTAAGTATCCACAAAATTTCAACAACCCATTAAAAAAGAAAAAAAAAAATGTATCGCATGCTTCGTACAAAGTTGGGTTTTTTTCTTTTTTTTGGGGGGGGGGGGGCAGAATGGGCATTCACAATGCAATATAATTTTCATTACTTATCATAATAAAAGTACCTTTAAAAGATGGGGACTACACCGCTGTTTCTAGCCTTTCTCTACCCAGTATCAGGAAACAGTCTTTTCTGACTCACCCAACCAATGCACTAGACAATCAACGTTCCCAATATCCGAGCAACCGCAATGTTGCAAACTAAAATGTTACCCACCTATCTAAGAGGATGATCTTATTTAATGTGACGTTAAAGTCAAATTTGAGCAGTCACATTGAGCGATCATTTCGAGGGCATCAAGGTACATTATTACATCATCACAGGAAGTTCTAACGTACATTAGTTTAAAGGTAGTGTCATCCTTTTGGACAAATTGCAAAAACTAATGCAACTTGGCATAACTTTAGAATATGATATCGACCTATACTGTCTATTCAATCTTACTGTCATGGGTTGCCTAGATCAGTAATATGAAACGAAAATCTGACTACCAATCTAGACCAGCTCTCCATCAACATCGTTCATATTACAGCGCATGCAGCACGGACCACACACAGCAATATACACACGGCGTATCAGCGTGCATTGTTTTCTGCGCTAACGGTCAACAGTCGATTTGAATTTTGCACCGTACGGTTTAATTTTCGAGGTACGAAAAAATAGGGACAAATTTTGATAATCGCAATATAATGACAAACGTACACATTTGAGCTTAATCATTTTGTGGTAAGAAATAGTAATTGATAAACTACTATATCCTCTCAAAAAGTAGAAACGTAAGATTTTTGCCTGCAAAAGGATGACACAGTCTTTAAAGGGGAAGTTCACCCTGAAATTTTATTGGTCTTAAAAAATGAAGAAAAATAATAGAAAAATATTAGTGAAAGTTTGAAGAAAATCGACCAAAAAATGGCGAAGTTATGAATATGTAAAGTTTTGATTCTGTGACGTCACGTGCGAGCAGCTCTCCCATTGGTTGTGTATGTCAATTCCATAAATTTGTCTTTTTGTCATGGTTCTTGATAAAGGAATGGGTCAATTTGATATAGTCAGGTATATGAACATATGTTTGATGGTATATCGACCGCACAGTTGACATAATTATTTTCTTCTGAAAAAAAAAATGACATTTTATGGAATTTACACTACATAACACATAGGAGATCTGCTCGCATGTGACGTCACAGAATCAAAACTTTGAATATTCATAACTTCATCATATTTTGGTCGATTTTCCCCAAACCTTCACTCATATTTTTATTTTATTTTTCTGCATTTTTTAAGACCAATAAAATTCCAGGGTGAACTTCCCCTTTAAAGGGAAATTACTGTTTTGGTCATGAGATTAACTTATGGAAAAAGCTATATCACAGTGCTTTGGAAATCCAATTCACCTATGAACTATTGTATGCTGTGAGGTTTCGAAATCTACAAATGATAAGAAACAACCAAATTCTGCAGAAAGTCTCATGCACTACACACAGAGTTCATGTATGGAACTACACACACAAAGTGTACACCCCAAACATTTAAATTGCTATTTGTCATTATATGAATACGGGGAGCAATCTTTGTCAGTGTAGCCTTTAAGGGTGGTATCTCACTTCGCGGAAAATACTTTGAAACTACTTTGAGACGGATTTGGGACTATTTTGAGACTTTTCTAAACTACTTGGGGACGGTTTTGAAACTTGTCGCAGAGACGTCTCCTCAGTCCCTGCGACGTTTCATGACTCGCGGAAACTACTTTGAGACAGTTCTTTGAAACTGCTATGAGACAGTTTTTGAAAATCGGAGAAGGCTCCGCGATGGAATGAAGTATGGAAGACATCTCTCATACTTTTCATCCATCGCGGAGACATCTCTAATACTTTTCATCCGTCGCGGAGACATGAGATATCACCCTTACTACAACATTTTTCCTGAAATAATTTGAAAGCTCACAATTGTTTATGTTCACCTTTCCTACTTAAATAGAGTAGATTCTCTTTAGTTTAAAGATCAACATGGGATCTATAATAGCCAAAAGTAAACAGAAGAGAAAAATGTTTTCATATTTTTCCATTTGGGTTACTATACGAGATATAGTTACGTCCTTTGCATGATCTGAACAAGTAAACAGGCCAGTCAGATATTGGCAACGAGTGACTCTCCCACAAGGCACACTTGACGCGACACCGCACCAAGAGATGCATGAAATATAGACATGAAAGCATGACATCACTACGCAAACTTTCTTAACCTGGAGTAAGCCTCCCCCAGCATGGGACCCCCACCTCAAGAAGGATAAACAGAAAATCGAGGCCATCCAGAGAAAGGCAGCTTGGTTTTGTATGGGTGACTAAAAACAAACTAGTAGCGTCTCAACAATGTTGCAGACCTTGATATGGGAATCCCTAGATGACAGAAGAAAAAATGCTAGACTTTGTCTAATGTTCCAAATCATAAAAGGACTTTTTGCCATCAATCCTGATGACTTCATCCAAGTCAACTCCCGTCCAACGAGAGGGAACAGCATCAAGCTTCAACGTCAGTTCATCAAATGCAATGTTCACAAGTTCAGCTTCTTCCCCCGAACAGCAAAGGACTGGAATGAACTCAATATCGACACCAAGTCATTAAATACATTGGACTCCTTCAAAACACACCTAATCAAACAAAAAGCCCAGTAAGACCCGACCTTCTCATAAGCCGATCCAGTTATATTAAAGTTGGCGGAGTACAGCTAGCCTGCATATGCCGACTCAACCCAAGACAAGACAAGACAAAACAAACCTATAGGAGGCATCATGAGAAGATCCCTTAAAGGTCACAAGTACTTATGGCTTACGATAATAAAACCCTCATAATTCATGAAGTTACACATTTAATAACTTAACATTGCTTTGAATTTCTGCAAACCATCAAACCCAAACGAGGCTTTTCCTGATGGAAATTCAATCAATTCAAACAAATTAAAGATTTGTCTCGCGGTCTGCTTGGTGTGTTTTTGTTTGAGGTCAAAGACAGTTCTACAACAGTGAAAACACTGGAGACTCTTCATCTTTACATGTAGCAACCTTGGATGTACATTTGTACTGTCCTTACCACAACAAAATTCTATTGCTTCTTTATGATCTATTAGCTAAAAGATACAAATTCATTTGATGCATATTTTATTTTTTTATTTTTTTCTTGCTAAAGAAAGCAAATAAGGATATAAAATTTCTGTGAAGTGCCAATTTCGACACATATGTAGGCCTACATATAACAATTCAGACCCATGCATACATAATATAAACCGAATGAGCAACAATAATTTTGATGAGGCTTTTGATGAACAAAGTTAGCCTAATGGATCTTGAGTTGGCTCTGATGCCATGCCAATTTAGAATGTATACTTATTTCCTCTAGTCAAAATTTACAAGAAATCTGTAAAAAACAAAACAAAAAAACAAAAAAACACCAGACCCAGAATGGAAAAAAATAAAAAAAATAACAGCCTCTGACTGAGGAGGGTGTTCCAGCCCCCATTTGAAAAATGAGAAAATTTTACATAAATCAAATTAAAAAACAGTATCCAATTGGGACAGGATGCAAAATTTTCTTGTACCCCTTAGCCAACTACATTTTTAATGGCCACTGAAACATAATTAAAATATAACTATCTCTAGATAAGTTGCAATCTTCTCTAAGATACAAGACTTCAATCACAAATCAGGAAAATGTTCCATTACACTCTCTAGACAATTAGATTTCCATATTCACATCCCATGGCCAATAGACCAGAAGGAAGCAATAATATCAGGCCAAATACTCTGGATTTGGAATCCCTTTTCTTCCGCACCAATTTCTCTTTCGAGGCTAAAATAGAATGCTTACTCAAACTCATGTTCTTGTTCGATGACCTAAAATACACATTCTATTTTAGAACTCACAACAGTTTAGTCAGCATATTGCCTCAATATTTCAGAGTTACATGCAGATTAACCCCCACCATCCCCCCCCCCAAAAAAAAAAAAATTAAATCTTAGAATACTAGTACTATTTGCTATTTGTTAGTTTCATTATTTATTACTAACACTTGTATTGTCCAGAGAACATATTTAGAAATATAATGGATAAAAAGAGCATCTTTCTATACCCCTACAATATATATCTTTTTTTTTTTAAAGGTAGGATGAGACTGGTGCTAGAGAGAGTGTAATGAAACATGAAATAATCTACATGGCCTGTAAAAATGTTATAAACTTTAAAATGTTGAATAATGAAGGAAACTGACCAGAAATATATAATATGAAAAAATGAGCAAATAAAATAAGATTTGAACCCGAGACTAGTAACCAGGAGGTCTCTGGTTCGAATCCCGATGGTACCCCATTTTTTTTGCTCATTTTTTCATAAACTTTAAAATGCTCACTTGTGAATATGAAAGAAAGTCTGGTAGAGGAGTCTAGCTCTGAGAGGGGTAATTGGGGGATTTCCCCCATCTTCTTTTGATCCTAAAGATAGTAACATTCTAATAAAATTACATCCACAGAGAGAAAATAAATCTTCTATAAATCAAGGATTAGATGTAAAGACCATCTAGGATCAATATGATATGCAGGGATGTCTGTCTGTAAATAGATAGCTTCCGCGTACTTCTCACGTACAGCTTACAAAATGCTCATGGTTCAAACAGAATTTCCTGTGTTCTTAGTTGACAAATTAGTTTGTAATAAAAGTTGAAATTTAGGATAACATAACCAGGGAGAAAATGAATTTGAAGAAAATCTATTGAGGGAGGATAGTGATAAAGGAGTTAAATCAATAAAAACAATGGTTATCATTAAAAAAAAAAGGGGGGGAGAAAATAGAAAATAGAAATATTGTCAAAGGAAGTTATGGCATCACACAGGCCCGCTTTTCACTAATTCTTGTGTTTATACCAATATTAAGCTATTTTTATCTTGATAAATGACCGATAACCTAATAAAAACTTGCTCTCTTAAAGGGGAAGTTCACCCTGGAATTCAATTGGCTTTAAAAAATGTAGAAAAATAAAAGAAAAATATGAGTGAAGGTTTGAAGAAAATCGACCAAAAAATAACGAAGTTATGAATATTTAAAGTTTTTATTTTGTGACGTCACGTGCGAGCTGCTCTCCTATGTATTATATGATGTAAATTCCATAAAAGTGTCATTTTCAGAAGAATATTTATTTTTTTAACCTGTGTGGTCGATATATCATCAAATACATGTTCATATATATGCCTCTATCAAATGGACCCATTCCGTTATCAAGAACCATGAAAAAAGACAAATTTATGAAATTTACATACACAACACACGGGAGAGCTGCTCGCATGTGACGTCACAGAATCAAAACTTTAAATGTTCATAACTTCGCTATTTTTTGGTCGATTTTCTTCAAACTTTTACCCATATTTTTTTTTTTTTCTGCATTTTTTAATACCAATAAAAATCCAGGGTGAACTTCGCCTTTAATTCATTAAAAGCCAATTCTGATTTCGATTTTGATTAAAGCTTTAGGTGGTACAGTGTTTCTTTTTGCTTGGACCCTGGGAAAGTTGATTAATCCCTTTAATATAACACATGTTTAATAGCGGTTGGTGCAATATCCACAAATGAAAATATAAAACTATTATTTAGAGTGAGAGCATTTTTATTAGATTTCATCCCATTTGAAATCATATCATCTCATTAGCTAAGCTCCCATAAATGAAGCGAAGGTAGATCTCATATCCAAAATCAAAATGAAAATTTCCGGGGGACGAAATCTACGAAACATGGTGACTAAGTTCTGGTTAATATGCGTCTCCTAGTTACAATGCTCCATGAATTACAGGTAACTATATTGATTTAATACTTCACATCCTGCATTCATGCTAATAGGAGCATATTTTTTTTACTCTTGCTAAATATTGGATGGGAAATGAAAGAAGGGAAGATGATGGTTTTTGTGGTCATTCCCACAATTCCACAAAAAACACCCCTCACAATATTTTCTGCAAGCTCAGACATTAATCCAACACACTTTACCGGTGATTCAATGAAAGTTTATAAATACCCATGCAGGCTTTTAAAGAGGAGGTGTATACATGAACATGTAGCTTTGCAGCTTTGGTAAGATTCAATCATACCAATTAAATTGGTCTCGTATGAAACACTCCCAAGTTCTCTATAAAAGTTGAATTTTTGTAAATACTTGAATTTGAAAATTAGGCTGGATTAATTGCCATATACTTTGTATCTGAAAAATATTATCATCCCTTAAATATAAGATAGGCCTTCTAAACACAGATTTCATAGATAAGTTTATAATGGGGGACAGGGGGACACGCCCCCCCCCCCCCCCCCCCCTCCATAATTTTAGGGATGAGGGACATCATATCATTTGATATGATGTCCCTCACACCTAAAATCGCTCTCTTTTTTTTTTTTAATAAAGCACACACGAAACATTGAAGATTCAGAAAATCATAAAAACACTTTCCAAAAAAATTAGTTTATATCTTAGAATTTAGATTAACCAAAACACCCAGCTGTAAATTTAATTCTAAAACAGATAGTCCATAAAACAAATAGGCTTACAGTCACGTACACCCCTTTTTCAGTATTGTTCGTTCCTGTTTCATACATTAGTCTTACATGTATATTTGATACTGAATTCAAATAAATATCAAAGTTCATGGAATGGTAAAGTGAATACAAATTAATATAATTGAGTGGAGGTAAATAAAGTGGGTAAACCCCTAATCATTAGGGAACATTGATAGCAATTAAGTGAAGACTTTGCACATTAAAAAGTTTAAATGGGTTGACATTAGGTTTCCATTTGCTTGACACCCTACCACTTACACCAATATGTAGGGTTGGGAGTCACCAAACATACCATTTTTATTAGGGATCTTTCAAAATTAGTTACATACAATCATTTATTACATTTATGGGGGGAAATGTAGCCTGGGCTAATTTGGGGCTTATTTTAAGGAATTTTCACCTAATATTGAAGCATTTTTCCTCCTCTGTGTCAAGTCTCATAAACCAAAGCATGGGGACAATCCACAGTCCGATCCATTCACTTGCATGTTCTGTTCTATTCAAGCTCTGTGAGTATCTATCTAGTCCCACTCAACTCAAATAGACAAAGCACTTTGAGATTAACAGTACATATTGACCTTGTCTGGACAACTTTTTGACATAAGCCTTTTGACCTTCTCAAAAGTAAATCAAATAAATGTCAAAGGGAAGTATGAATTGTATCATTGGAAGAAGGAACTAATGTATTTAATTTTTCTCCCCCTTTTTTTTTTTGACAATTAAATATATTTTTAAAACTTAAATTTTCAAAGTGATGCATTTTTTTCCCCCCCAAGTTTAGTGGTGTTTGTTTGGTTCTTTTGGGGGGATGAATATTTCCTATTTAAACAGGAACGATTTCCATCAAAATTCCATAATATTCTTCCATCTTCCTATAACTTTATGAATAACCAGCATCATATTAAAGGTGGACTTTGAGAATTGCGCTAAGTAATCCCAATGAAATTTCCCATATCATATTACTCCAAAGTGAAATTTTGCTCTCTTATCCAATGTACCTCGATTAAGTCATTTATCAATCACCTTTTCTAATCACTTTAAACTGATCATACTGTTCAGTGGAAAACATGACACGGTAATTTTTTTTTTGCGCTGTGCATAGTAAAATGAATTTCGCATATTTCTATATTCCAGACAACCTCATGTTTTGAACCCATTTTTGCTGCAATGCTGTCAAAACTAAAAAATGAAATATTTGCATTTCTATTTTCATGGTGATATTGCATCGCGTGAAATTCACCCTGCGAATTTAACACTTTTTATATGAGGTAATTTACATGTACGTCCCTTGGATAGGACAGTCTTGTTTTAAAAAAAAAAAAGTCACCTGGTTTCTAAGCACTACTGTATAAGTGGTTATTTTCGCAGTGACTTTATTTTCGCGAATTTCGCGAGTCGGTCATCGCGAAAATTTCCTCTTCAGTACAAGGCTATTTATAGTAATGAAGTCATCACCAAAATTGCAAAATTTTGCTCTTGCGATTTTCCCCAACTAGTCCAAAATCGCGAAAATATCTGTACGTGAAAATATTGGCTTATACAGTAATACGTTGCTTCTCAGCAGTCGATTAAAATAAACATAAACCATCAACCAGTCACCTCTCTCAAAATTTAGAGCAACAAGCCCAAGATCAAAGAGCATTAAAAAGCAACAAGGAAATCAAGTTAAACGATTAAACCACTAATGAGTTGATGACCTACCTCTTATTAATGGTTGCATAGTAGCCATCTTGAGTATCTACAATTGCAATAATCCTAAACAATCCAATAGCAGAGGTATTCCTCCTTTCCAAACAGGTGGTTCCAGCACAACTATCACACACTTGATGATTCGTCTGTAGAGCCGTAGAAACACCGTCAGAACACCGGCCAAACTAGAGGGTAGAACTTTGCCCCCTTTCTGATGATAATGACAGGCCCTTATTAGGAGTGACTAGTGGCCAAAGTATGCAATTACACTTTATCCTGTTATCTTGTATTTGATCACCAGACAATCGTACAGTCAATACATTGGCAAGAAACTTGAGTGAAGTCAAAGTCACTGCGGCTTAGCTGGGATGTAAATCGAGACAGTATACAGTTTGCAGAACAAGTGACAATGTCCTCTGTAAATTGCTCTAATTCTCAGTGAGCAAGCTGCAGACAATACGTATAAAACCTCAATTGTCCCAATGCAATCTCTTGAATAGCCACACTGTTCACGACCAATACCTGAGCTGCAGAGCTAACAATAGACCTGCTTGGACAGAGAGGGTATCTCTATTGTTATACAAGTAGTAAATATCTGTATTGTGTCCTGGGGGATTATGTAATGAACACATGAATTATTCATGAATACAAATGAATCATTCATGCGCACATGAACCTTTCGTGCAGTGTCGTGAATAAATTAATCACGAATGACCTCAGAAAGTCACAGTCCAGATCGGTCAAGCACTAAGCAACGTTCTCTTGTAACTTTGATGAGGAAGTTAATATCTTGAGATGCTCGTGACAGGAAAATTAAATGAAATTCCAACAAGGAGTTCACAAGGTAAACAATGTTGTCACTCAGAAGCTGATACACATTTAGGATTCAAACAGTTTGGATGTCGAGAAGAGATGGTGCACAGATTGTAGAGACTATCCCAATAGTCTACATACACCTTGCACTAAAAACGCTTGTGGTTGCATCCAAGTGATACTCCAGGAGAGTCAGCAAGCTATAATCACACCTTCCTCTGCCCGCAAAGTCAACTTTCTACAAAAACTTGCCAAGTTTTACCACCTACGCCGTTTCACGGATCTCTTGGGTCATAAATAAAAGCCGGCGTTCAGCCGCAAGAAAAGGAACTCCTCTTGTGAAATTCAGCACCTCCAATGGGGAAGAGATTGTCCAGCATTGACACACACGGGGATAACAGTTTAGTCTCGGAAACTTGCTCAGATGTAAAGAGCTACTCTGATGATGACAGACTCACATTCAAACTGCTACGGATGCTGCATATCATTCTACTAGCACCGTCTTCTTGTCATTTATAAAGGGTAACCGGAATAAAAGGGGCTTAAATTCTATCTTCCTTTTCATGCTAACTTGTATAAAATCTTTGCTTGTCTATTGTGCATGGGTAATGTAGCGTTCCGTACCATAGTGAAACCATGTACCTATGCAGACTTGTACTCAGGGGTTCACAATTTGACACTTGTTATTAACAATAGGAGTCTAGTTGCACAAGAGGGTGAATAAAGAATTGATGTAGGCTATCAATTCAGAAACTTTCTTGTTATCAAAAAGGTCACAAACCCCTCAAAAAGACATTAGGGAGACACGAACTGCGTTTATAATCACTTACTATTAGATGTACCTCCTAGGTTATGGTAACTATGCCATCAATGGTAAAAATCTACCATGGTCAGGTTGTTCAACAGCCAATCAGAAAGCAGTATTTCATGAAAGTTACCATTGATGACAAATTTTTATGCAACAGGGCCTATATCCAATATTTTTTCTCAGCAGAGCTTTCTAACGCTTGTGTCTGGAAGACAGTTATGGAAAAATGTTAAAATCTCCTTTGAACGAATTCAATACAGTATTGTTATTTAGATGAAATGATTCAGAATGATTTGCAATATACAATGCCTCCATACAAACAGTGGGGTGTAACACAAAGACTTACGATTGATAAAAAGTTACGATTTATTTTTTCTCGGTAGCCTCATTTGAAAACGAGGTACAGTCATGGATTAGAATTTGGATATGATTAAGAGTAGGCTTAGGGCTAGGGCTAGAATAAAGATCATCAACTTTGGAGCATCCTATCCATGATGAGGCTTGTGAGATAAAATCAATCGTAACTTTTTATCAATTGTAAGTCTTTTTGTTACACCCCACAGGTGAATGAATCAATTTAAATGCTGTGGTGTGTACCATTGAGTTAGCATTAATTTTCTAAAAAAAGGCAGTATTTTTTGTGATCTTTGACTAAATTTCATAAACTAGCATAATAATATTTCTAGATTCTGTGTACATACAGTTCTACCAATTGACCCCCCCCCCACAAAAAAAAAATCAAATCAAATCAAATCAAAATTGGTCAACTAATAAAGGTGAAGAGGCATTTTTTTTTTGGGGGGGTGGGTGAATTTTGGAATAATTTTGAACAGTTGATGAATCTTATAATTGCGTGTAGAAGCTACCAAGTCCTCACCTATTAATATATTATATAGCATTATTCATCTGAATAAAAATCAGATTGTTTATATCAAGATTGATAGAATAAATATCAGATGATTTTATTTTTATATTCAAACCTATAGGCCTACATGTAATCAGAAGACATTAGTCTAGTAAATCCTGAAAACATTTATAGGGCAAGTCCGAGCTATTTTGCAACTGTGTCCCACACGTTTATACTGACAAATAATTTACCATAACTTAGTTATGGAAACATAAATCTCAATTATTTTTTCAAGTTTTGGGGAAGGGTTCTGTATCATTACTCAAAACATAAAAAATAATTGAGATGTAATATTTCAGAATTAAGTTATGGTGAATTATTCATCAGTAACATGTGGGACAGAGTTGCAAAATAGCTTGGACTTGCCCTATATCCACATCGTGTCTGAATTATAAGACTCAAAACATTCATGCCTGAGAAGCTAATCAGTTGATTTGGAAACTCCCCTTTTGTGGTAGACAAGACTGGTATTGATCCTTGCTCGCTGACTTCCCAAAGTGCAACACAATACAAACACCATACTTTTGTTACACCGAGATAGGGCAGACTGGTTGTTCAAACAAATTGAACTGGAAGGATTTGAGAGAAGGCTTGCAAAATTTGGAAGCCAATCGTGCTTCCATCTGCAAGCTGTAAGATGCCTTTCAACATTGCCTTACAAAACCTAGGGCCTGCATTATGAAATTAATTTCACAAATTTAATAGATAGTCACGAAAAAAAGTACAACTACAGGATTTAGAGGAAGTTTATTCATAAAAAGAGATTAAATCAGGATCCATTGCAAGTCATTGTGATGTCATACAATGCATGATTGCCCAACAATACTTACATGACACACTTGATTAGGTCTTTTCTCGAACTTGAAGTATGGCTAATGGCTATATGCACTGCCAATGGTACCATATCCTCTACAAGCAAATATTTTTGATTACTTATTCTTTATTCTTATTCATATTCAATTATTTTGGACCAGTTGGGGAAATTTGCGAAGGGGTAATTCTGATTTTTTTTTGTTGCTGCTGTTTCCATCTCTATAAAGATCCTTTATATTGGATAATTTTCAAGTTGATGGACATTACAAATTTTAGGAAAATAAAACCACCACAAGAATAACCACTTATATATGGAGCGACTTTTCAGGAAGTCTGTAAGGACTTACTTTTTTATATGATTCTACCAGCATAAAGGGGTATCCGACCCTTATAAGTGCTACGTTGGTAGGGGGAAATATACTAACTCCAGTATTAGACTTCCTTTTGACAGAATCTTTTAAATATCAAGCAGGGGCAATACATGTATCAATACAAAGGCCCAATACATGATTTAACAATTACATTTTAATGTATAACGACACATAGGCCTACATCATTGGTAAGCTTTTAACTTTGGTTACAAAATATAGAAAAGTAGTGATGGTAACTGACCATGTTTGAGGTGACAGAGATCTGCATTATTGCATGAATTTACTTTTTATTTTTTATTTTTCTTCCATACAATATATACTTCTGATATCAATTGCCTGAGCCCCATCCCCAGTGAGCAGATAGACAATCACTTCTCAGTAGGTGGATTCACACCTACCCGATCATGAAAAATTCCCGTAATTTACGAGAACTGTTTCAATCACCAAAATACCCGTAATTTGTGATTTGTGTTCACACCTGCCCGAACCGTCTGTTTCAAGAGAAAATACCCGAAGTTATAAAAAAGGGGAAGAAAGAGGAAAAAACAAAGAAATACATAAGAAAAGAGGGGAAAGAATGAAAAATAAAGAAATACATAAGGAAAGAGAAGAAAGAAGTAAAAACAAAGAAATACACAAGGAAAGAGAAGAAATAAGGAAAAACAAAGAAATACATAAGGAAAGAGAAATAATAAGGAAAAAACAAAGAAATACATAAGGAAAGAGAAGAAAGAAGGAAAAATAAAGAAATACATATTAAGGGGAAGAGGGGAAGGAAGAAAGAAAAAAAAATGACAAAGAAATATATAATGCTACAGTCACACAGACACTTATGTTTAGTTACGTATTTGATGTTTTATCCTTCTTTCATCTTCTATTCTATCATTTCTTATGTATTTCTTTGTTTTATTGGATGAACGAAATTATCACTGTTTCCACTGATGACTATGATGGGATGGCATCCGTGGGGATCCGCAAAAAAGAAAACATTTTTTGGACACAACCGGACGTAACTCAACGTAAGTGTCTGTGTGACTGCAGCATAAGAAAAGGAAAGGGGGAATAGAAAGTTCCCGTAATTTCTGTTCACACTACAAAAGTTCCCGCGACCTTGGCAAAACTACGCGTAATTTCGTTGAGTACCTACTAATTTACGGGAATTTATCTTCGGGAATATTACGCGTAGTTTTGTTTCACACTTGCAAAATTACGCGTAGTTTGTGATCGGGGTAAGAATACCCGATCAGAGATTTCGGGAACTTTTCCAGATCGGGCAGGTGTGAATCCACCTAATGACTCACAGCTATATATTCCTGAAGGGAAAACCACACAAGCTGTGACTGGAATGGTGAAAAGAGGTTACCAAGAAGGAGGACAAGGTGAAAAAGCACCAAACAAAGAAAGAAAAGAGAGGAAGGGGAGGGGAAATCCCCGTCATAAAATGCTATAGGGGGACTAGGATAGACAGGGGTGTGGGGAGAGGGGGAGAGGGGAGTGGAAGAGAGGGGTGAGAGGGAGAGGGTGTGAGAGGGGTGTGGAGACAGGGGGTGGGGAGAGGGGATGTGGGAGAAAGGGAGAGAGGGGCGGGGGAGAGGGGGTGTTGGTGAGAGAGATGAGAGGAAGAGGGAGAGGGAGAGGGGTGAGGGGTGTGTGGAAGAGGGGAGAGAGGATGTGGGGGAGAGGTTGTGGGGACAGGGGGTGTAGGGACAGGGTAAGAGGGAGAGTGGTGAGGGGGAGGGGTTTGGGAGAGAGGGGATGTGGGGAGGGGTTTGGGAGAGAGGGATATGTGGCAGAGAGGGGTGTGTGATAGGGGAGAGAGGGGTGGGGGAGAGAGAGTGTGGAAGAGAGGGTGTGGAAGAGAGGGTGAGAAAGGGGTCGGGGGGGAGAGGAGGTGAGAGGGAGAGGGAGAGGGTGTGGGACAGGGGTGAAGGTGGGAGAGGGGGGTGTGGGAGAGGGAAGCGGGGGAGAGGGGTAAGGGTGGGGCGCCCACACTACAGTGTGCAGGCACATGGCCATCACACTATATGCAATCTGAATCCAGAACCATTATTGTACATTGCAGCTGGGCTTTTGCAAAGTCTAAATGACAAGACTATACTGTGACACAGACAGTGGCAGATGAATTAGTCTTCCCTCAGACATGATGCCAAAGTTCCTGTGATTACAGACTACGTCCACACAGTGCTGATGATGTAAAACTCCATATTTATGTAATTGTCATGTCATTTTTATTGATTGACAAAGAATAAACTAAACCTGAACCTGAACGGTTGTATAGCTATATAAATGTAGGGAGGGTGTTGGGGGGGGGGGTCGCGGCTGTTGAATATCAGCTCACGTCATTGGTTTGCTCAGACCATAAAATGCCTGTTTGCACTGATGGTTCGTAAATTTATACCAAGAGAATGTTAGCTGAAACAGAGGGAGTTTGTTTAAATCCAAGCAAAGTCGGGGAAACCCTTAAGATTGGTGCTACATTTATGTATTGTCCATTGTAACCATCAAAATATATCAAATTCAGCTACAAAAGCCAAATTAGTTACATACATAACTGATACGGGTAAATGTTTGCAAATAATGCAGCCTTCAGTCATCAGGTCTAAACAAACAACAGCAAAATAAACAAATGGGACTACAAGGTTGATATCAACTTCAAAACAAACCAAATACGGCATAAAGTACTCCTAAACCCCAAACTACTGCAATTAACTGCTGAAGTGTGGAAAATCAGCGATTGAGTTCCTGCAAGTCACAATAGTCTAATTGATCTGGGTGACACAGCTGAAAAGGCTGTTTTTAAATATTCACAGACCTTTAAAATTCTACATGGTAACAAGGTATTCAGACAAACTGTAGTTAAAGAAAGAACTACAATACTTGAAATCCAGTTTGCATACATTAGTTGTTGCTATGTTGGACAAACAAGTCCTTTTCTTATTACTCGGCTAAAATCCAAAGTTGTCTAATGTAGTATTCATGTGGCAGTTATAGTTTTGAACATTCAGTCTAACTTTTGTTTGATTCTTTAAACATCTTTTTTTCCCCACCATTGCCAGACAGCCTTACAGAAACTTGTTTTCATAATATGTAAGGCTTTGACCTACCTAAATGTAATACGGTTTCCTTTACCTACATAAATTTATAGGCCTATAGCTTTGCACGAATTTAACAACTTCTAATAGTCATTTAACTTTAAAAAGCTCTTAGAATATATAAATTAGAATATAAAAATAACTGTGCACTAAGATTCTACTGACTGAGAAAACAGAAACAAGAAGGAACATATCGTCGGCTTGGAGCCAGAAGGGCGCTAATGCAGATCAAGGATGTTCCGTTTGGAGCCAGAAGGGCGCTATTACCATTGACTTTATACAGAAATAGCGCCCATTTGGCTCTCAACGGAACATATATAAGATGCAATAGCGCCCTTCTGGCTCCCAACAGATGATATTATCTCATGCAACAATCTAATTCTATTAGAGTCTGTATTTGCAGACTAGCCCCAGGTAAGTTTACTATATTTCAACACAAGATGGCAGCATGCAATGGGAGCTATCACAACAATGTTGAGCATGGGCAGTTTTTCTCATGTTTTATGATACAATACGGTGTAAAAAAAGCACTTTGGCTTTTCTACAAATAATGTCCAGCAATTTTTTAAAAATAAGATATGAAAAAGTATGAGCATGTTTTAGTAATGTTGGAAAATTATTTCTCAGAATAAACAAACCATAAGAAATGTATGTTGACAGGTAAAAATAAATGATATCTGTCAAAATGATTTTGAGAAAAGATTTATTCAAGAATCTTGCACTTTTCCCAGCAAATTTATATTAAATTTTCCTTCATTTTCAATAGTAACAAACAAATCTCTTGCATGATTAGTACATGTAGGTGAAAAACCTTTTCCACAAAGGCAATTTCTTTACCAGAAGATTACCTCTTTTTAAAAGCAATTGATTACTTGCTTAATGATTTTTCAGGCTGACTGCAAAATGACCAATAAGATTGCCATATCTTGTTAAATACATATTTCTGTTTGGTCTGGAATAAATTTGGGGTCTTTCCACCCAGTTGTGGCTGGGGTTTTCAATCACGGCATGGTCTGTCAAAACTAAGACATGCCTACATGCATCTTGGTATATGGGACTAATGATACGGTGATGACAACATTATCACTACACCATATGCTTTGCTAAGAAGAGACAGACAGGCATTAACCCATCATGATAAACTTCTTTTAGTAACGTTTAAAACCTGAATGCTATGAATTAGAACAGTTACGGTACCATGTATTTTTCATACTTTTGAATGAATAAAATTAACATTATTGTTACCATGTATTTTACATATTTAGAATGTTTGCATCATCAGTTGAAAATAAAAGGTTTGGGGATCCATTCCAATATGTAGGCCAAATAACATAACTACCATGCAAATAATCTAAACATTAAAAAGAATAATAACTGAAGTAACAGTGAAATATCACCTCAGCAGAAAGAGCATTGAAAAGTCTGAATTCAATTTGTTGGGCAGTGCATCAAACAATCGTTACATAATAACAGTTTGAATGAAAAAAAAATGTAGATGGGTAATGCAACGCAAAAAAAAATGTACGATTAGGCCTACTCAATTATAAACAATTTGGCAATTTTCCGAAACATTTATTTGCAATCATCGTAGCCTGCAGCTAATCCACAGAGAAGACAATAGCAAATTATTTATGTTGGGTGGAAAATAGTTACAAAATGGTGTGTTGTCATGAAAAGAACTTGATGAAGAGAACAGGCACAGCAAGATACAATTTCATAAATAAAACTTTGCAAAATGTGTATGTTCACAAATACATCAACAGCATTAGGGATAGGGGAATATGAGTGGCATATTCCAACTCAACAGAAAGCTGGAAAAAAAAGGGGAAAAAAAGTGTATACTAGGCCCAATCAGAACCCAAATATTCGGCCTGAAATCATTTTTCAGGGATTATAGGATGTTTCAAAATGGAAAACGATCAGAGCAAGAAAGTAGCAAAATATCATCAAATATTGAGAAAGTAAAATGCATAATACATGTAATGATAATAATAATCAATGACAGACTTCAGCCTTGTAATGTACACAAATAATAATCATAAGGACATATGATATTCCTATTATTAATGCGGTGGTCACAACTCGTCGTAGGCTATGGGGCACGTGCCATCAATGTAGCCTGCGTTGCATGTACAATACACGCACAGGTCCTGGGTCAACTTCTGCGATTCCTGCGTTTCTGTAGTAAGGATATTGTAAAAACTTCCTGTACGTCGTACATGCATTGTACCTGCAAGGTACCTCCGCTGCACAAATTTTCTACGAAATCCATCGTAGGGAGTTGCACGTCGAAGGTACGGCGAGTTGTGACCGACGCATTAGAGAAAGCCAACTGCCAGAGGGTGTACAAAGCACATATTTACCATTACACTGCTTTTAGACATGCAACAATGATAAAGAATTCCACATACAATGTTCCTGCAATATTCAAATTCTTTTGTAAAATAGCGAGAGAGAATAAAGGAGTATATTTTGAATTGGAGAAATTTGCAGTGGAAATGCAGGCTTTTCTTTGAACTGATACAATTTGATAAAATACAATGCTCGATGCAGTAAATACAATACATTTTCGTAATGAAAGGCGCAGATGCAAGCAAATACATACATACATAGCAGGATGCGAATACAATAGCTTAGGCTATATATATTTGTGCAACTTAGGAACACGCAAGTATACAAATGTTAACTTTATAGCTGGTATTGTGCAAATGCAAGAATATATTTCAGTCAGAAACAAGAGGTATTAGTCCAAAGACAGACCCAATACAATTTTGAGCTTCAAGATGAGAATATAATATTGTGCTACTTTGTAACATGCTGCGATGCATAATAAAAAGATAAAGTTATTTTAATTGCAGAAGGTCTCTTGATACCATTTACATGAAGAGAAAGCAATGCCCTTCTGACACTCCATAGACAGTATTAGTGACCAAAAGTCCTTTTGAGTATCTGATGAGAATATAATGTGCTATATTTGGTAGCAACATGCATATAATAAAACACATTTCCTGTATATGTCTAACTGGAAGCAGTAGGGCATTATTAGGCTCATCAAGAGATAATAACGCCCTTCTGGCTCTCCGTCGACAATATTCTTGTGGTGGATGGATTGAGGTGCATGCGGAGATAATGCATGATGGGTAATATATATGGTACCTTTAGCAATCATCTCCCAAGATAGCAGTCTCTCTCGGAGCGGCTTAGGACTGGTTGGACTGGTTATCTCAGGAACTGGATTGTTCCATTTGATGACGTGGGGGTGTAGATGGTATGATGGCAGTTGAGGGAGTGTTGAATGGGTGGATATATTGAGGGGAAAGGGGAGGGGGGAGGGGTGGTGTTAGAAACGAGAGAAACAACAGTATGTCAGTTCACCGATGTTAGTTTATAATGTGAAAACACCAAGATACGAAACACCAAATAACATAGAATATAGAAGGAGCGTTCACACATTCCAAACTGTCTTGCTGCAGAAATTGGTTCTGCTTTCACCAAAAGGGGGTTTGCACAACATTACACCTGGTTTCACTGTGGTTCATTAAAATGTCATTACAAATTAAATGATATGCACATAACACTCAATTAATGTCAAAATGTGTTCCTATTAAGTCACACAATTCTTTGTGAACCAGCCTTAAATGCTGTGCTGCTTTACAAACAATCAATACAACAGGCTACTAATTAATGAAGGGGACACTAAAACAACAGATTTTTAGGATTACAACATTTTTTTTCTAAAAAAAAAAAAGAAAGAAAAAAAATAAATAAATATTTAAACAAATGTTTCCTTGCTGGCAATTTTGAAACGTGTTTGGAACGTGTGAACGCTCTATCCTAAAGAAAACAGACACCAATTTCTACTGCAAAGTGATACCGGTATGCTTAAACACAAACGAAATACAAAGACATGGTATTTAAACTAGAAGAAAAAAAATCTATTCATTCACAAATGTGTTGTAACATTTAGATAATTCCTAATTCTATTCTATTTTATTCTAAATCACATTGGCAATCATAACTTGTATATACAAAAAGATCCCCAAATTTTTCATGTCGGGTAGTCATCAAAAGACTGAAATAAGGGCATTCAATACTGAAAGGGATGCCAGTTTTCATGTTATTGCCAGAATTTTGGTGTTGACTTATTCCAATGTCAGGCTTTATAATATTGTACAACCTGTATGGGGTTTCAATGGATCTGGCAACCTTTGGCATATTATGTAAACTTTGGGTTGAAAATTTTGCCAAAATAAAACCAAAATTTAAAACAGTCATGAATCTAATCTACATATTCTTGACATGCATCGAAACAGGAACGGAAGAGGATTCTTGCTACAAGACACTCTGTATGGAGAGAACTAGGCTTTTTCTATCTCTATGTTGAGGCATGTTTGATCAGGATTGAATGAACGAAAGGAAACGAGTTGGAAAGGAGAAGCAAAGGGTGGAGACCAATGACATGGGTAGGGAGGGAGAAACTGGTGAAAATATGTACAGAAAAGAAGTTTTAACAAAATTCATATTCATTGTAACCTACTGTTACTTAATGATTACATTTATGCAGTCCCCTTTTTAAGTAGACCCTACTTGGTTTCACCTGAACACATCCCTATAGGCTTAGGTTTAAATTGACATTGCAATTAATCTGGTTTTCCGAGCGTGATTTGTTTTGAATTAATTAAACAGGAGTGCAATGATACCTGTATGATTTTGAACTTGCATCTCAAGTTAATCAACGCAATCTTTATTCTCTTAATTTGTGATGATTTCAACTGCAGTGCAAAGGTTATTCAGGGATAGATTAAACCAGTATAAATCACTAGTCAAGGAGTCAAGGAGTAATGTTTGCCGTTTTGATCCCTTAGCTTTGTTCAAATCATGCTCTGGAAAAACAGACTAGCAATGGACTAGCTGTCGTATCCTCACTTACCTTGATCACCATTGGTTAGAGGATCTTCATCATCATCAGGGATATGGTGTCCATTTGTGAGATGCCCCTCCCCATGTCCATTTGTAAGATGAACCCCACTGTGTCCATTAAGAAGTGTTCCATTGGTGATGACTTCCTTGGGCTTCTCTGTAGCCTCTTCCTCTTTGGTTGGAGTGTCCTTTGGAGATTCTGCGACAGGCACTTCTTGCGTCTCTTCTTTGGTTTCTTCAGCTGGCTCCTCCTTGGATTCTTCTGGCTGCATATCCTCTAATTCTCCTCGTTGCTCATCCTTTGATTCTGCAGGAGCAGTTTCAAGTGTCTCTTCTTTGGTTTCTTCAGCCAACTCCTCCTTGGATTCTTCTGGCTTTACATCCTCTACTTCTCCTGGTTGTTCATCCTTTGATTCTGCAACAGCTTCAGTTGTCTCTTCTTTGGTTTCTTCGGCTAACTCCTCCTTTGATTCTTCTGGCTGTACATCCTCTACTTCTCCTGGTTGTTCATCCTTTGATTCTGCAGCAGCAGCTTCAGTTGTCTCTGCTTTGGTTTCTTCAGCTGATGGTGGTTGCTCTTCTGTTTCCACTACAACTTCCTGTGTAATTTCTTCAATCTGTTCTTTTTCTTCTGTAACGTCCTGTTCAGCTGTCTCTGTGTTTCCTTCCTCTAGAGTATTTTCATTTGTTGCCTCTTCATTGCTGACATTGTCTGAAGCTTTTGCATCAGGAGTGTCCTCTGATTCAATAATCTGTTCCTGCTCTGCAGTTTGTGTTTCTGTGAATTCCTCTTGAACCTCAACTTGTTCCATTTCATTTTCTTGTACCACTTCCTCAGTAACTGCCTCTACACTCGCATCTTCAGAGGCAATCTGTTCCCGCTCTTCAGTTTGTGTTTCTGTGACTTCCTCTTGAATCTCAGCTTGTTCTGTTTCATTTTCTTGTACTACCTCCTCAGTAACTGCCTCCGCACCTTCAGAGGCATCCTGAACCTCCTCTGCTATTGCTGGTTCTGCTTCTTCAGTTTGAATCTCAGTTTTTTCTGTATCAGCTTCTTCAGTAACTGCCTCCACATCAGCATCTGGTGCATCTTCTGAGATCTCAAGAGACTCTTCAACATCGCACGTAGTTTCTTTTGTCACTGGTTCTTCAGCACTGACCTCAGTGGGAGATTCCCCAGTTCCTTCAGCATCTACTTCTGCTGAATCTTCAGTAGGAACAGCATCTTCATCTGCTGCTTCTTCAACACTTATCTCAGGGACCTGGCACACCTCCTCTGCTACAACTTCTGTTACCTCATCTGCCATCACTTCTTGAGATTCACCTTCTGCTGGAGCCTCTACATGACTTGTCTCCTCTTCCTCTTTCTCCTCCTCTGCATCCTCAGTTGCTGGTTCAGAATGTACCTCTGTCTCAACAACAGCAGACACCTCTTCCTCAACTACCTGATCATCCTCTTTGTCTCCAACATCTCCCAATAATTCTTGAACAGTGTCAACTTCTACCACCTGTATGGAACTGTTGTCTACTTCAGGTTGGGATTCAGTGCATTTTTCACTTTGCATCTTTGTGTCTTCCTCGCCCTTCTCTGCAGCATTCTGTTCTTCGACACTTATCACATCAACATTTTCTAATTGTTCTGTTGGACTCTCATTCTCCTCCTGTGTTGGATCGACTTCCAAGGTATTTGCTTCTTCTTCTGTGTTTACTCCATCAACAGCATCATCAGTTTCATTGTTTTCAGTTGTGTCCTCAGCAGTTTCAGCTTCCTCTGTTCTTGATAAAAAGTCTAATTTAACATTTGCCTCTTCAGGCTTTAGTCTGGTGGGTACAACTTCTTCTTCATCAACTATTTCACCAGTGGAATCATTTCCCGTCTCCTGATCAAATACATTTTGATCCCCATCGTCCAAAGCGAGTCCAAATTCTTCTACTAAGTCTGCAGCAGACACACGTTTCTTCTTGACTTCCTCTGTGTCAGTATCATCTGTGGATACATCATCATTTTCAGGTGCAACTTCACTCTGTTCTGGAGCTTGTTCACTTGGCTCAGGTTCTGGTTCTGGTTCAGTTGACACTTCCTCCTCCTGAACAACCTCGGTCTCTTCCACCTCTACTTCGGCAGCAAGCATCTCCTCAGGCTCAGAGGGCTCCGGTGCTGAATCTTCCACAACTTCCTCCTTCTCCTCTTCTTCTTTCTCTTCATCTTTTATCTCTTGTTCAACTTCATTCACCACTTCCTCTACAGCAGTTTCTGTTTTATCAGAAGTCCCAGGGGTCTCTTCAGGATCTTCAACAGTAGCACTGACTTCCTGTGCTGCTTCCTGTTCTACTTCTGGAGTTTCATTTTCATCATCAGTTCTTTCATTGTTCGTTTCCTCCAAAACAACTGCCCCTGATGCTATCCCAACATCTATGCTCCCTTTTTCCTCTTCTTGAGGTTGTTCACCTGCATCTACCACATCCTTGTCGTCAGCTTGCTCTGTTTCATCGTCAACTTTTATGTTCTCCTGAGTCTCCTCTTCAACAGGAGCAGAATCATTTTGTGTTTCTGCCTTCTCTGAGTCTTCTCCTTCTTTATCTTCTTCTACTCCTTCTTCAGTGGCAGATGGAGCTACAGGTTCACATTTCTCCACCTCAGCTGCTTCTGTCGTTTCAGGTTCTTGGTTTTCATTTTCTTCTGCCACAGCTTCTACAGCATCAGAAGAGTCTTTATCAACATCTCCAGGTTCTACTTGTCCTGCTTCCGTCTCCGTTTCTATTTTATCTTCTACAACCTCTTGCTCCTCTTGCAACTGTGTTTCTTCAACCACTTCAGAAGGTGCAGGAACTTCACCTTCAGGAGATACAATCTCTTCTTCTACTGCTTCATCTTTGTTTACTTCTTCAGGTTCTACATCTTCCTTTGCATCATCTTTCGTTAGCTCTGCTTCTTCAACCGCTGTTGCCACTGCCTCAACTTCAGGCTCTGCACTCTCAGCCTCTGTATCTTTCTCTTCTGTCACTTCCTCTTCTGCAGTATCCTTTGGTTCTACAACCTCTTCTTCTGAAGGATTGACCTCTACATCTTCCTCTTTACTTTCCTTTGCACTTTCCTCCTCTTTCTCTTCTGAATCTTCTTCCTTCACAGGCTCAACTTCATCCTCAGGCTCTGTACTTCCAACTTTTGGCTCTTCTTCTTGTGTTTCAGCCTCTTCCTGTTCCACAGCAGGGACATTGTCTATCTGTTCTGCAACATCCTCCTTCTCAGGTTCGCCTTCTTCTGGGGGTTCCTGGACAACTTCTGTAGGTTCACCCTCTTCTGGTGATGCCTGGACACCCTCTGCAGCTGGGTCATCTCCTGCTTCCTCTGGGATTAGTTGTGGTGCATTCTCACTTTCCTCTTCTTTCTGTTGCTCCACTGTAATAATAATGTCATGTTAACCCATCACTAGTGCCACCTAGTGGAGAAAGCCTATAAAAGTGTGGCCTAACAATATATTTATATGGGACACGATATTCTTTCTTTATTAGGGCCAGGCTGCACTATAACCCACCTTTCTGTGCCCCCTCAAAAAATTAAATGAAATTCCCTGCAAAATAGAAACAAAATAAAATTTAAACTCAAAACATAATAAAAAGCAGCTCATTTTTGCAAATTGTGTTTCTAAATCTACTTCTGCTTTTGAGCATTGTTAAGTGCACCTTCTACATCCCTTTGTGTATTAAAAAAAAATAAATAAATAAATGAAATACAACACAGTACAAAGACAGACATGTATACAATGACAAATTTTGAAACAAAGTGGACACATAAAGACAAGAAAACACAATGAAAACAAGAATGTGATATTTGAAGTGCATTACAAGACATGGCAAAGACTTCTTTGGACTGTTGTTTGAGTTCATGGTTTGAGTGCATGGTGTGAGGCCTTCTTAAACTTTCACATTTCTTCAAACTATCAGCAATTTTGAATTAATTGTCTTCTTTTTCTTTCACCAAATCTAAAAGGAGGGTGCAAATCCTATTCAACCCATTTATAGCAAAATCCTCCATTGTTAAACTTTTTTGTTGTTGCTGAATTAAAGACGGGTGACTGCTAAATTAATTTCTGCCCATAGGCATGAACCGCCCGGTTTATATCTATCTACAATGGGGTCAATCATAATGACTACTGACAACTTTTAATATTTTCAACAGTTTGAAATTTAAATGATTGGTATTTCTAAATTAGCAATGCAAATAAAGATTTATTATCACTTTTTGATGTGTGATATTTTATAAATGTGTCAAGGCGAGTTCATATTTATCATTTACTCATTCATTACTCTTTGGGTTTTGCTGGAAGAATCTTGGAGTGAATCCAAAAATATAAATGTTGCCAATTTGAAGAGATGCCAATTCATTAGTGTTTTCTAGACTGCCATTGGTTAAACAGTTCTTTGCCTTGCCATGTGAACATCAAACAGCATTCCATATCTAGTGCCACACCTTACGAGGAAAACAAAATTTGCAAATTTTTTTGGTAAATAAACAGGAAATCAAAAGAAATGCAACGTTAGCAAGCAAATACATTAAAAACTACATCTAACTATAAATGCGCTCCTGGGCATAGCAATCTGAAACTACATTTGGACAAACATGCTACAACCACCTTGATTTAAAATTGGTGGGGGAAATATGAACAGCATCCATTGATGAGTGGAAGAAGGGAAGTAAATACATCTCAAAGCTACTGAACTCAACCACTACATAGAATGAGTGCAATTTCCCACTGCACACTGATTGGCCCAAAGCAGCAAAACAATGTATCCACAATTCATTTCCCCCCTAAAATGATTCAGAAATGCCATTGCTGTTTAAAGTTTCATGTGTGAAATTCAACAAATTTGAAGGAGTTTTGTTTCTTCGCTCATAGCGGCATCATATACCATTCATAGTCGATTTTAAGGGTATAATGAGATGCCGCTTTGCCCTGCTTTCAACTTGTAGCAAAGATAGTGATGTTTGTAAAAGATGTCACAATAGCACCTACAGGTGGGTAATCAGAAGCATTTTGTGCAAGCGATTCTGAAGGAAACCAACATGGCATGCAGTACATGGCGCTGGCTTCATGTGCTCCACTGTTACGCCCATTCCACAGTGGTTGAGTTCAGTGCTCATAGTTCTTGATTTAATACCCTTCTACCACTCGGCTGACAAAACTATTCTGAGAAGTACTTTTTCTCCTCAACCTGAAAGTAAAACTCTTATCCTGATTTGTCATAAAAGAATTAGTCAAGATTTATGCGTCTACAGTTTCAGTTTTAAGTGCAATCAGTTCCTTAAATTTTACAAGGCCTGAGCTTTCGATACATGCCACTCACTATTTAATTCTATTTCCTTGTTCTTCATCAATAACAAGTGGGTCTGGATATATCAATTTCGGTCTGGCATGATACAGATAGTTTTAATCAATCTTTTTAGATAAGAATTTAGCAACAAGTATCAAATAAAAAACATCCAAAGGGTCAAATTTCAATGTATGAAACACTCTCCGATTGGAGCAATTTTCGGTATAGGAGAGGCAAATCAAGTTCAGATACTATGTAAAAGTAAAGAACTGTCTTCAAAAGGAAAATACTTTCCTTCTCAAACATTTATTAATACTAAACACTGGACAGCATTAAAAAAAAAGATATCATAAAAGATGATGTACAACAATATGAACTTGAATAAATAGACAACATACCTTCGTCAGAGTTCAGGGATGCATCTAGACTCTGTTCTGTTGGGGTCTGGTCATCATCATGGGATACTGGTGTCTCTGAAGTACTTTCTTTCTCTTCCTCAGCATTATCCTGGGCTTGGTCCAAGGAGGCATCCAAACTGATGTCCTGAGAGATGTCATTGGATGTGTCAAGGGTAGTATCTAGGTTCACATCAACGGCTGAGTCCTTGTTGGGGTCTTCATCAGCATCTGGAATGTCTTTGGGGGTGTCCTCAATGAGGTCCTTTGTATCATCTTCTGGGATGTTTGTGGGAGCATCTTCGGTAACTTCTTCAGGCATAGATTCAGGTATATCTTCTGGAGAATCTTCTGGTGTTTCTGTAGTACTGTCTTTGGGAGTGTCCTCGGCATCTTCTTCAGGCAACGATTCAGGAGAATCTTCTGGTGTTTCAGGAGAATCTTCCGGTGTTTCAGGAGAATCTTCTGGTGTTTCAGGAGAATCTTCTGGTGTTTCAGGAGTACTGTCTTGTGTATCTGGCATGTCATCATCTCCCTTTCCAATGAGGTCTACCTCAATGGAAACACCAGCTTCCTGGCCACCTTCCTCAGCCTCTGGTGCTGGTTCAGCCTCCTCTTGCTTATGCAGTGCATCCAGACTGATGCTTGCTTCTTCTGTCTTGAAAGTGGTAGCTGATACCTCATCCTCCTCTATGGCTTCTCCTGCATCTTGAACAGCTTTGGTCTCCTCTTCCTCTTGGTCATGGCTGTCCAAGGAGATGTCAAATTCATTCATGAGTTCCTCTGCAGATTGTTTAGGTTTGTCCTCTCCATCCTCCTCCTGCTCTATCCTTCCATTAGCTATTTCATCCTCCTCCTTCATATCTTGATCTGCAACATCTCCATTCATCCTATTGGACTCTTCATCATCAAGTTGCTTGGAGGGAGACAGCTCATCGCCATTAGCCATGAGGTCAACCTCGACTGAAACCACTACTCCGTCTCCGTCAGACTTGCTGCATCCAGGCGAGTCACCGATGATATCAAAATCATCGTTGCCGCTGGATATCCGTGCGACGTCACCGTCCATCATCAAGTACTCTTTGAAAATCTGCACAAAGACAAAAAGAAGATAAAGTTTTAGAATAACGATCATTGTCTTCTTATAACAATTACGGTAGTTTTTCAAAACATGATTAAACTGAAAGAAAGAAACAATACCTTGACGTATATTTTTATCCTATTGTTTCTGCTCATAAGGCCAACGGTATATTACAATTTCTGATTTATAAGGATATCTACACAAGTCAGAAATAACAAGACCCCTTTCCTGATTGAGATAGTATATGTAAGTGCCCGTATATTACTCCTCTCTCTCTTTCTCTCTAGATCTCTCCCACGGGCTCTAATTAGCACTTTTGTGTCAAAACCAAACATTTTCCTTGGATAATCAGTCTATATTTATCCTGAATCATTACATAACATGACAAGATCAAGGAAACGCTATAATACTCTTTAGTGTTGATGCAGTTCACTCTCTACATTCTATACGTGCTAGTGGAAGAATTGTGCTGTAAAGTGCAGAGTGGTTTAATCACATTTCAGCACAAGGAAGTGTCAGATAAAATCAGATAGTAAAAGGCAGTGTAGTAGACTTCACTGAACAAACACACAACACCAGTTATTGTACTGGGCATTTACAAAAAAGTGCTTTACATGTTTACTGGCAATGAATATAATTCATGTAACTCATGTATCAAAGAGTATGTTTTTAGTTTTTCAACGGTACATTGGTAATGTTTGCTTCATCTGATCGTGCAAGGCTGAATGCAATTATTGAAAAGAATGTGCAAAAGAGTACATTTCTGTTGGAAACCTCAAAATGCCTGTACCTAGCCAGTTGAAAAAGGTGAAAACAGATAATGGAATGCACTAGCTCGAGCTATTTTAATAGCGCATTATTTGTGATCTGATGAATTAGCCCGATCAGAGAAGACCACGCTTTTTCTCTCAAATTTCGTGCTAAATTGGAAGAAATCTCGGCCCGAGTCATCTTGTGCTTTTTGAAATAAAAACTTGAGCTATTTTGTGGTTTTAGCATGAAATAGCGCGCTATTTTGCATGGTGCTGCACTAGCTCGAGATAAGTCCGATCCTATAATACGCCAGCAGTATAGTTAACAGTTGCACAATGCATATTGAGCTGTTTGTTCACAGTCAAGTCAGGTCATTAAATGCGAAACTTTGGCTCAATTAAGCTGAGCTATACAGTGCAGCACTGGTTTCTTTATACTGGTTTTTTCCTTGATACACCAATGAGGGCGCTCTTTTTAAAGCATGACCTAGTGAAGTTCCGCCTTCTAAAATTACATCAACTTATCTTCTTCAATTTTGCCATACTTATAAATCAATAAGATGCCAAGACAATCTTAGATATTGAAGTTGGGATCCCACTCCTTAATGGGCAGGGGGGGGGGGAATGAGAAGAAGTATTTGTAGAATAAAATTAATGATATACAAAAATACTTCCTCGTTTTTAGAGTGAAAGTAAATTAATTAGCCACTCCATACAGTGTATGGTAAGAGTGCCTATGTCTGCGCACCCACGTAAATGCGCGATTTTCATAGAACAAAACATCAAACTGACATCAATTTTCAATCTTAACCTCAACAATCCATTTTGATACCAAAAGCTGCGAAAATAATTGATTAAAAATGAGTTTCAGCAAGTTTAATTTGCTACCCTGAAAATTTCAATAATTGTCAACATAGACAAAAGTCCAAAACTTCACTGCACTTGAATTGCGTGCAAAATGAGTTGGTAAGCAGACATATGGGCACTATTCAGTTTTACTGCACAAAATGACAAGCCCGTCTGAAAATCGTAAAAAAACATTGTTCTTGTAAATAATTTCTTGAAATGTTTTGTCTCATTGATCATTAGAATATGAAGAACGGAATAACATTGATGAATCTTAAAATAATATTTCACTTTGTAATAAAATCAAGATTGAATTTTAGGTGCACAGACTTAGGCACTTCCTTCATACTACCATTAGTATATAAAATGTTAAAGGGAAGATAGTGTTCTGAGAAAAACAGACAAAATTGCTGTTGAGCAAATATGGTCTTTCAATCAAGCATTCCCTGTGTAATAAATGTAGGCACTCAATTGTAATTTTCGACAGATCGTGATGTCATACCATTCACGATGTCACATCATCTGCCTCTATTCCACTAAATCTGTAGAAAATGAGTTAGGATAAATTAACTAATGATTTAATATGATCTGTCCATCTGGCCATGTTCTGGTGACACAACTTTTGATCCTGTGACAATTGCTCCGGCTTCTTTTTATCTAAGATGAAGTGTTAGGGTTAGGGTTGCAGTAGGGTTGCATATTTTTCAGTTTTCATTTTATATTTTATTCATCTATTTAATTATTTTATTTTCTGTTCTATTCTATTTTTTTAGTGGGGAAGGGGGGGGGGGGTCCTAAGTTTCTTGATATATCCTCAAACAATGTACAATTTACCCATTTACCCCTGGGTGAAGAGAAACATCAGATAAAATGCTTTGCTCAACGACAAAAGTAATGTGCTATTTAAAGGATCGAACCTACAACCTACATGTATGCATCTCAAGCAAAGCATATCAGGACAACTACCACGGGTTGACAATACCCCCCAGGACAACTACCCACCCCCCCCCTCCCCCCCCCCAAAAAAAAAATAGGGTTAGGGTTAGGTGTTATGGTAGATTCTTTGGTAGGGGGATTTGTCAAGGGATTATTGTCCAGGGGTAGTTCTCCTAAATTGAGCCATAATTTTACGTATTTCATGATTTTGACAATTTGGTGGAATTCGCGAGTTTCTAATTTTGCAATTTGTGTTATTAATGTAATATAAGGAAATTTTCCAAAGGATGGACTTGGAGGAGGAGGAGTATTGGGTTTTGACAGACGTGTATCAATCAGATACGATTATTTACGTCTGGGACCGACCTTCAACGTCACCATCTGAGAGACGTACGTGACTGGGTTTCGAACCAGGGTCCGCTCCTTGTCAGTTTGTAGGCTGATTCAGAGAGTTGACAATGAGCGTTACCGCTCGACCAACTCCTGATCTCTTGGAAATATATGGTTTATATTTATACAGAAATATGACCACATGACTACAAGACTTCTGCATTAAATATATTCCATGGAAAGGCTCGGTGTGGTTAAACATGCTACGTGAGAAGGAAAGAGGAAGGAACATGAAGAAATCTACATCCTCGTTAGGGACAACCTTCTCAACTAACAAGACATTAATCATACCATGGACCTATGATCATATCTACCACACACATGATAGGTATACATAGACAATTCATGACCAAATAAAGGTGTGTAATGCATAATCTTATCAGACATTTTATTTCCTTGAGCTTCATACAGTAGTACTATTTTTTATTCATTTATTTATTTATTCATAATTATTTAAACAGGGTAGCCTCACCAGTGGTCAGAGCACTGTTTTACTAGAGGGCCTTGCTATGTGTCTGGAAAGAGCTACACAAATGAAGAGCTAATAAAGTACACATATTGTTGTGCTATTTGGGTAGGTCGATTACTTGAAATTTTTCTTTGAAGAAAATTGAAAAATCAATATCAAAGAAATCTCAAATCAAATTTTCTACATCTCAATGGTGCTCAAAGCATACACAAGATATGAATCCAAATAAACAAGTGATTAATATATAATAATAGGGCCTACATGTAATTTTTTTTTCAATGACTGGTATGAGGTGGCTTCGCCCTCCCCCCCCCCCCCCTTCAAGTACTAAATCTACCCTACATAGTAGTATCCATGATTGCACGTAGAAGTCTGCAATGTGTATTCCTCACACAAAAGTATACATGAGAATGCCCCAGTGGGATTAGTGATCGGCAGCTGGGTAAATGGTGAAATTCTTTCGACTTAGATGGAACTTGGAAGGAATTGGTGTACCTTCAAGAGAGGAACACATGTAATCAACCTAGAGTGTGCGCAAGATCTCAAGCATCAAAGCCAAGTTCATGTACTCAAAGTGAAAAATCATTATCAGAGTCTTTAAAAAGCTATGTGAATTGTTATATCAGTCATGGCAGAGCAAGTTTTGACAAAGTAAAGACTAGCCAAATGTTATAGACAATAAAAACTATGTGAAAAGCGCAGATACTAAAAATCACCTACACAAATTCACACATGGAGGCACATTGCCTGGTCTAATTTACATTTAGTCCATCATGATCGATTCAAGTACCATTAAATGTCATGAAATTATGCACATTCTAATAATTACTCTTTTTAATCAATGGGCACATGATAAATAAACACTTTTAAATTTAGTTGGATACTGTTTTCATATTTTGCAATAATTATAAATGACTTGAGTCAATTTCTAATCCTCAACTTTGGTTTTTGGTGGTAACTCATTGTAGCTCTCTTGGGCATTCTAACTGTTCATTTTCCTTGTAATTAACAGGATACACATTCTGTGGGTTACACCCCACTCAATAAATACTCCAAGGGCCCAGTTGCATCAATCTTACCATACAAGTGGTACTGTACATGTAAATTTGCCATCAATGGTAACTTTAACGGAAATTTTGAATCTGATTGGCTGTTAAGCAATTTTATCATGGAAGTTATCATAATTTAAAGCCAAGCTTGAGTTCTTACAGCCAAAATAATTTGAGATAAATCTGTAAGATATGTCCTCATATTGTTCCATTACAGATGCCTACACAAGATTATATTCACGTTTCAATAATAATTTCAGAAGAAATGTTGAGAAAATATCGAAACAGTCCGTCAAATTGAGACTTGGAGTAGACCGCTATATCGCCACAAGTCACGGCACAACATATACACACAGATCCGGTGCGAATCGCGTGCTCATGATATACCCATAGACTTTCCACATGGCCGTGTTAATCACAGAAATTATGCTTATTTTGTTCTTTTCTCAGCAAATACGAAATTTTCTGTAAAATTCCTTTGGTGGGTAGTATTTCTTTCCTATGCTTGAGATTCTGGTATGAACAAGAATGTTTTGAATTATTTTAATAATCATGACTACTACTCACGATTATCTTTAAGAGTTTCCATTAATAACGGTAAGTTTAATGCAATGGGTTCAGTTTCTCACAACTTCACTATAACAAAAATCTCTCTGACATTTTTTTCCCCTCCATTTTTGGGGGAATTATTTTCTAATTTTGTTCCTAATTGTCCTAATCTTTAAAAAATGTATGAGTAAATATTGTTATTTTATTCATTCAATGAACCATAGTTACAACAACAAAAATTCTCACACTATGATTATTTTCACATGTCTGTTTCCTGATTGTGGTGAAGAAGAAACCATTCAAAGTTAATTACAATTATTTTAAGATGCTCGTTTTGCTATTTATCAACAAATATGAGAGTAAACTGACAAAATAATAAGGAGGCTGCATTATTATATTCATTATCATCACTTTAAAAACATACTTTAATGAAAGACAAGTAGAAAAAAGAGTGAAGAGAGTGAAACGGTGGACAACACGTTTTTCAAAAAAAAAATAGATCTAAAATGAGTGTGGAAGTAAATTTTTAGCTCTGTTTAGAGTAGAAACTAAACTGGCCAGCAAAAGAAAGTACCCACTTCTTTCAAAGGCTGCACACAAAAATTCACCCCATAGAAATAAACAATTTTGTACACAGGTATGGTGCAATAATCCATTACTAATCACATACCCAACAGGAAGTGATTATCTTTTTTTTACAAAGAAATAAAATGGCATATACAGCATCTTGGTCACTGAATCAAAAGTCACAAAATGTAACAGAATGAGCCGTCCATGTTTTACACAAAAGTCAATGTCAAAGGATGAAATAAACCAGACACAAACAACAATGTTCAATAATGTGTATGTCCTCCTCGTGCCTGGACACATTCCAGGCATCTCTGACGCATGCTTTGGACAAGTTGTCTGGCGTAGTCCTGGGGAAGTTCTGTCCATTCCTCCTGTGGGATGAACTTGGCAGACGGGTGAGATCAAGGGAACAGCCTCCTACCAATCGGCAAACATTGATCCAAGCTCTGCAGGAGGAATGGACAGAACTTCCCCAGGACTACGCCAGACAACTTGTCCAAAGCATGCGTCAGAGATGCCTGGAATGTGTCCAGGCACGAGGAGGACATACACATTATTGAACATTGTTGTTTGTGTCTGGTTTATTTCATCCTTTGACATTGACTTTTGTGTAAAACATGGACGGCTCATTCTGTTACATTTTGTGACTTTTGATTCAGTGACCAAGATGCTGTATATGCCATTTTATTTCTTTGTAATAAAGATAATCACTTCCTGTTGGGTATGTGATTAGTAATGGATTATTGCACCATACCTGTGTACAAAATTGTTTATTTCTATGGGGTGAATTTTTGTGTGCAGCCTTTGAAAGAAGTGGGTACTTTCTTTTGCTGGCCAGTTTAGATATCCAAATAACAACTTTCACTCCTCTCAGAGTGGTTTTCAACTAAAACATATGTTACCCACCGTTTAATTCCTTGAACGAATGGAAATTCACTAGTTTACATTTAGCGAGTATATTCATTACCATATGGAAACGTGATGTAAACTTTTGCGCACCTTTGAAACTATACTCAGGTTTAGCTCAAATACACGTCAGAAATTCTGTTTTTTGTACTTCAACTCGTTGTCGTTTTCGTTTTCATCAATGTCAAAAAGTGAAGCAGTTAAATGAAATTTAGATTTTCAGTTTTATTGTCATATTAATCAACCCCGTATATCTAAGATTAAAAGTACCGCCATTTTAGATTTACATTTTTCATATTTCCCCCATTTTAGTGTCAGCGAGGACTGCTGACAAAGGCCGTGACCAATCGTCTGCGCTGAAAACTTCGCGGCAAATTATGCAAATTAAGAAAGTGAAGCATCGGCTGAAAGTTCAGATCACTGTGATTCTGATGATGTAAAAATCATTTTGATGGGTTGAAAAAAACCACCGTCACTTTTGATGTTTGATAAACCTTATCATTACAATTTTAAGAGTTAGGGGCGGGGTACAGTTCTATTGGACAGTCCCATTATATTCTCAGGGGTTGAATCGAGGGTGGCGTAGATTTTATTAATAGCTTTGACTGTATGAGTGTTTATATGCCATCAGTGGTTCATCATGATACATAAAATCGAAGGGCAATGATGAGAAATATTCGGTACAAAGATGCATATCGATGATCAACGGTCATCTACTTGCACTCCGCAGTGCTTCATTCAAGCAAAGTAAAATAGGCGCGCCCAGACAGTAACCGCATTTCACACACAGAGATGTTGGCAAGAAGCCAATACAAATGCGCGCAGTAATTTACACGTATTGCGTCGATTCATAGCGTATAAAACACTGGACAAAACACATGGGGTAGCTAGTTTCCATATGATATTCTGACCATTCAGAACTAAAAATAAAAATACACAGGTTCATACACGGATGTCAATACAGTATTTGAATACAGAGAAAAAACATTTTATTTTCCAAGAAAAATATGTTTGAGTTTTTGTGGTGGACAAGATAAATCTGCATAAGCCACTGACAACATAATTCCCTTATTCCTATCTATAGGATTAATATGCTTGAAGCTCCCACTCTCATAGTCAATGGGTTAAAATGAATCTAAATTTGATATCGTACATAAGATTACAAAATCAACAAAGTTGTATCATCAGTAAAATGCAGCAAGAGAGATATGCCTTTACGAAACAAAGTAAGTTAACACTCCTCCAAAAAGATTCATAAAATTGTCATATTTGCAAACATATGTGAGAAACAACAGATTTTTATGAAAAGAATTGTCTCAAATACATGAAAAGCACAGCGATGCCAGATGAGATTGAATAAACAAAGATAGATGAATAAAAACACATCCATACATGGTGAAATTGGTTTTAAAACCTTTGCATTTAAGCTTCGGATGGATTGAATTAATGTGTTTCATCTTACCAAGTTATGGATCTAACAGCGATGAAAATATCCAATATCGATCACGGGCTTGCACCGAGAAAACGCAGAAGCTGATCAAAGTTAGAATCAATACTGATAGAGGATGGTTAGCACACAACAGTCCCGTAAGACTGAGAACACCAGAGTGAGGAACAGACTCACGCAGATTGCTTTTTATTTGTAAGGAAGTACCAACCAGAGCGCCAATCCAGGGACAGGAGAGAGAGAGAGAGAGAGAGAGGGAAAAAGAGGAGAGATTGAGAGAAGGGGAAGTGGCATTACTGACATAACAAAAGGAAACTTTCTGATATCGATATTGATGTATTGAAAGTGAAAGGGGAAGAGAGATGGACAGAGAGAGAAAGAGAGAGAGATACAGAGAGAAAGATGGGCAGACAGACAGATGGAGAGAGAAGGAAAGAGAGGAAGACTGAGAGAAGTGAATATTGATGTATTGAAAGTGAAAGAGGAAGAGAGATGGACAGAGAGAGAAAGAGAGAGATACAGAGAGAAAGATGGACAGACAGACAGACAGATGGAGAGAGAAGGAAAGAGAGGAAGACTGAGAGAAGTGAATATTGATGTATTGACAGTAAAAGAGGGAGACAGAGAGAGAGAGTCAGACAGACAGAAAAACAGACAGACGGACGGAAAGAGAAAGAAAGAGAGGAAGAATGAGAAGGGGAAGTTCAATCACCGATATAACCAAAGGAAACTTTCTGATAAGAGTATTCATGTATATTTGAGAATGAGAGAGAAAGAAAGACCGACAGAACGGAGAAGAAAAAGACATGAAAAGTTAAAGAGGCAGAGAGATGGACAGAGGGAAGGATGGGGAGGGGGGTGAGAGGGAAGTGGCATCACTGACATAACATAAGGAAACTTCTGATACAATGTAAGTACTGGTATCTGGTGTGTTATGACAGATGGACACAAAGAGACAGACAGACAGAGAGGTATAGAACTTTTAACAGCTATGATCTAAGTAGGTGCTTTTATAGAGAAATAAAAGAAAATACAAAACACTGTTTTATGAAGTAAGCAGAATGAGAGAGCAGGGGAGGGGGAAAGAAGAGAGAAACAGAGAGAGATATGCATAAGGGGGATTCATGGTTTTGCTTCGAGCAGGAGATAGGATGTGCTACGCAAGCGTGTCCCCAAAAAGCGTCGAAAAGGGTCTGTTTTCAGCCTTTCGGCGGCGTCAACGCTTTCCTTAAAATAGGGGTGTTTTTTAATTTCAGTAGCCATTTTCATAAAAATAGGGGTGTTTTCAGCAGGGATTGCCGTTTTGAGGTCAAAATTTCACAGCGTTTACGCCATTCAGGGTATGTTTTTCCCAGTCAGACTTCGAAAAGGGGTGCAAATTTGACTACATGCAATGAGACCCCGCCTAAGCGTCCATTTTCAGGAGGACGGGGACACGCATGAGGTAGCACTTTTTCTCTGAGTGAGCCCCCCCCCCCCCCCCGGTTCAATATATGGGGAGAGGAAAGGAGAGAGGGAAAGAATAAGGGTTTAACAGTTAAGTTAAGTGCCATTGCACAGGATATAAGAGGAAAAGAATAACAATGCACGGATAAAGTGTTGGGGGGGGGTACATCAGTTTTTATAGGTTTGGTTTAAGTGCTATCAGAGTGGAAACAAAAGGCAAAGCAAAACATTATTATTACAGAGAGAAAGACAGGAACAGAGATCTTGACTGGTTGATTGTCCGTTCACACCCAGGTAAAATGTTGTTTAAAGGGATTGGGTAACTTTCAAAAACAAGAGCAATTAGATCAAGATTAATAAAACTATATTGTTCCAACAGTAAAAACAAACTACTTGAAGTTTCAAATCAAATGGAAGTCATTTACTACCTTAAAACAGTGTAACAAACAATGCAAAGCATTCAGTCGAACACCAGTACCCACTATTGCTGGCTCAGCTGGCCGCTAGGGACGGGGACTATACAACAGGAAATGGGTGTATGTTGTGCTTTGTGGAAAAGCACAATGTGTTATAAACCATTTGGGGTTGGTTTATAAAATTTGAGTATGAAATCATTGATATCTCGAAGGTAAAGCAAGCAATTAGCTTGCAATTTTGAAGAGATACCAGACTGACCTAAGTGTTTATAATTATGTTGGCAAAATAAGCTACATCAAATAAAATGTGATTTGAATATCATTCAATGTTACTGCATACCTTTAAAATGTTTAGGATGCCATGTTCACAACCGCCGTCATGCGTTGGCAGTGTATGGTCTCTGTCGGATATTGGAGAAAATTCTCCGGCCACAGGGAGGTGCCCATTTTGGGTTTTTCATCCAGACATGTACGAAGGAGCAAAATGAGCTTGCTCATGCAACAGCCATATCAAAACCAAAAGAATTGCAGGTGATTGCACGTGCCTACTGGGCATCTACAGTGCGTCCCAAAAAGAACCATACACTTTTTAAATAGCTACCAAATAAAAAATAATATGGTTCTTGGGGGAAAGGTTAACATATATATATTTAGCTCATATCCTCAATTATCATTATGACACAAAAAATAATGCATACTTCAGTAAGTAATGCCCACCTTTGTAAAGGACACAAAAATTGGCCGAGCAGGAATTCGCTATTCATTTATTACCTGGTGATGGCCGGCCATGACTGAAAGAAATCAATAATGGAATAAATCGGCTAACAAAGACAAAAATAAACTGAAGTCAAAGCAAAAATCAATGATATGAGAACAAAACGGTGAAACATTACATTTTTCAATAACATTGATTGTTTATTTCTGACTTTTAGTTTATCTTTGACTGTGTTGGCTGATTTATTCCATTATTAATTTCTTTCCGTCATGGCCGAAGCATTGCATTATTTTTGAAATTTTTGGTGTCATAATGATAGTTGAGGATACATATAAATCTTTTACCCAAGAATCATGTATTTTTTATTTGGTAGCCATTTCAAAAGTGTATAGTTTTTTTGGGGGGACGCACTGTACAACCGGTTGTGTTACATGTAACTCAAACATACAACTCCCAACCCAAAAGGTAGGTCTTTACTATACAGTGTGTCCCAGAAAGAACTATACACTTTTGAAATGGCCACCAAATAAGAAATAGGATTCTTGGAGGGAAATATTTATATGTAGACAAAGCTCATATCCTCAACTATTATTTGACACCAAATGTCCCAAGATGAGGCATGCTTCAATGAGCAATGCCCACTTTTGTGAAGGACACAAAAACGACACTGCGCAGGTATTCGCTATGCATTTACCACCTTATATGGGCGGCCAAAAAGGGCGACATGAATAATTGCTTCAATCGGCTAACAAAGACAAAATACACCAAGATACAAAACAACAAACATCAATAATATAATTATGAAAACAAAAAGGTTAACCATTACATTTTTGCATAATATCTTGGTTTATTTTGTCTTTGTTAGCTGATTCACGCCATTATTCATGTTGGCCCTTTTGGCCGACAATATTCATGTGATAAATGAATAGCAAATTCCTGCATAGCCTTGTTTTTATGTCCTTCACTAAGGTGGGCATTGCCCATTGATGCATGCATCATTTTTGGACTTTTTGGTGTCAAATAATATTGGAAGATATGAGCTTTATCTACATATATTTTTTGCCCTCAAGAACCATATATTTAGTATTTGGTAGCCATTTCAAAAGTGTATAGTTCTTTCTGGGACACACTGTATAACTTTTTTTTTTTTAATGTACTGTGTGTTGTGGGACCCTGTCTCTATTTTCTTACTTAGGCAGGAGGGGGGGGGGTGCCTTTGGCTCAAATCTAGGGATTAATGTATACTACATTGTACCCACCCGCTACCCACTACCGGGTACTATAAGACCTTCATTTAGCTACACAAGTGGTTATTTTCACCCCAAAAAAAAATCAGTTCCAAAAATAATTCCTCTTCAACATATTAAGGCTTTCATAGTATTTGGAAATTCACAAAAAATAAAAAATGTCCCCACCAAGTCTTAATTGTGAAAATATAGAGCCCAGATACATTAATTATGGGCCTATATCTGAAAAAATGGACACAGTTCGGTGTTATAATGCACTATTCCCAATTGATATGACACCTACACACTACAAAATATTTAATGTTGCTTTGTTTCATTTACATATGAATGCAGACATGCCAAGTTCAAAAAAAAAATTTGCGTGAGATCATTCACATCGTGTTTGAAAGTGGTGCGCACGCGGCGCACGTTACCACATATGCGCGCGTGCAGTAGTAATTTGTACACAAAAGAGGCGCACGCGCACGCTACACATATGTCACGTAGTAAGCTATCTTGCATATAACGATCGCCTGCTTGAAAACATCGCACTTGCAATTGATGCGCGACAAAACTCCCGATATTTAGGGCTTTGAGACTCCAAAATGGTTTTAAAAATCTATAATAATGCTACTTTTTCTCATTTTGTGTGAGAAATGGGGTGTTCTGCGTAAGATCGTGAGACGGACCCGAAATGCATGATTCTCAGGCAAGATGCGTGAGACTTGGCATGTATGATGAATGAGAATAAGATGCCATGGATGAAAGCAAAAATGTGGAGAGGATGATGAAATAAAAGGTAACAAGCTTTTAAATGATAGAAAAGCAGACAACTTGGACCCATCGACACAAAGTTAAACTTGTCAGGATTTCACCAAATAAATAATGATATTAAAACTAAAAGACAGTAAAGTTCATGATTAGGGTAACCATAGGACTGTACCAAGAACATATTAGACACACAGAACCTAAATGACATTCAAGATAAAATTTAGTTCTGATCGATGAGTTTGAAATGTGGAAGAAGTCTCAAAAATTATTAAAAGAGTAAATTAATAGAAATTTGTATATTTTTATACCAGGGTAGACTCAAGAGTCACATGCACTACAGAAAATTCAGTAGATAGTCACATGCACTGCACACCATGTACATGTAATGTATATTGCCAAACATTTCAGTTGCTTGTTTTGGGCATCATGAATGCCTGGGCATCTGGAGAGCAATATTTTGCAATGAACCTGTTTACTGTAATCTTTCTACATAACATAAAATAACTTGAAAACCAATCTGTCTTTCACCTCAACCAAAAACAGTTCTTCCCTTTAAACACAGAGCAACCCAATCGAACAAGCACCTCACTTTATAGTTTTGTTCTATAAACAACAATATCGTTTGATCAAAAGTTGAAAGGGGAAAAAACTACAATAAGCCTAGAATTTATTAAACATTCCCAAGTACATGTACATTAGGGTCATACATGTAGGCATCCATCACACATTTTATTCTTTATAACATCGAATACTATTTCTAAACTTTTTGGCTGTATCTCTTCATCTAATTAGGCATGTTTCCATTTTTTCAATGAAGTTTCAACTTTTGTCCTATTGCTACAAAAGAACATTGTTGATATTGCAAGTTCAAAGCTGGGTGGGATGTTCAATATACATTCAGGTTAGGACGGGAAACAGATGATCAAATAAAATACATCGTGAACAGGACGGTTATTGTTTCAGAGCTATGAAAGTTGGTGGCTGAAATCCGGGATTTAAAAAAAAAAGGGAGTAAAAGGGAGAGATAGATGGAGATCGAGGGAGAGAAGAGATAAAAGAGTGTGAAAAAGATATTATTGTGTGATGGAGAGATAAAAGATGCCTGAGAGAGATTGCATTACTACACATATAATCAAGGGTCTATCTCCATGCCTGTCAGGCCATTGTTTTCTTCATGATTGAAAGAGATAAGGGTGAATGTACTTTTAAAGCTAATTTTTCCCTATCGTCATATTTGGTTTAGCATGTGTTCAATGTTCATTTTCAAATTCAAACGCCAACATGAATCATGATACAAAACGCAATTACAAAACACAGAACACAAACGTGATCAGCGATAGACTGTTCAGTGTTGAAAATTTAAAGCTGATAATACGTCCATCGTCTTTAAATTCCCCGCTCTCAAAAACAAACATCTGCGCCTTTTTTTTTACATGCACCGGAAGCTTCCACTGCGAGAGCACATTTAAACACGTTTGAAAACTTAATTGTGTTCAGTGTCGCATTTCGTTGCATTTGTGAAGCTCAAGGTTGTAAAATCAAAGCTGATCGTGATTCAAAACGCATCTTTTTCAGCGTTTAAATTTTCCTTCGAATGGAGATCTGAAACACGTTTACTTTTACGACCGGGAATGGGGACAATGAACACCCACTTTGTTTCTCTTTATATCAGCGTTTTGTAATTGCGTTTTGTATCATGATTCATGTTGGCGTTTAAATTTGAAAATGAACATTGAACACACCCTAAAAGATATGATCTCAAAAGCCTCTTCTGACAGCTCATGAACCTGTATTCTTTTCAAACAACTTCCACTCATTTTTTTTTTCCTCACAAAAGAATTCAAATTAGGAGAGCCTTTTCATTCACACAGCACGAGAATGAGAGAGCATTTTGCTTCAACATATCACAACAGAACATTGCATGCTTCCTATCAAGTTTTTCTGTGTAGGGGAGACTGGCGACAATTGTAACATGGGGCAATTGTAACAGGGGCTCCCATCCCTAGCAGAAACACGCTACAAACTTGAAATTTGTACAGAGCATGCGCATTTCATCGCTCCACATGCTGTTTGAGTATTAGCAGATTTAAAAGTCTGTGGAACTTTCTACAGCAGAAAAATCGTTTTTTGAGTAGGAAAGTAATATTTCACATTACCCATTGTTTTTCTTCTGGACAAATATGTGGATGAGCTACGACTGTCATTTTTATATATTTAGAAATTATGTTCTTACGCCATATTTTGCTAACGTTTCAACGATGAATACCTCAGCTAAGATAGAAAAAAATCTCTCCAAATATGGTCGCCCATCACAGGGGCAATAGTAACAATGCCGTTTAGGAAATACTTTTGCCCCGTACCTAGCCCCGGGACAATTCAGCGCGCTGTCAGTGCCCGTACAGAGCACGTAAACTTCTGCAATAATCCCATGCCATGTATATAACAAGTGGAAAATATAATGTAACTTGAGTCAAGCATTGTCATGTTTTATAATAATTAGCTTATGTGGTTAATGTTGTTTAAATCTTGGATCTGTCAAGTGCATAGCTTTGATAAAGAAAAGCAAAATGTTACAATTTCATGTGTTACAATTGCCCCCATAGCGTGTTACAATTGCCCCTGGTTTAGGGGCAACTGTAACACTCGACCTCGTGTTTTGAAATGATAATGGCTTCAAAATAAATAGTTTTACTTAACCCAAACCTATTCGTATGTCGAGCTAAGATATCCAAATTTTGTTTTACTTGGTTTTAATTAAGCAAGTATTTAGTTATAATAAAGTTGATAAGTCAAATGTGGAAAAAGTGTTACAATTGTCCCCGGTCTCCCCTACTAAAGATTTCAACATTCATGTTCTTATCATAGACCCTTCAGGGGAAAAGTAGGAAATCCCAGAAAACAATAGAAATGCAACATGAATGTTTCTAATCGACCTTCACACAGCTGTAGGTGTCTGGCATTGTCATTAGATGAAACAGAGGAAATATTGTCTTTTTCAGGTTATAGGGGTTAAGAAAAGGTCAATTGAATATTGATACAGATGTAACAAACCACAATGCATCACTCTCCCCCCCCCCCTCTTTCTATGTTCACACCATAAAGTATTACAGGAATCAAGAAGCGGATCTAGGGGGGGGGTTGGGGGGTTGCACCCCCCCCCAAAAAAAAAAAAAAAAATCCGGGACCATTTTTTAAAATCTTTAAAAGTTTTAGATACAAGAAAACGCCATTTTCACAACAGATTTCAAAAATTTTCCCTACTGTGGGAGGGGGACACCCCCCTCCCACACCCTCCCCCCTCGCTCGCTCGCGCTCGCTTGGACTCGGTCGCTCGCTCCCTCGCATACCACCCCAACCCCCTCTTTTATAAAAAGCGGATCCGCCCCTGGGAATATTGCGCCTAAAATAATGGCAATTCAGTTCCATGCAATTTTTGCAGCAGTGGAACAATGATTCGGAAATAGAGGTTGGGGTGTGCTATTAAGAAATAAATAAAGAAAAGAAAGGCCATGCTTGCATCAACCTATCAACTTGATAGGTTGATGGGTTTACGATTCAACCTTTCACCCATTAGCCAATAAAAACCATCAATCCATCAACTCATAAACTTATCGACTAATCAACTCTTTAACCTCCTAACTTATCAACTTATCTAACCATTCAACTTGCCAACGAATCAACCCCTTCACCTGCCAACCTAACAATTAATGAACCTATTGACCCTTTTACCTCCTAATCTTTCAACTTATCAACCCATCAACCCTTTAACCTCCTAACCTGTTAACTTATCAACCAATCAGCCCTTTAACCTCCTAACCTATCAACCTACTAACCAATCAACCCTTTAACTTCCTAAACTATCAACTTATCAACCAATCAGCCTTTAACCCTCTTAACCTATCAACCAATCAACCTTTAAACCTCTTAACCTATCAAATTATGAACAATCAACCTTTAAACCTCTTAACCTATCAACTTATGAACCAATCAACCCTTTAACCTCTAACCTTTCAACTTATCAACCCATCAACCTGACAAATCAACTTATTACCCAATCAACCCTTTAATCTCCTAACCTATCGACTTATCAACCCATCAACCCTTTAACATCCTGACAGATCAACTTATCAACCTATCAACGTATCAACCAATCAACCCTTTAACCACCTAACATATCAACTTATCAACCAATCAGCCTTTGAACCGCCTAAACCTATCAACTTATTTACCAATCAATTTATCAATAAATCAAATCTTTAACAACCTAACCTATAAACTTATCACTCTTTAACAACCTAAACTATCAACTAAAACCCATCAACCAATCACCATACCAACCTGAAAGAAGCCTGTCAACCCATTAATCTATAAACCCAAAAAGTATTTACTCGGCTATCTATCAAATCATCAACCTATCAACCCATCAAGCAAATATAGCAAACTATTAATGTATCAATATGAACAGACATAACAAATTACTACTTGTTTACAAATCAAAATTATATCATGTTGCAATCAATATTATTGAGTTCAAATTTATAGTGATAAGGAATCAACAGAAAGCGAATTCATATTTAAGTAAGTGAATTGATTAATCAAGTAAGCAATTGATTAATCTTCAAACTTTTCCCCATAATCACAAGGTAATACATGGTATTGCAGGGAAATACTTGATCACATCACCATAAACCTTATCAATACCTAAAACCTCTATTTGGATTTCCTGGAAACCAAATACTTCCTTTCTTTGATAAATTACATGCCTGGCAAAAGAACGATTATCTTTCCAAAATTTTGCTTGTAAAAACAGGGAAGAGATTAGCGCTTTCCTTCGGATGCATGATAATGGAGTCGCAAAAGAGCTAAAACTAACAGAAATGTGCAGATAAAGTTCAAATTTAGAAGAATTTTGACAGATCTTTATTGAGTAGTTTTATGAAGACACTGCCAATTAAAACAATGATTAGGCTTTTTAAAGCATCAAGCAAGAGACAGACGGAAAGATTGATTATTTGTTTTACATTAGTCTTTTTACTTGACCCAAAAGAGGGATTTTCACCAAGCACACACGCATGTTTTGTGAATTAAGTTTTAGGAAAGTCCAAAAGATGTTTTTGAATGCAAACAAATGATTTTTTTTCTGCAGATAAGACGTTTGTTGCATAAGAAAGGGCTGTTAGACTTCAGCAAATCGCAATGCGCTAAAGGTTAGCAAGCCAGATGAAAAACCTCTTGTAATAACTGGGCTATATTTTTTAGCAACTCCCTGACCGGAGTCTTCCCACAAGGTCGAGGATTTTCCCATGAAGGCCCAAGGGTCCACAAGGCCGAAGCTCCATGAGGTCGAGGATCCACAAGGCCGATTTTTCTCATATCATATTTTCCTTTATTAGGATGCCTGTCCACATCGATGTAAGATTTTGAAAGGATATACAATATGAGAAAAATCAGCCCTGTGAACCCTTGGCCTCGTGAACCCCCTCCCTTGACCGAGGGGAGGGGTGGCCTCAGAGCCCCTTTCCCCTTCTCCTGCCTCCCCCTTATGGAACAGAATTCAGCACACGTCGAAGAAATTGTGCAAAGGAAGTAATCCCATCATTTTTGCTGAAATTGTTTTAAATTACAATTTACTCAAATCATATTCAACAGCATAATCCTTAATTATGCAAATAAAGCTTGTACTGCTTTATTGGCATATAGTTGTTGTTTTTTCATTGTTTTAAAAATATATATATTCTATTGTTTTCAATTCTTATGTATTTCATCGTTTCAGGACTTCTGATCAGTAGATTGGAATGATATATTTCTTGTCTAAAGACCCCCATGAATATCAAGGTGATTGACTCCTAAATGAGATGGAACAAAGATCTAGCCTTGTTTTTTCTGCCTCATTGTCTGTAAATTGCAATTATTGTGGTGCGAGAGGGTGGACTTCTGCCCTATAAATTGATCAGGACATCCTTTCTTTTCTAGGCCAAGTTGACTATACAACAAGAAACCATACAGGCTCTCATTTTGCACGGTTCACATAAATCTTGATCTACATTTTTTTTTTTTTTAAGTGCTCATTCTTGTCAAAACTTAAAGACCAATCAGATTGAGAATAAAATAAACTATTTTGGTAACTTAGAATAGTTTCAAGGAGAAGAGCTGAACAGAAAATGGAGATTTAACAGACTTGACATCAAATCATAGTTCGGGCAACAAGGTGTTTTTTTTTTCTCTCTCTCTCTGTCCAGCTACAAAGACATTGTATTTGTGACTTGGAATCTCAAAACAAACAAAAACTTGAAAATCTCATATCTACGGATTTCACCGCAATAATCCTGACAAGCACGGCTATATATCTAACGCCTTTACACCACATCCGAGATAATACTTGCACTTCCACTAAAACATTGAGCTTCAATCATGCAAACCCATGTGTGATATTTAGTTATATATATCTGAGAACAGAGTGCGTCAAGTAATGTCCATGAGCTTTTTACCTCATGCGAATATAAGCGAGTAGAAAATGAGGCATATGTAATCTAATGCGTTGGCGGTATACCTCCAAGCCCATCTGAGGTATAAGCCGAAACCTTCAGAAAATAACTGTTTATCCAATCGTCATCAAGGTCCTAGCTGTTATGTTCATCATCTCAAATTTTGCACTATACAGATAGCACGTAAGATACACTCTATTCAGAAACTTACAAAAATCTAAAATGATTTTTCAAAAAAATAGAGTTACAACTTTGGAGACTCCCTACAGAGAATCATACTCTGCGACTTTTTGTTGGTTTTGAGATTCCAAGTCACATTTGTTGTTGTTGTTTTTTTATTTATTTTTTTTTTCATTAACTATTCAATTTTGGCATTACAATGTTTTTTTTTATCAACCCAAATCTGGAGACTAAGGGTGCTATCTCACTTCGCGGAGACGTCGATAGAATAGAAATTTCATCTCCGCGACGGATAAATAGTATTAGAGATGTCTCCTGAATTTTAGAGACAGAATTTTTTTCATAAATTGTCGCGGAGACGTCCCCGAAACATCTAATACTATTTATCCGTCGCGGAGACAAAATTCCTATTCTGTCCCGGAGACGTCTCCGCGAAGTGAGATAGCACCCTTACAACAGGCAGGACTATGTAGAACATCTGAAAAGGAAGTACTTGGCCAAGTCAATATAGTACGTCATTCCGGTCAAATGTGTCCGTTTAATCAATTAACCAAGCTTTCAACTTTCTCAATATTTCCTTAAATTGCCATTGATTCCTTATTTGACCTGTCTTTTCGTGATCATACTCTCGTTCTGAATGGAGTAATTAAGATAGGCACTGAATTAATGATTCATTCAATGCCTATCTTAAGTACTCCTTTATTATTTCATTTGTATGTTAGAGGCTTCCCTGTAATCAAGTGATAAAGTAAAAAGTTAATGAAGTTGTAAATAAATAACTCCTTGATAGTTGTCATTACAGGGAGGTTCAGTTTTTCCAGGCATGTAGGAGCAAGCAGTACTGTTACAACACCCATGCATTTCAAAGCACAATAGATGGTCCTCCATTAGCTTGAGCTTGCCAAATGGCGCACTTTTTCTGATGTGATGAAAAGAGAACATCAGGCTTTTTCTCTAAAATGGCCGGGTAAATTTGGCGAAATGTCATTTCCAAACTTTTTTCCGCACTACATGTATAGCCTGAAACCTAAGCACCATCCCATCCTGCAAATATCGGGCTTGTTGGTGCAGGCTTGAGGTTAGGCTTTAAAACTAAATCTTGAGATTCAGCTCAGGCTAGTGCAGCATGTACTTTGCACTTGACTGATATTCAGGTTTTTTTCCCCTGATCCACATTGCAGCAAACTCAGTGGCAATAGCTCTAGCTAGAGCAACACTGCCTCATGAGTCACAAGAGTTGGCAAGCTCCTGATGCAGGCTAGTGGGACAAATACTGTATAAGTGGTTATTTTCACGACTTTATCTTTGCGAAAATTCCCATTTTCATGTAAGGCTATTTATAGTAATGAAAACATTACAAAAATTGTGAAATTATCCACTCACAAATTTCCCAAACTAGTCCAAAATCGTGAAAGTATCTGTACGCAAATACATTGGCTTTATTATACAGTAGCTTTCAACTGGTTGTGACCATAGCACTAACACTGTAAGTGGCTTTTTATGACGGCCAACTTGATATGAAAATGAGAACCCTGTTTGTAAGTGACATTGGCACAATCATCATTGTCTTTATAACCTTTACAAACCATTCTCAATTTAAGTATTCAAATAATGTCTCCTTGCAATGACCAGCACATCCTTCCTCTTCTTAGGGCCACCTGAAACAATGTCAGGTGTCAAAGGATATAACAATGTAAGGGGAAAAGAAAAAAGCAGGTCTAAGTGTCATTTTCAGTCAGTAAAGATACAATACATTGTGAAAGACAATAATTACAATTAACTGAGGTGAGGTGACAATTTTACTTTACAAAGAATTGGTAAGAGTGGTATCTCACTTCGCGGAGACGTCTCCGCGACAGAATAGAAGGTGTCATCTCCGCGACGGATAAAAAGTATTAGAGACGTCTCCCATATCGCGGAGACGTCTAGGAGACGGATTTGGGACTACTTCAGACTTTTTTTTCATAAATTGTCGCGGAGACGTCTCTAATACTTTTTATCCGTCGTGGAGACGAAATTTTCTATTCTGTCGCGGAGAAGTCTCCGCGAAGTGAGAAACCAACCTTAGGCTTAATGAAATTGAGGCAATTCAATTATATTCTGGTGTAATGAAAAGGTTTAAGATGATATTCCTGTGTTCTACCTCGTTTACTGGCCTACTGAATCGCCTCCGTACACACACACACAGTGTTCGCCCCATAGAGTTACATGTTACAGTAAGGGCACCTCAAGATCACTTCAGACAAAAATGCACACAGACTGCATCCCTAATTGTTAGAGGTACAAACTGAGAGGGCGCCGTGACATAACCTCATTCCTTGTTCGCACTAGACAGAGTCTGGGATGTTTTTCTAAGAACGTCCAGACATTAGCAATTTGAAAAGGGCTTTATTTCTATTACACCTTAGCCCATCATTACTTGGTGACACGACATTTGCCACTGCGGCAGTTGCTCTGGGCTTTATTCATCTAAAATGTACATGTAGGGTTAGTGTTGCAGTAGAGCTAGAGTTTTATATTGGGTTTAGGGTAAGGTTTAGGATAGGGTTTAGGGTGCTATCTCACTTCGCGGAGATGTCTCCGCGACAGAATAAAAATCTGTCTACGCGATGGATAAAAAGTATTAGAGACGTCTCCGAGACGTCTCCGCGACAATGTATGAAAAAAGTCTGAAGTAGTCCCAAATCCGTCTCCAAAAATCAGGAGACGTCTCCGAAACGTCTCCAAGACGTTTCGGAGACGGATTTGGGACTACCTCAGATTTTTTTTCATCAATTGTCGCAGAGACGTCTCGGGGACGTCTCCTGAATATCAGAGATGGATTTGGGACTACTTCAGATTTATTTTTTGTTATAAATTGTCGCGGAGATGTCTCTGAGACCTTTCCTGATTTTCAGAGACGGATTTGGGACTACTTGAGACTTTTTTCATAAATAAATACTTTTTCTCCGTCGCGGAGACGGATTTTTATTCTGTCGCTGAGACGTCGAAGTGAGATAGCCAGTCCAGAGATAAAGTTAGACATTTGATTGGTATATAGAATTTACAGGAGCCGCTTTGTCGCCAGAACAAATGTCATGGAATACATTTATACTATTTATATTTCTCTCTTCACTCTGTTATGGATGAATGCCAATCAATAGTTCCTGACCACAATCCAATCTCTAGATTATTCTGGTTCCTGTATCTGCTTTGATCATATTCCCAGGTAAAGCTATGTCAGTGAGAGGAAAGATGTTATAATCATCAGCACACATAAACCTATGAAGTATATCCTGGAAAGAGTTCATGTTGCATAGATAGGGTTTTTGGAAGGTCAATATCAAGGAAATTTGGTAATGTTGAAAAAGAGGTTCCTGGATACTTGCTCCTGCAACGATTGCTTCGTGGCCAATCCCAAACATCAAACTTCAGCCCAGGACTTAACACTCATCCTCACCATAGCGCTTACCCTAAACCAAACCCTATCACAACCCTGACCCTAACCCTACATCTCATGTGAAATAAAGTGCGGAGCGATTGTCGCCGGGGTGAATGTCGTGTCACCAAATAACAAGTGGGTTGTACATCAAAATGGATGTTTAGCCGACTTACCACTCTACTCTACCCTAAAACCAAGGAGCTTCAAATACAAGTTCCTTGCTAAAACTAATTCTAACATAAAACCTTTACCCTAACTCTACCTATCTCTATCTTTGACAGAATAAAGCCTGAAGCGATTGTCACAGGACCAAATATTATGACACTGTTGAAGGTAACGTTCACCATGGGTTTGAATTGGTTTTAAAAAACGTAGAAAAATAAAATAAAAATATGAGTGAAGGTTTGAAGAAAATCGACCAAGAAATAACGAAGTTATGAATATTTAAAGCTTTGTTTCTGTAACGTCATATGCGAGCTGCTCTCCTATGTGTTATGTCATGTAAATTCCATAAAGTGTCATTTTTTTTCAGAAAAATATTATATACTTCACCTGTGCGGTTGATATATCATCAAACCTATGTTCATATACATGCCTCTATCAATTCAACCCATTCCTTTATCAAGAACCATGAAAAAAAAAGACAAATTTATGGAATTTACAGATATAACACATGGGAGAGCTGCTAGCTCGCATGTGACGTCACAGAATCAAAACTTTAAATAATAACTTCACTGTTTTTTGGTCGATTTTCTTCATACTTTAACTCCTATTTTTATTTCATTTATGTATTTCTTAAACCCAATAAAATTCCAGGGTGAACTTCCCCTTTAAGCTTACTTGCTTGCTCTCTCTCCCTCCTTCCCCATTACACCCTAGTCTGCAAGCACATACTCTAATTTAACATTAGAACAAATTGCTGTCTAGAGTGGAGACTAGCCTCTAAAAGCACTGTCTGTGAGAGCTACCCGCTTCAGTACAGGAGTAAATCCAGTCTCCTACTTCAGACTCTGCATTATGCCCTAGATGCAAAGACCATTGGTTTGTACCTACAAACTAACATACACAGCCTCTTGTACTTATCAAGTACTCAAGTCTCAAGATTCAGACTCTACGTTAGATATAGGACGAAGATGGTGTGTAGACTAGTACCCCTAATCAAACACTTTTCATAGTCTGAGTCAGTCGACTGACATAAAAAATCTTTCAAATTCAATACTATTCCCAACCTGAGTCTAAAGTCAAAGACCAACACTACTGTGTGCGCTAGCATTCTTGATTTGAAAAGGAAATAAAATATTCAATACAAACATATTTCTAGCAAACAAACTGCATTATACATTGCGAGGAATACAAATGAATCTATTGATTTTTATTCAGTAAGGGCGTTCAGTGATTATTTAGTGGGCAATGTACGACATACACATACATATTTTGTACATCAATGCATAGAAGTCTGCATATGAAGAGTATAATTTTAAAAGGGATTAAATTGGTTTTCATATTAAAGGCCCTCGCAAGTCGGAGATCGTGGGGAATGCGCGTTTTTCTTGAGCTCCATTGACTCATACACAATCTACAGTGAGGCTTACGCAAGGGTCGGCCTACTGGGGATTAACATTCGGACAGCACGAACATGACGAAGTTTAACGAATGCAGTCAGTCAATAGGGCCAGTAGCTTCGGATTAGTTTATAGACTCTCAACGGGTCTCTTCGTATTAATTCAAAGAGAGGACTTGTATAATACTCCATTTCAAAAACAAAACATAGGTTAGATTTACTTCGGACTTCTGGTTAGTTAGTCTAGCCATGAAGGATTAACCGGATTATAGCTCCAGACGGGTTGGCGCTGAAGATTACGCAACACGCCTCAGGCTCTGATTGGAATGTTATCATTTCACCCGAGATAAGGTGAATTCCCCATGTTTTATCAATTATACGTCCCTTTAAAAGGCAGCATTTGTTTACCAAAATTTGTACAGGCTTCTATTGACAAGCGATATTTAAAGGTCCATTTTTATAATTGTTCTCAAAATTCTAAGTAGATTACATTACTTTCTTTCTAAACATTATCTGATATCAAAAACTATCTACACCAGAAGATTTTCAGTCTCTTGTATAGAAATGCCACTTGAGATAAAGAGGGAAATCATCTCTTTCATTATGTAGATATGATATATGAATCAGAATAATTTAGAAAGTGTTCAAGAACAACCATTGTAATTACATAATGCACCTTGAGCACCATTCAAAGTGGATTTGGCACAATACAAATCACATTATTATTATGATTATTGTTATTTCCTATACACTGATAATTATTTCCAAGGTGACGATAATCTTGTGACGAAAAGGACCCAGAAACATGTAACCGGACTCCAAACATTTGAATAGAGATTCTGGATTGATTACTTTTCAGCTATCAGTTATTATGGTACCCTGAAAAAACGTCTGCTCCTTTCACAAGCTCTGCTTCTTTGGGGTCCCAAACCTATGTTATTTTCTTTCTTTCTTTTCTTTTATCAAATAATTGTAAACAATTTCATTATTGATTGGTTTGAATAAACTTTAACCTGAACTTGTCTGCTTCCGGCCCCCGTAACATTTTCTAAAATTTGGGGTAAGATTATCTCTTTTCACAAGGGTTCA
>CALNVZ010003433.1:45485622-45499887 GCA_940671915.1 Paracentrotus lividus
GATAAAAAAGGAAAATGGACAGGCGGCCCGATTGAGCCCCTAACCTTACCCCTATGGCTGATTCAAGATGACCTCTTTGATGGCCAAAGGCCACAAAAAAATAGGCCCCTGTAATGAAATCCTGGATCTGCCACTGGTATGGACTAAAGCCCCAAAATGTTCTTGACAAATTTCTGGTTCTGGTTCCCAGTCTATTCCCAATTTTAATACTCCGCTCTTTACGCCACTGGCTGAAAGTTCCCACCATTTCAGAAAAAGTGCCCTTATATTATAAATTTTACAGTCCAAAATCTGTTTGATCACAGCCTGTAAGAAAATCTTCTGGAGGAGAGGGCAGGGCCCGGGAAGCGTTTTTGAAAATGGAGGGGCTGAGCCGAAATTGGAGGGGGGGGGCTGAACAGGCTAAAAATCACCAATCTAGGCAGCCCTATAGCCATTTTTGCGTTTTTGTACACGTTTAATGACAAAAGTGGGGGCTGCAGCCCCAGCCCCATCCCCGACCCCGCGGCCCCTGGGGGTATGTGGTTTTCTGTATAGAATAGGCAACAAATTATTTATAACTCTGTTAAATCTACAGATGTTTATTTCAAATTTTATCTCGTTGGATGTGATTATCTGTACCGTCTTGTTTATTTTTACTCACATTACTTTGTGTATATTGTGGTATAAGAATATATGTCAATTTTAATATAATGTAGGTCCACTGTTCCATGTGTTTGATAATCATGTGCAGGACCTTAGTATAATTCAGTGTAACCTTAAGCAAAAATAAAACCCAAACAAACGTAACTGTACTGCGATCAGCCTTTTCCATTCGCCAAAATAACAACCGATATATTGCACAAGCACAATTCATTAATTTGATTAAAAAAAAGTATTATAATATTAAAAATCTGCCGCCCAAAAAATTGGTCCAGTGTTCATGACCACCCCTCTCACAACAAATTGGTCGAGAAATCCATTTTAACATAGGGTTCTTTATTAACCTTTATGGAAACTTGCATATTCCTGTTAATAATTGTTAGATCACGCCGTGCAATACACATGCGCGCACTGTAAATTGGTATTACACGTGTATGTATGGGCTTTCAACATAAATGGGGCAAAACGTCGTTTTTCGTATTATTGCAGTTTGTAACTTTATAGCGTTATATCTTTTTAATTGGGAAAAAGGTATTACTTTCTTTTTTTACATACCTTGTCAATACAATTAGGCACATTCTAAAAAAAAAATTCGCGCTCAGGTTTGACATGATATACACGAGATAAAACAACAAATAGATAAAAATTTAATTTTTTGAAAAAAAATGAGAAAAATCAAGTTTAACGCTTAAAATTTTACCTTTACTGAACATGATTCTTATGAAATAGTACCAAATCGTAGAAATTTTATATCTTAATTTGATACCAAATTCAATGTATTTGAAACTCTGCTTCAAAACATTTTTTGTTACGAATGCTAAATTTTTGTAAAGGGGCGGCTATTTTGGACGCCCCCACCTGTAGGGACCTCCTGCAGCTGATCTGAAGAGTAGTCGCCCTAGCGATGTTTGGTTAGGGTCCATACAACCATCCTAGATAGGACTACTTTTTATATCTCGACATGTCAGCTCCTTCCGAAATATGGGGTTTTGCTCCCTGGGTAATATGTCTCTAATGGTTCTAGGACATCTCCCCCGGAGGACAACTCCCCCGGGGACAATTCCCGGAGGACAGCTCCCCCGGAAGGCAACTCCCCCGGAGGACAACCCTAACCCTAACCCTAACCCTAACCCTAACCCTATGTCCTCCGGGGGAGCTGTCCTCCGGGAATTGTCCCCGGGGGAGTTGTCCTCTGGGGGAGATGTCCTGATACGGTCTCTAATATATCTACTGCCTCTATTTTAGTCTATTACAGCTTGTTGGAAGTGGTGCGGTCGAGTGGATAAGTCAGCAGACTGACGATCACAAGGTACACGATTCGAATCCCGTCCATTCCACTAGCATCCTTCGGCAAGATGTCAATCTAAAAACTTGCCATACTCGACCCAAGTGAGGTGAACGGTACCGGTAGGAAGAAATTCCATGAATGCTGTGAGTGCCCTGTCAAGGTATAGCCCAGCTAAGCAGGGTAATAATAATATGATGCTCCTTGAGCACTCTACAGAGTGGAATAGTTGCAACACAAATCACATTATTATCATTATTATTATTACAGATAATTGACTAAGAGATGTTAGACCGAGTGAAAATTGGACTAAAAAAAATTAGATGGAAATTAATAGACAATGTTGGATGATACCACACATTAGATGGTTTAGACCAAGTGGTAGTCTAAATTTTTACCCCATTAACTTACCACAACATGAGCATTGCTGATTTCAAAAATTTAGTGAAGGAATTTATTGATTAGGGGAATTGGGGGAAGCAGCCTTAATCATCTGACTAATTATAATATTGATTTTTGTAATTTAATACTCAGAGTGCAGTAAGAGGTCATTAAATGAAGCTTTCCCAAATTGTTTGCTTGAAAAATGGAAATTAATCAGATTTTGCATAGGTCCTTATTATTCACACACAAAAAAAAGTACGTTTATCCAATGGATTTAGAATTTTGATGTTTTTTTGTGCGACAGGAAGAATCAATCTCTACATTCATTTGTCGTATCTAGCAATATATCATGCCCATGTCTGTTGCTAACATCACAACTTTTTTCTTTTCATAATGCACTTCTTTATCTATCCTGATCAGCCGTCCTCATAAAACCAGCCCAAATGCAGCAATTCTCGCACGAGCATGGAATCAGCCCAAGTAGGTTTCACAGAATTGTACCAGAGCATTCATACCTTTGCAGAATGGTCTGATGTCATGAATTAATTATTCCAAGCAGAAACTTGAGCGTATCTTCAACCGTGAGATTGCAAGGTATTTTGCAAAAGTATACAAACTTTGCCTTGGTATGGCAATCTCAAGGTTATATCCATAACAAGCCTGCTTACAAATAATCCATTGGGGATCCAGCATGGGGGGGGGGCTATAATTGTTTGCCCTTATCTCAGACAATAGGGCCCATGTAAATCTTTTATCAGACTTGATGCTGGATCCTCCACTGTGAACTTGAGCTAGCTCTAATTGGGATACTAGTAGTTTGCCTGATCAGAAGTAGCGGAAAAACTTGGGCTAGTCATGATAGGCCTAATAATTAGGCTGTGCTGCACTAGCTCGAGCTATTTCAAATAGCGCACTATTTGTGATCCGATGAATTAGCTCGATCAGAGCAGATCCGACTTTGTGGTAAAATAGCGCACTAATTTGGAGGAAATCCAAACCCCAGTCATCATAGGCTTTTTTGAAAAAACTCGATCTGGTTTGCAATTTTAACACGAAATAGCGCGCTATTTTGCGCGGTGCTGCACTAGCTCGACCTTAATCTGGAATCGTGCACCAGTGCATGTATATGCTAGCGGTAGTTACCAGTTGCGCAATACACATCGGGCATGTTTGTTCAAGGTCAGGTCATGTCGTTAATACAAAATTTAAAAATAGCATGAGCTAGTGCCGGACCGGTTTCTTTTTAGGGATTTTTCCCTGATCCACCAATTAGCGCGCTATTTGTTAGCTCGAGCTAGTGCAGCAGTGCATACTCATGACCTTCGTAATGGTCAAGTGATCAGAGTTTTAATTAGATCAGTAAGCTATAATTAGAAATAGATATGTACACTTCATTAAACTTATGTCATTAATGGACTTCTGCTGGTATCTTATGTAGTGGGACTCTCTTTTCAATTTTCTTGTCACAAGCAGATCAACATTGAAATACATATTAAATTCTCCTCTAGAGAATTAGAAATGAAAAACCCAGCTAAATGTGTATTTTGTGGTTGCTCAAATCTTGATATTAATGTTCCAATCGATTTATCGTTTGATCAACAAAAATCTATTTTAAGAGCACTCCCCATCATATCAAATTAACAACCGTACTTAAAATACGATCACACTTTCAGCATTTGCTACCACCATGGACCTATAACTTTAAAAAGTCCATGCTACCACTAAATGGTCCTGAATTGTGAATGAAAGGCTAAAGTCGGTCAGGATTCATGGTCACTGATGTGTCACTACCAATTACCTCTGACACTCTTCAAATTAGCCATAATTAGCTCGGCCGACGAAAAGCTAGTCTTTGCTGCTTGAGTGCTGGTGCGAGCTGTAAAGTGGACTCTCATTGAAAAAGGGTCCTACACAAACCATTACCAAACCTGCCAACTTTTGCTGAAGAAAATTAGGAATCTATATCATGCTGAAAATAGAGAGATGTAAAGAAAAAAATCACTCCCCCCCCCCCCACATCAAATTATCATCACTTCATCTTCAATAAACTAAATAAAGACTCTGTTTAAAAACTTTTTAAAAATATCACGTCTTTACTGGTGTCTAGTCTACCTTCTCGCTGGTGTATGTCAGAGTTACATGAAAATGTAGTCTTATGACACAGACCTCATACGTCTTTTGACTTAGGCAAGTGGCCTGCGGACTAGGTAGACATCTACACCTCTACAATTTGAGCAATAAAGAGGGACTAGATTGTATATTGCTTGCAAAATGAGCTGTGACATGGGAGATTCGGAAGCCGATATTACCTGCTATACGGCTCATTGGCGGCCAGAAAGCATCTTTAGATGAACTCTACTGCAGGCCATTTCTAAGATATAAACACCACTCATCTTTCTCAATGATAATGCCTAAAAATAAAATCTGAACTTATTGTATGGAGTATATTCTGTAGTATGTGAGATTCATAAAAGTGAGTGTGCAAATTGAGTTAGATCCAAGTATCACTATGTAAAAGCGCTATGGTATGATAACCAAACATAAGCCTTAGGATTAGGGTTGGGTGTAGGTATTACATGTAGGGTTGAGTTAAGGGTTCAGGAATAAGGTTCCCGGTTTAGGGTTAGGTTGAGGGTGTACGGAGTATTAAAGAGGGGTGTCAATTTATTAAAGGACTCATTAATCACAGCGAAATTTGAAAAGCATTTGAAAGTAAATGGTCTAGCCCCCTCAATAAAAAGACTCTGTATAAACCAATATTTTTGCTTACAGATATTTTCACGATTTTGGACTAGTTGGGGAAATTCGCGAGAGCAAAATTTCGTGATTTTGGTGATGATTTCATTACTATAAATAGCCTTGTATTGAAGTGATAATTTTCATGATAACTGACTCGCAAAATCGCAAAAGTAACCACTCATACAGTAGTATAGAGTCCTACTACATGTACATGTAACACTGATCAAATGTCTATTATCACCGGACTCAATATGTACCTAATCCTTATACTAAACCTACAATGTATTGTAAACCTGACACTAACCTATCACAATTAACCAGTTCACTAATTGCATGCATATTTCTAAACAAAGCTTGTTTGTGACAACTCAAAAGCTTGTAAGAGGCTTTCCCGACATAGCAACAACTAATGTATGCACACTGGATTACAAAAATTGAAAATTCTTTAAAAACATTAATAGTGAATCGGTCCATTCTAACGCTAAATTTCATGAAGTGGGGAGCAACTGTCACTAGAACGAATATTGGTGCAGGTAAAAAGAGCAGGAGGAGGTCGTAGTGGGAACGTATCGTTGATCATGTGACCTTTTAAATGAGTATTAGAGCCTCGAGGGCTCACTCCGACTGATCGCTGATTTCTGTTTATTGATTTCTGAATGCACAATCCCACAATGTAGACCCGTTTTTCAATAAAAAGTTCTATGAGAGAGAGGGGGATGTCATCATTATTGGGTGGACTTTGTTAACCCACTCGCGACAATTGCCCACGGTAAATGTTGTTTGATTCAATAATTTATGCCTTTACAAAATTAAATGGATCATGAGTTGCATCAACAGAAAGAGCAACATGCAGAAATATGCTCAAGTTGCCACTATGTGTTTAGCATCTGGAATTCCCCCTCCCCCTCCCAAGGAAACAATTTCACAAAGCAATCAAATATTATTTCGAGACAAATTGAGAACAATCTGTGGAAGAAAATTCCATTCCTTCAACCTCAGGGGTAGTAAAATGTATACTCATGCTGAAAATCACCTCTCCCTCTCTCCCATCGTCCCCTCACCTTACCCCCCCCCCCAACCATATAGCGCAATCCCAATAAAACAATCATACAAAGCAATCAAATATGAAGACAGATTGAGAACAATCAGTAAAAGAAAATACATTTGAGCCTTAGGGGTAGCATAAGTAAAAGTTCCAGCTCTCAGAATCATGTCCCCATCACCCATGTCAGTACGAATAGGCCGATATGCATGAGCTCTAAACCTACACTAAACCTAGTAAAATTATAACTCAGGCTGAAAATTTATACTCATGCTGAAAATCACCCCTCTCTCTCTCCCATCGTCCCCCTTCCCTTACACCCCCCCCCCCCCCACCCAATCCCAATAAATAAATCTTACAAAGCAATCAAATATGAAGACAGATTGAGAACAATCAGTAAAAGAAAATACATTTGAGCCTTAGGGGTAGCATAAGTAAAAGTTCCAGCTCTCAGAATCATGTCCCCATCACCCATATCAGTACGAATAGGCCAACATGCATGAGCTTTAAACTTACACTTCCTATTTTAATACTTTACCTGAAAACACTTGGACTCCACATGAGAACCCCAACTTTACATACCTGCAAAAGGAGAGAGAAGAAAAGTAAAATATAATTAATTACTGACAAAGAGGTGATGAGATGGACTTGTATTTTCCTCTTCTTCTTTGCATATAAATATTTAGTTTCACCCAAACTGTAGGCCTATTTGTTGTTTTAAGATTTAAGTGCCAGTATAGTTTGCAGTGTGATATCTTATCATTTATTCATCTAAAACTAAAGATATAAATATAAAGATTCTCTCGAACACAAAAATATGAATAATTTTGTGATCCCTACACTATGGAAATGCAAGTTCTATTCGTTTTTTTTCTTTCATTTGCCACCATTTCATGTATATATTCATAAATTTGGAAGTTACAATAATGTAAACATAGTATATTAACTCCTTTTCTACCATTTGGAACACAAGGTAAACATTTTAGCCCATGGGCAAGCTTGAACAAGTGTGACCAGCCCTTGATAGATTTGATATGTCTGCAACACTTGATACCCTGATATTGTGTCTTTTCACTAGAGATAAGAGAAAAGAGGACGTAATTAATCACCTACTTTTCCAGGATAATAAAGTACATTCACCGGGCAGTGACATTTCATGACAGAATTCACCAAAACATGACTTTTTACCTCAAATTGACATTCTTTTGGAATCAATGCAAGAAATAAAGAGCAGATAATAACTGCAGAATGGGGGAGTTCAAAGAAAGTATAAAAGTACAAACAGAACTCTAATTCTGGAATCTAAAATGAATTAGCATGAAAGTACATATATAGAAGCCAAGGCCCCCCCCCCCTTCCCATTATTTATCTATCATTCTCTTCCTACATGTATAAGATGTAACTCTCAATTCATTCTTCTCTTTCCATTAGTTTGTACAGCACATAAGTTGCTCCTTCACTAGCCAGAAATCTTAAAACAGCACAATTCTCCAGATGGATTATACTTTCCCTCTGAACATGTAAACAGCCGATGAAGAAAACTGTAACAAGAATTGGGTTAAACATGTTTATCTCAAACTATGTTTCTGTCTGGACCTCGAAAATCGAGATGTAAAATCAGCAAATATGTTGAGATCTGAGTTTGTGTTGCGTTTTGATGCATGAGAAATTCTCACGTTTCATTGTGCGCTACCAACGTTCATTATTTTCTTTGCTGGTCAACAACTTAATTTCCCTAGCACGCACCGCAAATGAGAATTGAAAAATAAACTTGAGAAATATTAAAATGAACGACGAATCCCAAGCATAGGGAACCACAAGTGTGATTCAAGGAAATTTTAGATGAGGTTTATAATAGAAACACTGTGATTACTGCACGGTGTTGAGTACTTTTGTTGACCAATCTCTCAGGATTAACGCGGAGGAGTGATGTCACAATAACGCCGCAACTAACTATTATGAAATGCAAGAATTAAACCAGCTGCTCACCTAGTGTAAAAGGCCAACAGGCTTAATATGGAGTTGAATTTTGACAATTTTCATAACTTCTATCTGAATCACACTTGACTGGCCCAAAAGTTTGCCAGAACATGATGGAAAAGCAACAATTGATCCAACATTATTATTATTACTCAACCGGGAGTATACATGTAGGTCTACTTGAATTTAGCTTATTCTTAAAGTTACTGGGTAACTTTGTAAAGTGCCTTGAACTTTCCTCCAATGGCAATGCAAATGAAAATTTCACTCAGATTGATTTCTCTTCTCTCTCTCTCACTTTATTCATTGTTAAGTTCTCACAATTGTTTCAAGAAGCTCTGACATCACTTGAGTGTAGTCTCCTTTATCCAGGCACTAATACCATTTCCCCCGTATTATGCAATGTTTTACAGGTCAAGTTGTGTAGATGGCCATGAGAGACTGAGAGCCATTTTGCTCCTGAACTCTACAATGCCAAGAGTTAACTCAAAGAGAGCTGTCGTAATACATTACAACATATATAAGCTCCTTGGTGAAATAATGAACAAAATGTGTCTGATATGATAGACTATCGTGTATTTTATCGTAAACAATGCCTGAGAGAGAGAGCGTTGCTGTATCAGGTAGTGTTTTTGTTGATATTTAGAAACAAAACAGACCGCTGACAGCATGTTCAGACACAGAGAAAAATATCCTGAAACTGGATTACATTGGGATCACCTTTTCAGCGACAGCTTATAAATCACAGGAAACATGAAATTTGTTTGTCTGACATAGCAACAAACAATGCAAACTGGATTTGAAGTATTATATGAATTCTTTAATTGATTACCTCATTATTATGTACCCTGGAAAGAAATATCCATAAATTATAATAACTAGGAAAACCTGCCTATCAAAACACCCTCGCATTACGTCCAGCCCACTCTCATACAAAGAAAAAAACCTTGTTCAATTTTGAAACATTGCCAAGACCCTAGTTTACAACAAATATGTGGTTGTTCAATGCTCTCGTATCTTTGAAAATACACAAAAATTCAATGTAGCTCTACTATTTCAGTATAGCTACATTAGCAATGAACTGCTTGTAGCTACAATGTATGTTGTATGATGCTTTATTTTTTATAGAACATACGGTACAGTAGCAAATTTCGCGAGAAAGAGAACCGACGCAAGTTCAACACCATGCAAAAATGGGCATGTTTATTGAATGCATAAATGTACATGTTGTAGCTTCCATGGTTTGGATCATGAATACATAACACAAGCTGTCAATCCTGAAAATTAAAAACCATGAAAATAATAGCTTTCATTCTCCAATTATACCGATGTGTTGGCTCAGTGGATAGAGCGTCTGCCTCATAATCGGGAGGTCTTGGGTTCTATACCCGACCGCGTCATACCAAAAAATGGGAGTTGCTGCTACTCTGTTTGGCGTTCAACAAGAAAGGGATAGAGCAATGTTGATCTGGCGCTGCTCCGCGGCTGCCAGGCCCACGATTAATTGGGCACAATGAATTTCTGTTTCACCTTTCAGGACAATGTTTCGGACAATAAAATTTGGAGCATTATTTTTTTTTTTAAGTATGAACAGATCAGCGCAGGGCTGGTAGATAGGAAGATAAAAGGAAGGGAGGTGAACAAACACACTTCCTTGGGGTAACATACTCCCAAAGAAGATAATCACAAACCGGGTTTATCCAGACCGTATCGGTAAACTTTTGTTTTCATGAATCAATGGCGATAGAGATAGGGGCATGTGTACATAACCCAATGAACTTGCAAAATAAACTGTGTGTAAAAACTGAAAGAGGCAAAGTTAGACTCCCATAGCCACTAAAACTGTACTAAGCAAGAGAAATTGAAGCGTTGGAACTGCAATTCAAGTAAAAACTGGCTTAAACTGCTACTGGTGTCATTCCCCTGGTTGAACTCTGTGATGTTAAATATCAACAAGCAAGGAGGGGCATCATCAGATTCATACAATGTCACTCTATCTCAAATACTTTTTGTGTTAATATCAGCATTAATGTCATCATATTTAGTAAAGCCACTTTGCATATTCTACCGGTCCATGGTTGCTACAAGTTATACACAGTCAATGCAAACACAGCAATTGGGTACTCTATAATTCGAGAAAGTTTGTGCAGCAAAATAAAATATCTTTGATAATGTACATTTTATCTTTGATCATGAATTGGCTATTATACCAAGATTTGTGAAAATTGCTGTCCATCATTACCTACACTCAACAAGCAAAATTATCTTGTAGAGATATTTCTTGCGATTTTTAATAGGTAAGAGCAATTTTTGGACTAAAGGGATTAAAAGATTTGTCATTTTTTTGCACCGCTCCAATCAAACGTAAAATTTGCAAAATTACAACACCGCCAAAACTTCCACTTGTACAACACTCCATGCAGACCTGTAGGAAATTCACCTGAGCATAATTTTAATGCTTTTATATCGCATTGACTTTGAAACTTTTGGGTGTCAACTCGCAAAGTTCAATTCAAACAAAACCTCCCTGCGAAAATAACCATTTACAGTACCTCTTAATTATTCAGGCCTACACGTGCACTTTCTACAGTAGTTCAGCTCAAGTGAAAGAGGCATTTACACATAGTAATTCATGGTCAATGACACAGGTAGAGGTTCAAGTGATAGAGGATTTCTAGTCCATTTCACAATCAATAATAATAATGAGAGTTCATTCACAATCAATCTGATTCAAGACCAGCTTCACATGGTACATGTAGATTTCAGGCTTACTCTTCATGACCTACTTACAATAGATTTTGCGAACAGGTCAAAAATAAGGGGGGGGGTGATTAAAATTTTTAAGAAGGTCATATAGTAGCCATAGGGGTAGGGTTAAATCGGTCTTACGGGTTCTAGGCTTACTTTTTCTTTTTTTTAATATATTTTTTAGAAATAAATTTGGTGCCCCTACATGTAAGTTAAGGGTAAATTTGGCGCCCCTTTTCTCTAAGGTCGATTTGGCGCCACCTAAAGTCAATTTGGTGCCCCTCTAGGTTCAATCTGGCGCCCCCTTGAGCGCCTACCCGGGCGTATTTTAGAAACAAAAGAAAGGGAGTAGGGTGACCAGGGGGTGTTTTCTGATTGGGTTAATTCAAAGTATCAGAAATAGTGGAAGATTTCAGGCAAATAAAGAAGCATCAACACGAATTGATCCTATTTTATTCATTTATTTTTTAATAATTATATAATATAGTACTCAATATTATACTAAAGATATGTTATGATATGATCCATTGAAAAGGGTGGCTACATTTGTAGCTTGCAAGTAACCCTAGTGTGGCAATTGAAATAATTCAGTAGTATAAAATGGGTTAACACGGACTGTAAACATTCAACCACTAGAAATCCTGAACCCTTTGATCAAGGTTAGTGATTATAAGAACTTGGAAAAAGTTCAGAAAGTTTGTTTTCCATGAAACTTTTTGAACATTAGAGGGCAGCATTAAACTTTTTGGCAAAAGTTCAACTTGAGTAGTGATCATTCTAAAAACAACTGGGCCCTGTTTCATAAAGCGTTACTATTATAGTAACTTAACCATCAATGGTAACTACCATGGTAGAATTGATGGAAAAGTTACTATAAAAGTTACTTTTTGTGCAGCAGGGCCCAAAAGTGGTTTCTCCCTTGCCCCTACCCCTCTGACTTCCTTCAATTCTCTCCCCTCTTTTTTTTTTTCTCTTTCTCTCCCTCTATCTTTCTCAAATAGACACTCCCTTTAATATTAAACCTGGTGTATAGTCTTGGTAACAAAAAAAGAATCGGCATAAAACCGATTAAATATAGTCTCATGTTGTTCACATTGCACTAAAAGACATGTGTGAGAGATTTTGTGATATTCCTTTCACGATTTCCGGTGAATTTCAGTGAAATGTTTGAATCTAAACACAATTTGTAACGGCTTTTGATACCTTTGCTGGGTCGTCCAGTCCCCAAAACTTCCCGCATGAATGGAGCGTAGCGATCTGTGTGTATCACCCACACAAGAGAATCCCCATTGGTTTTCCATGTGAACGCCTAGCGCACACAAAGATGTGTCGGATCCCCGACTTATCTTTTTTATACTATAATATCGTGAAATAAAGACATTAAAACGAGATTCCGTGTAATATACTGTATAAGCCAATATTTTCGCGATTTTGGACTAGTTGGGGAAATTCGCGAGAGCAAAATTTCGCGATTTTGGTGATGATTTCACTACTATAAATAGCCTTGTATTGAAGTGGAAATTTCCGCGAAAACCAACTCGCGAAATTCGCGAAAATAAAGTCACCGCGAAAATAACCACTTATACAGTAACTTTCTTTGTTACAGTTATAGGTTTCAGTCTTTCATATTATCTAACTGTGAATCCAAATTAATTTTTTCCTTCTCCCAACACTATTCACCAGCTTTAAATGTGTTTTACAATCTTGCTTAAAACCATGATCCATGTACGCCTATGTACATGTAGAGATTTAAACAAACTATTTTGAAATGGGAGGAAAAAAATATGTTCTAGAACAGGAAGCCTGAGTTGGAAAGAAAAAAAAAACAGACATGGATCAGGACATTCAAAAGGAATTACTTCAAGAGTGTTTTTGCCAAATTCTGACACCCTTTGAATTACTGATCTAGGTTAAACGAAAAACATTAAAGGGGAAGTTCACCCTGGAATTTTATTGGTCTTAAAAAATAAAGAAAAATAAACAAAAAATATGAGTAAAGGTTTGGAGAAAATCGACCAAAAAATTATGAAGTTATGAATATTCAAAGTTTTGATTCTGTGATCTCCTATGTGTTATGTAGTGTAAATTCCATAAAATGTCATTTTTTTCAAAAGAATTAATTATGTCACCTGTGCGGTCGATATACAATCAAACATATGTTCATATACATGACTATATCAAATTGACCCATTCCTTTATCAAGAACCATGACAAAAAGACAAATTTATGGAATTTACATACACAACCAATGGGAGACTGCTCGCATGTGACGTCACACAATCAAAACTTTAAATATTCATAACTTCGCTATATTTTGGTCGATTTTCTTCAAACTTTCACTAATATTTTTTAATTATTTTTCTTCATTTTTTAAGACCAATAAAATTCCAGGGTGAACTTCCCCTTTAAGAAGGAAGTCTGTCATGTGTACTTCCTTTTTTTTTTTTCATTTTTTGATGGACATAGAAATATTGAGAAATGCTGAATAATATTGCACAACCAAGCATCCAGGGGTTAAATGTACTAGGACTTTGTAGAATTTTAGGAATTGCTAAAATCATGTTACTATCTGTTGTCACCCCTTAAAGGGGAAGTTCACCCTGGAATTTTATTTGTTTTGAAAATTGCAGAAAAATGAAAGAAAAATATAGTTCAAAGTTTGAAGAAAATCGAGCAAAAAATAGTGAAGTTATTAATATTTAAAGTTTTGATTCTGTGACGTCACATGCGAGCAGCTCTCCCATGTGTTGTGTATGGAAATTCCATTATTTGTATTTTTTCATGGTTCTTGATATAGGAATGGGTCAATTTCATAGAGGCATGTATATGAACATAGTTTTGATGATATATCAACCGCACAGGTGAAATAATTAATATTCTTCTGAAAAAAAATGACACTTTATGGAATTTCCATACACAACACATTGGAGAGCAGCTCGCACGTGACGTCACATAATCAAAACTTAAAATATTCGTAACTTCGTTATTTATTGGTCGATTTTCTTCAAACCTTCACTCTTATTTTTCTTTTATTTTTCTAAATTTTTCAAAACCAAGAAAATTCCAGGGTGAACTTCCCCTTTTATACCAAATAAGAAATGCACATCAATTTCACACTCTAAATATTTATTGTGAGAAATAAACATTCCTTTCTATACTAGTAAATGACAATTAAAAATGCAGTTTTAATTACAAGCTAAGTTGTCAAGTGCCTTTTGACTATAAAACACCACAAAAATAATATCAGAGACAAAAGAGTGCTGATACTCAAGACTACTCACTATTTAAAATGTATTTGTCTCTTAAAGACTAGAGCACTTTTGGGAGAGTTCATTCTTCTCCTGAGGGGGTTTTTCTAATCAAATCAGGCTACAAGCTGGGCGGGCTAATTTATTATTTTAACCAATCAATTACATTCACTTGACTTGTTTCAAAATTTGTCTGT
>CALNVZ010003433.1:45499903-45519822 GCA_940671915.1 Paracentrotus lividus
GTTCATACTTAAAATATGAGCTGCATTAAATATATATGGTATGGGTTTAACCATACATGAACTTGTCTTTAAATCGGGAGCATCAATAGATGTTAACAAGAGTTGGGTGTCAACAACAATCCTTTCATACTTGAAAACTAAGATGCCATGCTTTGGGAAGGATCATGTCATTTCAATTATTTTGTACATTGTTTACCAAAGTCTGTTCATGCTTTTAAAAAATAAAATATTTCTATGAGGTAGGGTAAGATTTGAAGTTTTCGTTTTATTGTCTGTGCAGCTATATAAAATATTGCTGTGGTAGAAAATTGGCAGCTTCAAAATACAAGACATTAGGATTTACACAAAATATCGTCTGTTTGGAGCCATAAGTGCATTATTGCATCTTATAGATGTTTCGTTGAGAGCCAAAAGGGCGCTATTACTGTACAAAGTCAATGGTAATAGCGCCCTTCTGGCTCCAAACGGAACATCCTTGATCTGCAATAGCACCCTTCTGGCTCCAAGCCGACGATATCTTCTCTCGAAAGCAAGATCTATACAATTTGTGTAAAAAAGCATGTTCATACTGACAGGAAAGATGAATTTTAGCATGTTTTCCAATGCTAATTCTCATAGGAATCTACAATTGAGTGCCATGTTCACCTGCTTTTCACAAAGATAGGTAACGAGGCTCTAAGAGAGAAGTATGACCAATCACATCTTCATTTAGTTTACATTGAGAGTACATTATTCCATTTATTTTACTTTTGTTTTTCTTTGGTTCATGTACATGTACTTTATTTTTCTTTTTCTTTATTCAGGGGGGGGGGGGGGAGGGGTGCTTCATCTTCTGCTGTGTATACATGAGGTCTAATTAAAAAAAATCATTCAGTTTAAGACAATGCATCTATAAAGCAAACTGCAGTTTACTATTTAGGGGACCTACATAAATGTCTTCATATTCAATACAAATAGTAGGGATAAATTCTTTTGTTTTGTCCTCTTCTTTAGTGGTAAGACAATGTATTTTTCCTCTCCATAGAGCTTCACTCGAAATATCTTAAACTCAAGAAGCTATGACGCTACATGTTCTACATGGACATGTACCTCTGGGATTTGAGCAAAAGAAAGAAGGGTACATCGCCTGGACACTGATTTAATGAGTAGCTCGCCTTTTTTCGGCCTTGTATTCTGCAGATATTATTATTATGATTTGAAAGTCAGTTCCATTTGAGGCGATCTGTCTTGATATGTCAATTTATACCCTCACATCTCAACTAGCTTGATTGCATTGGTATGGCGTTAGTCTCACCCCAGGCTATGTGGAAATAATGAAGTACTGTATAAGCCAATATTTTCGCATACAGATATTTTCGCGATTTTAGACTAGTTTGGGAAATTCACGAAAGGATAAATTCAAGATATTTGTGAAGATTGCATTTCTATAAATAGTCATATGTTGAAGTGGACATTTTCGCGAAGATGGACTAGCAAATTTCCTGAAAACCACCGCAAAAAAAAATACCTAAGATTATTCGCTCCCCTTCTCCACCCTCCTCCCCCTGATTATTTCAGTGAAACTAAAAGCAGACCTTAGCGTGGTATCTCACTTCGCGGAGACATCTCCGCGACGGATAAAAAGTATTAGAGACGTCTCCAATATCGCGGAGACGTCTCTGGGACAGAATAGAAAATTTCGTCTCTGGGACAGAATAGAAAATTTCGTCTCTGCGACGGATAAAAAGTATTAGAGACGTCTCAAAAAATCCGTTTCCAAAACTCAGGAGGCGTCTCCTGAGAGACGTCTCGGCGAAAATTTATGGAAAAAAAAAATCTGTTTCCGAAACTCAGGAGACGAGGTACTTACAAAAACATGTATACTCTAATACGTTTTATCTGTCGCAGAGACGAAACTTTCTATTCTGTCTCAGAGACATCTCCGCGAGAGATACCACCCTAATTTGCTTGCGGTTTTAATTACACTGTAAACTACAAACTTGCATCTCAGAGAGAGATAAACTCCTCTGAGTCTTGCAGCCAGACTATTGAGAAATGGGGAAGAGTAAAGGGCATAGATGTACTCTCATAATAGCCCTAGGGATTTGGAGTTCATATCACAAGTGCACATTGCATGCAGGTACCCCACCCCCTTTTTCTATTAGATGAACTGGTTGTAGACGAAATGTTGTTGTTGTTTTTAGTTTTCACATCGCTGTCATTCATAATGTGAATATTTATGCCATTATAAATTTATATTAATTTTTGAATAATGAAGGAAACTGACCAGCAAACATATTAGGCGGGTTTGGACCAATCAGCAATTTACCAGGGGCCCGTTTCTCGAAAATGTCATAAGTCTAAGTTCATGGACAACCCATAGGGACATGTTTTGTAGAATTAACACATGTTTCAATGGGATTGGGTGAACCTGGACTTTTGACAGTTTCAAAAAACAGGCCCCGGGTGAAGTGTGATGATTGGACTACATAATGTAGCATGATGCATGCAGGATGAAATTAATTGAATTGAACTGAATTCTCTCGCTTCGTGCTTGTGATGGCGATATTTCTAAAGCTACTTTGAAAATGTTACTTATTGGTGGTACCTCACTTCGCGGAGAAGTCTCCACAACAGATAAAAAGTATTAGAGACGTATCTGAGACAATCTCAAAGCAGTTTCAAAGAACCGTCTCAAAGTAGTTTCGCGACTCATGAAACGTCTCGGGGACTGAAGAGACGTCTCCGCAACAAGTTTCAAAACCGTCCCCAAGTAGTTTCAAAACCATCTTAAAATAGTCCCAAATCCGTCTCAAAGTGGTTTCCGCGAAGTGAGATACCAACATAATGAGAAAAGGGGTATTAGAGTTTAATAAAGGGTCTGATTATGAAGACTACCCACCCTTGACACCCGGACTGATTCCATTGTGGTTTAGTGATGGTATTTGTTCATGGCCATGAGAGGTATTTATTCTTTTCAATCATTGAATGTCTCACATCTTTGGTATGCCTTGCTCTGGAGGTAGTAGATATTCAATCTTTAGTCATATCCAAGCAACAAAGGATTAAGGATACATCTTGATATACAACTGAAAATCCATGTGCCCTCTTTATTTAAAATATTATTTTTTATCAATTGACAGAGTTGCACATCATACTTTCATATTTGGCCGCGGGGAGGGGGGGGGGGGAAATCACTCACCACATGATGTGCTCCTCATGGATACCTGTCCCAAAGGGGTAAAAAGGTTAAGTTTTCAGCCTTCCAGCGTCCACCCTTTCCTTAAAATAGGGTGTTTCTTAAACTGCAATCGCCATTATTCAAATAGGGGGGGGGGGGGATACGTGTTCATAGCTTTGATATTGAATTCATTCAATAACTCTAATGAGCCTTAATAGAATTAAAAAATTATCAATCGGTAAGTGTTTGCGGGCGTTCCGAATTTCAAGAGTACAAATTCAAGCCACATACTGTATAAGCCAATATTTTCGCGTACAGATATTTTCGCGATTTTGGACTAATTGGGGAAATTCGCGTGAGCAAAATTTCGCAATTTTGGTGATGATTTCATTACTATAAATAGCCTTGTACTGAAGAGGAAATTTTCGCGATGACCGACTCGCGAAATTCGCGAAAATAAAGTCACCGCGAAAATACGCACCCCCTCTTATACAGTAGCGTACGTTTTTTTTTCCATTCTGATGTTGAAAAGGGGTGCAAATTCGTCATCATGCAATACAAATATTAGGGTTAATTTTCAAGGTGCGGGGACATGATGTGGTAACACTTTTATCTTTCGAGTGACCCTCCCCCCCCCCCCCCACTCCTGGGCATTTAGGTCACTCATGGTCTTGACAAAAATATTGTCCTTTATGTACATGTAGGCCTGCATGTATCTAAAAATCCATTATACAATCTTGTATTTTAACAAGCAAATATTAGATTTCGTTATTCAAGAATAGTAAATTCTGAATGACAATGTGGGTTACATTTATCCAGTATGAACATTAAACCCCATACATATCCAGCCAAGTTCTTACCCTAGGGGCCTTGGGATTTTAGGTTTTGTCCACCTCCCCCCCCCCCCCCCCTTTCATCCATACACCCATCATCAATTTTGAAAAATGAAGGCTTTACGACTCCTCTACTCTTTTTGCTGCCCATAATTTTATTTGGGTTATTTTTGCTGGTTCCCCCATCAGTGTTGGGGAGGGGCGATGGCCTTCATTAAAAGTTACCTGCAGATATCTAATGCCCATGAAAGGCATGATAAAATGTACAATAACCCATTGTGGTAATGAAATAGTGTGGTTTCTAATAATACCTATCTTGTCTGGTATAACCTTAGAAGTCTGTTTATTCAGTCTTGTTTCCAGGCTGTATTGATTAATCTGTGTTTTTATTGATTTAATCTTTGTGAACAAAAGTTTAGGCCTATTTGATGAAAAAGCATTTTCTTGATAATACTAGCATCTAAGAGATAATCTTAACACACAGTGATTTTATTTTAGTAGGCCTACATGTAGGCATACATATGCAATGCATAACTCAAAACCCTTCTTGTGAAAACTGAACTTTGTGACATTCAGGGCCACTAAATAAAGTGATTCTTATTTTTTATATGTATGTACATTTCCATTCTAACCAACTTATTAATATCGAATGCTATAGTGTACTGTTGGGGCCTTTACTTGAACCTAACAAAGACAGCACTCCAACAATGTGTGACCTTTGACAATAAGGTCTGATTATGAAGACTACATGAACTCAGTTAACATTCCTCTCCATAAAAGGAATGGAATGCCATTATATTGATAATTTGTTCTCATTCAAGAAAAAAATTAAACATCTTGAAATGACCTTTTGCTGCTTGGTTGATTTCAAAGCAAATATACAGTGTATGACGCAAGTGTGTAAGGACAATCATTATTTAGGTTATTTGTAACAAAAGAATAAATGGTTTTGTTTACATTATTCGAACGCAGAGTAAAGGTAGTGTCATCCTTTTTCACAAATTGCGAAAACTAATGCAACTTGGCATAACTTTAGAATATGATCTACTTATACCGTCTATTCAATCTTACTGTCATAGGTTGCCTACAATGTAGATCAGTAATATGAAACGAAAATCTGACTAGCAATCTTGACCAGCTCTCCATCAACATCGTTGATATTACAGCGCGTGCAGCACAGACCACACACAGCAATATACACACGGCGCATCAGCGTGCATTATTTTCTGCGCTAACGGTCAGCAGTTCGCACCATACGGTATATTTTTCGAGGTTCAAAAAAATAGGAAGGAATTTTGATAATCGTAATATACTGACAAACATACACATTTGAGCTTTATAATGATGTTGTGGGAAGATTATAGTCATTGGTATACTACTATATCCTCTCAAAAACTAGAAATTTAATATTTTTGTCTGCAAAAGGATGACACTACCCCGGGTGAGGGGACTGTATATTTCCCATCAGAATCAGGTCTATTTTTGCAGACTAGACTCTAGCAGGACCCATCTGAGCAGGTGCATGTAACATTGATTTGTGCCAATCCTATCACAGCCTATCAACTAACAATGACAATCAATAAACAGCTAATTGCTCCTACATGTACCACCTACTAGGATCCACGTAGGGTTACTCATCGACTTGTACTTTCCAAACAAGCTGTCAGTCGTTGTTGCGGCTAGACGAGGCCTGTTTGGCATGTCATATTCATGTTTGGGTTTGAACTAAAGACTAGTGGTACAATGCAATCGCAGTCACCAATTTGACTCTTTAGCAATTCATTGCATTTCTAAGGGGGATATCTCACTTACGGATAAAAAGTATTAGAGATGTCTCCGATACTTTATTCCGTCGCAGAGACGTCTCCGCAACAATTTTCAAAAACTGTCTCAAAGCAGTTTCAAAGAACCATCTCAAAGTAGTTTCTGCAACTCATGAAACGTCGTGGAGATAGTTTCAAAACTGTCTCCAAGTAGTTTCAAGGTAACAGCCCACAAGACCGACACCCACGAGACCGACGGCCTACGAGACCGACGACCCACGAGTCCGACAGTAAAGTAAATAGGCCAACGAGATCGACTATAAACAATTTAGGCCCATGAGACCGACAGCCCACTAGACCGACACTAGATAAAACAAGCCCACGAGACCGACACTACAATATTGTGGTGTCGGTCTCGTGGGCCTGTTTGTTCTAGCGTCGGTCTTATGGGTCTTTATTTGCTAGCGTCGGTCTTATAGGCCTTTTTTGTCTAGTGTCGGACTAATGGGCCTTTTTTGTCTAGTGTCGGACTAATGGGCCGTCGGTCTCGTGGGTGTCGGTCTTGTGGGATGACCCCAGTTTCAAAACCAAGTAGTCCCAAATCTTTCTCAAAGTAGTTTCCACGAAGTGAGATACCACCCTAAGGGAGGAGACTAAACGTAAACTCCTACCCACTGTTTGTCAACCATTTTACACCATTCTTCTTTTTTTCTGTTTGCCCCAAACTAAAATTGGGGTTTGACGGGCTGAAACGGGGACCAGGGAAACATACATGTCTAGACAGTATATCCTGTAATGTAATAATGTATCCTCCTCCATCCCTCCAAGCGTTTGAAGATTAATGATCAGAAACCAAAGTTACGAAAAATATGAATAATGGTTTATTTGTGCTGTGCTGCTCATACCTACAATGTATCACAAAGATATGATGCTCCTAACGACCCACTATTATCCCCGGCCATTACCATGGTTGCTATAAGATTGTGCTAGTGCATTTCAAGAAATTAATTCATGTTTGATTCCCATCTTCCTCACCCGCGTTGAGTGTGGCATTATATCGAAAAAGTGTCTTTCGAAACAACATTTCTGAAAAGTGACAGTCCATTCTAATAGAATGCAACAACACATCTACAGAAAAAAAAAAATAATTTAGTGGTGCAATGTACCAATCACCAGATAATTGCATACTGTTCATGTATACCCAGTTATTGGGTGTCCGGACACTCAGTTTTAACCAGCCATTTGAAAGGGTTTACAAGCAATGTCTTTATTGGTTTTTTAGCACAAAATTAAAAAAAATATATATTGTGGAGAACAAACATTGATGATAAGACATTCCAAAAATTTTGAAAAATAGTGGACGCAGCTGAAAAAATTGAAACTTTCACATGTACAGTCAATGAGTGGTTTTCAAATGATAGAGGGGGCGCGCGTCCCCTGCGCCCCCGCCTGGATCCGCCACTGAACCCTCCATCCTACATGTCACTTTTTGTCTTATGATTTGCAAAGTGACGATACAGACAATATTGCAAAATGAAGAGCCAGATAGATTGCTCTGCCGACATAATAAAAAGAGAAACTCTGCCTGTTTGGTCACAAGTCACCATTCAGGGTCATCATCAATTACAAGTGAACTGTAAACAACTTCTCTATTTCATTTTCACATGTACAGCCTACATGTACAACTGGACCATTTGGATGTACATAATGTAGGCCTACGTGTAGATGTAATGCAACGATGCAATGAGGAGATCTCGTAATGCCTAATTCTGAAGTACATTGTATCTTCAGCCACAGCAAGAAATATCTTTTTCCAATCATAAACTATTAAACCATATTGGACTGTATTCTGTACTGAAGCCCGAGTTTGTACAAGTGTTGTGTGATCATTTTATCCGATGTATCACACAAAAGGAGTGCATAATGACACCACACAAACTTCAACTCATGCAAACTCAATCTTCGGTTTGGAATATGGGCCATTTTGTTTTATTTACCTCATCGGGGAAACCCCAAAATTAAAATGTTATTAAACTAAAGGCCAACATTCACAACTTTGTCATCCTTTGATGGATTTTTGTCGAAACTTCACTGAGCCATTTTTCTCTGTATTGTTCTGCCTTTATCAAAACCTACATCACTTCAGGCTAGATTTGGAGCTGTTCATGCTGTATTGTATTGAATTTTTTTTTCCAAATCACACTGGAACAGGAAAAACATGTCATACACTGTAGATGATGATATTAAAGGTGGTCATTCACGGGCATCGCTAAACTAAAACGAGAAATCAAGATGCGCTATGTGTGGTCGCAGCCATATTGTTCACGAAGCTAGCTTAGAGCATGACTTAATTTGCATACGGTTACATGCCAGCCAATCGCGATCGCGCTGTGAGAGCGATTCGCGATACACAACATGTGTGTGCTACTGTTTGTGTGTATAAAGCATACATGTACGTGCATGAGTGAATACCTGGGCCGAATACATTGCAGTGTTCGGATCTAGTATCACCTTCTCGCTTGCACGCGAATCATTGCCGATAAGAAATTGGCTTAGACTTCGGCAATCGTTCGGGTGTTATAGCTTTCGGTTTTTGGACCACTGCGTAAGAGTCGCTCATCGTTGGTATGAATGGGCAGCTTGCATAGTTCGTTACCGCGTACGTATTTTGAACTCCCTCTACACTATGGGGAACGTACATCTTTAAGAGGAAAATGATATCTTGTTTATATCCTCACATGAAGTACACAGGAAGAATACTAGACCCTCTTAGGATGTATAGATCTGGTATTCCCAAGGAGATATTACAGTTCACTGTAATATCTCCTTGGTATTCCTTGACAATGTTTCATATATTGTGTAACTTGAATTGTTAGTGGAAGCAATCCTTCCAAAGAAATTTGAATTGAATGAACAGAAAAAATAAATCAATCAGAGAAAGAACATTACAATGATGATTCATTTAAGTAAATGATTTTAGAAAAGTGAGAAAAGCTGAGATCACTCGCCAGTTAGCAGCGGAAAGTTTCATGGTGCACCAAGTATTCTTTCTTGAGGTTATGAGTGGTCCAGGGGGGCATTTCATCAAAGGACTTGTCAGACGTTTTATCTGACAAACTGTTATAAGCTACTGAAATGCTTGCATCTGATTGGCTGAGAGCAAATTTGTCGGATAAAATGTCTGACAAGTCCTTTGATGAAATGCCCCCCTGAAAAGGACCTACCCACTCTTGACGTTTCGGTGAGCATGTTCTTCACCGTGAAAAAAAGAAACGGTGAAGAACATGCTCACCAAAACATCGAGAGTGGGTAGGTCCTTGAACCACAAGAAAGAATACTTGGTGCACCATGAAACCTTCCCTTGCAAATCATAATACCACCAGTGAAAACTTCACTAGCCAGAGTTGAAATACATTGACAATACAGCCAACCCTTAAAAGTAATTTTAAGAGGGAACCCTGGCTTAAAGTAATACCCTTATCCTGCCAAAACAATTAGTACACAAAATGCTCTTTCAAGGATTAAATGAAACTCTATTATGAGATTAATGAAAGTTGATGATTGAGATTGGGCTAATATCTACCATTCTTTCAGATCAGAACAGGATCAGGATTCTATTTTATCCCTATATGATGTAATCGTTTCTGTGGGGAATCCCCTTATTCAAATAATCCCATCCATTCATTAGGGTTACAAATAACTACATGACATGACTGCAGTGAATTCACTTTTACCCATGGTCTCATTCCCTCTAAAATTCAGACAGTAATTTTCAATATTTCTCACGCCTTTTCATGGTCATGATTCAACTCCCATACTAATCCAGTCAATCATGCAACTCTCTGCATCAGGGTGCATAAAACTTGTTTTTAACTTTGTCATTACGGGTAAATTTCATGAAATACTGGATTTTGATATTCCTGTTGAGGAATGTTACCATGTTACTATTGATGGCAAAGTACATGAAACTGTAATAGGAACTGAACAGTAAAATATGATGGCACCCACCAGATTTATATTAATCAGAGGTCATTTACTGACATGGCCGTGAATGGCCCATTGACTGGCCTTGATGCCCCACTCATTGGCTTTGAATAAAGTGCGCCCTTTTTCATTTTTCTCATTATTCCGTAACATGTTGGCATCTCTGCATATAGTGTAGAACACTTTCATTGGTTGCCATGTAGTATCCTACAAGAAGGTCTGCATTATAGACTACATGCAGTCAGATGAATAGAACGCGTGAGATTGTTAGCATACCAACCAGTGTCATTATCAGCACCAAGACAGTCGGAGGTATAGGAGCTAATTGCCTAAATGATAGGTCATTTACTTTATGGTCTGGTCACACAGAACCAACACAGGCCTCACCAAAATATTTAACATTGAGGCGATTGACAATAGACAATAGACAATTTGTGTTCGTTCATAGGGGAGGGGGGGGGTCACAGTGTTGTGACCAGGTGCTAATAATAATAATTTGTATTATTATAGATTATAATCACTCAATGAGAAAACTGATATGGGACATTCAATCTAGATAAGAAAAAAAAAACTTCACAAGACTAATATGCTTGTTGATGTGTGTATCGGAAGGAATGTATCAATGTTCTTTATGAATGTAGGCCTATGTCAGAAATAAAGCCCACAGATACAAAAACTCCCAATATACAAGGTCCCAAACAGAGACATTCTCTTATCATTATTGTTAATATCCATGGCAATTGAACTTCCTAATTTTGTTACATGGGCTTGTTCCTGTAAACTAATATCTTACTGATCAATGACAATGTAAATAACCGCCAATGTGTTTCTTTCTAGATGAATTTGTTTTGTTTTTTGTTTTTTTGAGACTGCTTTCTTGGCTCTAAATTCCCCCTTTTTTCTGTCGAAAACTGACATTCATTGTAATAAAAAAAAGACTTTCATATAGCCAATAAAAAGCTAATCATTCATTCAGGGAGCTTCTTCCAACCAGTAGGCCTACATTGTACATCTTCCACCGAAGCAAAAACCTCACCTGGGTTGAGTGTAGCAAATTCAAATTAGTGCCTTCCAAAAGTGCCCGGGAATCGAAACTCCATGCAAAGTGATGAGGCCTGAAAGTACTTAATGTATACACAACTAATTCCAATATTCTTATTGCCTGAAACTGAGACTAAACTTGACCTCTCAATGAACTCCTTGAGAAGATGAAAATTTCTGGAATGTTACAAAATTTTGTATACGTCATGTAACATACATTTGTAACTTCCTTCAATATTCAATCAAATTAAGCCCTAAATCCTTTCTGGACGTGCTAGTATCTCAAATATATCTGAAAGGATTGATTTCCGGGTGCACGTTAATAGGGTATTAGGGTATTCACACTTTAAAAAAAAAAAAAAACAATAACAAATGTGCTCTACATTACATTCCCAATCCATAAAGTGAAATTCATGCTCTTTTGCGTTTTATAAACAAAGCTAATGATTTTACATGTTAATAAAACAAATTATGTCTGAGGTCAAGTTTTTATTGTTCAGCTTGTCTATTCAGACTCTGCGCAATATGGGACAAGCATGGGTAGCCTATTCCTAGGCCAATGTGCTGGTAAAAAAATAAAATAATAAGTAAAAATACACAGTCAAAAACATGTTCTGGAATCTTTGAGGCCAAAAACATAAAGGCTTATTTATATTTTGTAGTTGTCCAGAGACCGTTTTAGCCGACCCTTTTCCGTTTCGGCCTTTTAAACAACTTAGGTCTTCTTGCCCCCCCCCCCCCCCCCCCCCCACCCATTCAATTTCTACATGTGGGCTAAATTGTACCATGCATACATGTATCACTATCAGATCAATTTCACTCAAATTCTTAGAGCAAACATGTTTCATTTGCGCTTGTTATAAACCAATGTTGACACCACAGTTTTATCTCAAACCCCAAAGCAGAAATGGTAAACATGAGCCAACTACACGGTTTAATTACATTACAATAGAGGACCAGAGATTCTTATGGGAGGACATAAAAATATATTGGTACTTATACAGGTATAAAAAGTTGGAATGACAGGAAAAGAAAAATTACAGGCCTATATGTACACAATGAAGAACCTATAGGCCTACGTATGCGTTCTTTACGTTGCAAGGGAGAGAGTACAAAGTCATACACGGACATTGCATGTGTAGTAAGGGTGTGTTCAATGTTCAATTTCAAATTTTAAACGCCAACGTGAATCATGATACAAAACGCAATTATAAAAAGCTGATATAAAGAGAAACAAAGTGGGTGTTCATTGTCCCCATTCCCGGTCGTAAAAATAAACGTGTTTCAGATCTCCATTTGGAGGAGAATTTAAACGCCAAAAAAAGATGCGTTTTGGATCACGATCATTTTTATTTTACGACCTTGAGCATCGCAAATGCAACGAAATGCGACACTGAACACAATTAAGTTTTCAAACGTGTTTAAATGTGCTCTCGCAGTGGAAACTTCCGGTGCAAGTAAAAAATGGCGCAGATGTTTGGTTTTGAGAGCGGGGAATTTAAAGACGATGGACATATTATCAGCTTTAAATTTTCGACACTGAACAGTGTACCGTTGATCGCGTTTGTGTTCTGTGTTTTGCGTTTTGTATGATTCATGTTGGCGTTTAAATTTGAAAATGAACATTGAACACACCCTATGTCTAACAAAGGATAAATTTCTAAAATCATCAATAATTCCAAAATTTACTTTTTAACTGTTCTCGAACATTACTGGATACATTTTGAAAATTTTTTAACGCCTACAATATGTACGATGTAGTCTTCATAGTACTTTTTAGTAGTAGATAGTTTGTGCACATTGTTCCATAAGTCGGGCAGAATATTTGAGAGCATTTCTCCAGCATGAGTCAGTGCGGGATGAAAGGGGGATTTCTAAGAAAAGGTCAAAGTCAACCGAAACCATGTATGTACACCCTTTATATGAATGAATGTGATTCAACATTCTTGGTGTGTTGGTAGTGGGTGTACTCAAGATCCATGTATTGTGTGTGGTAGCCACTACAATACATTTAGTGTTTGAAAAGGTTTGCCTCATCTTAAAATCTATTTTGTGACAAATCCTGTTCATAGGCCCGAATTCACAAAAGCCGCCTAACTTTAAGCGTAGCTTAAATCTGTGGTTTAACTATGGCTTGCTGTTCAAGGGATTCAATACCGAAAAGTAGACGTTCAATTCATCGTAATTTCTGGTAGTGGAACTATTAAAAACTGCTTGGAAATGATCAGTACAAAAGTTTCCCTTACAATTAAAATATGATTCCAGAATTCAGTGAAGGTAATAGGAACATGCAACAGGAAGAGATTGATTCCCTCTTAGCAGACCATACTTAAACCGAAGATTTAAGCTAGGCCTAAAGTTAGGCGGCTTTTGAGAATGCGGGCCATAGGGTTTTAATATACAGATTATTGCTCAAGGTATCAAACTCATTAGGGTCAATCTCTCATACTATGGATCTATTGTACATTTTATTATTATTTTTTTATTATTATCTTTACTTTTTTCTGGGTTATTAGTTATGTTTTGTTTTTATACTTGTAATTCTACAAGGTTTTTTATTGTTGTTTTTATGCTTTATGGTGTAATCAATTCTATCGAAACAAAAATTGTGCAAAGGTATTTTTCTGTTCTCCCAAAACTATATAATTCAGGTTTACATATAGTTTTATAGTCAAACATGGAGCCTACATTTTAGTCTGTAGACCAGCACAGTGCCCCGTATACATGAAGACTTTATATGATTGATATGAAGTTTTGACTGATTTTTTTGCTTGGTAGTGTCATCATAAACAGGATGCTCCAAAGTTGATGATCTTAATCCTAACCACAGCCCTAACCCTAATCTTAATCATATCCTTATCCTAATCCATGACTGTACCTGCGTTCAAAATGAGGCTACCGAGAAAAAACCAGTTGTAACTTCTTATTGATCGTAAATCTTTATGTTACAGAGCACAGATCTATCATAGATCATATTAGATCAGACAGGGACGTGAGAGTCCCTGGATCAGACCAGTCCTGTTCTTATAGACTACATTACTTAGGTGGATTCACACCTGCCCGATCTGGAAATGTTCCCGTAATCTCTGATCGGGTATTTTTACCCCGATCACAAACTACGCGTAATTTTCCAAGTGTGAAACCAAACTACGCATAATATTCCCGAAGATAAATTCCCGTAAATTAGTAGGTACTTCGTCAAAACTACGCGTAGTTTCGCCAAGGTCGTGGGAACTTTTGTAGTGTGAACATAAATTACGGGAACTTTCTATTCCCCCTTTCTTTTTGTTATGTATTTCTTTGTTTTTCCTTCTTTCTTCTCTTTCCTTATGTATTTCTTTGTTTTCCTTCTTTCTTCTCTTTCCTTATGTATTTCTTTGTTTTTCCTTCTTTCCCCTCTTTTCTTATGTATTTCTTTGTTTTTCCTTCTTTCCCCGCTTTTCTTATTTCTTCCCTTATTTTTCCTTCTTTCTTCTCGTTCCTTATGTAATTCTTTGGTTTTCCTTCTTTCCCCTCTTTTCTTATGTATTTCTTTGTTTTCCTTCTTTCCCCTCTTTTCTTATGTATTTCTTTGTTTTTCCTTCTTTCCCCTCCTTTCTTATGTATTTCTTTGTTTTTCCTTCTTTCCCCGCTTTTCTTATGTATTTCTTTGTTTTTCCTTCTTTCCCCGCTTTTCTTATGTATTTCTTTGTTTTTCCTTCTTTCTTCTCGTTCCTTATGTATTTCTTTGTTTTTCCTTCTTTCTTCTCGTTCCTTATGTAATTCTTTGGTTTTCCTTCTTTCCCCGCTTTTCTTATGTATTTATTTGTTTTTCCTTCTTTTTGCTCTTTCCTTATGTATTTCTTTGTTTTTCTTTCTTCTCTTTCCTTATGTATTTCTTTGTTTTCCTTCTTTCTTCTCTTTCCTTATGTATTTCTTTGTTTTTCCTTCTTTCCCCGCTTTTCTTATTTCTTCCCTTGTTTATAACTTCGGGTATTTTCCCTGGAAAAAGATGGTTCGGGCAGGTGTGAACACAAAGCACAATTTACAGGTATTCTGGTGATTGAAACAGTTCTCGTAAATTACGAGAATTTTTCCTGATCGGGTAGGTGTGAATCCACCTATAGTATACTTTCCCTATGCCTGGTAAGTTCAATGTTCATTAGTCTGATCACTTGACATGAATTGATGCATGTGGTTGCATGGGGGTGCGACATGTGACAAGGGGATTGGTCCAATTATGTTAACAGTTGCATTACAAATGATGCAAGCGTAATGTTTTAAAGGTTCTGTGATCTCTTTGTAAATGAACATTGGATTAATAAATGCTTCATAATGTTTGAAATCCTCAAATTTGGCATTGGTCAACAGCACCAATGTACACTAGATCCATTCCAATACTGTTTATAAATTTTGCATTAATTACCGCAATGGTTATCTCATAATAACATCCCTGAGAACTACAACAACAAAAATCTCTGTCAGATACTTTTGAAATCACATGAAAATGGCTTCGGATAATAAAATTATTAGAAGAAGACTTGAAAAAGAGGACAGATGGCCATCAAAAGTGCGAAAATGAGAGCCAGTTGTTTTCTCAATTTACAATTTTACAAATTTTACAATTTAGTTTAGGCCCCCTATAAGCTTGAAGGACTTGTAGACACATAGTAACATTAACATGCCAGTCATAATAAGGAAGATCATGTCTGGTTAGAATGATAGTTCTACAGGTGGACCATGACTTTACATGTATGTCACTTTGCTCTCTCTCTCACTCAATGAATACACCTGACTCTCTTTACCACATAAGAAACAAATACCTCGTTTACACTGTGACTCGGGTCGCGGGTTCGACACTGCAATCGTGCTCGACATGGCAATTTAATGCCATGTAAATGGGATCAGTGTGATCCGCGACCCAGGTTCGACACGCCTTTTTTGCTCCGCCAAAATCGTAGGTTTCGATCCGGGAGGCGGGTTCGACATGGCAATTTATTATGTGTGTAAACAGACAGCCGTGTCGAAGTCGATAACCTTGAGGTCAGATATGGAATTTGGCTATACATAGCAACACACGTCCCTTACTTCCGGTCATGATCTGGGAGCCGGGTTGAACTCGCCTTTTTTGTTGTGTATAAACACGATCACAAGTTCACTCTTTGCAGTGTCGAACCCTTCCTGTGGATTCGACACGAGAGCCGAGTCTCAATGTAAACGCGGTAATTATTAATCGGGGGAGGGGTGGTAACCAAGCTATGCATTGATAAAGTTGTAAAGCAGTGCTTTCGTAAATTTAAGCATGATTTTACAAAGGACCTGAATATAATTATGTAGGCTAAAGCTTGTTTCACAAAATGATGGCCATGGTGGTGGTGATGGTGTTATCCTGGACTATATGCACTTGGTCTGACAACATATGATCCAATTGTCTGAATGTCTGCCATATGGGCTTAATCAATTTGGTCTACTAAAAATGTGGTCTAATTCCCCATTAGCCTAATACATACATGTACATACACTGTACTACTGGTCTAATCATCACTTGGACTAATATCTATAGAGAAATTGTCTATTTTTCATCTATTCCCCAAATGAATGGGGGGGGGGGTGTCACTCACAACATGTATTACATGTACTCCTGCCCATCCACAAAAAGCGTTGAAAAGGGTCTATTTTCATCCTTCCAGCACCGTCAACTCTTTGTTCAAAATAGGTGCGTTTTTGTTTTTGTTTTTTTCATTTCAATCGCCATTTCATTAAGGGGTGTTTTCAACATAAATCGCTGTTTCAGGTACTAAATTTCACCATTTCAACAGTTAGACTACATCCCGATAGTCCGCAAGGTATTGTCACGATGACCCTAGGACACAAGGCCACAATACCTAGGATCGCAGTTTGCTCTAGAATCTATGCCCTAGGACATCAGGTCACGTTGACCATACACCAAGGTGAAGATGTCTATAGGCACTGCGGACCATCACTAGCAGCCCCTTGGACTGTCCCATATACTCATACACAAGCACCTGAACCATTTGGGACTAAGGACAAGATTCAATAAGAAAACTTTCAGAAAAAAACTTACTTTTTCACTTTTGAAGTAACATTTTCCACTTACCTTTCTTCAATAACTGAGTGTTTGGATGTTTCTTTCACTATTCCTGATGTTTTTAATTTTCTTTCTCTCTTCTTGGATGAAAAATTATTATTTTAAAGTCCAATATCTGACAATTTCCCCACAAGTTTTCTTGTGGGGAAGGGAAAACAATCAGTGATGTTTTTATTTTTTTCATGATTTTTTTTTTTTTTTTTTACTTGAAATTTATCCAAAACCTAATCAAGTGTCTAAGTTATAGTAACAAAGAAATATTCTACTACTTTCTTTAGGAGATCTCTGAAAGCTATTGTAAAAAGGAGAAAAACCTAAGAAAATAAAACATTGACCAGGTTACAAAATTTCCCCCAAAATATGGCAGTTTGGTCCATGAGGTCAATACTAAAGACAAGTATTGACACCGTGCATGCTAAAATCTGAGTGGTTAAAGCTGGTGTATAGTTTCGGGAGAAGGAAAAATTAATTTTGATTCACACTAAGATAAATTATGAAAGATTGAATCCAAGAACTATAATAAAGCAAATTATAGTACTTGAAATCTCGTTTAAGTGTCTTTATTTCATAATATAAGGATAAAAAAGATAAGTCGGGGACCCGTCACAGGTTAGCGCTCACGTGGAAAACCAATGGGGATTCTCTTGTGTGGGTGTTACACACAGATCGTTCGCACTAATTCACGCCGTAACCTTCGGCGTGCGAATCTGTCAGCAGAGGTCTAAACGGCCGTTAATTACGCTTCATTCAAACAAATTCAATGAAAATCATCGGAAATAATGAAAGGAATGTCACAAGATCTCTCACACATATCTTTTAGTGCAATGTGGACAACATGTAACTACATTTGATCGATTTCGTGCCAAATCCTTTTTTGTTAATACCAAAACTATACACCACGTTTAATTATGCCTCATCATGCCACTGCCAGTGCAGTGGCATCTATGCTAAGTATGGTAACTGATTGGGATGAAACCATGAAATGAATGCTAACGTTACTTAGGTACCGTACCGGTAGTAATGTCAGGTTTAAACTAAATCACATACGTCCAATTTCCCTCAATACCATTACCAATTCTCAGACACCACACCCATCAGAACAAACACACCACAAGTCTGACGGCACAGACATAACAATGCCCCGTTCACTACCCGGTAGGCCATTCTCACACTACATTCACGCCCAATCTCCCCCATCACCACAGGCTGCTGATGACGGGGGTATCCCCAGTTTCATCCATTCCACACTCGCTGTCAACTCACATCTATTCTTACCTTTATTTGTGGCGAAAATTATAATCCCAGCTTAAATCCGACGGAGCTAACAGGTAGTGTCACAGTCCAACTTGATTAGAAAGTCCAAAAGATAAGATGTCATGAAGCGATTAAATCCGTAATATTGGCGAAATAAAGTGATGGTTTCCCGTGAAGGATGTCTTCAAAGTTCCACGTTCCTCGCGATCTATCTCGCGCGCTAGATATACCGGAAATACACACACGGATAGAGTTTTTTCTTTCTTTTTGTCAACATACAGCTGACAGCTACGGTAGTCTTCCTCTAAAAAAAAAAAAAGGGACAGCAGTCTTCGAAAATAGACCCATTGCCATATACCGTATACGGGTCTCCGATTAAAGTCGTGGAAACGAGAGGGGGGGGCAGGGATATTGGGTTTTGACATACATGTAAAGGCGGGCTCACACTATGCGATTTGCTGCTGTGCGATTTTTCAGGATACAAACAGTCAAACAAGGAAATTCATAATGTACAAAGTTGTGGGTATTCGTACTCGTATGAATATCAAAATTAAATTTCAAGGCGATTGCGAACCCCCTTCTCTTAGTGGGGCCACCAATCGTCATAATATGGGCTTCGTTTGCAAGTCATGTTAATGTTTGGAAACATCTATAAATATGTTCTACTTGATCACACGAATCAGAAAATATATGTCTCCAATTTTTTAATTGACCTTTGGTGATCCAAAATGGAGGTCAAAGGTCAGGCTTCATTAACATAAACATAATTTTCTTCAAATTGTGTCAAATTTGGTATCAAATTGTAGGTAATTTTATAACTAGCAATTAAGTCTGTCAACATTTTTTCGCCCGACCAGCCGGTTTTGAGCAATATGCAAATTAGTTTATTTATGCATAATTAAATGCATAATTATTGTGTCAAGCTTCACTATAATCAGATATAACATTATCCATAAACAATATCAATGGCAACTAACCAAAAATACAACACAGGTCATACTAGCCTGACATTGCTGCCACATTCTGGTGACCCTTATGACCTTAGAATTAGGGCAAAGGTCAATTTATAGGATGATTAACAACCTGGAAATGGCATTATGTTAGCAAAAACCAGGTTTTTTTTAGCGTCATGTTATTTGAACTTTGACCTTATCTTGAGGTCATACGTGTCAACAACAACCAAAAAAATAAAAATAAAAATGAATAAAAAATGGTAAGGTTGATATTCTGATTCACGGGGTCAAGTAGAACAAAAGTAATTATGGTCATCACAATCAATAAGCTATAATATTGCCCAATGGGACAAAGGTCAAGACACACATAGAAAGTTAAAGGAATACGTAAGGGCCAAAGATTTCTGTTTTGACCACAGACCTGTTTGGCATTATAGCTTAATCATTTAGATAGCCACAGTTTCTTTTGTTCTACTTGATCCAATGAATCAGAAGAATCAACCTTGCTACTTTTTCATTGATATGTATGACCTCAAGATAAGGTCAAAGTTCAAATAACATGACGCTAAAAAACCTGGAAATACCAAGAAACTATGTATTTTTGTGACTTTTCACCATAGTTAAAGGTCATAGGTCAATGAAAACAAACATTTCCTGGTTTGTGGGGTCAAGTAGAACACGTTAACAGTGTTAAATGAAATATTCCAAGTAATACGGCCCAATAAGACTAATGAAATTAGTGAAAGACTATGACAGAATGAAATATCTACTTACACACTTTCTCGATGAAAAAGTCAATAATCATCTCACTTCTTAATAAAATGTGATCATTATTTTAAAGAT
>CALNVZ010003433.1:45523289-45548109 GCA_940671915.1 Paracentrotus lividus
GTCCTGACGGGACGTTGAGAAGTATACCGAAGTATACAATTTATTTTTTAACCGTCTTGTGTTCTCAAGACGGAAGGGTTCTGTAGATGATTGCCGATTTTCAGATTTTGTACACTCCAATTTACATAATTTTTAAGGCAACAATCGAATCCATCCCTGTATGGTTTTTGATGTAAATGATATTATTTTAGAGTTTCCATGAAAACATAACTTTATATGCCTATATGACGACAAAATGTTTTAAATGGCTTCGTGGTCTGTATAAAAGACATGTTGTATCTGTCCCCTGTTTTCGTGATGTAAAACTCTGGCCATATAGTCCTAATTAATGACTCCTAAATCAAAGAAATACAAGACTTTCTTTGTTATATTTCATAAATAATCGTAGTAAAAAAACTAAAAAATAAAAAATTTAAAAATGATCAGAAAGGGGAAACTTGTCCTTTGTCATTCCTAATAATATCAGAAAAGGACAGACCCAGTCATTGTTCTACCAAAGGGGAAGACAAAGGAAAAAAGGCCCATAAAATTGTATTTTTGGAGGAGGGGATTATTAGGGGGAAATATTAACCTGTGCCATATTTTCCCCCAAAAAATTATATTTTTCGTTCATACTTTTCCCAAAGAAATAATAACCATAAGGTACCAATACAAGGGCAAAGCGAGACGACAGGGCCCCGATAATATAATTTCTATTATATTGTGTCGGTAGTAAACGGTAAATAAGGGGATTCGAAATTAAATCAGAGGTCATGATAGTACCCAGCATAATATGATGTGTTAAAAAAAACAACAACAACAACAACACCTACTGCGTTATAAATAACAAGATATTCATCTCAAGAATTCGACTATAATCGTGATATAGGCCAATTGATAGATGCCCTCTTCTACCCTTCCCCTGCTCCCAAGCTGATTTTACTACTGCTCTTTCGCCAAATGGGATCGCCTGCGTTCAGTAGAGTCTAATTCAGAGTTGGATTCCCCTAAGGATCAATATATACAATGTATATGATCTTCAAAATGTAATCAGGTATAATAATTACAATTCAAACAGAAGAATAGTAAAAAGGACTCGAGAAGAAGAGGAACATACACTGTAAAAATATATGTATTTTTACAGCAAATCTGCTGTCAGCAGAGTCTCCATAAAAATTCAAAAAAAAAACAGTTTTGTTGTAGGTTTCTCCTGCAAATAATTACGTGAGAAATACAAAATATACATCAGGAGTAACACATTTGTTCCGTTTTAACCAAATACGTATATGATATGAAACTCTAATGATATTTTTCCTTCTCTTTCATTCATTCTTAAGGGGGAAATTTACAACAAAACTGTATTTTAAAGTACATTTTTTAAATGGCGACTCTGCTGACATCACTTTGCTGTATTTTTTCTGTATTTTTTTTTTTTTTTTTTTTTTTTTTTTTTTTTTTTTTTTTTTTTTTTTTTTTTTTTTTTTTTTTTTTTTTTTTTTTTTTTTTTACAGTGTAGGCTAGATGAAACAGGTGAAAGTTGCATAAAAACGTTACAGGACGAATTTCTCCATGGCTAAAACAAAATAGATCCCAACTTCTTGCTCTGTTCTTTGGCTGCAACCCGGCAAGGGCCATATCTCCTTTCGAAAAGTATAAACGACATAATTATTATCTAAAAAAAATATTTGGAAGAAAAATGGAACAGCATTGCATGTGAAGATTATCTGGAATATTTTATTGCAGATAATCTTCACCTTCCCAAAATCAATGTAAGGGGGCTTCTTTTCCTTTGTCTTCCCCTTTAAAAAAAAATATTAAAAAAAACCTGGTTTGGTCTTCATCTGCTCTCAGGAATCAAAGGTGACAAGCTTCCTCTTTCGAATGATATAAAAATGGTCGACAATACTATGATTATGAAAGAAATATAACAATATTCACAAAGGCCTGTATTTGAAGGTGGTTTGTTATGGCCAGGAGTGTGGGAATTTCATGCTTTCTTTATCTTGTGAATAGATTCTTGGCCCCTACCTTTATTACTAGTAATCGTTATCTCAGAAACACTTTTATCATTTTTATGCCCCCATTCCCCTGACCAACGGAGCCTCATCTGAAGCTCATCTGATCCCCAAAATGTCAGTTCCGATGAGTTCCGATGAAATCTTAGCCGACAAGCGAGTTTTGGTTACCCCGATTTCTAGACTATCCGTTAGATATCCAATATTTAATCGGATGAAAGACTGGTAGCTGCCCGATATCTATCAAATTGCTGTCCGAGGGTAATTTAAGGGTGACATGACTCTAAAGTGACACTTCCGACACCCATCTGATACACGCCCAACTCTTGCCACATTAATCCGTTACTACTCGGAGGTCAATCACACATTGACCCAATTACTACCAACAATCCACGATCGGGTTGAAATCAAACTTCTTTTGGCAAGCGTGATAGAAAACCGCTAATATTGCAATCAGATGAGAACCCGATCGTCGGAAACATAACTGACTTTAATCAGATGCCGACCAGAGACGTCGGATAGCTGCACAACGAAACTGATACACATCGGACTGACTGACACATATTCAATACTGAATCGACTCGAAACCGATGAGTTCCGATGAAATCTTAGCCGACAAGCGAGTTTTGGTTACTCCGGGCCCGATTTCTTGACTCCGATCCGCGAGATATCCAATATTAAATCGGATGAAAGACTTGTAGCTGCCCGACATTTGTCCGCCGTTTCCATCAGCTTGTCTTATTTATCCAATTGCTGTCTGAAGGTAATTTAAGGGTGACATGACTCTAACCTGACACTTCCGACACCCATCTGATACACGCCCAACTCTTGCCACATTAATCCGTTACTACTCGGAGGTCAATCACATATTGACCCAATATACTACCAACAATCCACGATCGGGTTGAAATCAAACTTCTTTTGGCAAGCGTGATAGAAACCTTCTAATACTGCAATCAGATGAGAACCCTAACATCGGAAACATAACTGACTTTAATCAGATGCCGACCAGAGACGTCGGATAGCTGCACAACGAAAATCTGATACACATGCATCGGACTGACTGACACATATCCAATACTGAATCGACTCGAAACCGATGAGTTCCGATGAAATCTTAGCCGACAAGCGCGAGTTTTGGCTACTCCGGGCCCGATTTCTTGACTCTCCGCGAGATATCCAATATTTAATCGGATGAAAGACTGGTAGCTGCCCGATATTTGTCCGCCGTTTTTATCAGCTTGTCTTATCTATCCAATTGTTGTCTGAAGGTAATTTAAGGGTGACATGACTCTAAACTGACACTTCCGACACCCATCTGATACACGCCCAACTCTTGCCACATTAATCCATTACTACTCGGAGGTCAATCACACATTGACCCAATACTACCAACAATCCACGATCGGGTTAAAATCAAACTTCTTTTGGCAAGCATGATAGAAAACCGCTAATATTGCAATCAGATGAGAACCCGACCATCGGAAACATAACTGACTTTAATCAGATGCCGACCAGAGACGTCGGATAGCTGCAAAACAAAAATCTGATACACATCGGACTGACACATATCCAATACTGAATCGACTCGAAACCGGAAATGGCCACCGATCATGTCCGATAGCGAACTAAGCTCTGAGCTTCCTTCATCGGATCTTTTCGACTCATTAGGGGGCCGTCACACTCAGGTCGTTCTATAACGTTCCATAACGTTCTTGCCCGTTCTTTAAAAAATTGCTGAACGGGCTTTGTCGAGTTGGAACTTATAACTTTGAAAAATAATTTCTTGAATACGATACATATGAAAACGTGAACAATCAAAAAGGACAGTGTTATTTTATACCAAACACGCACAGTTCCACTACAGTGCACTAACGACCAGAAAGAATCTTACGCGGAAATGTGTGTACTGGGTATAGACTTCTCTCTACGTCGACCGTCGATATCGACGCATAACAATGCCCCTGAATAAAGACCGTGTAAAAGGAGAGTGCAAGCTGTGCAGTTCAGGATCGAAAGTATTTTTATCATGAATATTTTTTTTTTATGATATCCAAAAACAGCGGGGGAAATATTGACCAATCACAAAGAAGTTAAAACATTGGAAAGGAAATTAATATATAAAATTTAACTTTCACTCAGCCAACTAGGAAAATCGATGCGCCTGCTGAATTTTACAAAACTTTTAGTGACTCTGTTTGACCAAAATCATTTTCACACAGAAAAACGACCCAAAAATGACTAATAATGGGGAGATTTTAAAGCCTCAAAACGCGAGGGTAAGGGCGTAAAAAAATATTCTTCCAAGGTTTTAATCTGTTTTATATACATTCGCCTTCATAAAACTGTGTAACTAAGTAAATGATCTTCTCGATTTTTTTATTGCCATATATTCAAACAAACTCCCGTTTTTCGGCATTTCCTTCCCTGACAAATCGGTGGGTGAAAATAGGTTTTCCTAGAAAGAAGCCCCAACGTTTTCATTGCTATGGCAGTTCATAAATAAGTTCTCGTTACGTCAATTCCGTCTTTCTCGCGTCCGCAATACGTTGTTAATCTCAGTCAGACCGAGTAAAACGGCTCGTTCACTCTATACCGCTCGCAGCACGTCCAAACCGTCCACTGAAAGTGCCTATGCGCAGCATTGATAAAAGTTAGGTACCATGTTCGTAGTACGTCTTCTCGTAGGAGTAAGTCCACCCGTTTAAGAACGTTGCACTAACGTTTAATTTTAGAACTGGAGCCAGTACGATTTTTTTAACAATGTTAAAAAAAAATCGGAAATGCCTTTTCCGTTCTCGTCCGTTCGGGCCCGTTTTCGCACAAGTTCGTAAACAGATTGTAAACGCGTCTGTACTAGATTCTAAAAGTCTGTACTAGATCAGTCCGTGTGTAAACAGATTGAGCCGCCTCACCAAGAACTACCCTAGAACGCAGTGAGAACTAGCTCAGTGTGACGGGAAATTATGACATGCCGTCTGTTAAAAAATTGAAACGTATGTTCGCAGTACGTCCTTCTCGTTCAGAGTAAGTCCTACCCGTTTAAAGGAAAATCGTTGTCACTAACGTTTAATTTTAGAACTTGAATAATTAATATACAATGTCGTTTGTAAGACGTCCTAGCACATTCTTTAGAACGATTTAAGTACGGCAATTTCCGTTTGTAGTACGTCCATCTCTTTCAGTTGTTGTTGCCACCCGTTAAAGTTTAGGACGAGATGGGCGCCCGATTTTTTTGAACACTTTTTTTTAAATCCGACTAAGCTAGTCCATGAAGTTCGTAAACAGATCGTAAGAAGTATTCTACGTCCACTCAGTTCACACACAGACTATGCCCGTTCGGCAAAATTTGCAAGGACGTAGTAGGAACGAGCTCAGTGTGACGGGGGTATTAGATCGCATCCGAGACATCACACTTATCACTTATCTAATATTAGACAAACACAAATCTGATTCATCGGACTGTGATATGATACTTCTCGGTACGAAAGCGGAAGGACAAAATTTTCTTCCAATAAATGACCGATGAGATCTGTTACTTGATAAATTTAGATAAATCCCACACAAATCACGGTTTTTTTTTTCTTCTAAAAATTCACGGATATATATAATAAAGGATAAACTGTATATAATATGATGTTGTATTTAACCCTCATAGCCTACGTATTCCAAAGTCCAAACAATTGGAAAATTCAAGACATCTACCCTGAAAATCATTAGTTGCAATTGCATTATATTATGCTTATAATGTAAGTTTTTTTTTTTTTTTTTTATTCCTCTTCTAATTACATCATTAAAAAAATATAAATGAAAGTTAAAACCCAACTTTTATTTCGACCATTTGTAAATCTAACCAAACCCTATTCATATTGTTTTTAATTTGTCTTTTTGTTTTTGTGTGTAGTATGTTAATGTTCTCAGTGCCGTGTAGTTAAGATATTTTCACGCTGTGTTTGATTACTAATTTTGACACTATAATTTTCCACATTTTTATTAGAACCATAAATTATTCAAAAATTATATATGCAATTATATTCGATTGTTATTAATATCATCATTTTAACCATTTTTTTTTTCAAGTGAAAATTCATCAATGGGAATACTGGATTTATAAATGTAATATTATCGTATTGTAAATGTGAAATATTTGTCCCCAGTGTTTTTGAGATACAGGTCAAATCAATTTCGATGTTGGCCTGTATTTCTCCACAACACTCCAAAATGAACGCTAGATGGCGCTTAACCACTTACTACAGAGTGGGTATATTATTCGCCGGGTGACCTGATGGAACAGTTTGTTCTACCAGATCGACAGATAAAGAGCGAGTGTGGAGAGAGAAGAAGTAGAATAATAAGAGGAAGATACAAATAGATAGAAGATAGAGAGAGAGAGGGAGAGAGAGAGACGGAGAGAGAGAGAGAGAGAGAGAGAGAGAAATAGAGAGAGAGAGAGAGAGAGAGAGAGAGAAGAGGGAGAGGAGGGGGGCCATACAGATATTGCAAGATAGCTGAATGAAAGCATATTATGGTAGACCTCTCTCTCTCTCTCTCTAAATGTATTATCAATGTCTATTTCCAGCAATACTACTCCCCCCTCCACGAAAATCAGTTGAAATTGACAGATAGAACGGGTAGATTTTAAAATTACGCATTTTCTTTTGTAATGTACTTGCCAAACAAAGAAGTAGGAAAGAAAACTTTCCATCATGATACCTGCTGTTCACGCAGATGGAAAGACTACGCGCTGCGCAAATTCGCTTCTTTATCCTGGGTCTGTAACTAACTCTGCCAGATACTCCCTTTCACCCAGCTGACTATCAATCTAGTCAAGTCATTTCAATTAGTTTGATTTTAGAGTGCACCCTCATTCCTCTATCTCTCTTTCTCTACCTCTCGAAGAAGTGAAAGAGAGCAAATACCTAGGTATCACCATCCAAAACAATCTGAAGTGGGATTTGCAGTCAAGCATTGCAGCATGCAAAGGATCTAAGATTCTCAACTTCCTTAAAAGGAACTTCTACTCCTGCTCTAGGACTGTGAAAGAAAACCTGTACAAGACCATAGTACAACCACATCTTGAATACGCAAATTCATCATGGAACCCAGGAACCAAGAGGAATAGGGACCTCTTACACAAAGTACGAGGAGCTGCAAGGTTCGTCCTCGGCGACTTCAAGCCCCGATCCAGTGTTACGGCAATGCTCAACACAACATAGAGAGTAGACGCCAAACACAACGAGTAACCACACTCCACAAGATTCTAAACGGTGAATTGGACATCCCCTACCAAGACTTCATACAGTCCAAAAACCAAAGAAGTAGACGAATACATGACAGGCAATACAACATCCTCCAGTGTTCCTCATCGCCCTTCGCCGAGTCCTTCTTTCCCGAATCTGTACAACTGTGGAATGGTCTACCCCAATCTTAGGTAGACATCGAATCCAGTAAAACCTTCAAAACTGCCATCCAAGAACATTTTTAACCCCCCAACTTAAATTCTGCACAATACTCACTCTCATCAAGCACCAAGTTATACTTCCAGTTAAAGTTCCTAGAGGACCATTCGGAAGTGATCAACACAAGGTACAAGGTACCCCTTAATTTCTGTCTCTGTCTCTGTCTCTGTCTCTCTCTCTCTCTGTCTCTCCCTCTCTCTCTCTCACTCTTATTATTTTCATCATTGTACAAGCACATAATAATCTATGACAAGGTGTTTTAACCTTTACAAAGTTGAAATGTATTTACAGACCATGCAACCTATAAATTACATTCATAACATTCTCTACTTTAAAAGACATTCATTACAATCATACAGTTACATGGATTCCTTACATTGAAATATATACAAGAATGACACATACATCATATGGAAAACAGGGAAATAAATCTTAATATTGAAAGGGTTTTATAATTCTGATAATATCCCATTAAATTTAAGCAAAGCGAGCAAAAGGCTTTCAAACAAAAGATCGGTATATATATTAAATGTGCTCACCTAGTTTTATTATAATTTTGTATACCGGTAATTGTTGTAAGCTTTCAAGAAAATATTACCTCCTTCTAATTAATATTGAGCAGATAAAACAAAGACAAAATAATTGTATCTCAAAGAAAATCCTGGTAATTTTGTCCCAAATTCTCTCTGAAATTGGCCTCCGTCAACAGTGCAAATACACCCTAAATTCATACACCCATTGCACTCTAAAATGTTTTATTAAAAAATGATCAATTAGTGTTCAATGAATATCTACACATTTATAAAAAAAAATTGATGGGTAGAATAAAACACTGGTTTTAAATTTACAGGAATTAATTATATGGCAACATCACCTCAACAGTGGGTTGTTAATTAAATTTTGTGTGTTCATTTGGCATAATATACGATACATATCTAAACTACAAATATTCTATTTTACAAACATGATAATAAATAAAAGATATCTTAAAATCCATTGTCCTGTTTAGAGATTATTTACAAGAACAACTCACTTTGCTTCTATCATGATTTGAACACAACCAGTATGACCACGAATTTACATAAAACATTAATATTTCTCAAAAAATAAAAAAATAAAAATAATAAACACAAAACAAATGATGCAGATACAATTATATTTAAAAAAAAAATCCCCATGAGTTCTGGGAATGAATGAATACCCGGTATACCATTTCATAAAATCAAATGAAAAGTATATCGATTGTTCAGCACTTCAAATAAATACATGCAACTGCCAAATATTTTGGTACTGTAAAGTTGAATAATAAACAAAAAGCTCATAAATTTAAGTCCTTTATGACTATGTAGTCTCTAATCATAATATGAGCAAATGAAACATGGGGTTTTAAATGAACAGGACTACTTGCAAGCTGTAGAAACAACCAACATACTGCATAATAAAAAATTAAAAAATAAACAAGGGTCAGGTTCCTCAAATCATATTGTTTGGATTGTGTGCCGAGAGTCTGTTTAAATTAAGATATTTTGGGGGCTCAGAATTCAAATGTCGAGGCTGATCTGATACCTGCTAGTGAGGAGCTCTGGTTTCATACCAGCAGCCCTATGTAACATTGCCTCAGGTCCCAAACTAACACAGTCTGACCATTTACCGGTAGGTTTACTAAATATACCCATTGAAATGAGTATAAATGTATAAATCTTCTCTTTAAAATATTTATACCACAAATATGTAACAAAATGAATACAAAGCCCTTCCATGGTATATTCCTGGTTTTCAATACAAATCCAATTACTGGCTTATACACATACAGTGTACTGGAATATATAGATGTATGTATTGCAAAACAGTTATCAAAGGTATATTTCAAGACTAAAGCTCTAGTCACAGGTTTATTATAGACCACACACAGAGTCCTTGCAAACCTGCTAGAACATCTAACATTAGTCTATATTTCCGTACTTGTAATTGTCTTGGGGGGGGGGGGGGTATACAGTGTTTTGGTTTAATATAAAGAACAAGCATGGAATCTTAATGTACAATTGGGTAGGTGTACAATGTGAATTACATGAAGGGCTATATTACAGATCACAAGGTAGAGGTCTAATATTGGCAATCATTTACTTCTCGTTCTTTATCCTTATCAATCAATCGCCACGCTTTCTCTTCAATCCTATCTTCTGTCTCTCTTTCTTTCCAGTCTCAATGTAGAACACTCTATACTCATTGTATTCTCTCTCTCTCTCTCTCTCTCTCTGCATCTTCTTCATAGAGTAGTATTTTTCCTCTCTTTATCTCGGTCATTTTCTGTCCGCCTTTCTCTATCTTCAGCACTTTGAAATCGTAACTCAGCCTCTTCTAGACTGCAAGTTTCTTTGTTTCTATCTTCTTTTCTTGATCAGTCCCTCCGTCTGTTTGTTTCTATCCAACAATCTTATCCTTTTTACTTGCTTCCCACTATCATTTTTTCTCTTTCTCTCTTTCAGTCTCTCTGTCGTTTTTTTCCCCCTCTCTATTCGTCTTTAAAGTAGCCATCAATATCTGTCTCTCCCTCATTCTTTCTCTCTCTCTCTCCCTCATTCTTTCTCTCGCTCTCTCTCTCTCTCTCACTCTCTTTCTCTCTCTTTCTCTCTCTTGCCTCCTGGTTCTTTTTTCTCTATTCTTTCCTCTTTCTTTCTTTCTTTCTTTCTTTCTTTCTTTCACTTTCTCTCTCTCTTTCTCTCTCCTCAATGTCAGTCTCTCTCCATCAACTTTTCTTCATCCCTATACCTGTCTGAAACCGTTAACCCTTGCCCTACACCCCTACCTTGCCTCCACCTATACCCTAAGAATCTCCAAACAGTTGTTATAACAGATAGCTATCCAGTCTGGTTGGGTGGACGCCCATTGGATCTGGTTGATCTCTCCCTCTGCGGTGTATGCTAAGATCGGATCCTCGATTGCGCGTGGCATCTGCTGGATGTCCCATATCAGTGCTTGGTGGTCATCGGCTGAAAGACGAAGAAATTCAGAGCAAATTCCAAATGAATTGAGTGAATGCAAACGTGTATCACCATGTCAAAATGACACACAAGTCATCGTGCAAAGAGTCTATGAAATCAGCAAAATATTAAAAAATGTCAAATTCGAGGGAAGATGCTTTTTGTACAATTTGATTTTCGGAATCTTCAATGTTTCACGTGTGCTCTATAAAAAAGGATTTGTGAAAATATATTGGTAAAGTATCTAAAAATTGACTATTTTGTTGAATTCCTCGATTTTTTGGTCAGCGACTTGTGTCTCATTTTTATATGCCGAATCACAAATGGTGACAGACAGAGACAGAGATAAACACTAGCTCATTGATGTTATTATCAATGGTTGGTGGACTTCTGATGATAAACGAAGAAATGCATTTATTTTAAACCTAAAAATAAGATGGACACACATGAAGACTACAATGTAGATAACTAACGCTCGCTCATAACAAAACTTTGTGGTATTCAGTTGAAGGCAAAATCAAAACACAATCGAGTAAGTTGATGTCTCTTTGTTTGAAAACACAGGAGCGATAAACAAAAGCTTGGTGTCCATTGACCAAAATACAAAGAGATTCATATAAAAGTGTATGCGTAACCTTGCTTTAAGGATAAACATAGGCAGATAAAACAGACAGACGCAGGAGACCAATAAAAAGAAATAAACAGGTAAAAAGGCAGGGATAGAGGCACACTGTTCTGTGTCCTATTCCAATGCTTGAGGGGGGGGGGGGTATTACATGCTACTGAAAAAGAAAAAAAAAACTGAAATGGTTTGCTAATTATTGAATCTTTGGTTGTCAGTTATGGTGACTCTATTAAAATAAATCAGCAGAACATATGTAGCAATCTATTTCATAGTTTCAAGCTTGGTATGAATCTACATGTTGACTATATTAAAGGGGAAGTTCACCCTGGAATTTGATTGGTTTTAGAAAATGCAGAAAAATAAAAGAAAAATATGAGTGAAGGTTTGGAGAAAATCGACCCCCCAAAAAGCGAAGTTATGAATATGTAAAGTTTTGACTCTGTGACGTCACGTGCGAGCAGCTCTCCCATGTGTTGTGTATGTAAATTCCATAAATTTGTCTTTTTTCATGGTTCTTGATAAAGGAAAGGGTCAATTTGATAGAGGCATGTATGAACATAATATGTTTGATGACATAGCGACCGCACAGATGACATAATTAATTTTCTTTTGAAAAAAATGACACTTTATGGAATTTACACTACATAACACATAGAAGAGCTGCTCGCACGTGACGTCACAGAATCAAAAGTTTGAATATTCATAACTTCATTATTTGTTGGTCGATTTTCTCCAAACCTTCACTCATATTTTTTCTTTTATTTTTCTGCATTTTCTAAAACCAATTTAAACCCAGGGTGAACTTCCCCTTTAACTCACCAGCTGTGCATATGTGGCAAGATGAATGTGGTGCCCAGGCGATGCCGTTCACACATGCTCTATGGTTGTTCAGTCTAGCAACAGGTGTGCATGGAACTCTTACATCCAAGATTATCACCTAAGAATAAAACACCAAAAGATGTATGAAATTGATCATATTGGTTATTTCTCTTGAACTACCCCAGAGACGTTTAAAGTCAAGAAAGAGCTTTCTACAATCTGTCCAACCCCTGACAGATGCAGACTTTGAGAGACGCAACATAAATCACCACAATGACAAGCTCCTTCTCCCTACTAAAGAACAACTGCCCCTAGGCCATCATCAAGATTGGAAGACGTGGAAGTCTCTGAATCGACTTCGCACAGGATTAGGTCGATGTAAAGCTAATATGCGAAAGTGGGGTTACACTCAAGATGATAACGTAAATTGCGATTGTGGTATGCCGCAAACTATGGGACATCTCCTTCAGTGTCCAAATAGAGAACATTGCAACCAGGATGATCTGATGGCTGCAAATGAGAGGGCAGTACTCTGTGCAAAGTCGTGGCCAAATATATAATTTTGTTTGCTATATAACATGTACATATTTTCATATTATACTTAATGTTAAAATGGTGGACACGAAAGAAGAAGGTTATTTCTATTTAAATTATTATTGCTTTGGCAAATTAAGAAATCATAAAATTGAGATGTTAGTTGGGTTGGAGTTGGATTCATACAGTGTTTTGAGAAGGGCTGAATCATATTAAAACTGATTTAGTCTAGATCTGAGCATTCAGGGAATTTTGTATGGTTTAATGTTTGCCAAGGGGAAAAACATCAATGCAGGGATTCAAATCCCTTATATTGTTACCCAACGCCCCAGTTTTCTTGAGGTGTGGACAACATCAGGAAAATTTGATAATCCATCAAGGGGTATAGGTGGCAATCTTATTTACAGTTTGGCCTTAAAAGCCTCAAAATTTTAAGGGAACTAAGGTCACTACAAAAAAAACAAGGCAGTTGCCAGATTGTGTCTCGCCCACCCGTGACTACATAGTAAAGTGTGACGGACGGACGACAGACAGACGCCATTTGGATTCCTATGTTTCGCCTTCACCTCTGGTGGGAAAGACAAAAAAGCACCTCCCCCCCCCCCCCCCCCCCCCCCCACAAAAAAAAGGCTGAATTCATTTTACATTTTCTTAGTCCTTATTCTTTTTAATGAACCAAAAGTTTGTAACAAAATATGAGGAGGTGCATTTGATGGCCATGAGCCAGTTACCTATTTATTTAGCTTTTAAATTTAATTTCAACAAAATATGAATCTAGTCCCTTTGGGTAGAAAACTCTTTATATCATATTAAAAGTGATGTACCTCAAATGAATCCATGGCCATTGTAGCCAGATAGTTGGGATCTTGTTTGTTCCATGCAAGACGCAGTAGAGGATGATGCTGAGGGTCTTCATAGATGATTGTTGAGTGCTCTAAGTGTCGAAGGTCAAACATCCGGACAGAACCGTCTGCTCCGACCGATGCAAACATGTCACGCCCTCCTCCAGCTCGACTGAATGCAATGTCATAGACCTGTTACGGAAAAGAGATGATGGTTAAAAAAGACTATTCAGAGTATTTGAGCATGCTCAGCTACATTTTCAAAGCTACAAGTTGAGGGACCTAGTTTGGTGTGATACTCATGATAGCATACATGTATGCTCAATACTTGCATTGGTCAACTATTGAATTGACTGAATATACTAGGATGTCAGGAAAAGAATAGCATTTTCTTTTTTTTTTTCAATTCAACAAGACGCTTTCAGTCATCGAATTGTAAATGACTGGAATGCACTCCCTGAAGAGGTCGTCTCTGCCCCCTCAGTAATGATCTTCAAGACAAGGCTTGACCGAGTATGGAAGGCAAAAAGATTCTGCTCCCCATACGAGTAGAAGAGGAGAAAGAACACCCAGCTAGACAACATGAAAGGGATAGAGCAAAGAAAGAAGGAAGATACAGGCAGAAAACCATTAGAGAAGGAAGAAAACTGAGCTGGAACTGGAAACCTGACTGCTGAGCCCACAGCATTTTTCCAGAATCTCGGGTAAAGGTAAAGGTAAAATTCATATACAATTTTTATTTACCATAATCGCCCACTCACTCATACACTTTCTCTCTTTCTCTCTCTCTTCCCCAACACCCCTCTTCTTTTTCCCTCTTTTACCTTCTCCATACAACCATAAATGTTCCTCTTTATCATGAGCGATGAGTTGTGTTCAGTCACCATTTATTCACCCTACCAACAATCATGCCGGTTTCCAAGCCCATATGGTGCATGTGTATCGATGCTGGATGTCCCTAGGAGGTTCGGACTACCTCGTTCCAGTCAAACGATGTGAGAGGGGCGCAGAAATCTGAGTTCTTGTTCTGCAACAAAAAGAAAAGAGAGTGAATACATCAATCAAAATGCAATACCTATTTGCCTCTAGTTTTTTAACTGCACAACTTCATTAACAGACTGGGAAACAGGCAATTTGGAAACAAATCTCGATCAATCGATATGGAAGTAAAATATATACCAGTACATGTACCCAAGATAAGATGACACCTTTCAAAATTCAGCTACTGAAATGAAATTAAATGAAATTATATAAAAGCATTTGAATAAATTTTAATTCATTACTTCCTACACTGTGGTATTCCTCCCACCAAGACAATAAACTCATTTTCCAAGGGATGTCATTATTCTATAGTGAAATTTGGCTTTTGCCTCAATGATGTTTGTTTCACGCCAATAAACCGTTCACCTAAATGTCAGTTAATAATCACTCCTACATGTAGTTGTACAAAGAATTGCACTAATCCTATAGGATGATCTTAATCTATGATTAATACTTACATTATTAAGGAGACATTCTAGCCTGGTATCCGTCTCACCAACGCGCCAAACTCGCAGATAATCCCCACTGGTTGCCAACAGGTCTGGAAACACCCCCTTCTATTAGAATCGGCGTTCAACAGGGGTAGAACAAAACCAAGAAAATGATTAGCAATGGTCTTATTTTATGAGTAAATTAATGAGTTAAAGTATCAAAATGAAATAAAAGCCACACCAAAAGGCTTTCCCCACATATGTATCATGGACCAGGTTAATGTACTTACGTTACATGAACATGTAAACCAGAAAAAATTGTTAATGAAATAAGATCCAATCAGTAGCCAAGTATCAAAATATTTTCAAACTTGATGTAAGTTTAAATGTTACTTTTTTAATATCTCATCTTTATCTTGTTTTGTTAGTCTTTTTGACTGTTGGATAAATAAATAAATGAAAACATTATTTCGATAGTTGAGCAGTGTAGAATATTGCTTACATTATCAGGTATCCACATGATCTTTGTTGTGGGGTAAGGATGATCAAACGTACTCTTCGCTTCAAACTCTGACGTCTCCTCATTCAAAGCAACAATCTGAACCTGCAAGAAGAAACAAATTATAATAGACATCCATTCTTGTTTGATTTTGTAAATAAGCATATCTTTTGGTGTACCTTCATTCATTAGGGCATGAATTTGTGCATTATGTTCTCGGGATGTTTTCATTACATACATGTATGATGGCGGTGCCCAAGTCTGCGCACCTAAAATTCGATCTCGATTGTATTACAAAGTAAAATATTATTTTGAGAATCATCAATGTTATTTCGTTCTTCATATTCTAATGATCAATGAAACAAAAAATTTCTAGAAATTATTCACAAGAACAACGTTTTTTACGATTTTCAGACGGGCTTGTCATTTTGTGTCGCAAAACTGAATAGTGCCCATGTCTGCGCACTCATTCATTTTCCACGCAATTCAAGCGCAGTAAAGTTTCGGACTTTATTTTTTGACAAGGATTGAAATTTTCAGGGTAGCAAATAAAACTTACTGAAACTCATTTCTAATGAATTGTTTTCGCATTTTTTGGTTTCAAAATGGATTGTTGAGGTTAAGATTGAAAATTGGTGTCAGTTTGATGTTTTGTTCTATGAAAATCGTGCATTTACGTGGGTGCGCAGACATAGGCACTGCGCAGACTTGGGGCACCTTACCATACATGCATGGAGATTAATAAATAATCTTAAGGTTGTGTGTTACATAATGGGGTAGGCTACCGGTATTGGAAGCGTTACATTTTTTAAGGAAAAATAGTCACATTTTTTAAACATGAAAATTAAGTAGACTCATTTACTATTAACAAACTAGATCTAACGTTAGGGGCCTAGAGACATTTGGTTGCGACAGTGTGCATTTCTGCAAAGTTTTTAGATCTGGGTCATTCCACAGGGTTGGGGCAACAGCATATTTTTGTGTACATCCCACATATCTTGTATTATTCTGAATTTGTTGTTTTTAAAATTATAGTTGTAAAGATAGTCTATTGAGGCAAGTTTTATTTGATCTTATGATGGAAAAATTCTGTGTTAAAAAAAAATGATAAGTGTTGTATGCCTTTATTTCCTGTTGTCCCTCTATTTTAGAGGCACATGTGACATGAAAACATGTAATTTCATATTATCAGCAAAGTTAATGACTTAGCCATCACTCTGTAGTTGTTTTTACCAGGCTATAATGATGTTAAAGTCAGAAGGTTTTCTTGGCAAAAGCTAACAGTAGCTGTAAAGTTAAATCCAAAGTTAGGCCATACCACCGTTACAAGTTGTCCCCTTCAGATTTATTGTAACTGAGTATAGTGACATTTTATTCAAAATAGATTGCCAATCTCATGCTGCCATCGGGAAATAAAGAGGTGGTCATAGAAATTTATGATCATAAGAAACCTTGGTTTGATAGATGTAAAAGACAAGAAATATATGTGTCATTCCCAAATTTGATCGTGATGTCCCTGTATTTTGTAACGGTGGTTCAATCTCTCTTGATCTCGAAAATGAAAGATATCAGCAGCTCTTTGGGGAGCTATAGTTACGTATGTGAAATGCTCTCGGGGGAGACTAAAAAATTGAGTCAGCACACCCCGTGGACGATTTAGGGGCGTTTTTAACGCTGATGTCCCCTGTAACGTGTAACAAAAATGAAACATTTCTCCTTTGCATAGCATAAGTACCATATTTATTGATATTCAAAGAAATGAATCTGTGGGATTACCATATTGCCTCCTTGTGATATAAATTTCAATTTACTGATTTTATCATGTAAAGAAATGGTGATTGGCCATTTATTTTACACTACGGTCCCATGTACTCATTTTATGTTGGAATGACAACATTTCATGATCTGATTGGAAAAAATGGTTCACATTTCTCCCATGTGGACCCTCATAATATCAAAAGTAGTCAATTATCTAGTGTGTATACACTACCTACTTGAGTCCTCTGTATTCTGCCTTTATTTATTTTACCCTTAAACTCTGGTATATATTGCATGTCCAAATATACCAATTTTGTTCATCAACCTGAAATGTCATTAGCTATGCATTTCGCATAATTTACAGTTCTAACTGATTTCATATATTCAAAGAATATTTATTAGTATATTAAATGAAATTATGCCTTACACAATGTATTTAATGTATTAAATTTTTATAAACTTCTGCATGCAATGGCTATCAGATAATAATAACCTCCATTAACAGGGGACATGATGTCCCCTGTAACGGTGGTATTCCTTCAGAAGGGCCTACCTTCATCAGAAATTGTTGGAGATTCAACTGAAATCAATTTCAATATAAGAGACATCATTTCCTTACTCTTCTAGGTGCAATCATTTCAGTAAGTTTCATTTTCAAGAATTCAGGGAAAAAATTATAAATGGGAGGTCACAACATGAGGGCACAGGAGAAATGGAATACATTCACATACACATTGCTTTCATAATCAGCTTTGAATTGTCGGAAATAACCATTCAAGTCAGTAGAAATATTGTATGGATTATGCTTTGTGTATATGATGAAGACTGAGGACTTGAAATTGATGCTTGGGAGAGAGAAATGAAGCAAATCCTGAAAAAAATGTCCCTGTAACGGTGGTATTTTATAACATCTGGTAGCTCTGATTACTCTAGAATGAAAAGGTCGATTTACAAAATGCAAATGGAATTGATTTTTAGTGGTAATGTAGCTAACTTCCAATGATTGTTTCATCTCATTTGAAACACTTTTATTTTTGAGCTTCCATGTCACAGAAATTGCCCCAACCCGATGGAATGACCCATCTACATCACATGTTTTTTGCCCCCAACTAATAGAACCCGTACTGTTTTGAAGGAACGACTGAAGGCACTGGAAGGCGGAAATCATCACAGAACTAATCTACTAGATTTTCTAGACTACTTCCATACACTGTCACTGATAATGATGATGATGATGATAAAATTAAGTTAGTGTGCAGACATGGGAGGGCACTTTCCTGTTTGTTTGTTGTGACACAAAAACAAAAATGACATTGAGCAATTGAGCGGAATCATTGACAAGCCATCTTTTTTAATTTGAATTTTGAACAAGACGTTTAAATAATTTCATAAAATTAAAGTTTGTGTTTCATTAATCATAAGAAAATGAAGCACGGGATAACCTTGCTGAATTTTAAAATTATGTTTTACTTTTTATTGAATTTTACTCATTTTTAGGTAAAAGTTTAAGTTAGGTGCGCATGTAGCGGCTCAACATTCCGCTGTTTATTATTTTGTAAATAGATCTATGTTTATAAACTAGTTCCTTCACCTCAATCTCAATTTGATCTTCACGCATCCGCATTCAGGTCTAGCCTACTTTGCTGTGCATATTCTATAGAAATCTAGATCTACCTACAGTTTTGGACTCCATTGAAAACCCTGTATTATGCACAATTTCATTTTGTTAAGTAGATTTTCTAGATCAATTGCATTTAAATATTCAGCACAGTTATTATGGACTCCATGTTAGACCCTGTGTTTGAAATATTGCTCAATAATTTTATTCTACATGTCTACTTCATTACTTCAATACTTGGCAATTGCATTGAATATATTCAACAGCTATGGACTCCATTGAAGACCCTGTTTTGCATTCTACATTCACTTTATTGCATTGCCATTGTTCATTCATGTTATCCGTATCTGCGGAATCTTGTTTTTTCTATTATCGCCCCTTCGGAGCTTACGCAAGCTCGGGTCTACGGGGGGGGGGGGGGGGGGGGGGGGGGGGGGGGGGTTAATGTAGCGGCTCAACATTCCGCTGTTTATTATTTTGTAAATAGATCTATGTTTATAAACTAGTTCCTTCACCTCAATCTCAATTTGATCTTCACGCATCCGCATTCATTTCTGGCCTATTTTTAGCTGCGCGTTTTTCTTTTGTTGCGTCATAATCGCATGCAAATTCATTAGCTTTCGTGCGCGTTGCCGTCAACAAATTCTTGCGTTTGCGTGGCGATCCCATTCACTATTGTGTTTGTCGAATTTTGTAATGCATTTTTACCATTTTACTTAATCATAAATTTATTATATTTGCAATCATTTATATTGTCATAAATGCAATTTATTAATGCTTCATATTCTTCAATTCAATCATTATTGACAAGCAGCAATTCTCATCAATTTAATATTTTTGGCAGCTCATCTAGCACAAATAATTGGTGCTCTGTCATTGACAGTTTCTATTGTTTTTCTAATGCGCAATCCTTATTGGTCAATTCAATCTTAATTCTCATTGGTTGTTAACTTTGTCATTATTTTTAGAGATTAAATTTCTAGCTTTTCTCGTCAGTCGCCTTTTGATCCTCTTCAAGGAAAGATCAATTATTTTTGGAGCTCTTTTATTTTCAAGGCTTTACAGTCCAGCCTTGTTATTTTCAATCTTTATTTTATTGATTTGAGCTCGTATTATTTCTTCACTTATTCATCAACTTTTTATTCAACTTCATTTTTACTACTGTGCTTGGATTTATATTTTCCTGCATTTCACCTACTCATCACCCTACCTTGATTTTGTAACTTTCATCATATTTTTGGCTCTTTGGATTTCGTCCTGCATTTTGACCGACTCACTGTGTCATCGGACATAATTTTATCCATGGTTTAGAGCAAAATTACCATCTTCATCATTGTTACATCATCAACTCTCCATCTCCAGCGACTCACCGTCTCGTCTTTTTAACTTCCAAGTTTCATCTGGTCTTTACTCTGAGTGTTTTCGCACTCCGAGTGTTTTCGCCCATCGAGGGTCTCGTCATCACTCGTTTGTATTCTACACCATCATTGATCTTGAACTCAATTTTATCCTGCAGATTAATACCATTTATTAGTCTGAACTTTTGGACTTCATCTCCAACTTCAAATTAACTTCTGGGCTTCATCTTCTACTTCAACGAACTTTTGGATTTCAACTTCAACTTCAATTCAGAGAATCAATAATCTTCAAAAGTTCAACTCTCAAGTCTAATTTCTTATTGTCTCATCTGACTTTCATCTAGCATCTTCAACCAACGTCATCTTGTTATAGAATGTAGACTGAGAGTTAGTCCAGAGTTTCATCTTGGCAATACCATCAATTGCCTTGATATTTTAATAACTGTTTGCTGTCCTGCATTGACATTTTAATCATTTCATAATAATATGATAATGCGCCTTGAGCACTCTACAGAGTGGATACGTGCGCAATACAAATCACATTATTATTATTATTATTATTATTATTTCAACAACCAACTTCAAACTCCACACGAAGTGATGTTCTGTATCAGCAGCAGTCGACAACCTCTACCAGTACCAGTGCGAGAGACAACTCCTCCGGATCTTTACAGAGCTGCCAACCTAATAGGACCAAAAATCCTACTACTTTCTCTGAAAAATCCTATTTTCAACACAAAAATCCTATTTTTGCCACACGTACGTCACTAGTAAAATTTTTAACCACTAAATTTACAGTTTACATTCATGTGCATTATCGGTTTTAGCTTCTTTTCCAATTGTCCATGATCCATTGATGCAAATTCCTTTGCTATTTTGCTATCGGGAAATATGACACAAATATGATTACAGTTTCAGTTAGATTAGATGGTCTGCTGATAAATGAGAGATTGTGTTCTACTAAAAAACACACACAATCAAAACACAGTGTAAAATATATGTATAATACAGCACATGTAACACACATAGTCAGAATTCAGAAAAATCCTATTTTGTTGAGAAAAATCCTATTGTCCTATTCTCATGCAAAAATCCTACTAAATAGGATAAAATCCTACTGGTTGGCAGCTCTGTCTTTAATCTACAGTCTTCTCTGGATTTAGTGATTTCGTCTCTAACAGTTACCACTTCAGGAATTTTTTTTACTGCTCATCAAGATCTGCATTTCCAGATTTCACTTCATCTCGTCATTTCTTCACCTTCGCGAACAAGAGTTTGGATCATCTTCAATTTAGCTTTGTCATAGTATTAATTTAAATAGCGGCGGTCCAGAGCTACCAAGTCTCACGCATCTTGCGTGAGAATCACGCATTTCGGGTCCGTCTCACGATCTCACGCAGAACACCCCATTTCTCACGCAAAATGAGAAAAAGTAGAATTAATATAGATTTTTTTACCATTTGGAGTCTCAAAACCCTAAATATCGGTAGTTTTGTCGCGCATCAATCCCTGCGAGTGCGACGTTATCGTGCAGGCGATCTTTATATGCAAGATAGCTTGCTACTTGAAAAATGTGTAGCGTGCGCGCCCGCCTCCTTTGTGTACAAATTACTGCTGCGCGCGCGCTCATTTGGTAACGCGCGCCGCGTGCGCACTGCTTTCAAACACGATGTGAATGATCTCACGCAAATTTTTTTTTTGAACTTGGCATCTCTGGGCGGTCTCTCGCTCTATAAATAGACCATCTTATTAAGCTAATTAAAATATTTATTTATATTATTGTGAATGTAACCAGGTGCATGTCTGGATCCTCATGATCATAAACTCATATCTTCATAACATCGATTCTTTTTTGTGGACCTTTCACTTTGGAAAGTCGAAAGTGTCAAATAAAACTAAGTTAAAACTTGGAGAAGGAACTAAAGATCATTTGTGACTTTGTCTTATTTACACTGCTACTACTTTCAGTCACCCTCATTTTAAAACTTATCTCCAAACGCATACACAACCATGCCAGGCATAGGCATAGCTTTTCGTAGTGTAGACTCTAGTGTAGTTTACAATGCACTGGCTTTGTATTGAGAACGAGTGAAAACACTTGCCTTGTTATTATATTCTTCCACAAAACTCCCGACGGCCAATCTGAATCGCTTGTCCGGTCTAACTCCCCAGTTCATACTGTATAACGTCCAAGGTGCCTCATATTTGTAGATCTCTTTTCTTTTTGGCGTGACCCCCGCCATTTTGGCAGGCTTCATCAAGAATTATCGGGTAGTTTTTCGCTCTGCTAGAAATTCATTCATACACAACCCAAGCGCCATTTATTTTTGCGGTCTGATTTTTTTATTGAACTTTACTAAGAGCGCCATCTACCGTTTGCAAAATCTCAGCATTGCCCATGCCCAAATGAGAACTTATATATTTTTTTTTAGACATCGGCCCTGTATTCGCATGGAGTTACTAAGTTAGATTAACAAACAAGGTTTTCAATCAAGTGCAAATTTGTAAGAAAATTATTAATTGACTACTAGTATCAGTCAGTTTTGCATATGAAAGGTTCATGCAACAATATATTTCAGTGGTCATCGCAATTTTGCGATTGATTAAAAAATCTTTCTTTTTCGTTACGGTGGCCTGACACACAGGCCCTACAGTTTAATTTATGAAAAGGGTATGCAGAGATGAAGATGTATTTTTTGTTTTGGGACGGTCATTATAATTTACCTCTCTCAGTACAACATGAGGATTGAATTTTGCTTTATCGTCAAGGAAAACAACAACAACAGAACTAATATAAAACACAGCTTTCCATGTGATTGTTTTTTATTACCAGAACACAATTGCAACAACATCACACACTTCGATGAAAAACTTCGATGGATAACCATCATTTATGTTCAGCTGCCCCTTTTTTAAAAGGATTCTTAGTATGTCAGGTATTACAAAAATTATTACACATTTGATACAGTTATAAGTTCAAGTGAATCCGTACCCGAGTTATGTCTTGTCAAACTTAACCTACCTTTGTTTATGTGTATTATTTTCCATATTGTATTGTAATGTTGATTATAATGTAAGCCGGTGGAAGGCAAATTTCCATGATTTGGACTGAATAAATTATCTTGTATCTTGTATTTTTCCTTTGGTAAACCATCAGAAACACTATATTATACATTTACATACTTTTTCATATACATAATTACAAGTCAGCTCATAAAGAGAACAAAAAAAAAATGTTGTATTTGAGACTGAACTCACTGAACACCTAATACAAAATATTGACACCATTTTAACTAATCATACAGACGCAGGAATTGTAATACTAGGAGATTTCAATCGCATGAATATAGACCCAGTACTCTTAATTCACTCTTTTCGACAAATTGTTGACTGCCCCACGAGAGGCGATCAAATTTTAGATAAGATTATAACAAATGTAAATCATTTTTATGATAAGCCACAAATATGTTCTCCTATTGGAATGTCTGATCACAATTCAATCATGTTGTCTCCTGTTAAAGATAAAATCAAAGTGCCAAATACTAGGGTACATTCAGGTAATATGGGCCCCCTAAGCTCATTTGCCTAATTTGCATAAAATTACGAAATGACACACAGTCTAATCTTTGTTTATATGAATCAATAACTACTGCTCTAACTTTTATTGTGAAGAAAAACAATTATCACCAACCCCCTGTCTGCAATATTCAAATGTTGACGTCATCACCAAAGTGCGGCCCATATTACCTGCATGTGCAGGTAATATGGGCACATGCATTTAAAGTATGTTTTAAAAACTACAATGACTCTACAATGTCTGGAATTTGCTTAAAATGTTGAAAATCATTAACTTTAAGATATAATTTGAAATTATAAGACCCTTCAGTAAATCCTTTGACTATATATTTCATTGTTATGTAATTTGTATATTGTTTCTTTTTTAATATCATTTAAATATTATTTTCATTATACAAGTCAATTATAGGCCTACAATAAGTTATTAATATTAATTATATACTGTGAATATATCCCCAAAAAATCGTAGCAAAGAGATTGATGCCTCATCCCAATACTAAGTACCAGAATCATTTCCGCCATTTTGGATGTCCCATATTACCTGCACTAATGTTGCTGTGTCAGGCAAGCATTCAATGCCTATTGCACCCCTTCACTTAAACAAATTGACCTGTACACGCTAGTATAATCAAAATGAAACTATAAGCTATACTAAATATACAAAACAATTGAGGTTACCCCCTCAAACACTTTTTCACCATCACATTCTGTGAAATATCAAATTTTACATCAGGGTAAAAAAATGCCGTACGTTTTACCTACCTTGTTGGTTTTCAGCAATTTTCTCAGAGAAATTTCGGCATCAGATGCTCTCACGACGATATATTTTCGTATACAGTTCATATGAACAACATTATGGTGCTAACACCGGTCACCGGTCACCGGTCGACGGTCACGACATGATTTGCTTCAGGTGGCCCATATTACCTGCTGGCCCATATTACCTGCATGTACCCTACTCGTTATGTCTTCAATAGACCAATGACTGACAGTGCAATAAGATCTTTTGGAAGGTGGATATCCTCATACGATTGGCCAGAAGTTACTGGAAACGATGATGTAAATGTTAGATGTGATTCTTTTTATAAAACATTGCATAATGAAGTTAACAATTATTTTCCCGTTCGTAAGGTGATTCTCCATTCTCGAGATAAGCCTTGGATGACCGGGAAAATAAAATCTTTGATTCATAAACGACAAACTGCATTTAATCAGGGAAAAGACATTGTGTGGAAGCGTTTAAGAAACAAAGTAAATTCTGCAATGCAGCATGCAAAAGTTAACT
>CALNVZ010003433.1:45556255-45657314 GCA_940671915.1 Paracentrotus lividus
GCCGATCAAATTTTGGCGCATCTTCCCCCCCCCCCTCCCCTCCACCCACAACACACGCAACAACAACAACACAAGCAGCACAACAAAGGAACAAACAAAAATCGAGCTTATATGACATCATATTATCATAATTCAAATGACCAAAAATAATTATATTCAAAACGATACAACTATATAGGCCGCTACTTGCGACAGGCCTAATTCTAAACTTTTATCCAAGGTGAGCATGCCATACCTGAAGCGTTATATCGCCCGAACCTGCAGCGCGGTCTCATGTTTCTTCGACCGATGATTTATCAGTATGCTGCTATGTCCCCAAGTATTCTTGAAAGGGATGACAATGGAATAACTTAGTTAAATAGACAGTCTATTCTACTAGTTTAGTGTATACCCACCCCCACTCAGGGAGTCAACCATACACATTATGCTCGTTCCCGATTTGTTAGGTAAATAAAAGGGTATTATTAATTTAGGAGACTCAGTTCGGGGAAATAATCACAAAAATCATTGAAAGGAATTGGGGTCTTTAGCACTTTCCCCCGAACTATTTTAATTAGGGGGGGGGGGGAGTATTTTCTCATCTTATAAATGTTGTCCCCTCAAAATTCTGTAAAAGAGGGGTAATTTGGTTGGATTCCCTCCAAAAAGCCTTAATAGGAGTAATAGCTAATGTTGGATAATTTTGACGAGGCTTTTTTCATTTCCAAAATTTTTCATAAGTGGACTTGTGCTGCTTCCTTCCAAAAACCAGTGATAGTATCTCTTCGGATCCGGAGCATTGCTGTTCAAATTTGGTCTTAACATTGCAATGATCAATGATCATAAGTGTCCGGTTGAAACATATGTTTGTACATCCGGGGCGTTTCATAAGGACTGTCGGACGTTTTTAACGACATTACCCATAGTAACAAGTGCTTGTCAGCCAATAAAATCAATTAAAGATATCAGATCTGAACAACTTGTCAGACAAGCAAGTTGATCATCAGATTGATAATGATGGTATCTCACTCGCTTTAGACGGGTTTGAGAACCAAGTTTGGACGTTTTGGATTGTTTGAGACGGGTTTGAAACTAGTCACGGACATCTCGGGTTTAAAACTACTTGAGCGACACGTCTCATGAATCTCGCCGACGCGACGTCTTATGAGTTGCGGAATATTGGATAAGTCTAAGCTCCGAGACGTCTCCGATATATTTCCCACAACAATGAGACGTCGCGCGGAGACTCATGAGACGTGCCTCAAGCAGTTTTAACCGTCTAAAAACACTCAAAACCGTCAACAAACCCGTCTGTATTCGGCAACGTTATCAACACCTTCGAGTCACCTACTCATAGCCAGAGAAGCACAAGTGTTTTGGTACCAGGCATCGGAGGATGCAAAAGTGCCGAGACTGTATCGTCTGAGACTCCCTGATCGGGCCGAGTCCCAGGTCTTGCCTGCAAGAAAAACCCACGAAACGTCGCATTGCTGCCCGCTGTAGCTTCAAGGCGTACTATGAATAATAGAAAGTAACACTCTTACTAGCAGGATAAATATCGTTAGATTAAAATCAATCAATTCATTATTGTTTCCTGCGAAAATACGTGATTTGTGGATCTTGTAAGACTTTCTGTATATTGCTTTCCTCTTAAACATATTATAGTGTGAGAATTTTGTTATAAAGGAAGCTTATTGTGTCCTTTATTCTGAGATCAGAGATGACTAGACCCGTCATTTCTAAACAAAACGAAAGACAAAAGAAACAAAGGCTCCAAAAATTAAATTTTGGAGGTGGGGAATTACAAGTGCAATAAACAATAATCAGTGAAACATGTTTCATATTTCTGCAATAATAAATATTATTGTTTACATGACTTGTTTTCTTTATACCGCAAATGATAAATGGCCAAAAATGTAGCCATTACAATGACAAATATGAAATACAAACGGAACCGCAAGAACAAATTAGATTTATTTGTTTCAGTTACTTGCCAAGGAAGCTTTGCTTATAGTTCACAAGACGTTTGATAAAACGATACATCAAATTAAAGTCAGTTCTTTACTGTGAATATATCATATTTTTTCCCATGTAATTATATTTTAATGGATAATCATGAACATCTGATTTTAGGAGAGCATCCTCCTTTAGCAACAGCAAAAGAAATTATTTGCTTGATGTTGACGTTTCTATCCTGGCCTTGTGTCCGTATTCTATGCTATCATTATTTGAAAGAAGTCTAAGATGAAACATGCAAACACTTTGGGGAATATGAGTTAGTTCCGTTTCTAACACATAAATTTAGATTTGTGGGGGACTTTGTTCTATGGCGTCATTGCCTGGTTTCTGAAGTTACCGGGTCGAGTCATCTATTGCCATCTTGAATGAAAACAGACACTGTTTTTCCTTTCAAATAAACAAATATTGTCGGCGACATATTATTATAAAATGAAAAATATTAAAATACGGAAAGGCTTGTGAAATGAACAATGCAGCAACTTAGACTATATAAATAATGCATATTTATGAAACAGGTATATTAGACTTATATCACGAAGAGGAAGTATATAGACACGTTGAACTAGGCCTAAAGTATACGCCTCGCAAGATTTAGATTATTTATCTGTTATTATAAATCCAAAAAATTTTTTTTTTTTTTATTACTATTCTCGTCTTCAATCCAAATTTGCGATTACTATTGACCTTTTGCATAATAGTGGGTATTTTTAATATCAAACATATGCAGCGATCCATCAAGAATCAAGAAACCCTCTGTGTTATCCTCTTACATATGTAATTATAGTATTTGAGTTGGAACACGTGCCCCCTTACTGGATCCATCACTACAATAGCTAAATGTAAGCGTTCGGGGTCTATATTGCGCGATGACCTAGATGACGTAATACAATGTTTAGTATTTTTTAAAAATTATTATTATCTCTTTATCTATTTATTTATTTCAAACATTGGTGATTGAACATTGTTTGAGAAGCTATCCCACACATTAAGCTAATTATTTTGCATAAACGACATTACTATTAATGTTATTGTCAGGAATATTAACTGTATAATGGTTACTATCCCCATGACGCAGCTGATTGTATAAGGTGCATCACCCGTCAGCATCATAGCCATGTGCCTGGGCACCATGTTCTCACAGAGACCAGGCACTGACTGGCGGCCGCTTCGGCGAGCGACACGAACGAAACCATGATCGAGGACGAATCAGTCTTCAATCAACCGACGTCATTGTGCCGCAACGTGGGTTGGATAACCATGTAAATCACAATCAAAATCATGTATATATTTAAATCACATCGCAATCAAATCACATCACATCATATTAAATCAATTCAAATAGAATAACATCAAAAATTAAATCACATTGTCCACTCACATCAAATCACATCAACTCAAAACAAATCAAACGAATTAAATGCATTTATAATCAATTAGATCAACAGTCAAACACGTCAATACATTTTTTTATCTATCAAGCATCACATCAGTATCAAATTAAATGAATCAATGCTTCAAATCAGACCCAAATTTCAATTTAATTGAATTCATATTAGACATCTAAATCAAATTAAAACTATTCAATCAAATTCCAATCATTTTAACCAAGTCATACGATAAAAGCATTTTAAACGAACGAATATACCGCACCTGATTTTTGTTTGTAGGTTACTGGGCTAGCGGATCTCAACGCAAGTTCTTCGCCGAAGAAAATAATACGACAGTCTCGTGTTTTAGTTTTTCCCATTCACACGATATTTTTTGATTACACATTATATGACTTGACTAAATCACTGAATTATGTTGCTTCTTGGGTTTTATCAAGTTAGTGTTAATGTTATGTAATCGCATATACGCCTCTTAATATGTGTTTATTTTCTAGTAGGATCAGCACTACAGTGCAACATAATTCGGTAATACCGCAGATTACTACAACCATATCTTGGTCATCATGGTCATGTTGGTAGTTTTAATTTCGTATAGTCTTGTGGGAAAATCATTTGCCGTGACTTTGCGGAAAATGTTTTTTTTTTTAATAATTATATGTAATCAATGTTGCTATCACATTCGTAAACCAGTGCCAAGAACTAAATGATTCCAGTCTTATATAAACAAGTATAAGCTCAGTAGGAAGCGGGCAGGGGGGGGGTCTATATTATGTTCAATTTGGGGTTCGTTTTCTCTTTCCTCAAGGTAAGATTATTATAGAAACGTATTCTCTTGACCAACTGTTCAAGAATACATTTGCACTTATACAAATGTTGGGTCTGACGCGTCAATAAATATAGCGACATTTTACGAGTGGCAATTTGTTTAAGTTCCAAGAAAAAAAAACGCGGAATATATATTATAAGAACCTATAGGCATGCCACAGCATGTCATTCCATAATCTTTTTTAATCAAATAGATTGTATATTGCAGATGTGCCACGTACCACAAATGGTTGTTTGGTTGATTTGATATCGATCAGATATTTTGTACGTCTGAACATGGGTGTTATTTATTTATCTTACGGATCCAGACGCCCCCCCCCCCGCCCATAGAAGGAAAATGAAAAGGAGGGATGGGCGACCGACCCAATTGACAACTGAACTTACCCCGTTGGTTTATTTTGAATTTCAATCCTATCACACCATCATTATTGTTATAGTTAATTGATACTAAATTTTACATGATATTGGCCTGTATTCAAAGGTGTCCTAAAGTTAAGCCTGGCTAAAATTAAGCGTTAACGGTAAGTCCACATGTGACACAATCTGACAACGTTGTTATGTTCCTAACAGTTAACTGAGTTCTGGAATTGTCACTTTTGTGACTTATCATTCCTAGCCCTTTTAAGTGTTTCTGTTCCAAACAATTCTGATCAATGGAAATATTACTGTTCCAGATTGTGTCACATTTTGCTATCCCATGTTTAACCACAGAAAGAGAATACACAATATAATTTAAATGATAGCACCGACAAAGTGGTTTTAGGATATAAAACCATTTTATTGATTATCTCAGAGAAGAAAAACGAGGCGCACTCAATGTCTCAAATAACAGGATCCTCTTTCATACAGCATACGTCAAAATTCAATATTTCAATTAAAAAAAAATCAACAGAACCTTAAATGAGTGCCTTCATTATTCTGTTGCACAGTGAGAACGTTACCGGTGGTCACATTGGCTGTAGGTATTTTGTGCGTTCTCTATAATGCCGTCAAGACTATTTTCTTGCTATCCTGCGGTTTAAAGGTATTGCAAAAACCTCTGCGTATACTTCATTGCATGTACGTATAGATTCTACTTTCTACGGACTCTGCGTGGAGAGGTGCACGACACACGTACAACCAGTTTGACTACGCTGAAGAAAAAAATGTGTAAAAGTGCTTTCCAAATAAATATGAAATCAATTTTACAACAAACAAACAAACAACCAAATTGCATTGTATAAGCAACTCATCAGCGTTCGTGTACTTGCTCATATTGAGATATATATATGACAAATCCTCGCTAAGACTATAGATCGTTACAAAAATATTACGAGTAAGAATATGTACATTCCTTTGATTTTCTTTTAACACGGCCTCTAGTATATTTCTTTTCATTTAATTTAAGATTATTTGATCATGTTTTCTTCAGGTTTTGTATATTACTTAATATTTTGATAAAAACATTACTGAGATACATTCTATTCGCATAAACAGAGTTCAGATTACAACGATAGTAGTACAATCAATTTTTTTTTCTGTTCATATACTTTCAATGTTTGTATCAATGCCCAATGAACTATTCAAATTTTCTTTCCTCATGAACTGGATTTATTCAGTATCTAGATTTCCATAGACAACCAGCTTTCAAAATCTGTTACATTTGCGAGTGCAGTAAGTCAATTAGGACACTCTGCACTCCAAATATCAATCACTTTACATTGTAAAAATAAACCTCCATAAAATCATCACAACATTACAAAATATGTTCGTCCGGCGATCTCGCGCAGAGAGGTGAAGGCCGCATAGCATTCGTATTTACTTTTTCATTTATTTCAGGTTTTTTTTGAGATCTAATCGCAGATTTAAAACCTTAGTATATACCTTAACGGTCTGCATGGGGGCATTCATAAGGCCTTGTCGAACGTTTATCCGACAAACTGCTATAGCTACTGAATGCTTGCATCTGATTGGCTAGAGAAATCTGTCGGATAAAATTTCGACAAATCCTTTGATGAAATGCTCCCAACAGACGGGAGAGGTGTGGAGGCTTGAATAGGTCTATCTGAGGAGCAGGGAAGGGGCAGTGTCGTATTTCAATTTGAAAGTAACGTTATATCTAAAACATCAATTGTTTGGCATCTTCAATGCATAATTAAACCATGAAAATTGCTCATTGTTTGAAATCAAGCTCCATAAAATTCCAATCGCATTTAGGCTGAATTTCAGAGAAAAATGTTGTAAATAGAGGTTTCATATCTGCATCTTGTTGGGATTAGTTCAAAAAGTGTTTTCGAGCACAGGAATTGACACAATAAATATATAATTCAACAGTCTGATTACACTCAATTTCTAAACACATTGCTTAATTTTACATCATAATTATAGCGCGCAGTACTTATCGAAAACAATAATGAAACATGTAAATGTTTACCTACAATCCTTAATTTATACACCCGAACTGCTATTAAACTCATAGTATTCAAAGGGCACCATTGCATATCAAAATTAAAATATAACAAATACTTTAAAGGTTTTTTTTTTTTTTAGATAATCCTTCCCCAAACTTCCGAAGTTATCCTTTCAACATCCTGCGTAGTAGTAATTCTTAGGGCACCACTGCATGTTTGTTTTAAATGCTAAAGATATATATTTTTTTTAAATGTACACCTTCCCCAAAAATCAGCAAGTTGTTTCATCGCTCAACGTCCTGAAAGTGCATAAAAGCTTATAAGTGCCGCAAAATTTATCATTATTAAATACCCACTCGACCATATACTAAAAGTCGTCATAATCCTGCATGTTCTGTGAAGGAAGGACCGAAGAATTTGAGCAATGCGGATTTCTAAACGAGTTTCGTTTAATTTCAGTCGTTTACGAGTGATACTGAATATATATCTGTAAATGGTACCAATCAATATGTGAATTTTATCTCACCGAATCATGACCGATGCCATGTCTTTTTATCATACTTGCGTCATTGCTGCAAGTCTCTTGTTCGTTGTGTACTGCCGACGACTAGAGGGGCGAAAGGTCATTGAGATTCACGGAATGCGTTGACGATTGACAATCGATTGATGTTACTGTAAATACAATTAATGACAAAAAGACGTAATTCATATATACATTAACGATAGACAAATGTACTATTGTATTTTCTTAATGTTGTAGTATGTTCATGATAGGTGACTAATCAGTATTAATTGTTTTCATGAGGCCTATTTGCTTGTGCTTTAATCCTAAGACCTGGGCCGATTCATAGTGAAACTTAAGCATTTAAAAATCTTCTTTGATAAAATAATTTTGTTTATTTAAGTTTTGGTCTACTGCATTTTTGACAGTTAGCATAAATTCTAGATTAGGCTCAGTCAAAATTCTAATGGAATGCGCTACAAATATAGAAACGCCGTAAGAAAAGAGGATTTTATCCTATCTTTAAGCCTACTACCTAGTGGCTTTCTTGATGTTGATACTATAGCAAGCTCATTTGATACAAAAATTAAACATGCCGATATTATAATCAGACTTTTGTTTATGTTTCTGAGCTCAGACAATGTGACTTACATATTTGTAATAAAGGCTAAGACTTTTTTTCCTGGACATTAGAAATCTTCTAGACTTAAGAACAAATCTTGAGTTGTTTATGGAATACGGGCCCTGATTACTTTCCTACACCCTTTTAGAAGGGGTTAAAAGGGAGGGAGATGGAAAGACTGATACTATGAGAGGTGAGGTTAAAAGAGAGCTGTTAGGAGGCTGAGTGCAAGACGGTAGGAGGGAAGAAGAGGTAAGAGGAAAAGTCAAAGAGGAACAAAGAGATGAAATCGAAAAATAGAGAGACATTAGTCTTTTAATTAGGCATGAATCATACGGTGTGCACAGTCAGCAGGTTTGGTTATAGGATGAATTTCAAAAGGTGATAATTGCGGCGAGTTAGGCTTACGATTACGGTGCAATGAAAAGGATATTAAGCACTTAAATCAGACAACGCAAATATAAACATTCAAGTCACTACTGACTCAAGAAGAGGAAAATGTGAAGATATGAGATTAATTTAGGTCAAGAGAGAGAGAACCTTGGGTTTTTTTTTGTATTTCCTTTGATAGATTTCTCAACGTATATATTGTTGGCTTATCAGATTTATTAACTGTTACCCAGTTCTTAAATCAATAACTATGTCAATAATCTATTACATTTATTTCAAACCAGACATGTATAACATTAAGTCGTATATTATATGCCCACCTTTACTGAATACAATCATTTTCCCCGCCTATGTTCATTCAACAGACACACCCGACCACTACTGTTGATGTTCTCTATCTTTGGCTGAGTTACTATTGCTCCACCCACACAAACACGCAAAAAACAACAACAACAACAGCAGCAACAACAAAGGAACAAAACAAAAAAATCGAGCTTATATGACATTGCAATATTATCAATAAATTCATAAAATGACCAAAACAAATAATTAATATTCAAAACGATACAACTATATAGGCCCTACTTGCACAGGCCTAAAATTCTAAACATTTTATTCCAAGGTGAGCATGCCATACCTGAAGCGTATATCGCCCGAACCTGCAGGCGCGGTCCATGTTCCTTCGACCGATGATTTATCAGTATTGCTGCTATGTCCCCAAGTATTCTGGAAAGGGGATAACAATGGAATAACTTTAGTTAAAAATAGACAGTCTATTCTAGCTAGTTTAGTGTATACCCCACCCCCACTCAGGGAGTCAACCATACACATTATGCTCGTTCCCGATTTGTTAGGTAAATAAAAGGGGTATTATTAATTTTAGGAGACTCAGTTCGGGGAAATAATCACAAAAATCATTGAAAGGAAATTGGGGTCTTTTAGCACTTTCCCCCGAACTATTTTTAATTAGGGGGGGGGGGGGGGGGGGGGGGGGGAGTATTTTTCTCATCTTAATAAATGTTTTCCCCTCAAAATTCTGTAAAAGAGGGGTAATTTGGTTGGATTCCCCTCCAAAAAGCCTTTAATAGGAGTAATCATAGTAATGGGGGATAATTTTGACGAGGCTTTTTTCACTTCCAAAAGTTTTTCATAAGTGGACTTGATGCTGCTTCCCTTCCAAAAAACCAGTGATAGGTATCTCTTCGGATCCGGAGCATTGCTGTTCAAATTTTGGTCTTAACATTGAACAATGATCAATGATCGATAAGTGTCCGGTGAAACATATGGTTTGGTACATCCGGGGCGTTTCATAAAAGGACTTGTCGGACGTTTTAACCGACAGTTACCATAGTAACAATGCTTGTCAGCCAATAAAAATCAAGTAAAGATATCAGATCTGACAACTTGTCAGACAAGACAAGTTGATCATCAGTTGATAATGATGGTATCTCACTCGCTTTAAGACGGGTTTGAGACCAGTTTGGGACGGTTTTGAGATTGTTTGAGACGGGTTTGAAACTAGTCACGGACACGTCTCGGGTTTAAAACTACTTGAGGCACGTCTCATGAGTCTCCGCGACGCGACGTCTTATGAGTTGCGGGAATTTGGATAAGTCTAGCTCCGAGACGTCTCCGATATATTTCCCACAACTAATGAGACGTCGCGGAGACTCATGAGACGTGCCTCAAGCAGTTTTAAACCCGTCTAAAAACAGTCTCAAAACCGTCACAAACCCGTCTTATGGCAAGTTATCCACCTACCGAGTACTCACATCAATAGCAGAGAAGCAACCAAGTGTTTTGGTACCAGCATCGGAGGATGCAAAGGTGCCGAGACTAGTCGTCTGAGACTCCCCTGATGAGGCCGAGTCCCAGGGTCTTGCCTGCAAGAAAAACCCACGAAACGTCGCATTGCTGCCCGCTGTAGCTTCAAGGCGTACTATGAATAAATAGAAGATAACATCTTTACTGATGATAAATTCGTTAGATTAAAATCAATTCAATATCATTATTGTTTCCTGCGAAAATACGTGATTTGTGGATCTTGTAAGACTTTCTGTATATTGCTTTCCTTCTTAAACATAATTATAGTGTGAGAATTTTGTGTATTAAAGGGAAAGCTTATTGTGTCCTTTCATCTCTGAGATCAGAAGATGACTAGACCCGGTCATTTCTAAAACAAAACGGAAGACAAAAGAACAAAGGCTCCAAAAATTAAATTTTGGGAGGTGGGGATTACAAGTGAATAAAAATAATCATGAAACATGTTTCATATTTCTGCAATAATAAATATTATTGTTTACATGACTTGTTTTCTTTATACCGCAAATGAATAATGGCCAAAAATGTAGCATTACAATGACAAATATGAAATACAAACGGCAACCGCAAGAAAAATAAAGATTTATTTGTTTCGTTACTTGCCAAGGAAGCTTTTGCTTATAGTTCAAAGACGTTTGATAAAACGATACATCAAATTAAAGTCAGGTTCTTACTGTGAATATATCATATTTTTTCCCATGTAATTATATTTTAATGGATAATCATGACATCTGATTTTAGGAGAGCATCCTCCTTAGCAACAGCACAAAGAAATTATTTGCTTGATGTTGACGTTTCTATCTGGCCTTGTGTCCGTATCTTATGGCTATCATTTATTGAAAGAAGTCTAAATGAAACATGCAAACACTTTGGGGAAAATATGATGTAGTTCCGTTTCATTAACCACTAACATTTAATTTTGGGGGACTTTGTTCTATGGCGTCATTGCCTTGGTTTCTGAAGTTACCGGGTCGAGTCATCTATTGCCATCTTGAATGAAAACAGACATGTTTTTCCTTTCAAAATAAACAAATATTGTCGGCAGAACTATTATTATAAATGAAAAATATTAAAATACGGAAAGGCTTGTGAAATGAAAATGCAAGCAACTTAGCTATATATATAATGCAATATTTATGAACAGGGTATATAGACTATATGAATCACGAAGAGGAAGTATATAGACACGTTGAACTAGGCCTAAAAGTATACGCCTGCAAGATTTAGATTTATTTATCTGTTATTATAAATCCAAATAATTTTTTTTTTTTTTAATTACTATTCTCGTCCTTCAATCCAATTTGCCAGCTATACTATTGACCTTTTGCTATAATGGTGGTATTTTTTAATATCAACAATATGCAGCGATCCCATCAAGAATCAAGAAACCCTCTGTTTATCCTCTTATCTATAGTAATTATAGTATTTGAGTTGGGACACGTGCCCCCTTTACTGGATCCATCACTAACAATAGCTAATGTAAGCCGTTCGGGGTCAATATTTGGCGATGACCTAGAATGACGTAATACATGTTTAGTATTTTTTAAAAATTATTATTATCTCTTTTATCTATTTATTTATTTCAAACATTGGGGATTGAACATTGTTTGAGGAAGCTATCCTCCACAAATATTAAGTAATTGATAATTTGACATAATAAGATACATTACATATTAATGTTATTGTCAGGAATATTAACCTGTATAAGTGTTACTATCCCCCATGACGGCAGTGATTGTATAAGGTGCATCACCCGTAGCATCACTAGGCCCATGGCCTGGCACCATGTTCTCACAGAGACCAGGAACACTGACTGGCGGCCCGTTCGGCGAGGCGACCACGAACGAAACCATGATCGAGAGAATCAATGTCTTCATCAACGACGTCATTGTGCCTGCAACGTGGGTTGGATACACATGTAAATCAAATCAAAATCATGTATATATTTAAATCACATCGAATCAAATCACATCACATCATATTAAATCAATTCAAATAGAATAACATCAACTAAAATTAAATCACATTTGTCACTAACATCAAATCACATCAACTCAAACCAAATCAAACGAATTAAATGCAGTTATATAATCAATAAGATCAAATCAAAACACGTCAAATACATTTTTTTTAATCCTATCAAGCATCACATCATATCAAATTAAATGAAATCAAATGCTTCAAATCAGACCCAAAATTTCAATTTAATTGAATCATATTAAGACACATTAAATCAAATTAAAACTATTCAATCAAATTCAATCATTTTAAACCAAGTCAATACGATCAAAAGCATTTTAAACGAATCGAATCACCGCACCTGATTTTTGTTTGTAGGGTTACTGGAGCTAGCGGATCCTCAACGAAGGTTCTTCGCCGAAGAAAATAATACGACAGTCTCGTGTTTTAGTTTTTCCCATTCACACGATATTTTTCTGATTACTACAATTATATGACTTGACTAAAATCACTGAATTATGTTGCTTCTTGGGTTTATCAAGTTAGTGTTAATGTTATGTAATCGCATATACGCCTCTTAATATGTGTTTATTTCTAGTGATACCAGCACTACAGTGCAAATAATTCGGTATATAACCCGCAGATTACTACAACCATATCTTGGTCATCATGGTCATGTTGGTAGTTTTAATTCGTATAGTCTTGTGAGGAAAATCATTTGCCGATGACTTTGCGGAAAATGTTTTTTTTTTTTAATAATTTATATGTTAATCAATGTTGCTAATCACATTCGTAAACCAGTGCCAAGAACTAAATGATTCCAGTTCTTTTATAAAGCAAGGTATAGCTAGGTAGGAACGGGGCAGGGGGGGGGGGGTCTATAATTATGTTCAATATTTGGGGTTCGTTTCTCTTTCCTCCAAGGTAAGATTATATAGAAACGTATTCTCTTTGATCCAACTGTTCAAGAAATACATTGTTGCCACTTATACAAATAGTTGGGTCTGACGTCTAAAAAATATAGACGCACATTTTTACGAGTGGCAATTTGTTTAAGTTCCAAGAAAAAAAAAAACGGGAATAATTATTATGATAGAACCTATAGGCATGCCCAGCATGTCATTCCATAATCTTTTTTAATCAAATAGATTGTATATCAGAGTGTGCCAGCTACCAAAATGGTTGTTTGGTTGATTTGATATCGATCAGATTATCATTGTGTACGTCTGAACATGGGGTGTTATTTATTACTTAACGGATCCAGACGCCCCCCCCCCCCCCCCCCGCCCCAGTAAGAAGGAAAAAAATGAAAAGGGAGGATGGCGACCGACCCAATTGACCAACTGAACCTTACCCCGTTGGTTTATTTTGAATTTCAAATCCTATCACACCATCATTATTGTTATAGTTAATTGATACTAAATTTTACATGTAGATATTGGCCTGTATTCACAAAGGTGTCCTAAAGTTAAGCCTGGCTAAAATCTAAGGTTTAACGATAAGTACCAACATGTGACACAATCTGACAACGTTGTTATGTTCCTAACAGTTAACTGAGTTCTGGAATTGTACCTTTTGTACTTATCATTCCTAGGCCCTTTTTAAGTGTTTCTGTTCCAAAAATTCTGATAAATGGAATATCTACTGTTCCAGATTGTGTCACATTTTGCTACCCATGTTTAAACCACAGAAAGAGAATACACAATATAATTTTAAAATGATAAGCACACGACAAAGTGGTTTTTAAGGATATAAAACCATTTATTGATTATCTCAGAAGAAGAAAAAAACGAGGCGCACTCAATGTCATAAAATAACAAGGATCCCTCTTTCATACCATGCATACCGTCAAAATTCAAATATTTCAATTAAAAAAAAAAATCAACAAGAACCTTTAAATGAGTGCCTTCATTATTCTGTTGCACCAGTGAGAACGTTACGCGGTGGTCACAATTGGCTGTAAGGTATTTTGTGCGTGTTCTATAATGGCCGTCAGAGACTATTTTCTGCTATTCCTGCGGTTGTGAAAGGTATTGCAAAAAACCTCCTGCGTCATAACTTCACTGCATGTGACGTATAGATTCTATTTCTACGGACTCTGCGGTGGAGAGGTGCACGACACACGTACAACCAGTTGTGACTACCGCTGAAGAAAAAAAAATGTTGTAAAAGTGCTTTCCAAAATAAATATGAAATCAATTTAAAAACAAACAAACAAACAAACCCAAATTGCATTGTATAAGCAACTCATCAGCGTTCGTTGTGTACTGTGCTCATATATGAAGAGTATTATATATACAAAATCCTCAGCTAAGATATAAGAAATTCGTTACAAAAATATATACGAGTAAGAATATGTACATTCCTTTGTATTTCTTTTAACACGGCCTCTAGTATATTTCTTTTCATTTAATTTAAGAATTATTTGATCATTGTTTTCTTCAGGTTTTTGTATGTTACTTAATATTTTGATAAAAACATTACTGAGATAAATTCTATTCGCATTAAAACAGAGTCATTACAAAGATAAGATAGTACAATCAATTTTTATCATTTCTGTTCAAGATTATAAATACTTTCAATGTTTTGTATCAATGCCCAATGAACTATTCAAACTTTCTATTTCCTCATAACTGAATATTATTCAGTATCTAGATTTCCATAGACAACCAGCTTTCAAAATCTGTTTACATTTGCGAGTGCAGTAAGTCAATAGACACACTCTGCACTCAAAATATCAATCACTTTACATTGTAAAAATAAACCTCAATAAAATCATCACAACATTACAAAAATATGTCGTCCGGCGCATCTCGCGCAGAGAGGTGAAGGGCCGAATGCATTCGTATTTTACTTTTTACATTTTATTTCAGGTTTAGTTTTGAGATCTTAATCGCAGATTTAAAACCTTAGTATTATACCTTAACGGTCTGCATGGGGGCATTTCATCAAAGGCCTTGTCGGACGTTTTATCCGACAAACTGTTATAAGCTACTGAAATGCTTGCATCTGATTGGCTGAGAGCAAATCTGTCGGATAAAATTTCCGACAAATCCTTTGATGAAATGCTCCCCACAACGAGACGGGAGAGGTGTGGAGGCTTTGAAATAGGGTCTATCTGAGGAGCAGGGGGAAGGGGCAGTGTCGGTATTTACAATTTGAAAGTAACGTTATATCTAAAAACAAATCAATTGTTTGCATCCTCCTGAACATAATTAAAACGCAATGAAAATTGCAGTCATGTTTTGAAATCAAGCCTCCATAAAATTACCAAATCGCATTTAGGCTGAATTAGTGAGAAAAAATGTTGTAATAGAGTTTTCATATCTGCATCTTGTTGGGAGTTAGTTCAAAAAGTGTTTTCGAGCAGGAATTTGACACAATAAACAGTATTAATAATTCAACAGTCTGATTGAACACTCAATTTCTAAACAACATTGCTTAAATTATTACATCATAAGTATAGCGCAGTACATTATCAGAAGAAAACAATAATGAACATACATGTAAATAAGTTCTACCCTACACATCCTAATTTAAATACACCCGAACTTGCTATTTAAAACTCATAGTAATTCAAAAGGGCACCATTGCATATCAAAATTAATATAACAAATACTTTAAAAGGTTTTTTTTTTTTTTAGAATCACCTTCCCCAAACTTCAGCAAGTTATTTTTATCATCAAACATCCCTGACAGTCGTAGTAATTCTTAGGGCACCACTGCATGTTTGTTTTAAAATGCTAAGATATATTTTTTTTTAAATGTACACCTTCCCCAAAAATCAGCAAGTTGTTTCATCGTTCAACGTCCCTGAAACGAAGTGCATAAAAACGTTATATAGAGTGCCGCATAAAATGTATTATCATTATTAATTACCCCCACTCGTACCCATATACTAAAAAGTCCGTCAATAAAGCCTGCATGTTTGTGAAGGCAAGGACCGAAGAATTTGAGCAAAATGCGGATTTCTAAACGAGTTTCGTTTAATTTCAGTCGTTTACGAGTGATACTGAACATAATATTCTGTAAATGGTACCAAATCAATTATGTGAATTTTATCTACACCGAATCATGACCGATGCCATGTCTTTTAATTATCATCTTGCGTCCATTTGCTGCAAGTCTCTTGTTGCGTTGTGTACTGCACGACGAGAGAGGGCGAAAGGGTCATTTGAGATTCACGGTAATGCGTTGACGAATTGACAATCCAGGATTGATGTTACTGTAAAATACAAAATATAAATGACAAAAAAAGACGATAATTTCATAATAACATTAACGATAGACAAAGAAATGTACTATTGTATTTTCTCATAATGTTAAGTACTGTATGTTCATTGATAAGGTGACATAATCAGTATTAATGTGTTGTCATGAGGCCTATATTGCTTGTAGCTTATTAATCCCTTAAGACCTGGGCCCGTATTCCATAGATGAAACTTAAGCATTTAAAAAAAAATCTTTTTGATAAAATTAAATTTTGTTTTAATTTAAGAATTTTGTCTAAGCATATTTTTGACAGTTAAGCATAAATTCTTAGATTTAGGCTCAGTCAAAAGTCTTAAATGGAATTGCGCCTACAAATATAGAAACGCACGTAAGAAAAGAGAATTTTATCCTATCTTTAAGCCTACTACCTAGTGGCTTTACTTTGATGTTGACTATATGGCAAGCTCATTTGATACCAAAAATTAAACATGCCAATATTAATAAAATTCAGACTTTTGCTTTATGCTTTCTGAGCTCAGACAAAGTGCTTAACATATTTGTAATAAAGGCTAAGACAATTTTTTCCTGGACAAAATCTTAGAAAAAATACTTAGACTTAAGACAAATTGCTTGAGTATAGTTTATGGAATACGGGCCCTGATTACTTTCCTACACTAACTTTTAGAAGAGAGGTTAAAAGGAGAGGGAGAATGGAAAGACTGAAATAACTGAGAGAGGGTGAGGTTAAAAGAGAGCTGAGAGTTTGATCAGGAGAGCTGAGTAAGAAAGAGACGGTAAGAAAGGGAAAGAAAGAAGGAAAGAGGAAAGAGATCAAAGAGAAACAAAGGAGAGAGAACATCGAAAAATAGAGAGAACATAGTCGTTTTTAATCTAGGCATGAAAATCATAACGGTGTGCACAGTCAGCAGGTTTGGTATAGGATGAATTTCAAAAGGTGATGATATGCGGACGAGTATAGGCTTTACTGGGATTACGGTGCAATGAAAAAGAATATTAAGCACTTAAATCCAACGAAATATAACAAATAAACATTCAAGTGATACTGACTCAAGAAGATGGAAAAGTAAAGAGATATGAGATTAATTGAGGTCAAGAGAAGAAGAGAAACACTTGGGTTTTTTTTCTGTATTTCTTTGATAGATTTCTCAAAACCGAATATATTGTTGGCTTATCAAGATTTATTTAACTGTTACCAGTTCTTATAATCAATAAACTATGTCAATAATCTATTACACTTTATTCAAACCAGACATGTATAACATTAAGTCGTATATTATATGCCCACTTTACTGAATACAAAATCATTTTTCGCCCTCATATTTCATTCATACAACACAAATTGACAAAGTGCTGATACATTGTCCTTTCATCTAACATTCTCGTTTTCTGATACTGTATAGGGCAATTTATTGAAATGTAATACAACGTGTATTGTTGAATTAAAAGGTTTATCAAGACAAAAGCTGAAGTATATTAAATGTAAATAGAGATACCCCACATACTGTAGTATCAGCTAACATGTTACAAGGCGCCTTAAATAATTTTGTTTTTTGTTAATATAGAAAAAAAATAATTATGATAATAATTAGAGAATATAGCGCATTCATAAATACTCTACTGCGCTAAATTGTTTGAAATTCCACCACCAAAGTTAAATAAAACCAGTAATAGATGAAAGAAATGTAGAAAAGCGACAAGCGTGAACCCTTTCTTTAATATTTTTGTTGGCTGCCCTACGGTATCTATTATCCACTAACTTACCCTGTTCTCTTGGTAATTTTGTTGGTGTTGTTTCTTTAGTGTTTGTTAAAGCCGTGGTTGTCCATCGCGTATTGCTCATCGGCCGGAGGCGCCTGTGTGAGTGAAAATTAATCACACAGTCAGAAAATTGATAGAGCAACAGAATCATTGTCTAAACTTTTTCTTTTTGGAATTTGGAACAATATAGAAATCGGTTTCACTGCCTTTTCCAATATCTAATAAAGTTTGTTTTCGTGATAAATTTCATCATAATAATATCTAAAGATTTCCTTTCAAATTATTTATTTTGAAAAAAGACGAAAGGTTTAGCCTTTTATTCATGTGTGCAGATCACTTTTATATTTTATCGTTGTTAAATATTTTTCCATTAACGTGTGATATTAATTTATGGGAGAAAACGTTAGCATGCATCGGATTCTGTTATGAAAATGTCACCCTATTTTAATTAAATGTATAACTGATGTTATAGACAAATGTTTTCAATCCATTTTAAAGAAGAAAAATATTATTTTTAAAGTTAATTGAATGAGGTATGGTGTGAGGTGCGACGTGTTATTTTTTTTGTCATTGTTATAGCTTAATCGAAGTCCTGAACTAGCCCTATTGTTCATTTCTCTCCGAATACAAAATTCTTGCCACGTTATCTTAATTATCAAAGTATACAAATTCACCCATGTATACTGACAACATACTGATACATGTAACACTGAAAAGTGTACTAAATATTTCTTCCTAATATCTCTGTTTTCCGATATAAGACCCATTAGCCTACAGGCTATTTACTGACATAATTTGTCAAATTTGTCAACCATTTTGCGCCATTTATTTTTTAAATGGTATTTGTACGCAGTCTCGCAAGGTTACTTGCCCTTTAAAATCTCTTTTAATTGTATCACGCACAAAAAAGGTTTTAAAATCTAACCCCGAAAAGTGCTTCTCTATTTTCATAATAAGCAGCATGGCATAATAGGTGAGTTAGATATTGATGATGACCGGGGCATAGGTGTATAAGTATTGATATATGTATAAAGGTGAAAACAAGCATGTTATTATATATAGCATGTTAGGGGTGATGCGTAAATATTTCTGAATATAATGTTAGGTATAATGGCGAGGAATATGTTATGACATTGTCACAACTTAATGGTGAGATAGTCGTGCACAACTCGGCGTCTGGTCTGTTGAGATTCGGCAGAAAGGGAGGTGCGAGTTTTTTTGTTTGTTTTTGTTTTTGTTTTTTTTTTTTCAGTTTTAGGCACACAGGAGCAAGATGGCCGTAGGTTTTGCTATATACATAATGTAGAAATCAAAGAATCACAGGGATATTAGCAGCCACCCGACGCCGCAAACCTGAAGCACCATTAATGCGACAGTCACATGTGAGAACGCAAGACCAGCGCATTGAAATTTGTGGAAATTGCCGACAACGCGCACACAGAGCGTATACATAGACAATACGTATTAAAATTCGCAACGAATGCACAGCATTGGCATAGCGCGCTCGACGAATGAGTAACGCACACCAAGCGCATACTGTGCGTTGACCATGCGTCGTACATGTGACTGCGCCATTAAACACGCACGACCAGTTGTGACCATGGCGTTAAGGCCATGGCAAATTATACAACTTTTGGTCGTAAGACTGACGAACTTTTGATCCGATGTAAAACGGCGTGTGCAGAATATACGAGTTTGTTATTTCAGATCCAAATCCGGTCGGTCGTACAACCAATAATCGCATAGTGTGAGGTGGCCTACAGCTATGAGAGAAGCCTATCATTATAGTGCTTGTATACATGTGAAATATTTGGAAAAGGTATAACCACGGTTTCTTCTATGGTAGGCCTATAGCAATACTAAGTGTATTGTATATAGATTACATTCAATGAAAGCACTATTTTATGCACTACATGCCGGTGCCATAAGAATATACTTAACAAAACACTGGAGTAAAATAAACTGCATCAAATTACATGTTCTCACTGTCCAAATAACACAACTCTAAAAAAGCTTTCGTGTAACTTAAATTCGACGTTATCATGGTTATTGTGGGTTAATCTGACGTTAATATTAGGCTGATAGTAAAGATTTTAGAAATAACAAGTATCAAGGGGATAACAGCATATTTTTTAAATTAATTTTGGAGTGACGTACATCTAGAACAACGTTCACGTTTTAACATTAATCCGGTGTTGAACTTGAGTTAATCCGGTTTTAAACTTGGGTTAATCCGGTGGTAATCCGGTGGTAATCCCGTACTCACCTGTCCATCGGAGATGGGAAAGCATGCCACGATACACCCGACGATTGTTGTCAGCATACCAAGAGTACCAAGCAAGAGAATAGCGATCAGATTTACAAGCTAAAAATGAAAGAAATAAGAATAAATTAATCCACTTTTACTTGTTAGGGCTTCAAACAGTAATAGCTATAGATTACTTTAAATGTTGTCTTTTCCGGGTGTTGTGGGGCGCTTGATCGAGGCGAATTTGGGAGGGCGGTCAGTTGTAATATAATTTGCATATTTATCTTTAATGGAAGGAATTTTATTTTATTTATTTTATTATTATTTTTTTTTTTTTGTATCTTTTTTTTTTTTGGTGTGTGTTTCATTAGCTTTCTCTGGATATATATCATATTTGTATAAGGCCTACGTAGACTCGATGCCTTTGGAGATCTTTAAAATTGTGGATTATCATAGAGTTTACACTTTTCTCTGGATTGAGAGAATGCATTCTTTTATTTAAAAAAATATTAATACATAAAATCTTCGAATGCTCATCATAATCTTACTGCACTACTTACCGCACCCATTATAAAGGATCGTATTGTAGGGGTACTATTTTTCATCGTTATTACAAAAAAAAACAAAAAACAATGAAAACTACGATCTAAAAATATGAATATATCAATAATACCTCCGTGCTGTTTTCCAATGTGCTGACATCAGCGTCTCTAAGAAAGTCAACATGACCCAGAGTGTGATACCAACAACAGCACCAGATATGAGGAACGCGAGCAGATTGGTGGAAGATAGCCGAAATGTATCCTGCATTGGAAGAATTAAAGGGGCAAAATCGTTCTATTAATATACTTTTTTGGTGCTAATTCAAGTTTCAAAGTTTTCTTGTTCACAATCATGGAAATTTGTTTTTTCATTGGTGATATGCATTTACTGCACAAAATACAAATAATTATAACATGTAGTATTGACAAAACAGAACAATAACAATTTTTCAGTCGAATCAGTTAATGCAATACAGACAAAAAGAAACTCATTACTATGTAATATAGCAATAAATATTGTTCATATCATTATTGAATATGGAAATATACAGAGAAATGAAGAGAGAGAGAGAGAGAGAGAGAGAGAGAGAGAGAGAGAGAAGGAAACATGCAGGAGGGAAAAGGGAAATCATATCAGATATAGGCCAGATAGAAAGAAGTATACATGAAAAAAAATCAAGAAATAGTTAGTTTCTCATGATTCATGATTATTCTATACCTATGGCACGCTAATAGGAACAAACACCACTTTTAGAGTGAAATGTATTTTGAATTGTGTCCTTATTGGCGTGCCATGTAAATCACAACTGGTTATAATAATGAAGTCGTATATGACGGCAGACTTAAATGATAACAGACTTGAGGAAGAGGGGCTGTATTCTCGAAGGGTGACGTAAGTAATGCGGCGGTCACAACTCGTCGTAGGCTACGGGGCACGTGCCATCAACGTAGCCTGCGTTGCATGTATGAAGGAGTGCCTAAGTCTGCGCACCTAAAATTCGATCTCGATTTTATTACAAAGTAAAATATTATTTTGAGAGTCATCAATGTCATTCCATTCTCTATATTCTAATGATCAAGGAACAAAAAATTTCAAGAAATTATTTACAAAGAACAATGTTTTTCTACGATTTTCAGACGGGCTTGTCATTTTGTGTAGCAAAAATGATTGGTGCCCATGTCTGCGCACTAGCTCATTTGCACGCAAATCAATGCAGTGAAGTTTCGGACATTTCTTTTTGACAATTATTGAAATTTTTCAGGGTACCAAATTGAAACTTGCTGATACTCATTTTTAATCTAAATATTTTTGTAGTTTTTGGTATCAAAATGGATTGCTGCGGTCAAGATTGAAAATTGGTATCAGTTTGATGTTTTGTTCTATAAAAATCGCGCATTTACGTGAGTGCGCAGACATGGGCACTGCGCAGACTTGGGCACTCTTACCATACAATGCACGCAGGTATAGTAAAAACTTCCTGCACGCCGTACGTGCATTGTACCTGCAAGGTACCTCGAATTTTCTACGAAATCCATTGTAGGGAGTTGCACGTCGAAGGTACGGCGAGTTGTGATCGCCGCATAAGTAGATGTTCGAGACTATAGAAAGGCCTACTAGATTATGTATGTAGTAGGCCTACTAACTGTAGTCACCCTTAGAGAATACAGACATATTTGATATTTAAAAAAATAAATTTTATGCTAATTACAATCAAATTTGCCATCAAATGAACTACTTTTGTATCACAACAAAGCCCTAACACACATATCAGAGACCATCCCCAGTGGCGGATCCAGGACTTGAAAATAAAGGGGTGCCAGGCGAAAGAGTCGCCAAAATTTTCAAATTTTTACATGTACAGTTAATGAATGGTTTTCAAATTATAGAGGGGACGCGTGTCCTTTGCGCCCCGCCTTGGATGGGCCACTGCACCCCCTCCCCCTTCATATCTGCTGGGTTGATTTGAATGCCGGTCCAGTGGGGTGTAACACAAAGACTTACGATTGATTAAAAGTTACGATTGATTTTTTCTTGGTAACCTCATTTGAAAAGCAGGTACAGTCATGGATTAGGATTTGGATATGATTAAGAGAAGGGTTAGGGCTAGGGTTAGGATTAAGATGATCAACTTTGGAGCATCCTGTCCATGATGAGGCTACCGAGAAAAAATCAATCGTAACTTTTAATCAATCGTAAGTCTTTGTGTTACACCCCCATGTATATACTTACCCACATGGAGTCTGTAGCGAATCTGCTGCTGGGTGATCCCAGGGTTACGTTCCTAAGAGCCAAGCATACAAGCTGAAATAGATAAACGATATGATTAAAACACTTCGGTAACGAAAAGAAAAGAAGGGTGTGTGCAGATGTAATGAGTAACATGCATATAAGTCAATAATAGGGCGCGGTGGGATACAAAATATAAAATACTAGCAGTCTGCTAAATCGAAAGTAAGAAATAATGCCAAATTTTTTAAAAGGAGCTCATTGACTATGTTGACCATTGTAGTTGCATGATGCATATTGTGAAATTAACCTAAACTGATTCTTGAAAAAAAAAACGATTCCATCATCATCGCAAAACGAATTACAATGGCTAAACGAGAGCCACTTAGGAGGCGAGTAGCCCCCCCCCCCCCACCTTCCTTTTTTTTTTCTTTCCTTTTTTCTTCTATTTTCCTTTATTTGATTTCATGATGTCAATTTCTTTGCACGTTGGTATATGTGTTCCTATATATTTTTTGTTAAACATGTTCGAGAGCTTTCACTGCAATCCGCTTTACACCTTACCCCAACTTTCACCTGAAGACTGCATGGAGTAGAAGAAGTAGGCTCTGTCATTAAATTACTTTTGGTTCATTTTTAAAGCTTCTTTTTTTATTATTCTGGATTATTCTAATCCCAATCATACCATTACCCTCAGTTACAATAACCCCTGTCCTAACTTTAATGATAAGTATGAAGATTGAGCATGTCGTCCGTCATGAAACATAAACTCTAAAATGATTCTATTTTAGCACATATCCATAGCAACCAAATTTTGCCACCATTTGTCATACCCAGGTATTCCATCCCCCCCCCCCAAAAAAAAAGGAAAAAAAAAAAAAAAGAAAGAAAATGGGATCCTCTTTCGACTTACCAGAATACCTCCCTATAGTTACCAAAGGATTATATTTTAGCACATATCCATGGCAACCAAAATTTGCCATTATTTGGCATAGCCTACCCAGGTATAACCCCCTCCCCCCACAACAACAAAAAAAAAAAAAAAAAGGAAATGGAATTTTCTTTGGGCTTACCAGAATACCTCCCCACAGCGTTGCTGCCCTCTGCATGGTCATGCCGTATACTGTAGAGCCAACATAGTTGAGACTGTTGACGTAATACACACCAATCAGAGAGAGGAGGAATCCTATACCAACCAGGAATATCCCCATCTGAAAGTAGGTCCGTCTTTTTGTTTCTGCATACATGATGATTTCTGTTTATCAACCTGCATCAAAATCGATCAAATGAATAGATAAGATCAAAAATTTCTATTTAAAGGTATTTTATAACATCGATATTTAATCGATTATGAGAAATAATCTCCAAAAAAGATGGAGCGGGGATATCTTCAATATGATGTAGAAAGTCATACATCTGCTGCTTCTTTGATCTATTTTAATGATAAAAACAAAAAAATATTAACATGAACATGCTTGTCAGGTTAAATACACTAAACCTTATATTGTGTACTAAAATTGAATCACATTGGTAAGAAATGAGTCGTGCCATGTTTATTAATGACTCTGGAAATGAAAAGGTGTTGGCGCCCTCTTAGAAACTGCCAGGTGAAATCGAATTTCTTGACTAAATTTCTATCAGACGGATGGAAATCCATTCTTTATTTGCTAAGCTTTTGGCTCGCTCATTCTTTATATGCTATTACTTCTTTAGATATAAAAAAAAAAAAAAAAAATGTAGAATGGGCAATGTATTTAACGGGAATCCAGCGAAAGGAGAGAATCAATCTTTAGCGAATTTGAAGATTCTCATAAAAAATACAATGTTCAACTTTTATAATGAATTTTGAAGATTTTCTTTTCTAAATTGCTCAATTAATTTCTAAATTCTCTTTTTTTTTAAACACTTTTCAATGAGATTGATTCTCTCTTGTGGTTGAATTTAACTTTAAGATATAGATGATTATGAGGCGAATTTGAAAAGGTGAGAAAAAAAATAACAGTAAACATTCTAAAGCAACATAATCCGGAGTAGGCCTATAATACCTAACAAATTGGCATTTCAACTAAAGTGTCCGTGAGCTTCGTTGTAATGAAAGTTTGATTTTCATATCCTTCACTTTGACAACTTGTCAATATACATTTGACGTCTGCCCGGAAGTCCTTAGTCTTACATACCAGACACATCTTGATCAACATTCTAGAAAAGTTTTAGTTAACTTGTGAGACCTAAAAGCTATACATGCGTCGATCGATGAAATATGCAATGTAACGAGATCATAGTCATATTTTTGCAATTATCAATGAATTCTGTATATGCTATAGGTTAAAGAATGAGGTATTTGCCATGTAGTTTGTAGGAATATACTAAATACAGCTGAAAGTGTAAGAATTGAGACGGGAGTGGTGTAAATACCGGAAGTAAATGGGAAACTGAACCGGAAGCACACAAGGAAAGTTCAAGTCAGTTCAAGAGATTGCTCACAAAGACAATCGTATTCCGTCTGGATAGATTTAGACATGGGCTTATCTTACTTATGTTGCACAACAAACATGAATGTAACGAAATAAACAATGCTAACGATTAGGAAAAGTACAAGTATAGTCGGTTGAAAGCCATATCACCGTATACTGGTGGGCTTCATTATTTTCTTCGATTCGTATACGCATGGGGGGGGGGGGCTACGAGGAAAATAAGGTTCCATTACGGGACAATCTATGTGGTTTCAATAACATCGAAATTAATACTGTCAGAGAAACTGGGATACGATGCTGGTTTATAGAGGATTAAATGGTATTTCCTGTCCTAGAAATGTTAACATTTTGAGGTGAATCTTTTCAAGAACTTTTCTTTTTTCTTTTAACCACAAACCGATAAATAGTCCTTTAAAAATGTACATTATGCTCCATGCACTTGACTTCCCCCTCTAGTTTTCCTTCTTTCTCTTTTTCCATTTTTTTTTTATTTGATCCTTATCTCACTTCAGTTTGTCTTTCCATGTTCCCCATCCGTCCCCCTTCTTTCTCTCTCTCTCTCTCTCTCTCTCTCTCTCTCTCTCTCTGTGTCCCTTTCTCTATCTCTGTTTCTTTTCTTCTTTTTTTTCATATCATTTTCTTAGTCTCTCCATGTCCTCCTCTCTCTGACATTACTTTTAACTATTTTCTAAAATATATATATATATATATATATATATATATATATATATATATATATAATTAAATTATTGTGATGTCACTATTACGGTCCTTGGTATCTTCGATCGCTTCAGGATCCATGAAAATGGCAAATTATGGGATTTACAGTACATGATGACGATATAATACGTAGCTCCAAGGAGGTATGCACTTTGGGAGTTTTAATTTTGATACAAGTACTCTAAATTAATTAAGAATGCTCACTACAATTAAAAATTTATAAATACATCGTCTCTATCTAATATCATATTCTAAAAAGAATTTTTTTTTTAAATTACACAATTTTGTCCATATTTCCAAGGAAAAAAAGAAAGAAATAGACTACCCGCAGTTTCCAGGGGTCAGGACCAAAACAGAATGACCTAAACAAATATCAGGTCATATAGGCCTACATTATAATGCGATGTGACTTGTTGGTGGATTGAGTGTGGGAAAGATACCACCTTTATGTTGTTGTTGTTGTTGTTGTTGTTGTTGTTGTTGTTTTTTTTTTCTTGTGGGGGGGGGGTGGTTTTGTTGTTGTTGTTGTTTTTTGTTTCTTGTATCAAAATTAAAACTCCCAAATTGCATACCTCCTTGGAGCTACGTATTCTATCGTCATCATGTACTGTAATTCCAAAAAATTGCCATTTTCATGGATCCAAGCGATCGAAGATACCACGACCGTAATAGTGACATCACAATAATTTAGTTTTAAAAATCTCGTAATTCGTTTATCCTTTATCGGATTTTTGTCAAAACTTTATTGATAACGTTTTACTCATTTTCTGTTTTATCATGGAACAAAATACAAAATCATGGTGAAATTCGGTGAAACTGTAGTCTTATGAAGCAGAGTTTGATATGCGTTACGATTGGCATTGAAATAAAGTTGAACTCTCAGTATTATTCCGTCCGTATATAAACTGAACGCAACGTGGCATTTTTTCTTTCTTTCCTTAGATAAAGTGTGGGAAAATAATCCGCTTTTGACTCAAAAGAAACGAAAGAAAAGAAGGGTGTGTGCAGATGTAATGAGTAACATGCATAAGTCAATAATAGGGCGCGGTGGGATATGCAAAGAGGGGGGTTTCTTTGACAAAGGGAGGGGTAATTTCCACGTTCATTCATAAAGAATAAATAACGGGGGAGGGAGATGCTACGCTTGATCATTGTGTTACGTAACAGGGACGGATTAAAAACGTGAATAAAAAGAATTCAAACATAAATCCCAAAAGTGCCAAATGAGCTCATTTATCAAGAACGTTAGTTGGCCTTCTCTGTAAGTCTGTGGTTTTGCTTGCATACAAGCGGGAGAGGTTAAGCTCTTTGGAAACACTACTATATACATTATTTTATGCATCACATTCAATGCATAAACAAAATTAATGCCTTATTAAATTTATTTTTGTATTATGAGAATGCGCTGCCCCAAGCAACAAAAACATTTTTATATTAAAAAATCGTACCTGATAATTACTGATAATGTAATATTCACAGTATGCTGTTTCTTAGTTTGAAAATAGACAGTATTCGCATAATATACAGGATATACTACGCAAAATGATTAAAATCAAGAAATACTTGGGGAAATAATCTAACTCGGTGCAGATATTTATTTGCATTTTATATTTCAATCGTGTCTGTTCCGGTATATTGGTTCTCCAAACCAAGTTACTGCTTGAGAGAAAACTCATTACATTCATGTAATTACAGTCTAAATTCAATTCAACATCCTTTTCATTCTACGAATGTATGCAAGGTCTACTGCATGAAAAAAAAGTCGATTTTCTCCCGACAGTTATTTAAATTCACTCTTCTAGAACTTGTTTCTTGGAAGTATTTGGAATTCGGACAAATGAAATTGCCTCAACGGCTCATTTAAATGAAACATGACAAACAATTCTTGATCGTCAATCAATTTCCTTCAAAACGCAACCCTTCCAAATTTCCAAACACTTTTTTTTATTTCTATGAAGATTTTGAAAGATTGTTCCCTTTCTGTTGTTAAGGATTCACCCGGGGGATTCACTTGCCTATCGTTAGCTTATAGGCCTTTACACAGGCAAAAGCTGTCCCCCTTTAAAGTTCACAGTGGAACTTCCAGTATGGTTCACAATATGCCATACATGGCCACGCCCATACCGAACTTGAAAAGCCACACAATACAACCAATAAAGCACTACTCAATACACTATTTCATGCCTTCTGCATAATGGGAGCTTTGTGGGCTTGACTTCCATATTGAAGGGGGAAGTTCACCCTGCAAAAAAGTTAAAAAATTGGTTTTCTAAAGCGAAAAATAAGAGAGATATAATGAGCGATAAGAATCCGTCAGAATGATAACATTTTATTCAATACTGAAGTTTATTATGCTCATGAATGGCGAGCTGCTCTCCATTGTATTATATTTTTGCATCAAGCATGTTTTTAATCACACCTCTATATAAAAAAAACAACAACAACAACAACAACAAAACAAGATTTATTCCTCCTGCCAATCTTTATCACCCCCCCCCCCCATAAAAAAAAGAAGATCAAAGCAACGACACACAAATAATAAATAATAAGATAGGCCTATCATACCTATGGTTTTCACAATACACACATATCAGCGGCGGATCCAGGATTTCATTACAGGCCCGTCGAACCGTCGCCCCCCCCCCCCCCCCCGGGATCCGCGTGCATATGTTGAGTTACGTAGTAGTAACTTTCAATTCGTAACTTTATTTTAAGCGGACTTTTGTGAAAACCCTCACTGATACGTTTCTCTTGTTATTTTTTAATCATTAACTAATTAATTTATTTTTTCATTTATATTCTTATTGAATTATTCAATCAATTATTTATTTATTTTTTTATATTGAAACCAAATTTACTTTAGGGCTGCATTCCCCTTTAAATGAAAAAAGTTAACGCACTTCTGACTCTGAGATGTTATTATAATGGGATTGTGATATGATTATCATTCAGGCATTCATAACGCCGGGTGACAATTTCCTTGCCCCAGTGAATTAGTTATTGGCAAATACAAAATATCTTACATATTTCACCCATTATGCAGGACAATCAATTACGTGGCTATAGAAATTTTAGATATGCGTAAATTTGGAAATAAATAACAGGATATTGCTATGACTTTTCCAAACATAATTGCGTCGAAATGGAATACTGGTCATAACCAATAGTAAACTTGACATATTATTATTAGCTGAATGAGGCTGATCAATAGCGTTTATTAAAAAAAATATTCATATATATATATATATATATATATATATATATATATATATATATATATATGAATATTTGAGGGATATGATGAAAATTGGGGAACAAAGGTTTTTCTCAAAAAATATAATATCAATAAATGTGTGCATTTTTTTTCCAAAGGTATACAGAAGCGTGATTGGGTTAATTCGTTTTGGAGATATACCGCCCTTCGTTCAGTAAATTATCTACTCATGAATATTCATTTCTGTTAAAACATTCATCAGATTAAAATTTATATATTGATAAGTCCTAAACAATTCGTCGAAGTTTTGTTCGATAAGGTGATATAAATATTCATTATTAGTATTATCATATTTATTTACCGTGCAAAATCAACGCCTATAATGTTTCCGTCCTGACACATCCCAATTCAATCATGCACTTATATACAGTCTGTGTCAAAAAAAAAAATGGTACAGTCGGGGGGAAAATAATTTTGGTGTGAAATCTGTTCAAATAATGTATGTATGTGGTACCAAATTAAAGCCAGAAGATTTTCCTTGCTGATGCGCTTTGTTGTGTATAATTTCTTTTCGTATAACAAAAGTTAAATTAAATTTTGTGCGACGAGGAAAAAAAATAAATCGAAATTACGCACTTCTATTGTTCTGGAGCACTGAATTCATGGCCATTATGCGCAACCCACACAAAGGCATGGGACGCCGTGCGAAAAATGGATTTTTCTTGATTGTAGAAAACTAGTCATATCTCAAAAATTACTGCACCAAATGTGATGAAAAAAATTGCAGAAGAAAGCTTAGTTTTCCTGCTTTATGGAAATACTAATCATTGTCAGGTTGTGACTAATCTTCATGCAATGGAAAAATGCTTCCCGACTGTACCATTTTATTTGACACAGACTGTATAGTTGGCATAGTTACATGTAAAGAGACAATATCCTTGAATAAACATCAGATTAGAAACAACAACATTCTTTGTTATAATATCATATTGTTGAAAATCATCGGGGCATATGTGTTTTTATGTGTCATTACATTGTATGTGTTAAAGTCAGTAGTCGCGAACCAGATTCCAAGTACTCAAAGCATAACCAGTTTTCTTATGCTACAGTCACACAGACACTTACGTATAGTTACGTCCGGTTGCGTCCAAAAATTATTTTCTTTTCTGCGGATCCCCAATGAAATGAAATGAAATGAATGAAATTATCAATATTTCTACTGCTGAATATGACGGGTAGGCATCCGTGGGGATCCGCAGAAAAGAAAATAATTTTTGGACTCAACCGGACGTAACTATACGTAAGTGTCTGTGTGACTGTAGCATTACTCACATTGCAGCATTCTAGTTATGGATTTAATATGAGAACAAGTTCACCATTTACTTTTTACATATTCCACAAAATATGTTAACAAGTACGCCAACTCCATGAAGTAATGCCCTTCAATTCATTCAATGTCGTTTGCTATAATGCTACAGTCACACAGACACTTACGTTTAGTTACGTATTTGTTGATTTATCCTTCTTTAATCTTCTATTCTACAATTTCTTATGTATTTCTTTGTTTTATTGGATGAATGAAATTATCACTATTTCCACTGCAGACTATGATGGGAAGGCATCCGTGGGGATCCGCAAAAAAAGAAAATAATTTTTGGACGCAACTGGACGTAACTCAACGTAAGTGTCTGTGTGACTGTAGCATTAATTAACTGGTACATGTATGTGCTGTTCACATTATTGAAATTTCATTTGTTGTATAAAACATGCATGATTAAAAGGTTTGTTTGGTAAGAAAGGTCTACTGCACGAGCGTATAATAATAGAGACCACCCCAAATGATATACAATATGACAACCAGCATTGACCAGTTGCAGCTGCTAAGCGATGCAACTTTGCAATCAGCAGAAAATGTTGTATAATACTATATAACAATTAATAGTTCATCGAGATCTAGGATAAAATCATATACATTGTGCGTCTAAAACTTGTTTAGATATTGATTAATGGATCATAAAATGCTAGGTATTTGATTTTGTTTGTTTGTATTTATCCGACGCTTGATTTCTTATATTCATCAAAATTATTTGTTTGATGATGGAGCGGTCCCACTTAATCTATCACTGAAGTTATGAATATTCATATCACAATTAGGCCTTCGAACTATCATGATTCGACACTCAAAGTGTAGGGGAAGTTTTGACAAATATCGTGTCCACATTAAGAAATAATGGTTTCTCTGCCATATTAACCTGAGGCTATCATTAAGATTTCAGAAGTTCAATATTAGGGTTAAAATCATTTTGTCAGGATGTCAGGTTTACGAAAAGACCCATTGAGAAGGGTTTTTAAATTTGGGGCAGGGGTGGTTTTCCCCCTATTAAAATAACATTTCATAATGTTTTATGAGGAAATTCATGAAGACTCATCACATTTTGAAAGTTTCTGGATATTTACTGGGATTTACTCGGGTGGAATCGGTTAATTTCAAGCGCACTTGACTTCCTTAATCAATCATGTTTATTGCAATACCAACCATGTCTCATCTCATTAAAAAGGAGCAATTTTCTTTATAACTCAGAAAAAGCATGTTGCTAGAAATAGAAGGGAAAAAAAATAAAATCGCTGTTAATAATTTTTTTTCTTAATACACCCCCCCCCCCTCTCTCTCTCTCTCTCTCTCTCTCTCTCTCTGTCGATCCCGAAGTCTCTAACGTGAAGTCACATACGTACGCGCGTGGAAAAACCACAAACTCCCATTAATGATAGTGACAGTAGGGGAAAACCCCTACTGCTACATGAAAGTTAAAAGAATAACACAAATGATAATCGTGAGACCATGACCTGTATAGGCTTCCAAGTATATAGATAACAAAATGTTCCCTGTTTGACTTCCTCACTTTATTTAGTTTTACAAACAGGACAAAGGGACTAAAAGGAATTGAGAAGATATACAAGTCCATACAGGTTGGAACATTTTCCGGACCCTATTACACACGGTTGTGTTTTTTTTTAAGAACAGACCACTAAAAAATAGTTTGTTAGCAACTACAATACTTCATTGAAATTTATACCGCATGATACTTATAAGTTATATTCAGACAGTCGCTAGTTGTATCATTATATCGGTACCTACATGTATTTACCTTAATTGGCTTTCACAATTGCTGTTGCGATCATTTGGTCACAATATTATGTTGCATACAATCGCAACGCTTGTAAGCAGTGGCACCACCAATTGTGAAAGGGGCTTGTACAGTCTGTGTCAAATAAAATGGTACCAGTGGAAAACATTTTTTTAAAGTATGAAGATTAATCACAACCTGTTATTGTTTAGTATTTTCATAAAGCAGGAGAATCAGGCTTTCTTCTGCAATTTTTTCCATCACATTTGGTACTGTAATTTTTGAGATATGACCAGTTTTCTACAATCAAGAAAAATCAATTTTTCGCACGACGTCCCATGCCTTGGTGTAGGTTTCGCATATTAATGGCCATGAATTCAGCGCTCCAGAACAATAGAAGAGCGTAATTTCGATTTGTTCCTCGTCGCACAAAATTTGGCATAACTTTTGTTTTACGAAAGCAAATTATACAGAACAAAGTGCATCAGCAAGGAAAATCTTTTGGCTTTAATTAGGTACCACATACACACATTATTTGAAAATATTTCATACCTAAATTATTTTTTCCCCGACTGTACCATTTTTTTTGACACAGACTTTTTGCCAAACTATAGTCGTGATTCGAACCGCGCACCTTATGATCGCTGTTAAACTGCGACTTTTCAGCTCGACCACGTCCCAAAACGTTTTAAAGACTTTATATCTATCATTCTATGAGACCTATATGTGGTATCAACCTGAAACCTGGAAGATAATCGCAACCGACTGAACTTACAAGTGGACTTGACCCCGCTTGACCTTTACAGGTTTTTAGCTTCCTCCCGGGGGCGTGCACTTTCTATCCACACTCCCCGGTCACATTACACAAGACCAACATGAGACCAGGACGCATTCCCTATTGGGAGCAATGTGATATTTCATTCGATTATGGAGTCTGTCTCGTGGGTATGACCGAGATGTGGTTAGATCTGTTTTGATACCTTGTAGCTAAAAACAAATACCGTCGTTAATGGCACAGTCACAACCGATTTTGCAAGGGCATGTCCCACATGCAAATTCCCCTACCCCTTTTCCAACTATGGTGTTATACCCTACGCTAACCCCTTCACCCTAACCATAGGCCTAACCATCATGACCATTCTCGTTAACGAGACCTTATTCCTTCACGTACCCCTAAACCTAAAACTACGAAATAAATAAACCCTAACAAGACAAACCGTTTTACGTTCCCATGGGCTTAAAGGGGAAGTTAATTCACCCTGGGTTTAAATTGGTTTTAGAAAATGCAGAAAAATAAAAGAAAAATATGAGTTAAGGTTTGGAGAAAATCGATCAAAAAATAATGGAGTTATGAATATTCAAAGTTTTGATTCTGTGACGTCACGTGCGAGCAGTTCTCCTATATGTGTTATGTAGTGTAAATTCCATAAAGTGTCATTTTTTTTTCAAAACAAAATTAATTATGTTATCTTTGCTGTCGATATATCATCAAACATAATTTATGTTCAAATACATGCCTCTATCAAGTTGACCTATTCCTTTATCTAGAACCATTAAAAAAGGCAAAGTTACGGAATTTACATGTATACAACACATGGGAGAGCTGCTCGCACGTGACGTCACAGAATCAAAACTTTACATATTCATAACTTCGCTATTTTCTGGTCGATTTTCTTCAAACTTTCACTTATATTTTTTTTCTGGATTTTTTAAAACCAATAAAATTCCAGTGTGAACTTCCCCTTTATGGAGACAGTTTATCGTACACGCATGCGCAATGGACAAAAAAGTCGTAGGAAAAAAAAATAAGCGTCCTGCAGCCTCCCGGTGTAGCCTACGTCAATTCGGCTGCCATATCCTGCGATGATTGATTCCAGGAAGATCCTTTGCTCTACAACATGGTTGTTGCCACCATGCTCCTTGCATTCCTTGAAAAACCCTTACACCTGCAACAGGTATCGTTTAAATTGAATTAACATTAACGAATTCGATTGCAAAGAGTTTAAAATTGACCGGGAAAACCTATAATATTCCTTGAATATCTGAATAACGTCACAATATTATTGCATAGCCACGGCATTTACTGCAGATGTAATGATCTTTTCGTTTCGAGTATCATTAGGGCCTATGTATGTTTTTGATTTTTTTTCCCCCATTAATTAATACTGATTTATATGCTATGGTTGTGTTTCTGATTCAACAAAATGTGCAATTAAAATCAACAACAAAGTTTAGACTATTCCATACTCTATAATTAATTTTGTTCCAATAGTTTCAACTGTATGATTACACAAGATTGGAACATAATTTCCGTCTGATAATAGACCAGTTTAAAACATATTGAAATTTTATACATACTTTTTCTTTGCGACATAGTAACAAGGTATTCAAACGATCTGTAATAAAAGAATGAACTACAATAAAGGGAATCCAGTTTAAATACATTAGTTGTAGCTATATCGGGCAAGCCTCTGGCAAGCTTTCAGGTTGTCAAGAGCAAATTTCTTTAAAAAGTATGCATAAAATTTGAATATGTTAGTAAACTGGTCTATAGCTGGGTTTGAGAATTGTTCCCATCACTGGAAACTAAATTGGCTTGTCGGAATTCTTGATATCATATACTGAAACACAGCACGTAACGAGTATTGTCCCACCCAGATTTTTTTACCAAATCGGTGTCGTCTGTACAGTTTGATGGGAAATTGCTTTTGAATTGCGTTCGACGAGTATAATTATGTGGACAGTCGTTTGATTTAGTACGTCCGTATAAAATATCTTTTTATTCCTTTCGTAAAATATTATTAGCCCGAACCCGAACCCTACACAACCCTCGGTTAACATAATTTCTATGCAGTCGTGGGGGCTAGGGGGGCTGCAGCCCCTCCACTTTTTTCCCAGCAAACGTGTACAAAAACGCGAAAATGACCATAGCTTTGTGATTTTCAGCCTGTTCAGCCCCTCCACTTTCGGCCCATAGCAGCCCCTCCTCTTAAAAAAACAAAACAAAACAAAACGCCCCTAACAATGTTTGTATGAAATAGGTGTGATCGTTCACTTCACATGCAAAAAAAAAAAAAAAATGTATATATATATATAATTAAATTCCATTGTCACACAGCTGTATTGCTATTTGTGTTGGTGTTTTGTTAAAGGTAAATAAACAACACAAGCCGTATTGTAGTTGCAACCTACGGCATACAAACAAACATGAATTAATTTCCATTGTCATTGGTAAGTTCAAAAGAATAATCACATATTGAGGTTTTGGTATTGGTTTTGGTTTTTAAAAAAAGGGGAACAATCATGACAATGAGAGGTCCTATTGCAATAAGATGAGTCATGTGCAAGGATACTTCCTTGTAAAATGTGCGGGATTCTCAAACAAAATAAACTAAAGGAAACCAAATCACAAGAAGAGAATCAATCAAAAATTCAGATTTCCCCTTTTCCTCTTTTGTTCACCCTTTTGAGCTAATCATAATGCAATGGGCAAATATCTTTCACAACATAGTAAAAGTCGGTGAGAGATATGAGAAATAATGATGAAAATCTGAAAAATTTGTATCCAAAACAAAGTAAAAGAAATCAGCCATTTTGAAGCAATTTTGTCAATTTTGGGATCCCAAAAGAAAGGAGACCTTTTAAACTTCCATAACCATTAACCGATTTTGATAACTTTTTATCTCAAATTGCCCCCTCATTTTATCCTTTCCGATAAAGAGGAAGCAACCGAAACAGGCGGGCAAAGGATGTTCTGTATGGATGCTTTGAAAAGTTAAATCATCTTGTTAAAGTTATATCAAAATACCTTTCGATAATAACGATTGACAATACGTTATATCTTGAATAAGATTGTAACTAGATTCATAAAGAAAAGCAGGAATGTTTGCTGAAAAGGGGGGGGGGGTGTAACCATTCAAGTAGGACTGGTCATCTGTTGGGTATAAAAGAAAACTGGACGGTTTGAGTATAATTATAATTCGGAACTTGAGGTGATGCTGTGCTGAAGCGAAATGAAATCAGTCCACTATTTTAATAAGCATGATAAGGATTCCATGGAATTCAACTGACAAAGAAAATGTATTCCTCTTTTTTGCAGGCCACAAGACTATATTCTCCTTGGAGAAGGTTCTGGGACAAGAAGCTGAGTTGTTGAAACTTGGCAAGTCGACTTGCTTGAGACAAGAATACAAGACTTGCCGAGTTCGAGCAACTCGTCTTCTCGGTATTTAACTTGTCCTCTCGTCTCTTTATCTCGTCATCTGGTTGACATTTATAATTTTTCGTAAGGTAGGTACAGTATAAGAACGGAGGAAGAAGGTAAAAATAAAAAACTTAAAGCTGGTGTATAGTTTTGGTAACAAAAATGGAATTGGTATAAAAACCGATCAAATATAGTTTCATGTTGTCCACATTGCATTAAGAGATATGTGTGAGAGATCTTGTGATATCCCTTTCATGATTTCCAGTGAATTTCAGACAAATTATGTTTGACAGAAACATAATGTAACGGTTCGGTTTTAGACCTTTGCTGCAATGCCCGCTCGCCGAAGCTCACCGCATGAACGGTGCGTAACTATAATTTATGTGTGTAACAACCCAATTCCTTGATCAACCAAGCAAGAGAATCCCTATTGGTTTTTCACGTGAACGCTAAGTTGACTCTCGCAAAAGCAAAAAAAAGTGTCGGGTCCCCGATTTTTCCACGTTTTATAATAAAACGAGATTTCAAGTAATTATCTTTCATAGGATTCAATCTTATCTAACTGTGAATCCAAATAAAATTAAAATTTTCCTTCTCCCAAAATTATATATCTTTCATATTATCTAATTGTGAATCCAATTAAAATTAACATTTTCCTTCTTCCAAAACTATATACACCAGCTTTGCTAGATGAAGACTATTGTACAGACGTTTTAAGCTTGTTGTGATTTTGTCCTTTTGTCATGAAACGAAAGAGAGAAAAAAAAAACAAAAACAAAAAAAAAACAAATGTAACATGGTAACGTTTGAAAAAGAGTGGATGGCCTTTCAAAAGCTGTGAACATCGGACAATAGATTTCCTGGCTTGTTTTCAATATCAACATGACACCCCAGTTACAATGGACACCAATCAGACCAATAAATTCATTTGGGGCCATGTAATGTTTGGTTGAATCAAGGAGCTTGAAACTCAAAGTGGTTGAATTTAGTATTGTCATTCTAGTGCCGAGCGCCTTGTTGTGACCGAGTCCTACTTGCAGGCTATCATACAAGTCATGGTTGTGCGTGACAGTCACATTTCCCCACAGACCCCAAATTAAGCTTGCTCTCTACAATAACCATTGTGCTACCCTTTTTGTACATTTCATTATAAGCTGTTTTGTTTTGTTTTGTTTTTTTATAATTAAAAAAAAAAAATAATAATAAAATTTAATTTATATTCATGTTAAGTCCATACCGGATATTCGCATTTCAACAGAATTTTTATTTTCACTTTGAAATCTTATGTTTAAAAAAAAACTTCTCAAACTTTATCCGTCTCTCTGGATCCGGATGCCTCAATGTGACTGGCGTCATGTATTCAGGCAATGAACCGTATGCATGAAGTCACACACACACAAAATTAAATCTACCCATAACATTTCTGTCATATACGGCAATGTATAAGCTGTATTGGGTCTCTTGTTGATTTGAATTCAGTCTCAACAGTGTGACTGTATTGTAAACATTACAATGTTCCCACGCATACTGATGACAACATTGTGGGGGACACGACCCCCCCCCCCCCCCATCATACAGGTAACTTTGCTGCCACAATATTCGAAAGTTGTCACCCTGATTGTTACTGTTTTTAGTTCTATACGACGCTATCATTCAAAATATGAATATTTACGCCTTTGATTTTTGCTTGTAACGTCGCCAGAAATGGCCAGTGTCCCCTCCCTCTAAATGCCTTTGTCAAATAAGTATTCAAATACTCGTTTTCATCAGCAAATATTAACATACTCTTGAATAATTAAAAGTATACCAGGCAAATAAGATTATTTACTTGAAATCTTGACCTGAATTAAATAAAATAGATGATTTTGATGTGTAATGGTTGAACCATGCAGGGAGGCTGTCTTGAATTTGAAAGTCCGGTGACAGAAGCATGCGAATGAGAGGGACGTATCAGTGAAGGTTTGAAAAAAATGGAGTATACTATAAAGTTATGAATTTATAAAATTTAAGTCTGTGACATATCAAATGTGTGATCTATCCCACATACCGTATATTGTTCATTCCATAATTCCATAATGCCCTTTTTCATAGTTCTTGATAATCGTGTTTAAAAACATTAATTTTGTAGGATAATCTATCGAATGAAATCACACAATGAAAACGTTACCAAATACAATCTTGGGTTTTCTTTGACGGATTTTTTTTTTGTTGGTCAAAACTTACTGCTTTTTATAATTGTCTACTAGTACGTAGGCTGTATTGAAAACCAAAACATTGATTTTTGTGAGCGCCTACTTCCCCTTTCACATGAATAGATCGAAGGCTGATAGTTTGCTTCGTTTCAGAAACCCGTATAATTTGACAATATTATTCTGCGGGAAATTAAGTTTGAAATTTTCAAGCGGGACTAAAATGAGAAACGCCAGTTAACGCCCGTATCTGGGATTTGATTACAAAACGGTATCATGAACATCGGGCAAAATTATTTAGTTCTTCTTATAGAAGTTCACCATCGGGTGTCATTGTGTATTGAAAAAACATTACTTACAGTCTCAAGGGAAAGTAGCAGAAAATATTAAAAGACAAGGGGTGAATACTCGCTACGTCATATATATACTGGAAATTTACCGTTCTGTGGCGGATCCAGGGGTAAAAAGGCATGCATTCCTTATCTTCTTTTTTTTTCCACCACTCTTTCGGCTGACCCCCTTCCCCCAAAAAAAGTTTTCACAATCTGAATCGACCGTTTTATTAGGAATCCATTATTATATTTCATTCACTATATAACATGAATAAATAATTACCATGATCATGTTCTTTGTCTTTCTTTTGTATGATCCCCTAAAATTAAGCATGGTTTTTCAATCTTGCACAAAAAGCACAAATATAATGTTCGGGTAAGCATTTAATTTGGAGATAAAGAAGAAGCAGGAGTAAAAGCTTTTTTTTTAAACAGCAATAAAAGTTTTAATACGATGTGAAGCACAAATAACTATGACAACATGAAACAACTCCATTATCTCACATTAATTGTAAAAAATGTAACGGAAAAATCCTCGAGAAAAACCTGCAAGTATATAAGAATCTTTAAACCTGAAGGAGGCACATGTAAACTGAAGAAGAAGAAAAATATACACTGAAAACTCACTCTGGGACACAAGAAAACGTTTCACATCTCTCTTTAGACAGTATTTGAAAAAGTTCCAGTTTGTGTATCAAATCTAACAACAAATTGTAAACTTTATTGTTATGCACTTATCAAAAGTTGGTTCCTTTTGTGACAGAGCGAATGTTTTGTATAAACATTCATTATCGAGTCAAGTTCCGACCTTGGATAATACTTTCTTGATCTATTCTCACTCCAACAATAAGTGCGCCATTCATTCGTCATTCAACAAACCGTTCCTATAAATCGTACTTACAACACATCATAAACATACCACCAGCTGATCTAGCACCTTTCAAAATCTCACCTTTCTCAAAAGATATCATAAGAAGAAAAAAAAATCCCTTACCTTATTGTCAAGACAATAATCCGAGATTATATGAAAGTATATAGACGGTTCTGATATAGACCAGTGTTGCGTTGATGTTGGTGGGACAGTATATAGCACCGGTATGTTTGTAAAAGTTGGACTAGTTTAGAACTATTGAGCTTTGGGTCGGGGGCGCCAATACCACGAATACGTTAGCTGCGAAAACCCACTGAGCCGGTAGGTTACCGTTCCGACTCACACTCAATCGATGTTAGTCTTTGAAGCTAGACCTTTTTTGCGTTCATTCTGTGGAGAATAGATTTTTTTTGTTTGTTTGAGGTATTTTTTTTGACAACGTCCCCAAACGATATGTTTACAATTTCTTTCAAACGCAATGTAAACATTGTTTATGTAACGATCAATATGATTAATACTTTATGATTAATTAAAAAAAAAAAAAAAAAAAAAAAAAAAAAAAAAAAAAAAAAATTTAGTTTTTACTACACGCCACTGCTCCCATTATTTCCGAATAACAGAAATCAGTTTTTCTTACATTAAAAAAAAATGACCATGATTGCATAAGAGAACTTACTTATTGATTTTATTGGCCAGCCAACAAAAGCCACGTAGATCTATGTTCACAATATCGTTCATTGTTCATGCTTGATGGATATGTGCGTAACAGAAAGAAAAAAAAACGAACCGAGATTTATGGATGTTTTACATAATCTCAGTCAAATTTCATAAATGAGCGATCGATTAAAGCTTAGAGTATCTTCTTTTGTTGAAAAATCACCCATTAAACAAATGTATTTCACGGTTGCCCGTCCTAACACCAGAGGTAACCAAAGAATTTAATACATGATTGCCAATGAAAGACATGACCAAAACGAATATAATGAAGCTCATTGACGAATTAATTTGTGGAATTGAAATATTGAAATGCACAGCACTTTCAAATGAATATAACTTTCTCATTTTTGAAGCATTTTTATTGTTTGTTGTGTCATAATTTTATTAAAAGGGCATGCAGAGAAAACTGATTTTTTTAAAGATAAAAGTTTGAAAGAGATAGCTCCGCCCCAAAAGACCTTTTGTTTCCTCTCTTCAAATGTTTTTACTCACTCATTCGTTGACATGATTATTATGGTCATATTGATTTCATCAAATAAAATTGAGACTCTAAGCTTAAATTGATGGATCATTTTATGAATTGTTATCAAGATTACGTTCTGATAAAAATCGATCTCATTTTTTTTCTTCTTTTCTTCTCGAGTCCTTCTCTCCTATTTCTTCCGTTTGATTTGTAGTTAACTTGATTACATTTTAAAGATATAGTATTAGGTTGCATGTTGTATATGGTATTGGTTCTTAGGGGGATATTGAATTAGACTCTACCCATTAGGTTTGAACGCAGGCGATCCATATGGCGAAAGAGAGTAAGCAGCTGGAGCAGGGAAGGGGAGAGGCATTGTAGAAGGTGACATCATGGTCTCCTCCTCTCCGCATTCGATACTGCCTCTCAGTGTCAATGCCATTTGGCACATTAACACCTTGCAACGCCAAACTCAGCGCAGCGCGTTCAAGCGAGCCAGAACGGCCAGCGATTATCGGAATCTGGTGGGAGGCATTCCTTAGGGCCGATGATAGACATTCGGTGAGGCGCAATCAGACGGTGACCAAGGTTAACCTACAGTTGTGGGGCTCCTGGTTAGGGACCAGTAGTGTGAAGAAAATAATGCTGAGCTCAAACGCTTTGTTGGTTAGGCAAGGATTGAAGAGAGGGTGGAATGATCATTTCTTGTTTAAATTTCTCCTTTTGAGAGAGTGCAGACCTCCTGATGTGAGGAGGGGCGATGCCACTCAGGATGTAGAGATCGTCTACCTTGGTTGATTTAAGGCAGCCTGTTTTTTTTTCTGGGACGCACTGTATAAGAGATGCGCCGTTTGTCACCAACTTGGTAAATAAGAGAAAAGCGTAAGGGCCTATACGATGCCTTCACCCTGTAATGAGATATAATTTGATATAATGAATATATTTAAAGTAGAAATGTAAAAGAAACAGAATAATCCGTTTTTACGAATCCATCAAAGGATAAATTGGTATCTTAAATTTTGATATTGCATTAGTGCTGATCTTTATTAACTTTGCTCATACACTGTCGTGTATACTAACAGTATAGGTGTTAATAGTTTTCAGAGAAATGGGCACTTTCGTAAATTTTTACAAACTTTTACAGGGCTGCAGTCGCCCGTTAGTCAGCCATGAGTCAAAACTTCGCTGAAATGCAGTGAGCAAAACACATTTGTAAAGCAGGGAGTGCTTCATTTATTGTTATCATTTCTTTCCTGTCTTTTCATTAGATATCTGAAAGAACAAAACTTCAATATTTTTGGGGAAAAGTATTTAAAAATAATCATAATTTTGTCCATAAGCTTCAGAAAACTCGCCCCTTCATAAACGTTCTGGGCATCATGTATTTTAATTAAGCCAGCATACTTTTTTTCTAATTATGGCTGTTCTTGTTCAGTCATTTTATAACTTAAACACATGTTTTTTTTTTTTATTGTTCTTTTTATTATAATGAATTATGAAGGGGGGGTTGTTTCCGATATAGCTCAGACACAATTTGAACGATTGCATATGTCTCCGTTTGAAGACTAGCCAGCTAGCATTGAAAGCTATGAGGAACACTCGGTACGAGGTGCGCAGAATGAACGCAGAGCATCTCTTCTATTGTTAGGGGCGTGGCTTTTTTTTAGAAAGTTCAATGAGCCGTCTTTTCCACACCCAAGACTCCCATTGAGCAAACGGGAGATAATATCCTCCATGAAGTGTCATCATACAAGATAGGGAACATGTCTGCCCTAATTGATATTTGAATACCAGTATAAACGTGGGATGAATGAAGTTTTAGTGATTGTTGTTTAGTTTTCGTTTGTTCGAAATTGAAAAGGAAAACATGAAGTGCATTTGTGTTGTGGATGAATGAAGTGTCGATATTTCGAATAAAGGTTTGACGACTTGTCACATTGGAGGCGCCAACCTCAACACCAAGCCAAGACGAGCTAAGCTTACATTGCTGCGGATAAAGAATAGTGGGTCATTTTGGATCTATCTCGTCGTTCTGACTGCGGAGTATAGGCGGGGGATCCGCTCAAAAGTTCGTTTAGTCATCAGTCAGACTGGAAAAAACCGACCACATCCAACCATAAGCTGTCCATTCGCGGTAGTGTTAATCACTTTGTTCGTTTATGTGCCTATTATGTCGCCAGTGTTACGGGTATATCACCCTCATACTATGACACCCATTAGCAGACGGGTCATTGTCATGTATCACGGTAATGAATGTGACCAATTACATCACTTAATTGATATTAAAAACAAAAGAATAACATAAATATCATATAAATGTTCATGACAGCAACAATATACAAAGAAAGAAAACAAATTAGAAGGAAATTGAAAGCCTGACCTGGACTATTATTATGGTAAGCACTGCATGAAAATTGCAGAAATTAGTCAATCAATCATAGCAGAAATAATATATAGAAATCTGTAAAATCTTTACATTTAATATTCTTTCCATATTTTCTCCGCTCTCCCCTGTCGTACTTTTTTTCAATATATACTTTATGGAAGCCCCCCCCCCCCCCTCCCCTCTCTCTCTCTCCCCTGTCATCTTTCCCGCTTCCCTTTCGTCTCTTCCCCTTTGCTCTAGGAATACTTTACATCTCCATTCTTTTCCCACCCATCTTCTCTCTTTCTTTCTTTCTTCTCTCGTCCCTCTCTCTCCATCTCCTCATCCATATCTCTCTCTTCTTCTCTTCTCTACACTTTTCTGTTTCCTTCTCTCTTTCTTCTCTCTCTCTCTCTCTGACTCTTCCCTAGGCTTTTGTTTGTCCCTCGAAACTAAGCCATGGAAACTAAAACATTAAATAACATACGATTACCTTGATTGCACTGCCAATTTTTCTGGAACACACAAAAAAAAAGATCATCCCATCGGCTAAGACTTATTAAGAACACAATAAATGACATACATGTCATCCAGATTGGCAATAGATTGAAACACAATAACTACACAGGCTCTTAATGGCCAATTTTTATCTGTTTGGAGTTCATGTGGAGGGGTACATGTAACTGCATATCATTGGACTGTAGTAAAATATAAAAAAAAAAAACAAACAAACAAAACACACACACAAAGAAATTGTCCAAGTTCATTGATCATAATATATAAATTTTTTATTATCTACAGCTTTTCCATAAAATTTACATACATTACCATTTCACATGTACACAGGGGTAAACAATAGCACTGTAGCACTCACATATAGGTCTGTTGACCTATTTAGTACATGACATTTAGGATCATAAAAATACTATAATAATATATTTTCAACATGAACAATTACATTCTTTTGAGAGCATAACATGACAAAAGTTAATGAGCATCATAGAATAAAAATATGATTATGGCCAAATGCAAATAGCATCGTAGGCCTACTGTATGTTATCATTTACATGTACATCAATAGCACAGAATAATTTATAGGAAACCTTAGAGGGTGTATTTGCTATAAATAAAAAAGTAAATAAAAAAAGAGGAAAAAAAGTATTTAATCATTGCAATTTTCTCTAAAAATGCTTATGGTTTAAAAGCAATTTGGGCAAAACGATTTATTAATGGATGAATAGCCAGTCTTGAAAAAAAAACAAAAAAAAAACCACACACATATATGTACCTACACAGTTATAACCCTATCACAATACTGTTCTCACTATACAATAGGCATCAAATAAAAGGTAAGCCATTTTTAGAGGGGCAATATTCCCAGCTCATTCATTTTAGATATTTATTTCTATCATATAATTGACGACGAACTCCTCACCTTTACAATGATACCTTTCTTGAATCACAAATGTAACACATAACTGAATAAATTACAAATGAAGGTGTCAGGTACAAAATCCATTTTCCAAATATTGTCACAGGATGAAAGGCTGAGTGGATGCTTTAAAAGGAGTCGTGCATCATTGTACGCAATCCTATTTACTGATCTGGGACAGCATGGACAGCTTTCACTCAGTCTTCTTTCATTTTCTTAAAACTTGGAAAAATGGACTATGTATGTGCCATCATAATTTGCATTTTACTCAATTACCGTATACTTTACATTTGTGATTCAAGAAAGGTATCATTGGAAAGGTGGAGAGTTTGTATTTAATTATATGTTACATATGAACAGCAAAAGCAAATGAGCATGGAACATGTGCCCTCTAAAAATGGATTACCTTTTATTTGATACACACTGTATTCAAGAAAACATTGCCAAACAGTAAGGATCAAGACATCTGCATACTGGAGCAAACATAGTAGCAATATGTTGCAGTCTGTTTACGAACTCCATAGACAGGTACATAATAGATGCTTCTGAACATTATTAAGACATAATTTGGCGAAGTTATGAGTTCCACCCAATGTTTTAAGAAAATGCAAGGACTTTATGAGAAGCACTTTAGTGTGGTTGACTCAACCTTAAGAGGCTGATTTTGCAGCATGCATGACAAAGAAAGGTTCCAAGTACAGATAAACTTGATATGTTGTAAATGCTTCAATTAGTGAGACTCAAACAGCCAGCAAGAGAAAGTACATGTTGTAGCAATGTATTACATTCAGTTTATGAACTTCATGGATGAACTTCATGGATGAGCTAGGACGGAGCTTGAGACCACTATTTAGACATAATTTGGCAATGTTATAAGTTCTTCCCAATGTTTTAAGAACATGCAAGAGAACTTCTTGAGAACTACTTAAATTTAAGTGACTCAACCTTGAAATTTGTAGGCTGAATTTGCAGCATGCATGACAAAGAAAGGCTCCAAGTACAGATAAACTTGATTATAAATGTTTCTATGATCACAAAATTTTGGCAACAAAAGTTACCCTTAACATTATTCAAACCCGTATTGAAAGACTGGTAAATATTTATTGTAATTAACCAAGAACACTGGAAAACTATTCAACAAATTATGGATAATGTGTACTTGAAGATCATGGATGAAATGAACATAAAGCACTTGAACCAGGTTTAGACTAGTAGACCCATATATTGGTATCTAACACAATGTGCATGGAGGAAGTAATGACGTTTCACAGTACCAGTCTCATTTTCTCGGTCACTCACTGCACGCTGTCTTGATTGGCCCAAGCTCGTGAAACATACAAGCTAATATTTTTGCATCCAGATATTTGTGTGATTTTGGACTAGTAGGGGAAATTCGCGAGAGCAAAATTTTGCCATTTTAATTTTCGCGATGACCCACTCAAGATATTCGTGAAAATAACCACTTATACTGAACATTGCAACTACAGTCATTTGTTACCCCCAAGAAATGATTCCAGACACTACAGCTGCATTAGTTCCGGGTGTAAAATTTGAAATTTGCAATAGCGGAATCAAAGATACAGTCTTGAATTACAATCACCTGTAGGAATCGTGATTTTCATAAAAGTTGTCAGAAAGAACTAAAATGTACACGTATATTTCACAGGTATTAAGATACAATTTTCATGGTTCAAAACATGATATTGCACCAGCCTCATGCATTCAATCATGATGCCCACTGCATGCAGTGGTACAATATAGTGCTTTCTGGTGTACATAGGAAGAGACTAGGAAAACCTACATATTTTGACATCTAAAACATTAATGTGCACGGAAGAAGTAGTTGGAAAAAACATTATCATACTTTTAAGATTAAGACAATGCTCAAAACAATTGCTATAACAATTTCTATATAATATATATTTCTTAATAATTACATACATGTATTTCTAACAAAGAGACATTTCATTATAAATGTGAAAGACATCATGATATAAATCTATTGCAATTAAAGCGGGAAATATAAAACATTTCCAATGAACAGAATCAAGGTGAAACATAGGCATAGGAAGCTAAATACAGCATTAAAAATATTTTCTTGACAAGGTTTATTTGTTTTTGGACTGGCTAACAAAAGTATTGGACTGGCCAACAAAACTCTGTAGTCCTCTTAATATATACCACCCATTCACAATTTGCCAATAATGTTGCTGCCATTTTGTGAATACATGTAGTTTACCAATAACAGTGTATATGAAAAGGGGAAAATGATGCAGTACTGATGTTCCCCTATTTTATGTTTATTTTGCTTTTATCATATCAAAATATGGCAATAACAAGGTAATTGATTTGCAGGATGTTTACAGTAAACAGCTCAATGATACATTAATTCATCAGACATGGATGCTGTATTTGTGAACTGAGCTTTCATCTGCTCATATTGAATACACTTTTATGAAATGTCACAAGAGTGGTCCAAATCTCACCTCACTAATTTCTCTGCCTTTTAACTCTGATAGGAGTTCACTTAGAAGGGTTTCCATTCTTACAAAGCCAATGAATGTCATGAGAGTGGTAGTGATCCCATCTAACTGAGCTCTCTACAGTGCTCCTCTGCTAGGAGTTCATTGAGAAGTTACCATTTAACCATTCCAATGTCATGAGAGTGGTAGTGTGATCCCATCACAATAGTATGCACCTCTGATAGTAGTTAACTACGAAGGTATAACATGATACCATTCTTTCAATGTCATGAGAGTGGTAACGATCCCATCTCACTGCTATGCACCTCTGATAGATATTCACTAAGAAGGTAACATGTTACCATTCTTTCAATATCATGAGAGTGGTAGCGATCCCATCTCACTACTACTTGTATGCACCTCTGATAGTAATTCACTGAGAAGGTAACATGTTACCATTCTTTCAAGGTCATGAGAGTGGTAGCGATCCCATCTCACTACTACTTGTATGCACCTCTGATAGTAATTCACTGAGAAGGTAACATGTTACCATTCTTTCAATGTCATGAGAGTGGTAGCGATCCCATCTCACTACTATGCACCTCAGATAGTAATTCACTAAGGAGGTAGCATGTTACCATTCTTTCAATGTCATGAGAGTGGTAGCGATCCCATCTCATTACTATGCACCTCTGATAGTAGTTCGCTAAGAAGATAACACGTTTCCATTCTTTCACTGCCAATAGCCTCCTCAAATTGCAGTCTGAAATAAACAAAGTTTAATTAAGGTTGGTTAAAATTTTGGATTTGGTTTGCTCTTTGCCATTCTTAACCCCCTCCCCAATCTAACGACCTCTTTCTCTCCCCCAATACTCTCTCTCTCTCTCCCTCTCTCTCTCTTTCTCTGAACAGTGTCTTTAATTGTGTGAACAAAATTTCAAGGGGTATATATATATATATGTGTGGTTTTACGATTCTGGAGATATTTTGATGATATATTTTGTCCTTTCCATTTTGTGGATATAAGACCGTTGAAACAGAATGTTTCAATATTATTTGATTTAATGTTACCAGACAATATAGTAGAGATAGAATCAACCAAAGATCATTCAGAGAAGAAAAGATATGGCCTGATGAATTAAACTTTTTACACACAAAGTGGACACGAAAATGTGACATAAAAAACGGGGAGGAATATGACGGTAATATTTAAAAAGCACAAGCAAGTATTCTGTTCAAAGTGTCTATTATAGTACATAAAAATGGTTGCATTATGTGCCTAAACAAGTCTCGGAAATTCGTGGAAAGAGCAAACATGAATACCGATCCCTGGAACTTTCATAAACATTCGTTACTGTTGGTGTCCACTGCCCGTCATGAATGTTATCAGGCCATATGACCAGCAATGGATCTGCTTGCAGGATTCGCGGGGGTTTCCCCCGGGAGAGTTCAATTCCATCTATCGTCTGTATTTGTCCACCCGTTCAACGGTCTATCACGAATGTTATGTCATTCTGAGAATATCTAGCCTATAAACTTTTCTTGGCATTCATATATTGAAATTGTACTGCATGTACTTTATTTTATGTTGTCTTTTGAAAACGGAATAAATGTTAATCAGAAACTACTTAAGATGGGTGTTGCCCTCATAAGTATTTGTCATGGGTATAAATTTGTGATGGGTGTCCACCTAAAGAATGTATTCTTCAGTCTGGCCAAGCAAGGGTCAGTGATGATCTATCTTGCAGATAAATTAGGGTTCACAATGACAGTACAACAGCAGAAAAAGATGTTACATGTAAAATATCTGCTTCATTATTGATATAACAGGGTTTAGTGGACACCAAAGTGATGAATGTTATATATGGCATATTGTGTATTTGGGTATCATTTTTAAATGCTTCGCATGCTTGAACATATTCTTGCTTTTGTATGCAATTTTTATGGTATATCAAGTGCTAAAAAAAGTTTGGTTTTGTTTCCCTCAAGTCATTTGAATTTTTGCCCCCTCATGTCACACATTTGGTCACCAGTATTGTGAATACACACATATATATATATTCCACTCGGCGAACTGCCAGTGATCCATGTTCATAGTATCATCTCTCACTTTAATGATATATCTCCATGAAAATTTCCAAATTATCTCTTGGCCTGTATGTAATGCATGATGACATATTATAGTGCCATCAAAGTCTTTGACTTCTGGTGACCCATGGACAAAACCTTCCAATTTTCCTGTCTTGAGCAATTTGACACAAATCTTGAAGTGTTGTGTCTGTCTCTTTGGAACAACATCATCCATCTTATCCACTGTCTTTCCCTTCTTATCTTGCTGTAAACCCTTTCCATCAAGCTACTAACTGGTTTATATTTTTGGGCTGTCCAATAGGATCCCTAACACAACACATTCAACGGAAATCATATTTTTTCTCTCTTAGCTTTTACATGACTCGCTCAAGCAATGTCGACCCATGATCAAAAATGAATGCAACTGAATTAAAGGGGAAGTTCACCCGTGGAATTTTATTGCGGTCTTAAAAAAATTGAGGAAAATATAATAAAAAAAATATAGTTGAAGTTTGAAGAAAGTCGACCAAAAAATAGCGAAGTTATTAATATTTAAAATTTGATTCCTGTGACGTCACAAATGCGAGCAGCTCTGCCATTTGTTGTGGTATGTTTCCATTAATTTTTGTCTTTTGTCATGGTTTCTTTTGATCAGGGAAAAATGGGTGGTCAAAATTTGGATATTAGTCATGTATATGAACATATTTTTGATGGTATATCGACCGCAGCGCCAGGTGAACATAATTACTTTTTTCTGAAAAAAAAAAAGACATTTTATGGAATTACAACTACATACACATAGGAGATCTTCTCGCATGTTGACGTCACAAGAATCAAAAACTTTGAATATTCATAACTTCATCATAATTTTTGGTCGATTTCCCCGCCCCAACGCTTCACTACGACACCAGTTCTCGGTTTCGATATTTTCCTTTTATTTTTCTGCATTTTTTAAGACCAATAAAATTCCAGGGTGAACTTCCCCTTTAATCAATAAAAATATAACTCACCTTAACTGATCAGGGTCTAGATCTTTGCCTCTGTTCTCTCTGATCTTTGTCTCAATCTCGGTGAAGATATCACTGCCGAGCACACCCCTGCACTCACTAAAACAACAAGAATATAAAATAATCTTGACTTCTTTAATCTCAGTGAAGGTATTTCAACTAAGCACTTATCTGCACTCACTAAAACAACAACAATAACAATATATGTGTAGTCCTGAGTTGTATCAATGGCAGAAACTGATTTCTCACATATTAAGATATTATTTTGTACTAAAATTCAAACCAAATGTTTGAAACTACAAATAATAAAGGCCAAATGTCGATTTTCTAAAATTGCATAAAAATATATATTATTGTACACAGTATTACAAAATTGAACAACATACGAGTGTTGTAAGACATTAGGAGATGAAGGTCTGCTGAAATTCATGCCACATCACTATGAAAATTATAGAAAGCGGTTTTGACCGGAAAAAAGGTTGTACGATATTATTTCTTTGAGAGTTGGAGCAGATGACTCCAGGGCACATTGCATTAAATTTACCTTTAAAGACATAGGGGCTTCAGGTTTCATGGGGAGTGGATCATAATTCGCTGACCCCAGAATTTGTGAAAAGCACTGGTACTACCTGCCTTGAAGCTATATTTCTGGACCACAGCAAAACAATCTGTCCAACCATAGACAGCTTCGGGAATGAACGGGCTAGGGAAAGTTAGATTTAATGACTTTACCAGATGGAGGGTTCGGTGGAATAACAAGGCATTACATAAGGTAATAAAACTCAGGTGACAGGGAACACCTGTTACTGGCTAAGCATCTATGGTGTCAAATTGCCCATAGGAGCTGGCGACCTACTGTCTTTAACTTTGAATTTGATTGGCTGTTGAGCAATGTTATTATGGAAGTTACATAATTATGCCAATGATGGCAGGGCAACCATTAGATTACCACTAAGGGTAACGTTTGTGCCATGGGGTCTGCACACCATGCTAAGACTAAAGACTAAGATCATGATTTCTGATTAATTACTCACTCGGCCAGTAGTTTCCTACAGCTAGTAATGTCATCTGAGAGGTTTGCAGAGTCCTCGAAACTATCATCATTGTCACTGTTATCGGGATCCACATTGGCTGCTGTTCTAGCATTACTCAATATATCCTCCAGAGTCTGTAATAAGAGATTATAATAATGATGATTTGAAGACTTATTATCAACAACAACAACAACAACAAACAATGGCGACTATCAAAATGATGACTGGATTTAATTGTTGACAGCAATAGGTTTGGGCAGTCATCATGGTACTTTAGTCCAAAGGTCATTAACAACAACATAGTTGACATTGACAATTAAACTAGGAAATCAAAATCGCACATGAAGATTCTCACAGGATGAGGTACTAATGGCTCACTTGAGCAAACATTGATGAATGAATGAGAATTTCTTTCATCGCTCTATAAGTTGCTAAAGGGAAGTTAAAACAACCACCCCCCCCTCTTGCAATAGGAAAATTACCAATAAAAACCTTGTGCATGTACAATATCTTAAAGGGGAAGTTCACCCTGAAATTGTATTGATTTTCAAAAATGCAGAAAAATAAAAGAAAAATATGAAGTTATGAATATTTAAAATGTTGATTCTGTGACGTCACGTGCGAGCAGCTCTCCCATGTGTTGTGTATGTAAATTCCATAAATAAGTCTTTTTCCCTTCTTCTTGATAAAGGAATGGGTCAATTTGATAGAGGCATGTATATTAACATATGTTTGATGAAGTATGGACGGTACATGTGAAATAATTAATTGTCTTCTGAAAAAAATGACCCTTTATGGAACTTACACTACATAACACATAGGAGAACTGCTCGCATGTGACGTCACAAAATCAAAATTTTAAATATTCATAACTTCGTTACTTTTTGGTCGATTTTCTCCAAACCTTCACTCATATTTTTCTTTTCTTTTTCTGCATTTTTTAAAACCAATTTAAACCCAGGGTGAACTTCCCCTTTAATCACTCTATCTCTTTCTTTCTCTCTTCTGAGTTGAAAAAGAGTGCACTCCTGTTATTAGGGTTGGGCAAATAATGACTTTTTTCTGAAAAGTTATTTCAAACAAGTTACTTCTATAGGTCAAACATTTTGCATGTTAACGACATCCAAAAAAATGGACGACATGATTTTTGTGTACGATGATGCCACTCTACGTCGGCCTTAAAGCTAGTGCCCAAAAAAGACACAACAATAGCTGTAATTTTTTGACCCACTCATCACAACCCACTGTGTAATAAGGCATAATAAACCCGGCTTTGTATTTTGTTTTTTATGGAAAAAAAAAATCTTTATTATTCTTTGATTTTTGGGCATTTAAAAAAAAAAAAAAAGGCTTCCACCAAAAAATTGCTTGAAAAAACAATTTCTATCGATGACCAAAATGTACCTAGCATATGGTTATAGCCAACGTACGGGGGCACTAAACATTGTGCCCAGGGCGCCCGCGGGCAACTAGACGTCTGAGGCCATACTCGCGGCAACCAAATCCAGAAAAAATGCAAGAAAGTATTGCCCGACTGCGCACGAGCCGCCCACCATTTTGGGGAAAATATTTCCTCCTGTATAAGAAAAAAATTCCAGGTTGCCATATCATTTAACTTGTACATCAGTAATCCCCATCGAAGCCTCAAAAACACCTTCCCTGGTCTTGAGGATGAGCATTGCCAATGCATGCCAGCAAAGCCAACTGGTCATGCTGCTGCTGCTACTGCCATTCGAGGTGCATGTAAACTCAGTATGCTACGTAAAATTGACAAACCGAAAAAAAGACCAACATCGTCTGTGGATGTGTAGACCACTGCTGAATGTTGCCAATAAAAGGCCGCATTTGAACGTGAAATACACACCTATGTGTTCACGATGGTAAAAAACAGAAACCGACGAGAGAAGGAGCAGAATCGGCAGCGGCGGCGCGGTAGAGATATTATAAAGATTGCATGCGAAGAACATAGACAATAACACTTAGAAAAGATTGGAGACGCGAAGGAAATGATAAAAAGTATTGCACTCACTTAATTTAGCATGCGCACAGCAGCAAATGTTGTCTCCATGCTGGAAGCAATCAAGCCAAAAGTACTCCCGGTAAATCTTTCCAAATCTCCACTCTGTAATTTACTGCGTATAGTCCCCTTGAGAATACACTCACCACTTGTCGAGAAACATTATCGAAGTCTGATCAGACACCAAGTGGAGAAAATCGATCTTATACAATATCGTAGTATTTGTTCCAAGCTGGGAAAATACCAACGGGTAGTTGGAAAAAAAACAAGCATGGGCGAAAAAAATATTTCAGGGTACAATGCATAAGAATAAAGTAATGGACCCCCGCCCAAAAAAAAAAAAATAAAAAAAAAAAAAAAAAGATTAAAAATAAATTATATTATTTATTTAAAAAATAATAATAAAAAATTAATCAAAATTATTGAGAAGGAATTCTTTTCTAAATAATCTTGTTTTTACATGAGAAACAACAAAACCATTGCGCGCTGAAATGAAGATTAAAGAAAGGATAACAGGAAATACATGGACTACTATTTTCTAACTACAACTACAGGGTCTGCATGCAGATATACGACTACAACATCGCAGTGTACAATTGCGCAATAGCAATGCGAATGCGACGATCTATCTATTTTCACTTTTGCAAAACTGCAGAACAAAACTGCTCTTATCAGAGTTTAATGCTTTATTTTGGAGCTGTCTAACCTGGTTTCTCAGAGAAGTATATTATAGGGGTAATATTTCTTGTGTGATTGTTATGTTTGATGGCGTAATTGTTGTGAATTTGAGGTGAATTGTGCGTTCTGTTTGATCATCATGAACACCCGTCGTGGCTAGTGACATAGGCCGGTAGCTTCGGGCATTTAAAATACCCTCAACCTGGTATTGTTCACATTTGTCATGCGGTCAATTAACATCAAAATACGATGTTTTAACAAACTGAAAAAAACTATGAAATATACTTCTTCCCGAGCATTTCCAGTAACTTGGACCTTGATAAAAGGTATGTAGTGTGATTTCACTCTTCATATTTGACAAAATTTGTTAGAACTAGATCCTAGAAAAAGTCTTGCGACGCGTCGATCCCAAGCCTATATCTCAATACTGCACCAAATACTTGTTGTTAATGGCAAAAATATGCGGCGTTTACCCCAATAATTATGGTGTTTTTAGTACTTTGTCTCTTGTGTTTAAGTGGATTAATGAATTTATATTATGAACCTACACTTAATGAAACCACAAACCAGAAAAATGAGCCATAACCATGATAATGAAGCTGTTTATGTGTGATTGTGACTCAAACAAAGATCTTTGATTTTAATGGGTTTTTTTTCGGGCAACCAGATTTTTCATTCGGCAACCAAATTTGGTGGGAAATGCGATATCTGGTTGCCCGACAAGGCAACCACAAAAAAATGTTAGTGTTGAGCGTGTTATAGGTTTATTTAGTGATTTGATATGATGTGAATTTTTGCTCGCATATTGACTGAAACTAACTACCAAACTACACTAACAGTCAACTTAGGTAGGATTATCATGTTGACATTAAATCATGTTGGGTTCCCTGACACCCAAAACACAATAAAACGCAATAAAAGTGCGTTTATACGTATAAAAAGTGTTGATAATTGGGCACAAATACCACTATTTGGCGGCCATTTTGGTTTTTTTGCACTTTAGCGACGTAAGACGTCATCGTATGCAAAAATAATGTCATTTTCAGTTTCTACGTTGAATTTACTATAGAAACAACTTGTTTGAAAAAAAAAGTTGAGATTCGCCCAACCCTACTGTTATAACAACGGCACTTGTGACCCAGTCAAATGCCTCCGTTGACAAGGAAATCACATTATTACGACAGAATACTCGGACACATAATACAGGGGCAGATCCAGGCGGCGCGTCACGGGCGGATGCGCCGCCCTATAACTTGAAAACCACTCCTTGACCCTTGCATGTTAAAATCCGAAAATTTTGGCGCCGCCCCCCCCCCCCCCCCCCCCCCCCACCCCCCCCCCCCCCCCCCCCCCCCCCCCCACCTCAGCCTAAATAGGAAGCAGACGTAGTGAACAATTTTGCATTACCTCATCAATCACATCTCTCCTCAAAGTCACTAGCGTAATCTTCTTCTTCTCCTCCATCCTCCATCTTTTCAGTTTTTCTGTCTATCATGCTCTCCTCTCCATCATCCTCCACTTCTAGCTCTTCTGGGATGTCTAATGAACAAACAAACAAAACTTTTTGTCAGCTGGCACGTTCTCTAACTTATTTTCCCTCCAATTTGTCCTTCAGGGGAGCATTTCATGAAACAAATAGTCACTGATTCTCGCTGACAACTGTTATAAGCTACTGAAATGCTTGCATCTGATTGGCTGAGAGCAAATTTGTTGGATAAAAGGTTCGACAAGTCCTTTCATGAAATGTCCTCCAAGTGAGTATTAGGATAATTCTATAAATTTAGGCAGGACAATTTGGAGACTATATAAGCCACGGAGGGGGGTACAAATTTCATATATTTCAACTATGTAGAAAAGAAGTTTAAATCAATATTATAACATGAGACTTTTAGACTGGTATATACCAATTTCAAGTATATACATTTTTGAGTAATTATATTATAAATATGTTAACCGATACCTATTCAAAACCTATCTTTTTCAGGAACCTTTTTAAATTTGTATATTTTCTCTCTCCATTCCATCTCAAACACTTCTTTGAATGAATAGTATTACCTTCATCAGAGTTTGATAGAACTTCACATTCCTCTGGTACCTCCCCTTCAACTTCCGCTTCTCCAGCCTTCCTCATCGTCATCACTAGAGGGAGTGCTCCATTATTCCTCTTCGGCATGGTTTTATCTCTCTCTTCATCACTACTATCAAAGTCGTCAGGGTAGTCACCCGACTCGCTGGGTTCAAGGGGTGGACGGTTGATCGGTGGTAAACTTGACGTCTTTTTGACTGGCTCTCTTGTACTTATAGAGGGCAGCATACCTAGAGACGATTTGCTCCTTGGAGGCGGAGGGTGATCATTGTGAGTTGTTTGGACAGACGACCTCATTCTGTGACTGGCTGACATTGGACGGTTTCTGTAGAATATGAGAGGTCAAAGGTCAGGGATTAGTGATGTAATATATTATCTTCTGTTTTGTAACTAGAAGGGCTTAAATACCATAATGAAGTTTATGACATACTAGTAGAAGGGCCTACAAGTGTAGCATTTTGTCAAATAGGAAAATGCAAAGCTGTAACCATCTTCATAAACGTGGTTCACACAGGGGGAAAAGCAAAACACCTAGTTGATGAATGTGGTCCATAGCAATTCATTCATTCATTGAAGAGAAAACAAGTATGATTTTAGAGTTCAACTACAATTATGTCAAATCTTGAACCTACCGTAACGTACTGGAAATATTGGTGACCTTTGACACGGGTGAAGAACTTGATTGGGGTTTGGTTGCTGTTGTTGTTGTTGTTGCAAGCTGCTGCTGTAAAAGTTCTTTCTCCGCAATGAAGTTACTCAAATGGTTTTGCATGTATTCCTGAGATAGAATAGTTGTAGCACTGTAAAAAGAAACGTGATAGGGAACGGTAATAGATGTTCAATTTAACAAAATGAGGTTATTCAAATAGTGTTACACATATTAATGAGAATAATTGTAGCACTGTGACAAGAAATGTAAAATGACATGATAACCAACGTTCAGACTAACATATTGAAGTTGCTTGAAAATATATTGCATGTATTCCTGTAGTCCAGGAAGAAAATATAGAAGCAAAAGGAAAAAAGAGAAGAGTAGAAGGAGAATATGATGAAAGGGGAATAAGAAGGAGAAAAGGGAGAAAAGAAGATGGAGAAAGAAAGAGAAGACAAAAAAAGAAAAAGAAAACTAAGGAAGGAAAAAGGGGAGAAAGAGAAGGCAAAAGAAAGGAGAACAAGAGGAAGACAAATAAAAAGAAACTATATTACCTGGGTCTTTTATCTGGGTCCTTATCGAGTATAAAAGCTAGCAGCTGCTGCATGTCTTCAGAGTAATTGGACGGAACAGACTGAACGAGTATAAATGAATAAAATAATCAAATAATGTGTTATCATGATTTAATTATTCAGTTTGCCTCTAAACTATTGGTGGGCAAGTGGATAGTCAGGGGGCATTTCATCAAAGGACTTGTCGGACGTTTTATTCGACCAACTGTTATAAGCTACTGAAATACTTGCATCTGATTGGCTGAGAGCAAATTTGTAGGATAAAACATCCGACAAGTCCTTTCATGAAATGCCCCCCAATATTATCATCTTTGAGGGTTTTCATTTAATCTAGGTATATGGTCATCCATATTGATCAAGTTTCTTGGAAAAAAATATGATCAGAAATATTTCACAAAGTGTCTGTAATAAAATCAGAGGGAATGTTATGAATTAGTATTTCAAATGTTCTCATATATTCTTTGGGATCAAGCATTTCTAGTGAGGATGTCAAAGATTATAGAAAAACATGATTTGAAATAATAAACAGGATATTTAAAGGGATGCAGTACTTAACACTGAATGATATTCAAATCACATTTATTCGATTTAGCTTACTTTGCCTACATAATTATAAACACTTAGGACAGTCTGGTATCTCTTCAAAATTGCAAGCTCATTGCTTGCTTTACCTTCGAGATATCAATGATTTCATACTCAAATTTTATAAACCAACACCGGATGGTTTATAAAAAAAAATCATGTGCTTTTCCACACACCCATTTCCTGTTGTATAGTCCCCCGTCTCTAGCGGCCTGGTGAGCTATCAGCAGAGGGTACTGGTGTTCGGCTGTATGCTTGACATTGTTTGTTACACTGTTTTAAGGTAGTAAATGACTTCCATTTGATCTGAAACTTTCAGTAGTTTGTTTTTACTGTTGGAACAATATGATTTTACTAATCTTAATATAATTGCTCTTGTTTTTGAAAGTTACTAAATCCCTTTAAGTTCACTTGTTATCACTAGCAAATAAAAGAACTGTCCACAATGACATAACCTGAAATGATCAAGAGTTTTACTTACAGGGTTATCACCTTTGACAATCTTATAGTAGAGACTGAGAAGGTTATGAGCATCAAAAGCAGGTTCAAAGGCAAGCAGTTCATATAATAGACATCCAAGAGCCTGTGGAGAAAGAGAGTGAGTTTGTGATTTGATGGTTGTATTGAAGAGGAAGTAGCATTGAGGCTTGATACACTGAGCACCATTCAAAAATGTGTTAATTGGTACTAGGGTTAACAAATTTTGCATAAACGTCCATGTTTAACCCTAATCAGACTGGGGTGTTTTGGTAGCTGTCAAGACTGGGGGGGGGGGGCCATGATGGCCCCCCCCTAAGATCTCGGCCGCCGATCGCGCGACCGTGCCGAAAATTTGTACGATGGAAGTGAGTCATATAATCTACAAGACTGCGCTGTTAATTTTTCCAAAATGATATGAATTTTTTTTATATGAATTAATTATGCTAATTTATGCATGAAATCATACTTTTTGCTCTAATTGAAAAAATAAAGCTCCTAGAATGCTAATTTTGTGTAATATTATTCCTTATAGCATTCCTAACAGTTGTACTAGAAAAAAATTCTTGTTTCAAAATTAATTTCTTATGTATTTTATTGTTTTATGAATTTCTTATGTATTTCTTTGTTTTTTCGACCTTTTGTTTTTCTTTTTTTTTAATGCAAAAATCATTTAAGAACCATTTTTAAGCATAAATATGCTAAAATAAATTGATTTCAGCCAATGAAAGTGAAAATAATCATATCTTTATGAATTAGGTGAGAAAACTCAATTTGCATTGACTTTGTACACAAAATCACGTTTTTGAGCCATTTTCGGTCTGACGGATATTTTTGAAAATCGTGCAGCGTCGTAACGGTACGACCGATTTTTGCGAAAATGGTTTCAAAAGATGCGCGAGACTTGAAAGTTAAAAGTCAGCAAGCGGCGCGATCAGAAAATTTCGTGCGGCGGAATGGTCGCGGAAAATGTCGAGGGGGGGGCCATGATGGCCCCCCCCCCCAGTCTGATTAGGGTTAAGGGAAGATCACAAGCCAAAAATAGTTCATCAGAGTTGTTATTGTAGGATTGTATGGCCCTGGCAGAGTTCTGGAATAAGATAGCATTAAGCTCCAAAGACAAGAACTAGATTTTTAGAAAGTCGAGAACTTACCAAATTGTCAGACTTGTTGAGGCTGGTCGTGGGCCCCATAACGCAAAGGTTTGCAATCAATAGCAAAATTTGAAAGGGCTACTCTGATTGGTTGCTGGTCAGTATTTTAAACCAAAAGCATGTGTAACATTGATCTTGATTGGTTATTGCTATTTTGCGATTGATTGCAAACATTTGTGTTACAGAGCCCTGGCACACATGTAGTTCTGGACTAAGATAGCAAAGTGTTCCATAGCAAGTCTCAGCCTTGTCTCTACCAGATTAGGACTAGATTGTTATTAAGTCCAGAACTCACCCATACGTCAGACTTATTATTGTAGGGCTGGTCCTGGCATAGGTCTGGACTAAGAAAGCATGGAGTCATATCACGCATCTTGTTCCTGTCTCTAGTAGACTAGGACTATATGTAGATTGTTATTAAGTCCAGAACTTACCCATACATCGGACTTGTTATTGTAGGGCTGGTCCTGGCACAGTTCTGGACTAAGATAGCATGGAGTCCCAACACACGTCTTAGCCTTGTCTACAGTGTGCTCTAATGTCCTTGAAATACCAAAGTCACCTAAGAAAGGAATAAATTATTAGAAAAAGATGAAAAATATGAATCAGTTTTGGGCCAATGGACTGCAGGGGGGGGGGGGGGGGAGGGGGCAATAGCTCACTTAAAATGTTGTAGTAGTTTGGAGGTGCTATAGGATAAAAGGGCTAATCTTTAACAATTAAGGTCCTTACCTAAATAGGGTTCAGACTCCCTTCTATTTATTGACTAGTGTTTCGGTTTTAATGTGCACAGTGTGTGACACTCATATACATGTACATAGCAAGCGCAGATCCAACATTTCCAAATTGAATACATTCTGCATGCCCAATTATCTGGGGACAATAGCAGGTCTCTATTATTTTTGCGCATGGGCCAATACGTTTCAAGCTGTGTCCACTACTGCATCGTTTTTATGTTTAACATCCTATATGAGGGCCAGGGACAGTGGGTACGGTATTCCCACTGAATTCCCATCTACACTGAAAACATGGGGGTGCATACTACACGTACCACTCAACACTGGAATAAATTTTTGTAAATCTGTTGACATCCGCAGGACTGAAATCCACTCATAAATAAGATCATACGATCATTTCAAGGGAGACACTCTGCAAACTCACCCACGCTGCCTCCATAAGCCCTTAATCCTCAAATAAGCCTCCCATGCTTAGAAAATTTGTTTATCGAACATGAATATGGCAGGTTACACTACATGCCATGTTGTGCCATAGAGAGGAGATACAAAATCTGCATTTCGAAAAAAGATATTCAAGACTTGCATCCCTTTGCAAACTTTCTAAGTTAGAGGAGGCCTCTTTGAGTAAATCTCATGTTGGAATATGGCTTTAATGTTTTGCTTTATCGAGCAGAGTGAAAACTCACCAAGTTTGACAACGTCACCTTTGGTCAGGAAGACATTCTGTGTTTTGAGGTCTCTAAGTAATCAAAGAAAAAATTAGTGAAACTTTGTCAAAGTAGTCTGAAGTTCTTGCAAGGACAGAAACCAAATTCAAAACAATCGAATGAGACTAATCATAGATCACATCACTCTATAAACCTGTAGAGGGAGTAAAAAACAGTTGTTTCCCATTTTTAGCACAGTGCAATTCGCACAAACATGTGTAAAACAGCTTTTTTGTTTTAACAAGCCGTAACAGGTTCCAGGCTTTACTCTGAAAGTCAAAAAACAGAAATAAATGGCAAATGGCATCATTTGCTCACTTTATGCTTTCCGCGTACAAATGAGATTTGCAGTTTCAATAAATATGATACCTAGCAAGTTTTTTAGTAAGCTTGTTTGAATTTACTTGTTAAAAAAAAACCAATCACTAGATGATAAACAATTCAGAGTAAATTTAAGCTGGTTACTCTAGTTATGAAATTTCATTCCCATACATGTACATGTAGCTTGGTATTTGCTTTAGCCGCTTCTTTGACACAAAGATTTTTTAGAATTAAGTTGCAAGTTTCAAATTTTCCTCTTGGTATTATATTGTTAAGTTTATCTGAAAGTGTATTAAAAATATGTCTTGTACTAAATGAACTTTGAAATGGAAGCCATCGTGTGGACATATTTCCATAACAAAATATGAAGTTTACCTGTGAAGGATTTTCTTGCTGTGTATATACTGAACAGCCATGACTAGCTGTATAAACCACTGCATCACCCGGCCTTCATCAAACGGTTTGCCACGATGCTTAGCCGTTTGTATCCTCTCATCAAGGTTACCACCATCGCAATAGTCCTGGGTAAAGAGAGGATGTTAAAAATAGAAATGAATTGAGAAAGTAGAAAAGACTTGCATGGTTGTTAACTCAGTATACAGTGTGTTACATTGGAACCAACCCTTCATAAAATGTTATTTCCATTGTTATTGGCCATTTGAATCCTGTCATAGTCCTGGATGGAAGGAGGCAGAAATAATAGAAATGACTTGTATGGTGGGTAAGTAAAAAGTGTGTTATATTCCCACTCTCCCTTCATAAAAGGTTTTTTGACCTATTTTCTAAAGGACTTGAGTGCTCAGTCATCCATGGCACAATCTGTTTGTATCCTAGCACCACAATTATCCTGGGCGACAGAAAAACAAACACACAAACAGACATAAATACAGTATCATATGTACCAACCTGTGCTATACAGAGGTAAACAGATTCTGGTCCTTCTTCAAAGAATGAATCATGATATGTGACGATATGAGGATGCCTCAACTGCGACAAGATTCTAAAATAAAAACAACATAAAAATGTCAAGTTACAAGCCTATTGTGATGTTACCAGTACCGGACAAATACTAAGTTTGTAGATAGAGTTCATACAAAAATCACTCTCAGTAATGTTAAATTGTGTATAACCAGCCAGGTAGAAGTGTAGTAGTTTAGTGGTTGTGTTCTATGTAACAGCACTTGTGTACTTAGGCAAGGCATTTCATCTACATGCTTCACTCCACCCAGGTGTATAGTACCCAAATGGATTGGGTAAACTTAACAGTCAGCCAGATCCTTTCAAATCGGACAAGTGTCAGATTAAATACTTGTAAGCATTTGATGACCAGGGTAATGATGATCGCTTTTATAGAGATTCAACTCATGTCATATTAGGCGCTATTTAATATAAATATTATCATTTGAACATTAATAGAAAAAAGGGCCAGGGGCATTTCACCCAGTCATTTGTAAGGTATGGACAAAACCTTTACAAGTGTCATGGTCTAGTGGTCTCACCACTGGACTGTCAATGCACAGACCGTGGGTTCGACTCCCGCACCGACACTTATGTCCCTTGAGCAAGGCATTCTATCTACATGCTTGACCCCACCCGAGGTGATAAAAATGGGTACCCAGTAGGATTGCGAATGCTATGTGGTACGCTTTAGTATGTGTGCGCCTAACAAGCGACCGGCTGGAATGCTCCACAGGGAGTGGAGATTGTGCACTGTAAATGAATCCAATGACCGGGGTAATAACAGGTAAAGCGCTTTATAAGAAACCGGTATTATTATTATTGTTATTACAAACAACTCAAAATATGAAGTGCCAAATTGGATGCTAATATCATTTTTATTAGATATATTTATTATTTTCATTTTGCTAATTCCACTTAAGTTGTAAAATTTAGACGTAGATCATCCTGCACTTTTTGAATGTCAAGGGTATGGGATATACAATCAAGCCTGAAGAAGACTTGGGCATCCAATTTGGCTTTGCATAAAGTTGTTTATAAAGTTTTCATAAATTACAAACAACATGGGGGGCATTTCATCAAAAGACTTGTCGGACATTATATCCAACAAATTTGCTCTCAGCCAATCAGATGAAAGCATTTCAGTAGCTAATAACAGTTTCTCAGATAAAACGTCAGAGAAATCCTGTCATGAAACAACCTCCAATTGACAGACCTCCCAGGAACAATTGTCAACAGATCAAATGCAAGCACACCATTTTTTAATTTATGTAGTTATTGCTTTTCAAGTGGTTATTATTAGTTCAAGTGGTCCATCATTTTGTTGACCCATGACACCCTGAAATCACGCCTTTGTGGATTAGTGTTTAGGTTAAGGTTCCCAGGGGTGTCGGGGAGTCAGCAAGTGGAAACAACCTTTATCAATATCATTGTTATCATGGAAATTCTTACTTTGCTTCTCTTTCGACCGCATCTCTTGTTCTGGTTTTCCTTTTCTCATCCAACTGTATCTTTTTCAGTGCTAGAAGCCTGTAAAAAGAAAACGAAAGAAATTAATTGGAAAATATCTAACATAGGGGAGAGTGGGTTAGCTGGAACACGGGGTTAGTTGAAACATTGTAATTTTCTTTAACGGCTATAAATATATATACACAAATCTACCCTCAAGTTGTTGCTATTAGCAACTGCCATCCACCACATTTCAGACAGCACATGTGCTTCAAGCCCTGTGAAGTTAGAAAGCAATATTTGTTTTTTTCACCTTTCGAGTAATTTTTGTCACTTTTTCGAAATGTTTTATTATCTCAGAGAAGATCATAAATTAAGTTGGCAGACAGTTATATCAAGCTACAAAACAAGATTAAATATATGCCATGTTGTTGACCCTCTTTTGTGGTGTCAGCTTACAAATGTCAAATGGGCCTCTGGGGTTAGTTGGAACATTATGAAAGGGGTTAGTTGGAACATGTACTAAGTAAACAGGTTTCAGCTGGAAACAAAATCAAAAATCATATAATTTAGTGAAGTGTTCAGAAATATTCCTATACATTTATATTAGTGCACACTGGGCAATTTTTATTTTGGTTTAAACAACATAAATTACAGAATGCTACTTCAAAGGACTTCAGCCTACCTGTATGTGAGTGGATGCTATCATGTGTAATAAAACATAAATTTAAAAAAAAAAAAAAATCCAAACACCAATTTTTCATATTTGAATTGGGATCAATAAAGCAAGTTGGCTGAACACATGCAATATTGTTATAGGTATATTATAAATATACCTCCTAAGAGACCATGCACAATGTTTCAACTTACCCCACACCATGTTCCAACTAACCCTGTGTGTGGGGTTAGTTGGAACACTTGACATGGTCATGTTCAAGGTGGATTTTTTTTTCGGAACCATCACTAGGTTCAAGAACTTTATGGGGTACATTTGTACCATACAGATACAGTATACACTCAAGCTGATCTTTTTTTTTTTTGTTTTACAGCCATTTTTGTTAAAAATGTTCCATATATTACCCCGCTCTCCCCTAACCGTCATGTACAGCACTTTTTACAACATTTTAGTGAATATTTGAGGAGAAAATTTACACATAAAAGACAGACATCACAATTAATTATTTATTATCATTTCTATTGCATTAACAAAGTGCCATTTCTTAGCATTTTGACATGGTTACAGACCTGTGTTATCGATTCATAAACATGCCTGATAATTTTGAGATGTTTCTTGTTAATATTGTTTTACAAGGTGTTTTCAAAAACCAAAATCTCTTAATTTGTCATGTCTATCACTGACCAAAGGCCATTAAACCATATTGAGCACACTGTGTGCCATAAATAATGATTTTGGAATTAAACACCACACTAATGATGGGGTACACTAAACTAGATTTACTCACTTTTTACTGATCTGATGTCTTACGAGGTAGACTGCTCCACCACCCCCTTGGCCTAATGTTGTAATCTTATCATAGCACTCCATCAGAAATTTCCGTCATATCAACAACATGCGGAATAAAACAGCTGGCATCGTACATTTAAGTCTATCGGGAAGAAAAGAGAAGATATAAAATGATTAATTTTTCCCTTTAATTTATTAATGAAATTAAAGAGACATCTAGATACATGCAATGTGCCATTGCACTTACACCCACAAACTTTGAAAGCTCACATCTGTAACTTCTTCTTCTGTAGTACATCCCTCTTGAAGAGTATAGAATTAAAGATTGTGTAGAAGAGATCACAGTCACAGGAACAAGTACATGCATAGTGCAGTGACGTACTACATGTAATTACAGTGCGAGTAAAAACATGGTTGTCACTTAGTGATGGACAGTGGAGAGGTGGTGTTTGAAGACCTTCGTGGACAGGGCTGCAACAGCTGAGGCTGGGAGGACATTCCACAGACAGACCATGCTGGGAAAATAGCTATGTTGTTCGACCAATATCCTGTAGTGCTGCTGTCCAATGTTAAGTTGAAGGTGGTGTCCTCTTGTTCCTGTTCTGTGTGTTGCTAGGTACAAATAAGGTGGAGCCGCAAGAATGGCTACGAGGCCATTCATGATTCTGAACAGCATGATGACCTTGCCGTGGGCGCTTCGTTCAGAGAGAGTCTGCCATTGAAGCTTCTGTAGCATGGTAGTACCACTGCTTCGTTGAAGATAATCAGAAGTTACAAAATGGGCAGCTCTCCGTTGTACCATATCTATTTGAGATGTGACTTGAGTTCAATGGTATATGGGTCCCATACAGTACGAGAGGAGTACTCTATAAATGTCTGTCTGACATGTCTTGTAAACTTGACCTTTGATTTTTGGAGAACATTTCATCAGGTTACGTCGGAGAAATCCAAGAGTGCTGTTACCTCTCTTGTTATGTTATTGACATGAGGTTTCCAATTCAGTGTACGATGGATGGTGACGCTTTAATATACTTTGCCTTATCCACAGTGCAAAGTGCTGTCCCATGATTGGAATAAAGCTGGGTTGACGCCAAGGTGTTCTTACACTTGTTACTGTTAGAGATCCTCAGCATTTCAAACTTGTCAGCGCTGAAGGACACGAAGCACCTGCGATCCCATTATGTTGGTTGAGATAAGACTAAGTTGATGGAGGTGTTTCTTGGTCGTTTGTTAGATCAAAATAACCAATTACTTCATAGGCTTCAGAACGCGGGGGGGGGGGGGGGGGGGCTCTCATAATATCATTGAGCCCCCCCGCCCCAATGTTTTTTATGCTCTACAGATATCAGCCATTGCCCTTATGATATACTCTTATTTGATTCCAGATATAGTTAACCTCAAGATTTTTATGGGGAAAGGCTAGACAGCCCTCCTATATTTATTTTTTTCTATCTCGGGTCACGCCTCCATATCATATATTTAGCACACAACTATACACGGGTCTTATAGAATACACCATAGCTTGATTAGGCCTACTATTTTTTCTTCTTTCTGTGAGAAAAAAAAAAAAAAAAAAACTGAAAGTAGACTTCGTCATTCCAAAAACTCTTTCACGTGGGGGGGGTGGGGGGGTGTTATGGGTTGGGTTTTTGGTTGGGCGGTGTTTGGTTGTTTGGTGTGTGGGGTGGTTTATGGTTGGGGTGTGGGTGGTTTGGGTGCAACCCGGGAGATGGTGGTGAGTTTTGGGGGTAGGTTTGGCGGGGTGTCTTTTTGCTTAGTGTTTTTGGTTTTTTTTGTTTGTAGTGGCTGGGGTATGGCTTTTTTTCAGAATGGATTGTTTATTGTATTTTCTTGGTGGTGTGTCACATGGGTGCGGATTTAAAGCCAATTCGATGTGCGGTAATTACATAAATCTCCGCCCGGCCCCCATCCTAAAAATCCTTGCCGAAGTCTTATGCAATTTATTATTGCCTGTTGAAACATAGGCACATAGAAATGTTTACATCCATATTTGGAAATTTAATTAATGCACGAGCGGGCTCTGTAATGATCACGTTAGCATTATGAAATACCTACCAGTTGGCCTTCCATAATGACAATAGTCCATGATAAATAGATTCGTCACTTCTATTATATTTGGTTAAGTCCTCATTTCTTTAATTACAAGTCTTTATCAAATGTTGGCCGTTTCAGTCTCAACGACAGTCGGCATGTGCCAGGTAAGTCAAAAGTCTTCATATTTATTTTATTATATTTTCATCTTCTTTAGGTAGTGTCAATCTAATATATTATCAAAAATATTAAGTCTCCCAGATGTACAGATCCCTTAAAAATAATTCAAGTAGATGATTTTTCCTTCCTAAGTCTTCTATTATTTTAACACGTCAGTGCAATTTATAACTGAAGTCGAGTCTTGCTAGATTTTTTTACTTGCGAAATGGTAAGAATGTCCACTTTGGTTAAAAAATGGGTAGGTTCTCGATCTTGTACAAAGCCGGGTCTTTTAGTCAATGGAACAGACTGAAATCGAGTTTTTCATGTCACGTCAACGACTTCCCTAGTATTCGCATACGCAGTGTTAAGCGGAGCTACCGTTTGCTATTAGCTTTTAAGACCGGTAGCTAATCAGAGCGCCCAACAATCAAAATGCATTGTTCTCTATTTCTGTAAAAGCGGAATGGTAGACTTTTCTCCGTGATAGGCCTAGACCGAGGCTGCTCTGTCTTCATCGTAGGGCTTACCCCTCTGAAGACAGAGAGCTACCACTGCGCAAGCTGTTCAAACTGCACACATTGACTTTAACTCCACAAATATGCACAACGCTCGAATGATCACGTTAGCATATGAAATACACTACCATTGTGCCTTCAAATGAAAAACAGCCACGATAAAATTTAACGTTAGTCTCGTCACTTATTTTTTTGGTAATTTTTTTTATTACGTTTTATTTCCATCCACAGAATGCACGATTCGATTCGTTGAAGTTCCTATTTATATTCCTCTTCTTTATACTATTAAAAGTATTGTAACAGTGGCTTTCCGTGGACAGGTTTTGTGAAGTCGAGTCTTGCAATTTTTCTTGCGAAATGGTCCATGTTGGTTATGATTGATAGCGAGCACGATAAAAGCGTTCTTTCGGGAAACAGCTGAATCGCGTTGTTCAGTTAAGGTTCAGGCACTTCAGTCATCGCAACCAGGAGGAGCTTCAGGCGATAGCTAATCAGAGCGCCCACCAATCAAAATGCATTGTCTTCGGCTCTACTAGCTGTGTATGTACTAGCTTGTAGACGTTTCTATGTGCTGCAGTGTTCACAGCCGAGTGTGTTTTTCGGTGATCATATTTGATTGACCCAAGATTTGCTATACTAGGCCCTAACATGAAAGTTATTCCACTTTAATACCGCATCTGGAAGTAGATTTTCTCTAACAGTTTAACTTTGATCAATCTGTTTCTTGTCCTTGATAGTGATACCCAACTCAACTGTCATTTTGAATTTGGATTTTGGGGGTTTCCCTAACTTAGTTTTTCCCATAAATAAAATTTAGGGAAATTTCACAGAGAAACAGGTCACTGCAGTTTGAACAGCTCGCACAATGGTAGCTCTCTGTCTTCAGAGGGGATTATGAAGAAGACAGAGCAGCCTATGTCTATCCGGTCAAGAAGGGTTTGCAGTCGTAAATGTTAAAAAAGCTCTGTCTCTAACATTAGGGTGCTTTCGCTGGACTACGGAGGAGATAATCTAGAACGTTAGCATTATGAAAGGCTTTATTTTCAAAATAGCTCAAACCCCAAACTCCTGCATACTGTTAGTACAGGAAAAGGAGTGTGTAAAACTGGTATTTGCTAGAAACGGCTGGCAAGCGTTTAAATTACAAGTTTTCGTGTGCACAAACGAGGGTTTCCCCTAGCTACATAGCTCCCCGTTGTCAAAATCTACAACGCTATTTTGGGGAAATGTACGTTCTCCCAAAACGTAGAACGTATAGGTTCTCAGCGGAAAGTCAGTTATAAGCCAATAAGCGAGCGCTTTGATAGGAATGTATACAGGCATTTCCCTCTTTGCTAAAACATAAAAGAAGCATAGATCTACTTTGAGTTGACTAATCATAATGGCAGGGTGGTAGGTTATTTCTTTTCATATCAGCAATGTTTTAGGTCAGCTGTTATACGCATAGACGCATTTGACACAATAAAACCTTGGTATGAAAAAAAAAGAAAGAACTAACGTTAGGTATCTCCAGTAATGCACAAGTTTGTCAATTGATGTCCCGGCCCCTGGGTACCCGGGGATGGCCGGGACTTTTTACACACTTAGCCGGGATTTGCAAGCAATCATGCCCGGGTGTGCCGGGGTTTGTACCGGGATTTGTAAAAGTATTGCAAAGCCGCTCAAATAGCCGGGACGTTGGTGCGGGGCTTGTACCGGGATTTGTAGGGTGATTGCAACACCGCTCAAAAATAGCCGGGACGTTCGTGCGGGGCTTTTTACCCGCATTGACCCGGGCTTTGTTGTTCAGTTGACCGGGCTTTGTTGTTCAGTTGACCGGGACCGTGGTATCGTCACTAAACATGCGCCTGAGCGCCCGGCCGGGGCAACTACTGAACTAGATTTGTCTCTCGGGCCGGGCAACTGAATAAAGAAAAAAAAATATCAAAGTAGTTGCCTCGCCCGAGCGCCACAATATTGTGGCACTTGAGAAATAAAGATGGCAAATATTATTGTGTTTGGTAGTTGTCGTAATTACCTTTGCCGATACATTGGCAGCGCCGCATGCCATCGATCGTGGCCAGCTCTGCTAGCTGCCTCTAGCTAGTGAACAGTTATATACGGCCACCAGAGGGGGTGGTTGGAACTATAGTACCCGAACTGACGCGAAGAATGCGACTATTTTTCCTGAGGGGCGCAGCCCCGAAGGAAAATAGTCGCATTCGCGTCAGTGAGGGGACTATAGTTTCACCAAAACCTCCGAAGGCCGTATATAACTGGTTTATATCCGTCATCGGAAATAAAATATTCTGAATCTCTAAAGAAATCTAACGTTAGAGGCCGATTTCTAACTTAGGTCTACTCCAAATATTTAGATCTAACCCAGGCCTGCCCTTCATCATGATACATCTATGAATGATCTAGAATCTAACTTGTTAGAGGCCTATAATAGGCCTAACTTTTTTTGTTAGGTCTAACTAACGTTAGATCTACATTATGGGCGTTTACTCACTCGACCTTTGGAGTTTGGGTCTCTTCTTCTTGTAAAGTTGGGGGTCTCTGCTAGCGTTAGGTCTAATCAACACAGTTGTTCTGCGTAGACTTCTACAACACTGCAGGATCAAACGCTGACAAACTAAAGCGTTGCTGTCGCCATTTACAATAAACTCCCTCAATGAAATCATCGTAGACGAGACGAAAACCTCGGCTTGTTATCATCATCAGCTCCTCCAAACAACATTATTTGCCATCTTGTCTCACTACTTCACAAATTACTTGTAAAAATTTTCTCTGATCCATGTCCCTGAAATTCCAGGTTTCCTATCCCTAGGCTTAAGCCAAGGCACGCACGATCCGGCAAACAGACAGAAATCCCGTCTAGCTAATTACGCGAGATCAAAATTGTAAACAAATTGATGAGTCACGATCACGCGCAGTCAAGTATGTACGTCTACCGGCGCACACGTCGCTCAAAAACAAACCTTACGTCACGCATAAGGTTGGACGTGGGATTACTCTTTATGACGTCACGCTCGAGCACACGATATGTTCGGCTATCGGACCGCCCGAGGGCTGGGGGGGGGAGGGCGGTGGCGTGGTTTCTAGCAGACGTAAACAGTGTTACGAAAATGGGGTCTTGCTCTCCAGCTAGCTTCACCTGCACGTCGATAGGCGCCGCTATCGTTTTGATCGCAGCCGTGGACTCATTCCAAGGTACTTATCCCACGGCTACTAGGGAATATTCCCGTAGGCTCTGGTGAGGTCGATGTCAGGATGTGGTCAGGATTAGTGCATTTTTGCAACAATTCATGACAGTTGGGTTGGAAACACTCACCTTTGGTCACATGACGGGATTTAGCGACCAAATGCACCTATTAGGATTTTTACCGTGACGAGATATACACTCTAGTGGCTATTAGTGGACTACAGGGTCACAGTACGTTGTGTGTGGTGTTGTGTGTGTGTGTGTGTGTGTGTGTGTGTGTGCTGCAATAAAAGGCGGGTTGCGTTTGAAGTGAATTATCGGAGGCTGATGAGAGAGAGCTTTCATATCATTCAGCGAATCATTTTTACCGATTCCATGACATAATTTATTATATTGATTTGTTTATTTTGTTCATATTATTGATTTGTTTATTTTCTTTCTCTTTTATCATTCCATATACCATGATGGACATGGTGACGATGGACACCACCATATAGAGGAGTGGAGGAAGAGTAGCGGAAGAAAAAGAATATTGTGGATGGGTAGTTTGAAGAAATGGCTGGAAGATCGAGCAACGTTGGGAAGAGAGAGGGGAGTAGAAGATAGAGGATTACAAGTTATATAATGCATGAGGCGAGAGACAGAGAGTTGTGGAACAACATGATCGCCACAGTCCATTGATACGGCACTAGAATAATTGTAACTACTTCCATGATAGATGTTTCATATTAGGCTTGTAACGCCATTTATCAACGTTATGTGTATCCCTATTTCTAATTTCTCAATCTCCGCCCATGATCTCTTCTATTATCCCACCTTCTCTCGTTCTGTTTTTCACTCCTTGTACTAGCTAGTATCTTGATTTCTATCTTTATGATATTATTAGGATAATCACTGTTATAATCTTGTCACGGTTTATTGTATCAAAATTATGTGTATCCCTATTTTTTATTTCTCAATCTCCGCCCGTCCTCATCTCTTCCATTATGCCTCTTTCTCTTTCTATTCCTCACTTCTTATATCTTGATCTCTATCTTTATGATATTATTAGTATAATCATTGTTTTTTAGTTACTAATTGTAAGACCTTTGATCAATTTAATTTATATTAATTGATATTCTGAAACGTGTTATGTAAAGTTCAATTTAATTTTATATTGTGCTATTCTAAACATATACTTATTGATGAAAATGTTCTGATTTTTTTAAAGATTTGTGAGAAATAAGTGGCCATCTGAAGTCCATTCTCTCTATATTCAAATGTATATTGCTCTTTCTCTCTCTCTAATTCTTTTGATGTCTCTTTACTCACTTTCCTTTCACCCTCTTCCCCTCCCTACCACTCTCCAATTCTGACTCTATATACGTCTCTCGCCATTAGTATCTCATCTCTCGCCAAAGTCATCTACTAGAAAATTAGGTTACAATTATATTATTTGACCTGTCGGGTTATTGATGTATTTTTAGGATATTATCTAGATTTTGAGGCATATTAAAACTATGCATGTCCTGCCTTTATAATATTGTCAGTTTTTATATGGTCGGAGATTTACAGTGTATATTGTTGTCTCATCCGTTACCCTCTTTCTGCCGTCTCCCTCTCTCTCTCTCTCCCCTCGAGTCTCTCTCCTTTTCTCCTCTCGAGTTTCTCTCACTCTCTTTCTCTTCTTTATTGTCTTCCACCTCCTCTTCTCTATTCTATTCCTCCTTTCATTCCCTCTCTCTCCTCATTTCTCTATCTAAACTCCTTGATTTTTTTTTCTACGTGTATTTAAATAAAGACAAAGCTGTGTTTGTGTCTTTTCTTTTATTTTCTTTTGATTAAAAAGAACAGGGCTTGTGTTTTTGTGGTCTTTTTCTTTTTCTTTTATTTTTTGGTGTTTTTTTCTGGGGGGGGGGTTGGGTATTGTTTTACATCCCCTTACCTTTAAATCCCTTGATTCTCTCACGTATGCCCGTATGGGCTCCTTTCTTGCAGCATCTCAGGGAAAAGAAATATATTTGAATTGATCAATCATGCACATGAAATCGATAAGAGATTCCAATCTTTTCATGCAAATATTTTAACATAAACAAACAGTAACTTAAATACCCTGGGTAGCAAACTTCAGATGTAATTGAACTGTTGTCCCAGTGGGCCCTTCATAACATTATGTTACCTTGATTGGCACCAAAAAAAAAAATGGGCAAAAAAGAAAATTGCGGGTTCATATCTGGTCCAAGATTGGTTTTCTGACTTTATTTTGATTCACATGCAGTAAATTGTCAATATAACTATCATGCACATTTGCTATTACCTGGAAAGGGAGCATGCATTTCGTTTCCTTGAACAACAAATTCAATGATTCATGGCCAAATATATGATTTGAAGGCATGCACAAAATGAATATTGACTAAAGAAAAAAACTATGATAAAATGGGTAATCCAGTCCGAAAGATTTGAGAAACGCCCAACCAAAATGAATAATTTAGAAAAACAAAATTATTTTGGTAACATGATAAGCGGGAAGAGGACCAAATATGTTTATTTGTGGATAGCTTTTGGGCTGAAACCGCCCCCACCCCCCCCCCCCCCCGGTCATGGACAGGGACAGAAGTTCAAACGTTGCAAAACACCACGTAGACAAACAAGTGCAACAAAGTAATCTGGAAAAGGCTCTGGACTTTTTGAAATCGAGCCCTTCACTTCCTTCCCAGCACTTTGCCATGTATTCCTGAAGTTAGTTTGTCCTGTACAAAAGAGAAATAAAGTTAAAATTGAGTAATATATAAAGGCTTCACAAATCAGGTAAAAATAAAAACAAAAATGGGCTTGATTTCAAATTAAAAATTAGCACCCTCTTCGTCATAGGCCACCTTTACTACAGCGAGGAAAAAAAAAAAAAACTTTCTTAATGATTGGATTGAACTTTTTCCTGTACAAGGAATAAAAAGGATTCACATTGTAAGTAAAACCCAAATATTACTGCAATTAACGGTATATATAACCGCACCCAACAATTTGGACCCTTAAAAAAAAAAAAAAAAAAAAAAAAAAAAAAAAAATTTAAAATTAAAAATTAATTAAGAATTTTAATGAATAAACTTATTTCAATCAAAAATAATATTTTCAATGCAGTTTCTATATTTTAAATTTACACCCCCCCCCCCCCCCCGCTCGGCCCCTTACATGTAAACTTTACCGGTGTGGTCACAAGAAAAAAAAAAATTGTCCACCGCCAATATTGGTTGGTCATCCATACACAACACGTCATCATCAATTTTCATCATCAATTTTCACACACATACGATCGATCGATCACTGCACTGAACAACGCAGCTATAGGCATAGCTACAGTATATCCATTCATATCATGCTTGCAACATGTCAGAAAGGCCGGGGCGGGGGAGTGTACCGAGAGAAAGACCCGGGATTGCATCGCAATTCCCGGCAGGCTGGGGCCGGGACTTGCGCGGGTTTGCACACAATTGTGCCCGGCCCTGCCGGACTTTGACCAGGATTTGACCGGGGAATGTCATTTTTTAGCTTACATTTAGCGTGCAAGTCCCGGCCATCCCCGGGTACCCAGGGGCCGGGACATCAATTGACAAGTGCATAAAGTAGCCTTTTGATTGAATTCGTATTGCAACAATAGACGTTACAATATCTCACAAGCCAAAGGGAACATGTGCGGAATACCATTGGAAACTTTTATTCAAAGTTATTGAAGAAGATAGAAAACGAGGATTTGCAGGCATTTTGAAAATAGTGCCCTCTTTTATGCTAACGTTCTAGATAAGCTCCCCGTAGTCCAGCGAAAGCTCACTATTGTCATTAGCTCTGAGCGCACGTATGTCTGTGCGAGGCGGCGCGATATGAATTCAAGGAGCGCCGCCTATACGCACAACCAACGTAGAGAGCGCACGACAGATTCGCGTCTTTTCCGTTGCTAGCGTATTGCTAAGCGCGTTTCGGTGAAATCCTGGAAGGGTTTTGGCGACTTAAATTGTCTTTCCTGTGATGTGGAGTGTAGATATGACTATAGTTTTCACAGAAGTACATAATAATAATCCATAGTAATGGACAAGTTAAGTAGTTTTGACAAATTGAGCGCAAATATTAGATTAAAACTAAGTTCTCTTTACCCCCTTGCCCGATGCCATGTTGAACGGCCCCGTAATTATCCCTGAAAAAATAATATTTTAGAAAATAAATTCTAGGGAAAAATTTGAATTTTTTCCATTTTTTTATTGAACTTATTTTAAAAATACAATACTTTTGACAATACTTTCTAATTTTTCTATTCCTTGTCGATTTTTTTTAAAAGTGATTTTCATCATGTAGTTTGGAGCTTCCATTTACTATTTTATATGACTTACGCCATCTTATACTGTGCAAGTCTATGGGGGAAGACCAAAGTGCGCCTTTTCAGGAGTGCACTTTTCTTGGTAAGGGGGAGGGTGGGGATTATATGAAATATGAGTTTTTATAACCTAGGCAATTCAATTTATTTATTAATTTCTTTTTATTAAGGTTTCTTCATTCATTTGAGTATATATATATGTATATATATATTTTTCTTATATATTTTTAATCTTGTTCCCTCTTACACACCCCTCTCTCCCTGTCCTTCATACTCCATTATATTTTTGATCATTCTCATCACTCCTCATACATTATATCATAACTCCATATCAAAACGATTTAAAGAAAAAACATGAGACAAAAGAATGGCCCTTATAACCATTTTTAACATTTCTCTTGATCCTTATCTTTTTATCTCTTGCCTCACACATCCATCTTACCCTCTCTCTCTTTTGTTTATGATTCTCCTCATTCCCTTCCTCATCGTACTTCAGGCATCATACAATTCAGGTCGCTTACCAACAATTGTATACATAAAAAATGAACTAATGTAGAAACAGAAATAAAATCATGTATTTCTGTTACCATTTTATATTTTGTTGTTGACGTGATACTCTATATACCTTGAAAATTATCACTGTGCTTTAATAATTTATTTGACTTTGTGATAGCAATTTCTCAAGAAATAGATGAAAAAGACATAATCCCATTAAAATTATTGAATATACCCTGGAATTTTACCTCTAAATATTTAAAACATTCATACCCAGATAACAAAACAGATGTGGAATTCAAGAGTGTACTATTACTTCCAATATTTTTGTGGGGCAATTTACTGAACATAACACAACATAATGAATATGCTCTACCCCAAATTATCATGTACAGCCACACTTGAAACCCTGGATCTGTCTGTTATTTATCCAAATTAATACAATTCCACTGAGAAACAGATACAATGTTTCAAAGGAGGTATATAATTTTTTTCTATTATTCTTATTTAATAACAGAGCTCAGACTCACAATTACAAGTATTAAGATCAATCAACTCTCCAAATGTTACAAAAATGTTTTATGACTATTCCTTTCATTTTTATGATATATTTTATCTTTTAGTTCAAGGTTATAAAGACATTCCAGCATACTATGCCTCTGACGCTTGTGTTGTGATCAAGAAAGAAAACAACTCTGCTCTCATATCTCATGGGGTTGATAGGCATCAGCATCCTCCTTAGATCTGTAAATGACAAACAACAACTACCACAATTTTAGCACTAGCATACTTATAATTATATATTGTTTGTAAATTTTAAAATGGAACAATATCTATAAACAGTAACATTTTTTTTTTTGTAAATGTAAAATAAACAATGTGTTATTAATTATTCTAACCTACTTTGATATATTTTCTACCAGATACTAATAAACATAACACAGTACTTACCTTTAATTCTGCTGTCAGTTTTGTTTTCACCATGTGACACTCAACATGGAATGGAAGTGTGGGAGCATCCTATAGTATAGTGGTTCGGAAGAGATTCTGCCGTCACCTATACCAGTGCCAGTTGATTTTGTCCTAGTTTTGATAAAGAAAAATAGAGAGGTCTAGAGTCTATGTATGAATGTAAAAGTCAATGCCAATGGTCACATTAATTGCAATGCAAACTAGTTGCAATTATTGATTCAGGCACGGACACAAACCTATTTTTTTTTCAAATAGGGGGGGGGGCGGGGGTATCTCTACATCGAGACCAGTTTGATGGGCCTATTTATCCACCCCATGTAGATCTAGACCCTAGAGTCTATATTAATTTTATAACTCTAGCTCTGGCCTCTGTCAATTAATTGATTAGGTTAAAAGATTGCTTCAGAATAAGGCATGATATTGTATTCAATCCGAAAATAGAAGTTGCACAATACAGATTAGAGTAACACTAAACAGTTTAATCAAATACAGGACTCGACCGGTGGTGGTCTGGTTCATCAAAATTCCCTCATTATTAGTCTATTAGACGAGAATAGAGTTCCAAGCCTAATATAAGCAGGTAATCCATCAATAATATAACATACAAATAAGTCTGATAATGAATAAATAACAAAAATAAAGAGGATTATCCCACGATTTGCACGAACAGAGACACAACACACACCGTTATCTGCACTTGGGGGATAGCACGAGCTTAAGAACGCACCCGACGCATACGGGGGTCAAATGGCGTGCGCTCCGATGGAATTGATTTTCTAGGGCTCCAAACACTATTCTGTTTTGAAAATAACTGGATTTTGCCGACCACCCCACCAATTCAAACATCTTTACTACTTTAATAAAATACTTATTAACACATACATTCATTAATCACCGTTCTATACCTACTCACAATCTCTCATATTTCACAAATGTGGCTACCATGTTTCAAAATACTGAAAAAATGGAATATTTACCATGATTTTGGCTATCTTTGACGTTTAGTAGTGATCACAAAAAAAAAATCGACAATGAAAAGTTTTGGGGCATCGGCAAGGTTACACCCTCGATCACTTAATTGCAAACCAAATAAGTACAAAAAAATTCGATAGGGGCACAATAAAAATTTTAAAATACCCTTAAAAATATGTATAATTTAAAGCAAATTACGCGCTTAATTAATCGATCATTAAAAACGTGAAAATTGGGTAAATTTTAACCAAATAAAAAAAATCTTTTTGATTTATGCTAATTAAGCAGTGGTCTCACCCCCTCATGCATATGCATACATCAGTCTTTTCTAGTATTTGATTGGTTGGGATATTAAAAGGGGGTGTTTGTTTACATTTTTCATCTGACAATTATTCAAATTCCTTTCGATTTGTGCGCACGGCACGGCGACAAAATGGCCGCGCACTTGAATCTGCTGCACACGGAAATACGTGAGCGTCGGCGCCGAACCTGAAGGGGGCGCGGTCAGCGGCTGGTTGACACTGCCGCTCTTGACTGAGTGGAGAGTCGTCACTTGATGAACGAGTTGACTAACTTAATATTTCTAACAATCCCAGCGCTTAGAATCTATTCCTTCCTGGCAAGTGAATAAATCTGGCTTTAATAAATCAATGTCAATTTAAATAAACTGTCAATGAGTTTCAGATTATCAGTAAATTAAAGCGAAAAACTTACCAACTTTCAGCAGAAATAGCAACTCCGCTTGACTTGACAACTGAAAAGTGTTTACAAGATTAGGTCAAAGGTCATTTTGTATTATGGTTATGTTTATTCATATGAGATTAGATTTTGGGATAATATTTAAAGCAATATAGTCTTAAATAAAATAAATTTGAAATAAGTATATATTTACGTTTCGAATTTTATGTTGCTAATATTTTATATTTTCACGTTGAATTCTGTCAAAGAAAATACAATTAGACACAGGTGTTTTTGTCCTCTCTATTTCTCGACGATCCCGAAACATTTTTGATAGGAAAATCTCGAATAAACCTTTTCATGAACATTTTCTTGAATTTTGAACTCTATTTAAAGATACCCAGGTGGATTCTTGTAACTTTGAGATTACTTGAAGATCATAAACTGTCTTGGGCTCAGAGGAAATGGCTGTAACACAGGTAAATCTAAGTAAATTTTGTCGGTCGACCATCGAGTGTCGTGATTGACTGCGTGCATGCATAATCTTTATGTGTGTGAATTGCATTGTACTCTGGGCTGCAGGTCCAGTGCTGCACGGCTGCTGCCGGCCCGCGCTGCCGGGCCGCGCTGGCTGCTGCTGCATCACCGCCTGCTACCTATGATGACTATGTTGGGGGCCGGGTCCTGTCTGTATGAACTTGAAGGTTGTGCCTAGTCTGCACACCTTCACCTCAATTCTCATACAAAGTGAAATGCACACATTACTACGAGGTCGATACGTAGTATCGACCTCGTTAACCAAGTCCTTCGAGAAAAGTATAATTTTTTTTTATCACTTTTCTTTTTATTTTCCTATTCCTATGATGAAATATAACTAACTTACACCAAACTATACTAGATCTACACACTTTTTTTTGTACGTAATGCAAGTTTAAACGATTTTTTTTCCTTATAAACATAGAAAAAAAGGAGAAAACTCACCGCATTAACTGCCTTGACCTGTCCGTCATGTCCGTAGTCGACGCCTATTGCAAATGGCGCTACAGCACACAGCAATACTATATTGTTAAAAAAGTCGGCCCAAATCAACCCAATCAACTCGGCCTATTCCAAAACTCGGTATCGCCATAGAGCAAGCTCAAATTACATTCCTCGGTACCGGTGGTACTATACCCGTTGTGTGGGCGAGCTTGTGATTCCTCAGATCATCGTACCTCAGCGAATGAAAAAAAATATAGGTAGATTTGACTCAAAGCTTCATGTAATGCTGATCTTGTCGAAAGATAAAGTGAATCTCGATTGAAGTCAGCCTAGTATCGATAACTCTTGTTTGGATTGCAGCCTTTAATTTGAAAACAGCTTAGACTCAGCTTGTAAGTCCTTCAAAATTATTTACCTAGACGTGTGAGAAGTACTTCACATTTGAAAGATAAAATGAATTTTGATTGATGTCAGCCTAGCAAGTACATTGCCTAAACTTCTTCTTGCGTTGATATTATGGCAAGCATTTGGATACAACATTTTTGCCACTGCTTTCTTTATTTATATATTTTTTATTTTGGCTTTTTCTATTTGCAAAGTTATTTTAGGCCAATTATTTGTTTCTTGTCCTTTCGTCCCCCCCCCCCCCCCCATTTCTCTTCTTCTTCTTCTTAATGTTTTTTTCTCCTTACTTCTTTTTCTTCTCTTCTCTCTCTCTTCTTTTTTTTCTCCTCACTTTTCTTCTTTTTCTTCTCTTTTTTTTGTTTATATCTCTCCCTTCTTTTTCTCCATCATACTTTCTTCTTTCTTTTTCCTCTCTCTCTCTTTGTATTTTTTTAAAGCTTTTTTTTCTGGTCTCATTCCTTTTTTTTTTCTCTCTCTCTCTCTCTCTAGCTCTCCTTTCTCTCTCTCTCTCTTCCTTTCCTCGATGATTTTCTTCTCTTCTTTTTTCTCTCTCTCTCTCTCTTTCAGTCTCTTCCTTTTTTTTTCTCTCTCTCTCTTTCTATCTCTTTCCCTTTTTCTCTCGTTTTTTTTCTCTCTCTTTTTCTGTCTCTTCCGTTTCCTCCATGCCTTTCTCTCTCTCTCTCTCCTCTCTCTCTCTTTTTCCTTCCCCTTCCCCATTTTCCTCTGTTTTCTTTTCTTTTTTTTTTCTTTCTTTCTGGTTTATTGTTTTTATTGTTTATTTTTTCTTCTTCTTCTTCTTCTTTTTTTTAATTTTAATTAGATCTATTTGCTTTGACCTCATTTGATATATCGGTCAGCGATATAATCAGAATGGAATGCAAAAGTACTCTCGGATGTAGTACCTTTACCCTAAATACTACCGCAAGGCGTTATTTGTGTTTTCGCCCTCTACGTTCTTTTGAAAACAGCATGTGAGTTTACCTAGACGTGTGTGTCGTATCTTCAAATTCAAGATTTCAAGTCTAAATTTACTCATTTTGGAAGGAAAAACAGATGACTCAACACAGATGTAAGAATATCTATATTGTCAACAACCAAGTCATCTAGAAAACGGTACGTATAAGTCTTTATTTTAAAACATATAAAGCAATTCATAAAACGCAATCGCGAGACTGTAGTGTAGGTCGTGGGCTCAGAATGTTCGGGTGCATACATGTACGTGGTGAAATGTTACTTTAAGATTCATCATCAATGTTATTCCAAAGGTGCGACAGATAGTCTACTTACTTGTCTGGCTTAACTTTAGGTAGGTACCCCCACAAACGCAAGATGGCGCTCTCGCGCTCACATGCAAATAGGTACACAAAAATCGGTATCTCGAGAACAAAAGACACTTCCGATATCGCCTGGGAAAAGCGAATGCAGCGCCTTGGTTTTCAGGAGTTTTTTTCGATTTTGTAAATGCCCCAGAATTATAGATCTATAACTTATAAGTCATGTCTACGAGTGTAACAAACGGAAAAAGTCATTTTCAACCTCCTAAACCCAGAAATTTTCCCCTGAAAATGTAATGAAGTGCTAGTACTCATTTTGAGGCATTGTTATCGAAACTTACCTTGTTTTTTCCCCAAAATTTTGAGTGGCAAGAAATGTCTTTAAATCAGAGTCTTTGGTATTTTATGGCGGTTTAGTTATGTGTCTATCCATATGTCCTTGATATATCGTCCCACAATAAACAATTAGATTTTAGAGGCACAGAAATGGCTTGTCAAAGTAACAGTCAAACGGTCCTCCTTTGATTTTTCCGTGAATTTCTTTCGTTTTCCGCGCGTGCGGGGGCATTTCCCATGCCTGCAGTACAGTAACCCGATCGTAACAGAGCTCACTATGTTGCGTGCGCACATGATGATCGTTTGACTATCGATAGCTCATGCAGAGACGGCTTTCTCAATGAAATTTTCAACACGGCAAGTGGGCTGTTTTAGCTGGTTTTTTGCGCTTTCCGAGATTTTAAAGTGAGTTTTAAGGCATGTACATGTTAAATTAAACATTGAACTATTTTTTAATGTATGATTTGTGACTGTCAGAGCATTTTTGCTTTTGATCTGGGAGTACCTAGTTTAGGAGGAAACATGATAGACCCCTATACGCTGGTCAATTCAAGTTGAAGGATGAGATGGATGGAGTCTTTGTCAGTGAGGACTTAACACCAATGAGGATTGCGGTAAAACGAGCAAACTCTTCGTATGGCAACATTGTCTGCCAATTGACCAACGATGAATGTAAAACTATATCTTCCCCTGACGATCTCTTTTGACGTAGGGTTAGATAGCAGTGACTATAAATGTTTAAACTCCACTATATGGAGTGCCAATAGTGCGGCTTCGTTTTTTATGCTTAGGTGAACAATTTTTTTAATAATAATGTTCAAATGAACGACTTAAACTTTTCGTACGAATTGTTACCTACTGATGTAAATAATGTTCTTTGTGTTGACGTATCTACATCTTTTAAATTAACACATGTCAATGTTCGTTCTCTGCTGAAAAATATGGAAGACCTTAAACTGCTGTACGAAGATTTGTATTGATACTAAATTTGATATTGGTTTATCAGAAGTTTGGAATGTAAGAAATACTTCTGTTCTAATTAGATTATAATCTTGAAGTAGATTGCCGCAAGGAAGGCCTAAGAGGAGGAGGGGTTGGAGCTTACATAAAATCATTTACCACTTGTAATTTCTATGTATGTCATGTCATGAAATGTTATCATTGGTGAATAAATCAAATTAAATCAATATTTTTGATAAACAAAATATTTTAAGAAATCTACAAGTTGTAGATCTAGAGTCTAGATCTATTTCAAGATTACAAGAACAATGTTTTTTACTACTTTTGTTGTTCTTGTTTGTTGTTGTTTTTTTTTCATACCCAATTATTGTTCTCCTCAGTGGTCACTCGGTTTATGATCTGCAAGGTGCTACTTTTTTTTAGAAGGAATTAAACCAAGATTGATTAGAATGATTTAAATGTCCTATCACTGTTTCAATTTTTTGCTCACAGCATTTTTATTAGATTTTTTTCCTGAGTTAGAGGTCAATATGATTTCAACATATTCCAAGAAATATCTACATGTAACTCTTAAAATGCACTACTTTTGGGCTACTCAATGCATAATCAAAGAATGTGAAGTTGGCATTCTGCCACATGTGGAATAGACTTTGCCAAAATTGCGTGCTCCAACTTTGTGAGCTAATTGAAATGGAAACAAAACTATTGCAGGGGAAACAATTTAGAACAATACAGTATATTCTTTCTAAAGATTTTACTGTTCACCGTTATTCTGTAAATTACAAGATTCTCTTGCAATTCCTGCTCTCTCTCTCTCTCTCTCTTTCATTTTAGGCAAGTGGGAATCAGCCCAGCAAGTCATGGGGTAAGGATATTTGACTTTTCAACTTTAAAGAAAATATAATGCACTCTGTCGTTCACTTCTTTTCTTTTGAAAGATGCTAATCATATATAGTTTGTCACAATGTGCCCTGAGCAGTACCAAAACATAGTATCTATCTTCACTATGTACATGTAACATGTTAGGTGTACTATTTTGTTCCAAATTTTGCCTTGTAATGACTTGCTGTCATCCAGAATATGCTAACAGTGACTGTGTTTAAAGGTTTATTAAAACCAGTACCAACCAGCAGCCTGGTTTCTAACCCATAATGCAACATTCTGAGCAGTGCAGTCTTTAGGCCCACCTGGATGATGACTCACAAATTCATTATTAAATACATTCATAACACAATAATTATATTACAAAATTGTAAAACCAGCTTTCCGATACGTATACAATTATAAGCTAGATTATCCGTTGTATTATTAAAAGTTATCTCAGAATATATTTTAAGAAGATATTTTACCAATGATACCATGTTTAAATTTTGAATGATTTTAGAGTTGAGTCTCTATGAACTTCACCGATCCCCGCAAGAAGCAATCACTGATGACACCGAGATTGCTGTCTCGCCACGCAGTCTCCACAGTGAGCTTATGTGCCCCATATGCCTGGACATGCTCAAGAATACTTACACTACTAAGGAGTGTTTACACCGATTCTGTCAAGATTGCATCATCACAGCACTAAGGAGTGGGTAAGTATGTAAGGGCTTGTTCTTAAGTGTGAAAAAGTCCTTATAATCATTGTGAATATTGATTGCTGGGATATGCCTAATTCAATTTCTGTAAGTTTCTCCGCTGTGCCACCAAATCCCGTCAATCTCAGAAGACCTTGATTCAGCTAACTCACTGGAGTTCATCGTGTATAGTCCTACCCAGGATTATACAGTGCGTTTCAGAAAAAAGGTAATCCATTTTTAGAGGGCCCATATTCCAAGTTCATTTGTTTTTGCTGTTTATATGTTACACAAAATTGAAAATGAACTCTCCACCTTTCCAATGGTACCTTTCTTGAATCATAAATGTAAAGCATAAATGAGTAAATTGCAAATGAAAATGACGGTACAGAATCCATTTTTTCCAAGTTTTAAGGAATGAAAGAAAACAGAGTGGATGCTTTCAAAGGAGTCACACATCCCCGCAAGCAATCCTATTCACTGCTCTGGGACAGCAGGGTCAGCATTCACTCAGTCTTCTTTCATTTCCTTAAAACTTGGAATAAATTGATTCTGTACCGTCATTTTCATTTGCAATTTACTCTGTTATGCTTTACATTTATGATTCAAGAAAGGTACCATTGGAAAGGTGGAGAGTTCATTTTCAATTATATGTAACATATAAACAGCAAAAACAAATGAACTTGGAATATGGGCCCTCTAAAAATGGATTACCTTTATTCTGAAACGCACTGTATACATGTGCCACACTACCCACCTCTAAAATGTTCTATGCTTGCTTATAAATTATTTAATTGTTAGTGTTTTCATTATTATTATTTTGTTATTGTTATGATTTCTTTTCAATGTTCACTGTCCAAGCAATGAAAAACATTTTGGCTTACACTCAAGATGCTATACACAGTAATAATAGTTTCATATGTATATAACAACAATGTACTTGCATTTTGTTTGTAATCTAACTGGTCTGTTTTTTGTTTTTTTAATAATCTCGAACAAGGATTCTCTGAAATGCCAGTAGAAAAATCTTGATGAGATCTCTAAGACTCTCTTGGGAAGGAGGCTCAATTAATAAATCACTATCATCATTTATATTATTATTCTGTGAGTTCTTGCTAATGTTTAATCTTGATATAAACCAGGAACAAGGAATGTCCAACGTGCAGAAAGAAACTAGTCTCAAAGCGATCTCTCAGACCGGATCCTAACTTTGATGCCCTTATCTCCAAGATATATCCAAGCAGGGATGAATATGAAGCACATCAGGTAACTGTGGTGCAAACCACCACTTTAACATTTTAAGGCGCGGTCCCACTGTCTTTTTAGGATGATTTGCATATGAATTGCGGATTGTTTGTTTTGTTTTTGTTTTTTGTTGCGGATGAACGAAATTTGTATATGCAACTCATGCGCAATTAATCCTCCCGCCAGTGGGACCGGGCCTTTAGGGAAACAATAGTCAAATGGCTACTATTTTGTACTGTAATATGTACTCTATTATACAGTGTGTCCCCCACAAAAGTAAACCCAACTTAGAGAGCCTCATATTAGATTTCTATAACTTGTGTGTCATTATTTCTTATATGATAACAAAGAGCAACTCATATTCTGTCTTGTGATATCAAACTTATACCAGTGCTGTCATGGATAACTGAGAACTTGAGTTTTTAAAAATTTCTGTCAAAAATAGCTTGTACCAAGTTTTAGCAGAGGCAACCTAGGCTTTCTGATCATTCATTCATTGTGTGGGGTCAACCTTCCTGAGTCTATAAGGGACAAAAGATTACTTGGACTATTGAAATGCAAGGTTTGCTTTTGCCCAAACTGAGGACAAATCAAATTTAACACTTTTTTTCGTAAATTCCAAGTGCTCAGTCATCTGTCACAACACAGGTACATGTATGAGTTTGGTATCATTAAATAGAATACGTGTAACTCTGAATTGTGATGCATCACATCAAAATGACAGACAAGTCGCAGAGCAAATTCAGGAAAGGGTCACAGAAATTGGTAAAATAAAAATAAATGTCTAATTTTGGCGAATGTAGTTTTTGATTTTCTGAAACCTCAATGTTTCATGTGTGCTCTATAAACAAATTGAGCAAAAAATATAAAGTGAAAGTAATGAAAAAGGGATTAATTTGCTAATATCTTTGACTCTCTTCTGGCGACTTGTCTCTCATTTTGATGTGATGCATCACAATTATGAAATAAATTTCAAGGTCATATGTACAAGATATAATATTTCAATATCAGACCCTCAAATTTAGTTTTACTTTTTATTCTAGGACACAATGTATAGTGATGTATTGAATTGGATTTATTATTGAATTACATGAAATGGAATGGAAATGAATTGAATATGAAATTGCTGTTCTCTTCCTCTCATTTTTTTTTGGTGTGATGTAGGAGAGAGTTTTGGCCAAGCTGAATAAGAGACATAATGCAGCTGCATTGAGTACAAGCATAGAGGAAGGACTGAAGATACAGGCCTTGAACAGAGCTCAGAGAGTGCCACCAAAGGTAGGTGAAACTTGATCCTAAATTATTGCTTGTGCCATAGTCTCATGTGTCATGGTTGTGTGTTCTTAAAGGTATTAAAGAGTCCTGCAGCTCCTGTCAGGTGGCTGCCAATTATTTGCGTTTTTACGTGGCTGGAGAAAGATTACAACCACCTCCCGTTCGCCTTACCCCCCGCCCCCCCCCCCAAACCCCCAGACATGCACACCCCAGGACAATAGTCCCTAGAACAACTAACCGTGTTTATAGAGTTAGGTTTAGAATAAGGAGGAATGTCATAGGGGTGCATGTACAATGTAGGTTCTCTAGAGCATATCAACCATGTATTATCTATTGTCATTGTTGTCATGGCTTGAGAGTGAACCTACAACTGAAATGAACATGATCTGAAAAAAAATTCTGTTTATTTTATTTTTATTTTTTTTGAGGGGCTTTTGCATTTTGTATGAAAATGACTTTTTGTTGGCTTCAGAATAATACAGTGTCTAAAGAACCAAATTTATTTTTTGGGAATCAAATCATTCATATCTTATTTGTTAGTTATTATTTTTGAATGTCCAATTGCCCGCAATATCCACCTTGGTATTAGTAAGTCAACTGAGCATGCCAGCAAATCTGGTTAAGAGAGTCCCAAATAGACCAATCAAATTGGTTTGTTACCACTCAGATAATGTCAAACATTTTTTTTTTTTTTTTTTTACAAACATAAATTACAGCATAGAAATTCAGAGTAAGCAACAGAAATTATAAAGATTCAGGAATATTATTTATAAATGTGTACGCTCTTGACACTTGAAGGTTTGGACTCCATAACAATTAGTTTTTCAAACCACTTTTTGATATCATATCTGCATGGCGGATGGATGGAGCTTCTGTCAAGTGTTGATGTGTTAACATTACCGGTAGGCTTCACCAGAAGCAAAGTTTTTGACACTATGATATGGTTTTCATGATGTTGTGTATTCTTCTATGCCTTAATCTCTCTCCTTTCCTCAGAGGAAGCAGGACTTCAATATGGGTGAGCTCCCGTCAGATGACCAAGCCCAGTGCGGCGGAGGCGTGGACATGAACGGTGACCCCCTCGCACCCGTACAACCTCTGCCAGGCCAAGATGGGGAGGTACAGCTCGCCCCTCCCTCCGCCCCTCTCACACCCCCATTAGAGTCCCCGGGTGAGGAGCAGCATGGTAGACTGGTCCAATCTCCATCTGAAGAGCTGTCTTCCAGTCAGGGATGTAATCGGTTTAATGATCACGACGACCAAGACTCACTCCAGGTAAATACAGTGCATCCAAAGAACTATACACCTTTGACAAGGCTACCAAATAAAAAAAAAAATTTATGAAGGACACAAAAAATAGCCTGCGCAGGAATTCGCTATCCATTTACCACCTGGGTGTGGCATGCCAAGAAGGATTTAAAAAAATAATGGTATGAATCAGCTAACAGAGTAAAAGATATATCAAAAGTCAGAAATAAGCAATCAATATTATGCAAAATGTAGTTTTTCACCGTTTTGTTTTCATATTGATTTTTTGCTCTGATTTCAGGTTATTTTTGTTTTTGTTAGCCGATTTATTCCATTATTTCCTGGATCCTTCTTGGCATGCCATACCCAGGGGATAAATGAATAGCAAATTCCTGTGCAGGTTGTTTTTTTGTGTCCTTCATAAAAGTAGGCATTGTTCACTGAAGAATGCATTATTTTCGGACTTTTTTGTATCATAATGACAGTTGAGGATATGAGCTTTGTAAAAATCTAAACCTTTTCCCCAAGAATCATATATTTTTAATTTGGTAGCCTTGTCAAAAGTGTATGGTTCTTTTTTGGGACACACTGTATACATACTATTGAATGATAGAGTATTTCAACATTCTTTGAACCTGTTATATTATGCCCTGGGAAGATCATTGTACACTGGTCCATCATCTGAGCAGGTGTTTTCCGTTCAGGGATGCAATGATCATCATGACCAAGACTCACTCCATGTAAATATACATATTTTTGACTGAAAGAGTATCGTTTGTATTTTACCCTGGGTGGAACATTGTAGACTGAACCAACATACATCTGAGAAGCTGTTTTCATGCAATCCATCCAACCATCTCCATGATCAAGGCTCATTTCAGTTGATAAACTCTACATGTAACTCTTTGCAGTATCATCCTTTAACCCTAATTTGGCCTGGCTTTTTTGGCTCTCCTATGGCCGGGGGGGGTTGAATGAAACCCCCCCCCCCCCCCGAGATCTCGACCGCCGATCGCGCGAGCACCTTAAAATCACAATGTAGTGTGCGATGTAATCTTCAAGTTAGTATAGTTAATTTTCCTAAAATAATGTGATTTTATTTTATATTAATTGATTATGCTAATTTATGAACTTCTCATACTTTTTGCTCTAATTTACTAAATAAAGCCCCTAGAATGCTAAATTTTAGCATTCTCGGGGCTTTATTTAGTAAATTAGAGTAAAAGTTTGAGTTGGGCTCAAATTAAAGCCCCTAGAATGCTAAAATTTAGCATTCTAGGCGCTTTATTTAGTAAATTAGAGCAAATAATGCCCCTAGAATTTTGGTCTAAATATTCTTTGTAGCATTCCTAATAATAGTACTTGAAAAAAAATTCGGTATTAAAATCATTTTCTTATGTATTTATTGTTTTACAAATTTCTTCTGTATTTCTTTGTTTTTTTACCTTTTGTTTTTCTTTGTTTTTTGGTCAAAATTTATTTGCAGAACCTTTTTGAAGCATAATTATGCTAGAATAAATGAATTTTTGCCTATGAAAGTGAAAATAATCAAATTTTTATGAATTAGGTGAGAAAACTCTATTTGCATTGATTTTGTCTACAAAATCACGTTTTTGAGCAGTTTTATATCTGATGGATATATTTGAAAATCGTGCAGCTTCGTAACCGTTTGCCCGATTTTCGCAAAAATGGTTTCAAAAGATGCGCAAGACTTGAAAGTAAAAAGTCATTCAGCGGCACGGCCAAAAAATTTCGCGCAGTGGTATTCACCCTGATTAGGGTTAATTTAGAATGTTACAAATTTTACATAATACATGAAGAGAAAATTAGCTGACTAATTTGAATCTCTTTGGAGTGATATATACTTAGTACCAGTTAACTGTGTCTTGACTTTGGTGGCTGTTGTAGGGGCATTAACAAAGACGTGGCCAAAAGCCTCCACTACCCGTCTCTGACTTGCCACCACTCTTGGGCTCTCTGCCAGTCTTAATCCTGTCCAATGTATGGTATTGTCTTCCTGCTTCTTTCTCTTCAGGGGGGCATTTCATCAAAGGACTTGTCGGACGTTTTATCCAACAAATTTGCTCTCAGCCAATCAGATGCAAGCATTTCAGTAGCTTATAACAGTATGTCGGATGAAACGTCCGACAAGTCCTTTCATGAAATGCCCCCCTGATAACTCTTTTCCTAGACAAATGTTTGTTATGTAATCTAGATTTATCCGTGACATTTTATTGTGCATACTGTTATTATTTTGATGATTATTATGATCTTGATTATAATCATCATTGTTTGAATTTCTGTTGTAGGCAATGAAACGACCAAGAACGTCAGATGAATCAAGTAGTTGTGGGGACCCGGAGATAGACGGAGAGGCTGAGGGCAGTGTGGACTTGCCTGACCCATCAAATGTAAGTCAATGCATGCATGACCCATATATCGAGGGCTTAAAACCAACACTATTTATACCATTTTTGTTGAAATTCTGTTTCATCCACCAAATTCCTGTATATGCATGTGTTTTTGCGCCAGAACTACATGTATCTATGTTCTCACAGTTCTAGCAGTCCATGTCCTGTGAGGATATATGTAGTTGGTACAGACAAATGTACATGGATATGCAGAAATTTGGTAGACTTAAAAAATGGACATATACATTTCTGGTTTTAAGCCCTCAATATGTAAGTCAATACGATCATGCCTGACCCATCAAATGTAAGCCAGTATGAACATGCCTCACCAATAAGTCAATATGAACATGCCTGGCCCATCAAATGTCTGACCTATTGAATGTAAGACGATATGTGCATGCCTGATCAACCAATGACTCAATGTGAACATGCCTGAAACCTGACAGGTGCGTAATTATGAACACACCTGACACTATTTTGTGAATATGTCTGACCTAACAGTAAGTGAATGCTCTAGATTATGTTTAAAAGAGAGCTTTGCAAGGCAGTGTTTATTATTTTTTTAACAATAATATATTCTTTACTGTTTTACAGGAAATAGAGCTAGTCTTCAAACCCCACCCAGAAGAGATCACACACAGTAGACCGGACATGGTTCGCTATCTCAAAACATCTGCTCTAGCTTCTATTGACCACCTAGCCAAGTATCTATCAATGAGAATTGCTCTCGATTTAAGAGGTGAGTTTCATCAGTAAAATGGCAATTCATATTTCCGCCCGAGATCAACGCCACAGTTGATTGCAACCAACTGACATCATCTCCATTAACTTTGTGTGCAACTGCACTCAATCGATTGCAATCAGCTGTGAAGTTGATCTCAGGCAGTACTGTTTCTCACGATTTACTCTATTGACCACCTAGCCAAGTATTTATCAATGAGAATTGCCCTCGACCTAAGAGGTGAGTTCAATTAGTAAATTGGCAATGCATTTTATTTCATGATTGATTCTATTGACCACTTACTCAATTATCTATAACTAAGAAATGCCTACGATATAAGGGCAGAGTTCAATGAGTAAATTGGCAATGCATGCTATCACATGACTGATTCTATTGACCACCTAGCAAAGTATCTCTTAATGAGAATAGCCCTTGATTTAAGAGTTGAGTTTCATCAGTAAATTGGCAATGCATGCTATCTCATGATTGATTTTATTGACCACCGAGCAAAGTATCTCTTAATGAGAATAGCCCTTTATTTAAGAGTTGAGTTTTATCAGTAAATTGGCAATGCATGCTATCTCATGACCGATTCTATTGACCACCTAGCAAAGTATCTCTTAATGAGAATAGCCCTTGATTTAAGAGTTGAGTTTCATCAGTAAATTGGCAATGCATGCTATCTCATGACTGATTCTATTAACCACCTCGCAAAGTATCTCTTAATGAGAATAGCCCTTGATTTAAGAATTGAGTTTCATCAGTAAATTGGCAATGCATGCTATCTCATTATGGATTTTATTGACCACCTAGTCAAGTATATATCTCTGAGGAATACCTACAATCTAAGGTCTGAGTTCAATGAGTAAATTGGCAATGTGTGCTATCTCATGACTGATTCTATTGACCACCTAGTAAATTATCTATCCCTGAAAAAAAAAATGCCCCTGATCTAAGGGCTAAGCTCAATTGTTGCATTGACAATGCATGCAATCTCAAGATTCATTATAGTTTCAAGACTTTTTATTAACCACTTGGACATTTATTATTAGTGATGATTTTATCATCATGTTTTACAAAACTCCCCAGTGGCCTGCCAGCTTAAATGATATCAAACTGTTTTAAAAGTATAATAACTACTAAGGTATAACCAACTTAAATATCACGTTCCTATCAGTATTATCCCGTGCAGGGGGAAAAAAAAACCTGATTTTATACCCATTTCCTTTTTCTTTCTTTTTTTCAAAAGACTTTTTGGTGGGGTTGACCCTTAGAATCTAAATGCTGTTTCATTCATATGAGCTTTCTTAAGTTGCTTTGATTCAGAATAAAGGGAGTTCAATTTTGTGTTTCTTTTGCTTACAATCATAGATGCTAGTTCAATGGACAGTCAGAGTTCATCCAATCAGAACGATGGAGGTTGTGGAGAGTTCACCATCTTTATTAGTACATCACCGGGCCAATTCCAGGTGAGCTTTATACATGAGAGCTACATTGGGGGAGCTCACATTACAAGCCCTTATGTTACATTTGGGCTATTCCAAAGTAAAATCAACTACATGTACCAGACCTTTTTCATATGCAGATTATTTGCATCGGAGTTATGTTAATGGAAATGCTGAAGCCCCAAATATTAACGTAACTATGATGCAAATAATCTAAATACGGAAAATCCTGGTAACCAACGCTGTTATGGACTACCCATTTCATGATCAAAGTGATAGAGTCTTGTAGTGGTCTACTAATGTTGTTAGTCACCAGGCTTTTTCATTTTTAGATCATTTGCATTGTAGTTATGCAAATGGAAATATTGAAGCTTCTATAATTTTACTCATATTTAGTAGAGGCCCCAAATATTTACTTAACTACAATGCTGTTATGGATTACCCATTTCATGATCAAAGTGATGGAGACTTGTAGTGGGCTACTAATGCTGAAACAAAAAATAATTCTTTATTTATGTGCTTTGTTTGCCAGTATATTGTCCTTTATTAAATGGTTGTAACTTTTTTTGTTTTCATTGACAAAATATTGTGCAACTCCCCTTGTACCTAATGCCTGCTCTGTATTCATAGGACAAACATTCCCTAAAATGTATGATTTCATAGAATATATTGTTCTATTTCATTTTACTCTAATGCAAGAGGAAAAGCTTCAGCCACTTTTTGGCACCCTCCATCTTTTTCAAGTTATCTAAAAATGAAGGGAAAAAATGTATTTATACAAAAGATCATGAGTTTTGCAGGCCAATTAATTGTTATATAAACAATGGATTGAACTATTTAATGTCTGTTTCTTCTTCCTTTCTTTTCTTATAACAGCAATTACATGGCAACCAAACTCTTGAGCAAGTTAATGAGAGACATTGGAAAGTGAATAGACCATTGGAGATGTACTTCATGTCTAAGAAGTGATAACAGTCTTTACACCTCATAGTCATTCAATGGTAACCAAACCCTTGACAAAAGACATTGGAATGTGAATAGACCATCGGAGATGTACTTCATGTTTAAGAAGTCATAACAGTCTTAACACCTCATAGTCATTCAATGGTAACCAAACCCTTGACAAATGACATTGGAAAGTGAATAGACCATCGGAGATGTACTTCATGTCTAAGAAGTCATAACAGTCTTTACCCCTCATAGTCATTGAATGGTAACCAAACCCTTGACAAAAGACATTGGAAAGTGAATAGACCATCGGAGATGTACTTCATGTTTAAGAAGTCATAACAGTCTTAACACCTCATAGTCATTGAATGGTAACCAAACCCTTGACAAAAGACATTGGAAAGTGAATAGACCATCGGAGATGTACTTCATGTCTAAGAAGTGATAACAGTCTTAACACCTCATAGTCATTCAATGGTAACCAAACCCTTGACAAATGACATTGGAAAGTGAATAGACCATCGGAGATGTACTTCATGTCTAAGAAGTCATAACAGTCTTAACACCTCATAGTCATTCAATGGTAACCAAACCCTTGAGCAAGTTAATGAGAGACATTGGAAAGTGAATAGACAATCGGAGATGTACCCCTATGTCTAAGAAGTGATATATCTTTACACCTCATAGTCATTCAATGGTAACCAAACCCTTGATGAAATACATTGGAAAGTGAAAAGACCATCGGAGGTGTACTTCATGTCTAAGAAGTGGTGACACTCTTTACTTGTGATCATCATTTAATGGTAACCAACTCTCGAGCAAGTCAATGAAAGACACTGGAAAGTTAATAGACCACCAGAGTTTCGTTTAAGAAGTGATAGCAGTCTTTACATTTGATCATTACCAACTCATGAACAAGTCATTGAGAGACACTGGAGAGTGAATAGACAATTGGAGATGTACTGCATGACATGTCTAGGTAGTGATATTTTTTGTTTTGTCTTCAACATGACAGCAGAGACTCCTAGTTGAACGCTTTCATGAGAGATCTCCTTCGGAAAGGCCATCATTTAGAAAGATCTCCCACTCTCCCGTCTGTAGAAATCTCCTGCCGTAGCCACATTCTCCTCGTTTTCTCCCGCCCAACCACCTATTTGACAACGGGGAACCTGGATCGCTCTATTTAACTTCATTTATTGTTGTCATAATGTTCAAAGATAGCGGTTATTACCCTAAATATTGCTTATGGTCACTCTCGTGCCGGTGATGCGGTCTACACGATGGCATCTCCCATTGGTTAGGACGTCTGTGCGAGAGAATATCCTGTTTTAGAGGTAGTGGGCGTTGGAGTCTCTACCAGCCAGCTTCATGCCTGTGATTCGCACAAAAACTGTTCGATATCTTGTGCAGAGAGTGCTGGCCATATACAGTGTGTCCTAGAAAAAAGTATACCCAACTTTGAGAGCCTCATATTAAACTATTATAGCTTGTGTAACCTTGTAATATATATCATAAGGAGCAACTTATATTCTTTTCAATGATACCAAACTTATACCTGTGTTGTGACTGGTGACTAAGCTGTTGGGCTTTAAAAAACAAGCGTAAAATGTGCCGTGTCCCAAGTTTGAGCAAAAGCAGCCCTTGCATTTCAATAGATCAAGTAATCCTTTGTGCCTAATGAATGGACTCGGGAAGGCTGACCCCAAACAAACAATGAATGATCAGAAAGCCAGGGCTGCTTCTCAGACAACTTGGTACAGATCACTTTTGACCAAAGTTTTTAAACACTCGAGTGTTCGGTCATCCATGACAGTATCGGTATGATTTTGGTATCATTAGATAGAATATGATTTACTCTTTGTCATGAAATTAAAATTAATTACACATAAGTTCTACGATTTTAATATGAGGCTCTCAAAGTCGGGTATACTTTTATCTGGGATGCACCGTATTTTCTGATATTTATTCTAAATTCCATCTGAAATCATGCATGGAATTTGAACATATGTGGTGAAGGTGTATACATTGTAGATAGAATACTAGGAGTGACATTTTGATTCGTTCCACTGTACTCTCGGAAACGAGGATTGGAGTTCTGGAGCTCAACATTATCAAGCATCTAGGCATCATTGGTGTTGGTGCCAAAACCCAGATCCATCAAAAAAACAAACAACAACATTTACTGTGAAATCGGAACCATTCGCAACATGAAACTTTTGCGCATTGGAGCCGACAGCCTTTCTTGCAGCACGAAACTTTCGTGAATTGCCGACTTTCAGCTGTACTTGTAGGCCTAACGTTACAGTGTCAGTGTACAATGTTGTATAAACTTTCAATGTCAAATTACTTTTGCGAATCTTGTGTCCTCGCGACATTCGTGAAAACATCATGCACACACAATTTCTCATTTGATGTACACACAAACAATAAAGGGGGCTTTCATGTGTCATGCAAACCATTTGAAAATGTTGAATACAACAGTCATTCCTTATGCAGCAAAAGCTCTTGCCACCTAATAAATGACTGATAGATTAGATTGGTCACGTAGCCTGTGAAAATCCCTCGAAAAAGTTAATAAGCATGAAGCCAGGGTTTAAAGATACATTCTTGCAGGTTAGCCCTAATTTGGGTGGTTGCTACTAGACTTATGTACATGTATTTGGGCTTTAGTCTTTGCAAATGTGCCATTTTGATATACAATGCAATGTATATTATCCGATTATTGCATGTATATCAGAAAATCAGGAATATGTGGAAGGGCATTGAATCCATTTTTGTGCTTTGTTAAATTATTGCGGTATGAATGTTGAAACGAACAGCAGATAAACTTTTAATCATTTGATTGGGCATATATTAGGAGGCCATATAATCAGAAAGTTTCATTATGGGTGAGGAAAATAGACAGTTTAATTATTTCTGGATGGGAAGTGATACTACATTGATGCTGGTGCACAGGTACATGTACATGGATCCATAATGATGGATAGATATTATCATGAAAGTGGTCTCTTACAAAACACCATTTCTTATATGTTGAATCTTTATGAAAATGCTAATTTGATCATTAGATCAGATGCAATGCCCTATCCACAAAGATATTCTTTCCCCACAAGAGGGCCTTCTGAGTAATTATTTCCTAGACTTAGCATGTCAGATACATGTAGCTTTATTCAAAATTATGAACCTCTCCTCCACTTCTATGAGTGAAGGTGTTTGAACAATAACACATTTATATAGCGCTGTCTTTCTTGTTTAACTATTCTGAGGTGCATTATAAAACAAGATGAAATGTTTTATATCCAAAAGGGAAAAAAAAGTAGCTCATTTTTCAGGACTCCAAAGTTTGAAGTACCCGTAAGACGATTAGTAATACTTTACACATTGGTATAATGAATAAGGGTAATCTTGTTTTTCACACGATTCATGTATGTGTTTCATCAAATAACTGTTCATTCTATCTCACAATATATTCAAACTTTGAACGTTTGTATGATTTACTATACCCAGGCTTTAAGTAGGACTTACATTTATATTGTTGAGGTATTATTTGTGATCAGATTATTATTTGCTTGAATCTATGTGCATTGTATATTGTCTTCTATCATGTTCTGTGTGTCTGAAATTATTCAACGTCGAATGGATAAATAAATTCCTTTACATGTATATTGATGTGTTTCAGACGTGAATTATTGAATAGGGGGAAATTTCCTGATAAACTACTAAATGCAATTCAACTTCGAGCCTTGATACAAGATACAAGATTCTTTATTGGTCCATGCAAATATATAAAATTGTGACTTCCAGTGGCTTTTACAACAAGTCAAAGACATCAAAATAAATACAACAATATGATATAAACATAAAATTAAAAGAAAACATAAACAAACAAACCAGAAACATACTTGTAAATCATGCTCAGTCAATGCCTTTGTTTTTGTTTTTTGATATTTTCATACCATTAGAAAGTTCACATAAGCCTGGATTATACATGTATATCACTGCCGGGCCCGTACGAGGAGTAAAGACAACTGTTTTGCCCATTTTTGTAGAGTTGTTTGTACAAACATGGGCACAACAGCTAATTTATACAAGCCCTACGAGTCACTGAGTTATATGTGGTTAATAGCAATTCTGGTAGTCTTTATTTCCATGAAAAACATATACAATAACAATATAACAATACAAAATGAGACATAAAGATATAGAGATGGCCCAGGACGTTGATGTTACTCAGGCAGGGCCTAACATATAAACATATATACAAACATGATCTTAATTACTTATATGGGGAATAGAAATATGCCAGCGTGTGGTAATAAGACAGTATTTGCAATCAAAATAATTTTACTTGTGAGTAAGGACATGAAGTGGGGAGAGAAGGTTGGGAAGAGAATCAACAAAGTAAATAATGAATTTGAAACATAATTTTTATGGAGAACTAAGCTGTATCATAATAAAAATTTTAGTATGTAGATCTCTTTCAGATATATATTCCATCAAATTAATTGTTCATTCTGGATAGCTATAAATTAAGAGTACGTTATCTAAATATCATTTCTAGAGATATCATATGTATATAATATAGGATATATAATACAATGAAAGCATAGCAGGAAAAAAAAAGGTAATGTGTGTGTTATTTATATCAGAATAGTTGATATCCAAATATAAATGTAACAGTCATGGTGATCGACACAAATAATTAAGGCATTCAGTCCCTACTTGACCTGATAGAAATAAACACAAAATATCAGATCAGTCATCTCAGATCAGTAATCTCATTTTTTATCATACTTTATTTGCAATGGTGATCCATTCTTGAATACATAGAACTCCTGAAAGATAATAATACTACTATTTATAAAGCGCTTTTCCCGTAGCGGGCCAAAGCGCTTTACCTTATATTGTTACCCCATTCATTAGATTTTGTTCCTTGCTTTGTGTCTGCCAACACCGGCGACTGTTTGGAATCATCCTCCCGACTATAGTCCTAATAAGACCCCATCCCCCCCCCCCAAAAAAAAAAAAAAAAAAAGAAAAAGAACAGCTGAAATTTTGTACAAGCATTTCTGTGGGCAGTGCATGTTGGTTAATTTCTCATTATTTTTGTTATTCTAACACCTCACAGCATTCAATAATTTTCCTCCAATAACTTTCCTTTATCAATTTTCTCGATAACTTTGAGACGGTTTCTTCTCAATTATATCACACAATGAAAACGGGTCTTTCCCTTAAGGTTATCAAGTGTTGTAGTCATGAGATTAAATTGTGGAAGAAACTGTTTGAAAGTGATAGGAAAGGTTGATAACAATGCATCTAAGAATTGTTTATTAATGTGAGGATTTGGAATTGAGAAAAATTATAAGAAATTTACCAAATTATTTTAAGAGTAACATGCACTGGACTCCAAGATGCATGTATGGGACTACATGTACACGTGCTCACATGTTCGGGACCCGAACATATCAGCTTTTTTGGTAATATTATTATTCTGAAGGCCTTTGAAGAGCAATCCTTTTCAGTGGAACTTTCTACAATAAAATCCTTCCCAAATACCATCAAAATAATTTGAAAGCTCACAATTATTTTTTTGACCCATAGTTAACCTTTCCCACTACACTAGATTCTCTTTAATGAGATCTCCCCCATTCTAATACCTTTATGCTAGGTTCATACTAATGGTGGAAAATTTCAAATTTGATTGTCACTTGATGCAAAACAAGATCGATGCATTAAAGCAAGAGCGAACTGAGCAACACTCTCATTGACTGTGTGTTATAAATAGCTAGTCTTAATGTATACCTTTTGAGATAACTATTACCATAACAGTGAATAAATTAACCTACAATTCAATTTGTATTAGAAAACTAAAATGTTTTGAGGGGAAACGTATGTGGTTTGATACCTCGCAACATAATTATCATGGTGTGAATTCATTGAGCAGTGAAAAATGTGTTTGCATTCGAATGGGCCTGAATTATAAGATTACACTATTCAGGATGTTGCATTGTGGGTTAGGAATCAGGGCAGAATCGAGTAGTTAAAGACTCGAGTTGGTTGCTAGTTCGTACTGTCTTTAATATTAACTTTATTTATTAGACACAAGAGAGGTAGAAAAGCAGGGGAAGAGAGAATGGGGAAAACAAAACAAAATCCTTATTTAATATATCTCTAGAATCAACATCAACATCATCACTACCATCATTATTATCCTCAACATCATCTCCACTACTACCATTCTCACTAACACACCATCCTCACCGTGACCACCACCACCGTTATCATCATCATCATTGCCATCAATATAATCATCACCATTAACATCATCAGTACCATTACCATCATCATCGCCATCAATACAATCATCACCATTAACATCATCATCATCATCATCATCTCCACCACCACCATTCTCACAATCATATCATCCTCAACATCACCAGTATTATCATCATCATTGCCATCAATATAATTACCATTACCATCATCATATCCACCCTCACTATTCTCATTATCCTATCATCATCATCATCATCAGCAATACCGCTATCGTCACCTCCACTACCCCCATTCTCACTATCATATTATCCTCACCACCATCATCATCATCTCCATCACTACCATTCTCATTATCATATCATCATCACCATCATCATCATCATCACCATCATCATCATCATCATCATCACCATCATCATCATCATCATCATCATCATCATCATCATCATCATCATCATCATCATCATCATCATCATCATCATCATCTCCACCACCATTCTCACTATCCTATCATCATCATCACCACCATCATCATCTCCACCACCACCACCACCACCATTCTCATTGTCATATTATCATCACCATCATCTCCATCACTACCATTCTCATTATCATATCATCCTCACCATCAGCACCATCACCACCACCACCATCATCATCATCTCCATGACAACAGTGACAGGGGTTCTTAATTGCCCTTCTCATTATCCTCCTTTCTATCTAGAACAAAGCAACATGATACATGTACTAGTATGTCAGAGGTCAAACAATTTAACCAACATGGAAGTCATCAGATTTTAATGTCTCTTCATACAAAAGAAAGTTAAAACAACCCATAGAGGTTCATAGAAAAGAGCAATGAAATATTCACAACCAGAGTACTATTTACATTGGTAGGTAGAAAAACAGGGAAAAGATTATATACAGGTTTTTTGTTTTTATATACATTTATACATATACAGTCTTTTATAACAGATATCAAGTAAGTTTGAAGCAGCGTTAACCAACTTGGTATATTGACAGTGCCTTTCTATAATTATATAATCGTTTACAAAGATTCTTTCCCTTTACAAGGGTCTACTTCAAATGCAGACCCCAAAACTTCTTTTTGAACCACTCCCTCCACCCCCCCCCCCCCTTCACAGGGAGAAAGGGGTGGGG